>CM042906.1:16655066-17855066 GCA_023653625.1 Triadica sebifera
ATATTATTTTATATTATCAATCTTTTATAAATTTGTTATATTATTATTTAATTTCTTAGTAAAATATAATTATTAATTACCCCACTTTGAATTTTCCTTTCTTGTGAATAGAAAGAAAAATTTTCAATGAATTTTTCAGTTGAAATTTTTTTAATGATTTAAGAAATTGATATTGATTCCAATTTATATATCTTTGTAAGTTCTAGTTATAATTTGTTTTTGGTTAATTTGTAAAATATTAGATATATAATTTGTCATTTTTTATTTTAATTATGGCAATGTATTGTTGTTGTTGTTGTGTTTATTATTATTATTATTATTATTATTATTATTATTATAGGAAAATAATTTAAAAAATAATATTTATTCCAAACTCAAAACTATTAATCTAAACAATTTGAAAAGTAATCGGATTTCAATTTGGTACTGAACCAAACAGGAGAAATGAGTAACCATTTTGGTTCCAATTCCAATACCGGAACTCCAACAAACGCCCCTAAGTTCACACTAAAGGTGGCAAATTGCATCAAAGAAAATTATAATGAAAAGGAAATTAAAATTTTCATTTAGAAAAATTATTATTTCTCAAGTTGAAATCAACAAAATTTGAAAAAAATTGTGAGCGTGTGAAGTGTTAATATCCTGGTCCTCCTTTTTCTTCTTTTCCTTCTCCTTCTACTTCTTTTTCTTCTCTTTCTTTTTTAGAATTTGTTAATTTTTAATTGAAAATAATAAATTTCCACATAAAATTTTCAATTTCTTTTTTGTTATAATTTTCATGGCTTCCTTTTTCTTCCATTATCTTTTCTTGAAGATTAATACCTTGTCTAAACTTTATCTTCAGAATTGAGTACTCATTGCTCTCCTCTACTTTCTGCTATAGCTTTTCAGTAACAACTCCCACCTCTGTCGACAGAGCCACAATAGTAGTAACAATAAGGATTCTTGATATGGATCACAAGGATAGTGGCAGAGAAAAAAAAAACAAATAGAAGAAAGAGAAGAAATGCTAGAAAAAAGTAAAATAAGAAGAAGAAAGAAAGAAAGAAGGAAAGAAAGAGAGAACAGAGGTCTAGTTTGACCCGGTTGATTGCTATATTAGATGTGTGCATCTTACGCTCGAGTCTTGCTTTTTGTTTGTCATAATAAGTGTGTAAATATGTCACTTATATCTAATTGAGGGGTGCATTTGTGCACTTTAGAAGTTCATGTACATATATATATATATAATCTCAAATTTACCTAAATTCATCAAGACATTGACATAATTTATTCGATCCACTTTATTTTGAAAATCCAAATCAAATTTTCCCTCAATCCGAATCATCATCCAAAGATGGACTTTTTGGTTAGCATCATTAAACATTTGATATCTAAAATTAGCATTCGAGATCATCCAAAAATCAAGTCTCACCGATGACCATTTCTCTCGCTATTTTTTCACAACAGATTTCTACATATGAATCTTATTTTATGATGACAATTTCCCATTGTTATTTTACAAATTTAATGAGGATCCAAATACCTCTAGTTTTGCTACATGAAATTAAAATCAGCCATCCGTGAATCTAGTTAGTGAAAACTAGCATCCCTTGCTATTATTCGATAATAAATGGAATTCTCACATTATGAATAAAATTTTAAGAGGTCTATTCCATCGCTGTTGTTAGCGAAGGCTAGAAACTTTAATTATTTTCCCCAAAAAATTTGACTTACCAACTCATTAACCTAATTTCGCAAGAATCATTCGTCTCATCGTTTAATGAATTTAGTGAGAATTTGTATTCATTCTTAACATATAACTTTCATGGAAGTTATTTGGTTAAACCTGATTCATGATTTTTCTATGAAGCTAACCTAGCATCATCGAATACCCCGTAAGCAAATTATTCACATTTTAGATATATGGTATTCCATCATTGATTTTGTCCATGACCAAACCAAGTTAAAAGTAAGATTTTCTCAACTTTCATATACGTGTATATTATTTATATATGAAGCAAATAAGACAATTTTCGACAACTTAATTTTAAGTTCTTCTTCCACAACTTGGCGCCAATTCCACATCAACTCCTGGTCTTCACGAACGCTACTACAACTCATCTGCTACACCAACTACTGTTCTTGTTTTTATTAAATTTCATGTGCATATTCTATATATTCTTATATATGATGAATGATCAATCATAAAAAGAAAATCAGATCCTTTGATCTTTGTTCTTTTGAATACATTCTTATAGTTAATGAGGTCATTTGCAACAAAAAAAAAATAGTAAATTGATTACCAAAATCAGTCCACAAAGATCTATGTAGAATTAATAGATTGAGCATAGTTAGCTCTAATACCATGAAAAACAAGAACTCAATCAATAAATCAGAGAGCTCTAAACTGAAATTAAGTTTAATAAATTAATTTATATTCTCTACAAAGTCAAGCACATGATGTCTTTAAATCAATGATGTGATTTCTCCCATCAGAATCAACAAGTTTGATAAATTTTCAAGTCAAGTCAAGGCTCCATTAATTACGACAAAAATTATTTAAGTCAAGATTGAGGGCTAAGAAACAAGAATTTGGCCAGTGAAGGTGTTAACTCATGATGAAAGCTAGGCTAATCAAAATAATTTTTTTTTCTAGTAATAAGAGTGTTAGGTAGGATATCAAAAAAAGACGAAATACCACCTCAATATTATTTAAAATAATTACACATTAAAAGCTGGAACTTAAAATATCTTGTTAAATTGTACTAATTCACACACTTGCTATGAATCACTATTTAATATTTGATTTAGGCCACTAACCTTTTAACTGAATGCTAATATGGTGAAAAAAAAATCAATATAATTTCAAAACTTGGCAGGAAACGCCCATGTAGTACTTTTATTCATTTCTCTTTGAATAGTGGTGAAATACTAACTCTATAACTGTATATCTAAATTTTGAATTAAAAATATAGTTAAATTGGAAGAATTTTATTTCAATTTAAATGAAAAGAATTTTGTATTAACAATTACATTTTAACATTTGATTTATTTTAAAACATGGCAGGAAATGTCCCTCTTTTGCTTTCACTCCTTTTTCCTCCATTCTCTCTCTCCTTTCTCCCCGTTCTCTTCCCTTTCTTCTTGAATCCTAAAAATCAGATTTTTATTTCTATAATCAAAATCTATAATGTATAATCAACAAAAACCCTATGCCTATCTCAATCATTGGCAGCGGTGAAGTTAAACTAATAAAACCCTTAATCCCCAAACTCTTCACGACTCCCACCACAGCCGACAACATTTCCGTGTGGTGAAACCCTTCGGTTAGGAACACTTATGAAAATCATCTGCTAAGATGATGACTACGACGGCGACGACTTGGAAGGTCATGGTCTCACCGCCACCACCACCCCGGTCACAAACAGTCCTAGTAACAATCATAGCAACGGAGGAGGAGCCGGCGGCGGTTTCAGGTTGTCCTTCTTGAACATTTAGATTGAGGTTTTTCCGATCTCTTTGGATTGATTTTGAACATCAAAGATTTGGTGTTTTATAAGATAGGTGCTATCGTACCTGAAAAGTAACGTGTATTCAACAGAGAATTGCTCTGATACCATGTACAAGAAACTGAGATTTTTATTCATTCAAAGATTACAGATTGTAGCTATTTATAGAAGCCTTAAAGCAACTGCTCTAACCAATTAACTATATATTCAGCTAACTGATAACTGAATACAAAAGGGAAGAATTAATGTACATGCAGTAACATAATAGCATACATGCTTCTGCTACAGAGAAGAACAATTCTCTGTTGAATACATGTTACTTCTTCAGGACCTGCCAATCTTTAGCAGGTGAAAACTGTGTTAATGGCTTTGTGAAGTTATATATATCAATCAGGATATGTAACCAAAATATACTGATACATTTCTTTCAATTCAAGGAAAAAAAGCGAAAGAAAGAAAAAAGGAAATTGGCTCATCAATCAGGAGTCGGATTACATTGATTAAACCATGAAAACATGTATCTGAAATGGAATTAATTGAGAGGGTCGGTATCAGTTGTGGCATCCTTCTGATTCTGATACTGTTTGGGACAAAAAGGGCATGCTGGCTGTTTAGGAGTCTTTCTAACCCTGGCATCAATAATCTTCTCTGATAAACCATATGTTCATCAAATATGTTAGAATAATATTAACTATTCATGATTAATTTGTAAACCAGACTGTAAATACTCACCATTTTTTCTGTTTGATTCAGCTACGTATCTAGCAGCTCCCATCTCCGAGAAGATGACAAGCACGATGACCAGCAAGAGAAGGAAACCTTTCAAATTGGAACGCATTTTTTCTTTTAAAATGACTCTTAAAACAAGCTATTGAAGATGGACGGAAAAACTACTGTGAGTTATCTATATTTATAGGCAGGAGATGAAAATGAATAAATGATAATTAAATTGTGGAAAATAATCAAGCCCAACTTTAATTGTTTTTTTAGTTATAGTCGTCAATGTTGGCTAAGTTGTCTTTTTCTTTTTTGATCAAAATATTAATTAATTTAGCTTGACTTATATATTGTATCAGTACTGAAGTCTTGATCAGGGATTCCATGGTAAATAAAAAATAATAATAAAAAAAGACTAGGCAGACTTTATAATAATTTTAAAAATTGAGATGGAATCAATTAAAATCAAAAAGTTAAAATTTTTAAAATTGAGATGGGATATACACAGACTTACAATGATGCTGATAATGATAAGCACAGTAATAGCTTTCATAAACGTAAAAACATATAGCGATTTCAAGCATACAGATTAATCATTGTTGGTTACACCTGTTGTGGAAAGTTACGTACAGAGTGTAGGTAACTCCAATAACAGTTACCATAAGAGTTGAGAATAGAGAGTTATATTCACGAGATGAAAAAAATAACTCCCACAAATCAGAATTACTCTAAGATTATCTCTAACAAGGACTCGATTCTATGTCCAAACATCACATGCCAGCAGATGTGGTCACCATAAATCTGGAACTCTCCCAACTCTCTCTAGATTTTTAATCTCTAGAAAATCCAAAATTAGACTTTGAAGAAATAAGTCATCTAAACTATGAATCGTGATTTCAAAATGTGATTGGAATTTGGATTATGCATATAAATTGATCTTGAAAGTTATAAATGAAAATTTGATTTAATTTTGTATTAAATCCTTGTTAAAAACCAACATATGGTATCAAAGCCAATGTTAGAAACATGCAATGGATTTTTTTTTTAAATTTTTCTGGTGTTCGTAAATTGCAGAAAATTATGATTTTTATGCATATTTTATCCAATTATTACTCAATGTATAGTTCGTTTCTGGACACTTTTTAATTTATTTTGAAAGTAGGTTCTATAAGCTTTAATTCGGTATATTATTTGTTTGATTTTACTGAATATTGAATTAGTTATGATATTTGAAAATAGTAATTTGATTTTGAAATTTGTAAAATATATTCAACAAGTTATGTTTGAGATTTTATTTTTCTCTATACACTATAAATATGTAGAATTTTTTAAACTTCATTTTAAAGTAGATATGTCATACTTTAATTTAATATATAGATCTCGAATTTTGGTAAATATTGAGTAAGATATTGAGTCTCAAACATTATTTATCAACACTGAAAATTGGTTTCCAGACTTTGTTTTTTTTTTAGAAATTCTAAGATTAAATATAATAAAAATTATCATTTGTATGGCTCATGATTCACATAGTTGTGCGTGTGCTTTGATGGATATGGCTCCACAAACGGTCTTTGGAGAACTATAAACCCCCTATCGGATGAAATATAGTCTTCGAAATCGGTCGGAAAGGTTGCAAGTATCTTACACGCACCACATAAAAAAATTTAAAAAAATTATAGGCACATATAATACACACGCTAGACATAAATTTTTTATTTTAATTAAATAAAAAATAAAAATATATATTCTTTCAAATATTTAATAATTGGAATTAATTATTTCCTTAGTCATAAAATATAATTAATCACTACAAGAATTTATCGAAATAGTGATGCCAATTAACGACGCCTGTACTGGAGTCGCTAAATAGCGACACAATTGCTACCATTAGTGACGAAATAACGACAAAAATATTTTTTTTTAAAAAATAGTGACGTTTTAGTAACGAATTTTGCGAATCCTTTTTAGCGATGCGGAAAAATATGGCGCCAACTAATAGCGCCAATAATTGCAATGACAAAGGGTCGCTCAAGATTGTCACAAGAAATTCATGAAAACTAGTGTTACTAATGTCGTCACTGAAATGTATGATTCAGTTGCATTTTAGCGACGCAGCTGGAATGCAACATTTCATCCGCATTTTAGCGACACCAAAATGGCGTCGATTTGATGTTGTTGGAACGCAGCATTTACGCAACACCAAAATGGCGTCGCTAGAGATGCTGCATTTTCAGAGTGTCATAGTGATGCCAAAATGGCGTTGCTTCGCTTTTGCAAAAATACAGCAGTTAGCGACGCTAATACGACGTCAATGCTTGCTAAGTGAAACATTGCGTTTCACTTAGCAACGATCTCAGCAACGTCATTTTGGCATTGCTAATTAGTCATTAAATATCTTATTTTTTCTTCCCTTTCCCCACCCCCATTTGTGTGATTTTCAATCCGTAGCAGACCAAACCCATGATTCCCTGCATCTCCAACCGACCAGACTGACACCTTCTTTGCCCCGCCCCCAACTATAGTTGCCCCAACTCCTTTCCAATCAACATCTGTTGTCATTTGTGGGTATTTTTTTTCCTTTTTTCTTTCTTATTCTTTGTTAGTTTGTGAGTATTTTTTTTGTAGATAAAAGATACTAAGAGGGAAATATCACTTTAATTTGTCCATTTGAGGTTAGTACCCATTACTTGTTTTTTTAGTAAATTATGGGTATTTTTAAAATTTTAATTTCGTAAAAATTATTGTGCTAATTATTTTTTAAATATATAAAATTTGTTAATATGCTTTTTTTTTTGTCTTTGAAAGGTATAGATATAAGAAAATAATAAGGTGAATTAGTTTATTATTATTAATTTATTATAATAAGAATCAAATTAATAGGTAAATTAGTTTAATATTATAATAAATTTATTATATATTAATATATACATAACTACTTTAATAATTTATATATACATTAATATTTAATGTTTTAAGATACAAGGATAAATATATATATTAATTATAAAATTAGTTATATATATTGATAAATCTTATAATATGTGTGTGTGTTGATATATCTAATAATAAAATTAAATGAACTATAAATTTAAATATTATAATATACATCCCTCATAAATTTGACATAATTTTTTAGTAAATATCTAATTAAATTTTGGAAGATGGGAGATAAAGTTTTTGTTAGATTAAACTTTTGTATCCTTTTTAAGCTAATTAGAGTTGAAAAATATTATAATATACATATTTTCATTTATGATTAGAGATAATAGATCATTATAGTGCCTAAATATTTATACAAAACTTGGAAACTACTGAATTACAAAAATAAAAAAGAAAACTTTTTTAGAATTTTATTACAGTAAATTAAACTCTCATTTTGAATTACAATTATTTCGTTATATATAGACTTTATTCTATTAAAAAAAGTAATGTTATATATAGTTTACCATTGTGAGTAATGTCAATTTCTATCTTAATGCAAATGTCTCAAATTTGGAAAGTATTGATGATCAAATTATATTGTCAAAAATTGTAATTAGAGATAATTAATTAATTTTAAACATTGTGCTTTATTACTAAGTTATGCTATACGAAACTTTTCATTTCATAAGGATTACATTATCGATTTTTTTAAAAAAGAAGAAATATTTATTAATAAAATTTACTTGTATTATTGGTAATTTATACAAATTTAATTCCTATAAAAATAATAAATATAAGTTTAGAAATTTATGTTTTTGTTCGTGATGATGTTAATTGCTAGGTTAATTAAGTTGTAAGCATTTAAATCTATTTTTGTTTTTTATTTTTACAAAAACCCAAGAATGAGTCACCATTGTGAGTGGATGTATGCTAAGCTTAAAGAGTGTCTTTTGAACCCTAATTTTGTTAGGGGTTTGGATGAGTTTATGAAATTTGCATACAATCAACCAAATTGGATGGATGATGAAAAGATTAAGTGTCCATGCCCACTAAAGAAGTGTCAAAACACAACATTTAAAGATGCTGACATAGTCAATATCATATACTTTGAAACGGTTTTTTGTCGAATTACTATGTGTGGACAAGACATGGTGAAACAAATAGAATTTGTGAGCCAAGTCATAGCCATTGGGTTGATCAAGATAATGTACCAAATTATGGAAATGCATATCATGAAATGGTGATCGATGTGGTAGGTCCATCATAAAAATTGTCTTCATGTCAGGAAAAACCGAATCCAAAAGCTCAGAAATTTTATGATATGCTTAATGTTGTTAATGCCGAATGTGGCTTGGCTATGAGAATCATTCGCAGCTTTCTTGTGTTGCTAAACTACTGAATATTAAGGCAGAACATCACATGTCAAAAAAGGCTTTTGATGCAGTAGTAGGATTATTATAGGAAGCATTGCCACTTGAAAATGTGGCTGTTGAGAATTTCTACTCAACAAAATGCTTATTGTGAGTACTTGGTCTACCGGTTGAGAAAATTCATTATTGTAACAACAATTGTATGATATTTTTAGGGAAGACTTAGAATTAATTCAATATAAGACATGTGAACATCTGATTTAAAAGGAACCAAGAATATGATGGTAATGACTTGAGAAGAAAATGTGTCCCCCACAAAAGATGCATTATTTCCCTTTGACACTGTGCTTGCAAAAATGTATTCATTGAAAGTCATAACTGTAGAAATGCGGTGGCATGCAAAGCATGATGTTGAAAAGGGTGTCATATGTCATATATTAGATTCTATTGCTTGGAAACACTTTAATGATGTTCATCCTTAATTTTCACATGAAATTAGAAATGTCAGGCTCGGGTTATGCACTGATAGATTTCAACCTTTTGGTCAATAGGGATCATAGTATTTATGTTGGCTAATAATTGTTACTGTATATAATATACTCTTTTGGCTATGTATGAAAGATTCTTCAATATTTTTGACGGTATTAATCCCGACCCTCAAAATCCCAAAGATAACTTAGATGTATTCTTGCAACCGCTAATTTTAGAGTTAAAAATGTTGGGGGAGGATAGGGTGACTATTTATGATATATCATTGAAGCAAAATTTTACTTTGAGAGTGGCTCTAATATGAACAATTAGCGACTTTTCAGCATATTCAATCTTGTCTGGGTGGACCACTACTGGACATTTAGCATGTCCGTATTGTATGACTGAGTCATATGCATGTACATTGTCCAAGAGTGGTAAACAATCATTGTTTGATAATCACAGAAAGTTCTTGCCATATAATCATCCTTTTAGAAGGAATAAAAACTCATTCCTTAAGAATCGAGTAGTTACAAAAAAGGCTCCACTGATTATGTCTCGAATATAAATATTTCACATAATCGATCATTTGAGACTAAAGAAAGTAACCGAAGAAGGAGCTTTAAAAATTAATAGTTCTATCAATAAAATATACAGTTGGAAGAAACGTGACATCTTTTGGGATTTGTCGTATTGGAGTACAAATCTAATTTGACACAATCTGGATGTGATACATATTGAAAAGAACTTTTTGAGAACATATTTAACACAATTATGAATGTAGTGGGGAAAACAAATGACACAACAAAATCAAGACAATAACTTAATGAATACTGTCGCTGACCAAAATTTGTAAGGTCAAATATAGATGGTAAATATCCTAAAGTATGTTACACTCTTGATAAACAGGGCAAGTTAGTATTGTGTGAATGGATGAAAAACTTAAAATTTCTAGATGGATATGCATCTAACATGTCTAGATGTGTTGACATGTAGAAACTTAAGTTGTTTGGTATGAAAAGTCATGATTGTCATGTCTTTATGCAAAGGTTAGTAGTAATTGCCTTTCGAGAATTTTTGACAGTGAATGTGTGGAAGGAACTAACATAAATTAGTTTGTTCTTCAAAGAATTAACATCAACTATGATTTGAAATGAAGATATAGCTTGACTGGTGGAACAAATTCCATTGACTTTATGTAAGCTGGAGCGTATTTTTCCTCCAAGTTTTTTTTGACTCAATGGAACATCTTCTAGTCCATTTACCCTATGAAGCAATGATAGTCGAACCTATTCAATACCTGTGGATGTATCCATTCGAGAGGTAATATTTTTTCTAGTATACAAGGATGAATTTTTCTTGACTTAATTAATTAAATTTACTTCTAAATCAATAACATTCCATATATATGTACCTTGGAAAGTTGAAAAGAAATATGCGGAATAAGGCACAAGTTGAAGGATTAATATGTAATTCGTATTTGGTTAAAGAAGCTTCAACCTCCCACTACTTTAAGGATCATATGCCAACAATGAACCAAAACTTGCCATATAATTTTGATGATCATGAAGATGAAGTTCAAAGAGATGATCAATGTAACACCACATCTTATGCATTTTAGTATAACCTATCCAAATATCAAGTAATCATACATGGCGTACTGGAAAGGTAAAATACCCTGTTAACAATAGTAGTAAATTTTTTTTTTTTCATATCCTGTAATATAATTCCATGACTTTGCAAGTCTCATATCCTATAATTTCATTCAATGACTTGCAAGTCTCCTCTCCTGTAATATTATTCACTGACTTTGCAAAGTTAACACTGAGGTTTTCACCACAATATAATATATCACATATATCAAAACATAAACTTTACACATAAGTATTTTCAAGTTGATTTCATTTATACATATTTAGACTAATTCCAAAATGACTATACATATTCAAGCACGTAAATACAAAAACACATATGACATATTTTCATGCTTGTGTGGAATGCAAGGAGAGAGAGAGTGATGAGGTTCGACCAGTGACCTGTGCTCCATGTCTTTTATACGCTACTCAAAATGAGCTATCACTTTTCTTTACCTGAAAAATGATGCAAATTGATGAGTTGCGGCTCAGTGAGAATAACCATCCAATGAGCTCTAAAGTACCAAACAACTCATAGTAATAAATCACAATTCCAATATATACCATGTATTCCATTCCATTCATCAGTATCATATAAGTATCAATAAAGTTGAAACATATAATCATTACTCTTCATGTATGCAAATGCTTTGCTTATTTCATTTTGTTGTGACTAAGTTAAACAGACATTGCCCCAGGTTTCCATGTGAATATTTTCCATGTGAACATTTGCATTTGCATTTGCATTTGCTAGCTAGCTTGATCATTTGTTTCATTTGCACATTTGTTGGGCCATAGGCCTCTTCTTTTTCTTTACAATATCGATTAACTAGTCACAACGCCTTTTTAGCCCATATGCATATGCACTTGTATTTAAGCATTCATCAACCATTGCATCTTTATCATATACAACATACATATATTCCATATATACCTCATATGTCAAGCATATACCTTGCATATACTATACATATATCATGTATATATATCACATTTGTCAAACATATACCTCAAATATACCACAAGTATACCATTTATGTGTACCACAATGTCACAAATTATCCATCATTATATTATCAAGGACCAATCATGACAATCACATGAATCACATTGCAAGCAACATTTATTTGCACTAAAGAATTCAATCGATAATTAGACTCACCGTTCTCCTTTGATTCCGACCCCTAACTTATTGTCTATCCGCTCCTTGTGGTTCTCCAATATGTTGCGAGCCTAATACGAAAACATAATTGATTAACTCATGATTAGAGAGGCTTAATGTGGCTTAAACAAATTAATATGCATTGTTCATGTCAATAGTTAAGATTTTTCCTATAAGGCAGTTTGACCTTATGGGACAGTTTAACCTATAACTTTTTCTATAATTGACCAATTACTCTGATTCTTGTTCCTCATTAACAATAACACATATATATAGTACATATTCAAATTTCAGACCAATTGGATCATTGTATAATATTTGGTGGAATTTCTAAGAGTGTTCTGTTTTCTGCCTTGTTTTCTGCCTTTAGGCAGTTTTAGGGTACTCATTTGGGTTCATCATAACTTACACTCTATAAGTCCTATTTTAATGAAACTTTACAGACACTTATATGGGTTCATATGGAACATGTTTCATGTTTACAACGTTTATCAATTATGTCTCTAAGGTCTTCTAATTATACCAAACATATTACTGTTCCAGAATAGAATTGGCTTCCGGACCAGTATGACTTCCAAAGGCCATAACTTAGTCTATAGATAACAAATTAAGCTAACATTAGTACAAAAATTTATCTAAGACATATACCTATAACTTTCATGTTTTTATAATTTACAGAATGTAGCTCTAACAAGCTCAAAGTATCCAACCAATGTACTGGATCTGCTCAGGGCACTCAGTAGGCAGTTCAAACCATGGAACAATCATGGTTTCATTTACCATAACTCACCATTTACAAGACCTATGAACCTAAAATTTGGTATACATATACAAAACACATATATCTACAACTTTTATGTTTTGAGAGACTTCAAATAAGGGCTTTAACATATTCTATATCAAACCACACAGTAGCTAACTTGGTTAGGGTTTACACCATGAACAGTTTCAGTACAAAGAGCATATCTCTCCCTATACATAACATCATGAAAATGTTTACATATACACAAATCTAAGATATAAAGGAATAACTTTTTTGTTTTACACATTTCCAGAATCAATTTCTATTAATATCAAAATCGGAGTGTAATTCAGTGCCTAATATTGAACCTAAGCAACTCAAATCAACCCTATAGCAATAAGAATTGATTACTTACCAAGAACAACCTTGAAAGGGATCAAATAGCTTCAAAAACTAGGTGAAACAAGGAAGAATTGAAGTCTGAAATGGAGGAAATTGAAGAAGAAGTCGGGCTGGAGTGAGGAGGCAGAAATGGGGAAAGATATATGAAGATAAAGCCAACTTGTTTTTTGTCATTTTGTCATTTTCTCTTCTTCTCTTCTCTTTTCTCTTCTCATTTCTCTTTTCTCTTCTCTTCTATTTCTCTTTTGTGTCATTTTCATTTTATTTTGTCTATATTATTATTATTATTTATATAGATTTATAATTCCACAAATTCACACAATAATACGGCTTAATCATTTGATCCCATTTAACTAAATTAGCAATGTAAATGTTCATTAATCTTAATCTAATCATTTTTCTTACTTTAATTTAGACACCTTATTCATTTCATTTCTAATACTTTGTTATCCTCATTTAGGTTATAATTACACATGTGCGACTCGATACAAGTGCCAAATACTAGGACACATAGCTAGTGCATGCCATGAACCTGTTCCTATAGAAATACGTATTAAATGCATGTATTCAATTGAATTGTATGCAAGATGCTTATGTTCGATGAAATGCATATGGGGAAGGTCAAGGATGTTACAATCAATCCCTCTCAATTTTCAAGTATCTAGGCCGACCCATTGGAAGAGCAAAAACACGAACACTACTCGGTGAAGAATACAAGGCTGCTCACATTTACATTCTACTCAATTGTGAGGAAGTTCAACCCTTTATCAAGTAAGATGTCAATTTCAATCTTATATACGGATTACATATTGCAATGATTTTTAACTCATTGCAATTAAATTCTTGGTGTAAAGAATCTATACAGATTTATTGCGACAAACTTGGTCATGCATTGATGATAAGGAAGTTGACACTAAACTTGAAACAAAGTTTGCATAGTGGTTCAACACATAAGTGAGTATGCTAAGATAAGTACTATGTTACCTTTTTCTATATTCCCGAATGATCAATTAATTAGAACTATCATTTGCAAGCAAACAACAAGTGTTCGAATGTTGAAAATTCTTACATTAACGACCTTGTTAAATGGCTTTTGATTTCTATCAAAACATACACTAGATATATTGTGAATGGATATAAGTTCCAAATTGAACAGTTAAGTTATGTTAGAAAAACTATGAATTAGAGAGTGTGCATTAAAGGCGCTAACTATACTGAATATGAGAGTGATTACTATGGAAAGCTCATTGAGGTAGTGGAAGTTGAGTATCCTAATTGACCAATTAAGCGAATAACTTTGTTCAAATGTGAATGGTTCGATCCAACATCAAATGTTGGGACTAAAATTCATGCCAAATGTATTTTAGCCAATCAAGCATGCCAAGTGTATTACTCTATGTACCCTAGCTTGAGATGCGATAAACAAGATTGGTGGGTTGTGATCAAGATCAAACCATGAGCTATTATAGAGATTCCTGATAGATCTTTAAATGTAACACATGAATCACCGCCATTCCAAAAGGAAGAAATTGAAATACATACTATTAAGGATGAAACACAAGATCCAGTTACATCCTTAATTGACCCGAATGGTGATTTCATTGACATAGAGGATTTAGAGGAGGAATCAGAAGGAGAACCTGATTATGAGTCACAGTCTGATGCTGATGAATTAGAACATAAGGATAAGGATGAGGATGAGAGTGACAATGAACAGAGGTTTTTTATATTTACGACTTTCAAGTTGCATAAGACTTGACATAGGGGATGTTGATTAATAATATTTTCTTGTTTTTTCCTTGCAGGATGAGGGGTCGAGGATGGGGAGATATACATTTAGGTAGGGGCATTGTCAGGGAATGAGGATCCTCTATCCAAACATCATAGCCTTAGACTCATCCTAGAGATACATCTATTGAGACGCATCATAGAGATCTCTCCACTGATACTCAACCTGATGATTCTTCCATATAGACTCAACCAAGAGCTCATTCTACTCATAATCAAACAGGAGAGTCACGAACATCTTCATTTTCAAGTCAAAAGAGGCTTAGACTAGAAAATGGGAAGTAAGTATAATATTTATCTTTTTTTTGTTCTTTTGATACTCATAACTCTTTTATCATTGAGATTACCATTACAAATATAATTGAACTTTATATCTTATTATTGAGATTGATGCAATGTGAACACTAGTCCAAATATGTACTATATTACAATCAATATTGATAATTTTACATGGTAATATTAATATCATTAACTATGCATGCATAGATTTGTAGAAATGCATAGGATATCTCAAATCTTGAAGTTGTAAGTGGACGAAGGGGGATCCACATGGAGGGGAAACTTTGGAGAGTTTCAGGTAAATGCGAGCAAATAAGAGTTTTAGGTTAATTAGGAATTGAGGTATGATGATTTCACCTCAATGTGTTTGACATATACTATAATGTATGAACTTTGATAATGTATGGATTCTAATATCATAATTCTTTTTTTTTTCCTTTTGTAGAAATATTTTGAGTGGGATGTTGTTCTTAATGACAACATAAGAGCTGTTTGGGAGTCTCTAGCCGAGAAGCACTACTCGGATATAATGAACAAATGGAGAAAGAAAGATTGCCTTCCTCATATTCAGGAAGATATTTGGCAGCACTGGACTGAGTAATGGAGTGCACCAGAATATAATACATTGTCAGTAAGAGCTAGTGTAAACCGATTATTCGAGAAAGCCGGTCTAAAAATGGGTCTCTCTAGGCACACGTCAGATCCATTTCTATTGAGGAGCATATACATCGAATAGTAAGAAAAATCTAATAATCTGGTTGTATATAATTTACCTACCTAATATATCTTCACATTTTTTTATTCATTTGTCAGATTGCGAAGGAGGGTAGAGATTTGGGACTAATTCTTCTTTTCCAGAAGTTCCACATGAAGAAAAATGGTGGATGGGTCGACGCCCGTGAGCAACAAATTGGGGTAAAAATTTTAGTGCATTTTTCATTAACTTCAAAGCTATATAAAACTGTGTTATTTCATAACAACTTTTTTTTATTAACTGTAGGAATGTGTTTAGTAGATCGTTGCTCAGTCAATACAACCACCTATAGAAGGATCAGAGACTCCAGTTGAGCCTGCTAAACTTTTTCCTGTAGAGAGTCAGCATGTGTTCGTAGAAGCTATAGGCATCCAGCCTAACGACCGTCGTGTTTATGGATTGGGCATTAAGGCTTCATTGTTGTTCTCTGACCAATGATCCTCATCCCATTCCACTGCTAATTCCACTATAAATTCAAAAACTATTCGCACTTGGATGGACAAGATGGAGAGGATGATCAAAGAGCATATAGATTAGCAATTTCAAGAGCACCTTTGACAGCAGGATCAAGAGGTTGAGCAATTTCATCAGCTCATTTAGGATCGTGATCAACAACTTAAGGAGTGTTTGTGAGAGAAAGATATGCAGACTGAGTTGCGGCTACAGTCAACGATAAAGGAGTGGATGTATGATTTCAAATGTGATTGGACATATAGCGCACAGTCCTAATTCGGAGGTTTAACTCCTCACTATTCATTGCCCAGAGGTCCTCCATCCAATTTTTGATTTATTATTTTATACTTATTTTGGGATAATGAATATTATAATGATTTTTTAGACAAAAATAATGAATTTTTATTATAATGAACATTTAATGGTTTGAATTTGATGAATTACACGATATTCAGATATTTTATAAGCATGTTATTTATGCGTTATAAGCAAAATTTATTTTAAAATGAATAATATTATTTAATATATATTTAATAAATAAATAAAATTAGGCGTCGCTAAAAATAAAATATTTTAATTAATTTCGATAGTTTTAGTAACGGAAAATTGTCATTGCTTAGTTAGCACTATGACAATTTGCGCTGCTAACATTGTCGCTGATGCAATTTTATTTGTAGCAACGACAAAACGTTATTGCGACAATATTTTTTGAGAAACTTCATTGGCGTCGCTAATAATCCTTAGTGATGCCATTATTTCATTTAGTAGCACTAACGTGGCATTGCTAAATGCAAATTTTCTAGTAGTGAATTTCGTTTTAATTATATTTTTTATAGTCTTATTTTTTTTAAGTCACATAATTGATTAAAATAATTTTTTAATTATTGCCTATTAATGTGACTTAAATATTTTTTGTTAATGTTTAATTTTTTTTATCATTGTAATTTTTATTTTAGAATAAAAGATTAAATGCCTAATCGATGTTTTTGTAATAGAAAGTATAGCAAGGCTGATAACATCAGAAAAGGTCACTAGAATTAAGGAACAAAAAATATGGATAAAAGAGATTATAAAGGAAATTAAAAATATTGATATGAACCCCAAATGACAAAAATGACTTACAATGTCTTGTGAACAATATTATTAAAATCAATAGTCTTATTCAATTGGTAGTATGAGAAGAAGGTTTGTTGACTTATTGTGAGAAATATGAGGCGTTACAATCTGACCTTAAATCTGTTAATGAACAAGAGATTCTTGAATCATTGTGGAAAAAGTTATAACCATAGAGGATTATACGGAAAACTCGTCAAGGAGTTTGTCAATGTATATGTGAATTGAATTGCAAAGAAGACATTAGCGCTTTTTATGGGATGTCCGTTCGCAAAGGCAATCAGAAAAAATTAGAAAATCCTATGATACCTAAAGTCAATAATATTGTCGTTGAAACTCAAAGAAAAGTTGTATGAGTATATTTTTGCCCATAGGATAAGACTATCTTAAATTATATTTTTTTATGATTAGTTCTAATTCAAATGTAATGTTTGTACTGAAATTGTGTATATAAATATTTGTGTTTATTAATTCAATAAATTCATGCTATTAATTATTGCATAACTTGTTTAGCATAAAATTACTTTAATTGAATTATGAAACTTGTTAAAATTTGAATTTGTTTAGTACAAATTACTTAAAGTTTTAGTAACTTTAAATTGCAAATAATTAATTATAAAGTAATTAGTCTAACATAGAAATTTTAGACTGTGAATGGGAACACAGGAACTTTCAAATTTAAGCATGTTCAAGATTAACACTTTATAATTAGTTGAAATTCATGTATATTTTAGGAATTGATTATCGTGTATATATGTCTTTCAGTAGCATTAAGAATAACATCCGTTGCTAAGAATATTGTAGCTGAACTTAATAAGGGTGAAAAATTGAACAACAACTATTATGAGATTTGGAGTGTGAAAATTCATTATGTGTTGGAAGAGCAAAAGGCTTTTGAGACTTTGAACATGTATATGATTTAACTTGACCAAGGCAACATAGCCTAACATATGAGGGATCATGATGCATATGAGGCCTGGAAGAAGAAAAAATTCGTTGCTCACATTATGTTGTTGAGCAATATGGATGATGACATCATGGGGGAGTTCCAAAAGTATGAGATTGCAAAGGACATATAATCTTCTCTCTTAGCAAGGTTTGACGACATGTTTGTAACCAAGCTGAGACAACTTACTATCAAGTTTGACACTTATAAGAAATGTCCTAAATATACAATGAAAAAAACATTTAAGGCATATGTTAAACATGATAAATGAGCTCAAAGGTGCAGGTTATATCCTTACTAATGAACACCAAGTTCAGGTTGTGATCCATTCACTGCCTTATAGCTGGGAACACATAAAAATGCATCCAACCCACAATGAAAATATCAAAATTTTTTAGGATGTTATGATTCACTTGTAGCTTGAAGAGGATCGTCTCATGGCAAACAAGTCTAGTACCGATGTGTACATGGCTAGCTCTAGCTCTCAAAGTGGAAAGTGGCGTAAATGAAAGTTTTATAGTGGGAACCAATAAAAGGAAAGTAAGGACAATGCTCAGGCTAAGAAGAAGTAAAAGTTTGTTGCCCAGATATTGAACCAAGAAGGGGGGTTGAATTGGATATTAAAAATTTAACTTTTAAGTGCGGAAAGAAAAGTTAAGTTTAGTAAAGATAGAAAAATGTGACACAAGAATTTTTATAGAGGTTCGGGTGTTAACAAATCCTACTCCTCTCTCCAATCTCAATTGGGAGTTTCACTAACACACTAAGTGTTACAATGAAGTTTTACAAGCTCACTCCTAACTATGGTGTTTGTAACAATGGATCACACCTAACCCATAAATCCCTTGTGTTTTGATGGCTCACATAATAACCAATTCCTTGGGTTTTATAGGCTCACACAAATAATATTTACCTTGTGTTTTAAAGGCTCACACAAATAACTTTTCTTTGTGTTTTAGAGGCTCACACAACTAACTCTTACAAGTGTTCTACTCTTAACCCCAAAATACCCACAACTCACTTGAGTAGATGATTACAGAGAGAAACACTTACAAATCTATATTGCTCAATAAATGATGAGCAAAAAGATTTTCACAGAGAATAAATGTTTTTTTTGAAAATATCAAATGCACAAAAATGGCTTACAACAAGATTTTGATTCAAAATATTTGTTATTCTCTTGTTCTCCTTTATTCCCTTCTTGTTCTGGATGCATAAATGACTTGCATTTATACTTCTATAGTAAATTATAACCGTTAGAATGCATTTAATATGAAACTAGTCATTGCACCAACCCTTATAATCGTGCCTGACATGTTTCTCTTTCATCTTTCACGGTCGTGACTATGTGTCATGGTCATGACTGTTCTTTCAAGTCGTGACTTAAGTGGTGACCTTGGTTGTGAAGCATTCTGGAAGGTTTTGAAATGTTTGTTCACGGGCATGGCATTTTATCTTCACGGGCGTGACATTTTCCAAGCTGTGGTCCCACAGTTTCTATCTTTCTTCATAGCCGTGAACTTTAAATGTTGGATTATTGGCGCTAAGCTTAATCATGGGTGTGACACATAAGGTCACAGGCGTGACCATGCTATTTCTTCAATTTTATCTTTTTAAGATTAATCTTCCATTCTCCATTCTTGCTATCATATTCCATACCCTATTCAATAGACTAAGAAAACAAGTATGTTAAATACATTATTGCTATTTTATTTATTAGCATCAAAATGATAAAAATACCCCTCAAGGTTCAACAATATCCCCCTTTTTGATGGTGACAAATGATATAGCAATATGTGCTTTTGAGAAGTCTCCCTCTCAAAAGATGCTTAGGATAAAAAATGCTGAAGTGCAAGAGTTGTGAAGAACGATGAAGTGTAGCATCAAAATATACTTCCTAGTTTTAAGTATATGCAAGTTATATGCAAAGTATATCCAATGTATACTAAAATTTTCTTTAAAGCATGAAGTATATTTAAGGTATATTCATAGTATATCAAGTGCATATTCATTCATGTAACTTGCATCAAGGTATATGCAAAGTATACTTAAGATATATTTAAGGTGTATAAAGCTCATTTGCATACTTGCATATTCATTTTGATTCAAAATTAAGTATTCCACTAATATTTAAACAATATATTGCTAGGTTCTCCCTCTTTTGTCATCAACAAAAAAAATATCAAAAAGATAAAACATAATGGAAAACAAAAGCAAATATATTAATTTAGAAAGAAAAGTACAAAAGAGATTAAAAATTCTGAAAGGAAATTAGAGTTTCCTACAACAAACAAGCTAGAAACAAAAGATAACATCTAGCCGTACATTCTATCTCTAAAACGAGCAACTTCCGCCTCGAGGCTGTCCATGCGAGACTCCATGAAATCCTTGAGGTTCTCTAACCTGTCATCCATCGAAGCCTACAATTGCTCAAACTGTGGTGCCAAGAGGTCAACCACTTGCTGAGCCATGTTTGGTGTGGAGCAGAGGATTGTCCGATTTCCTGCTCAACCTCTGGAGGTGCCACCTCAACTCGAGCCTTCTTCCTCTGCTGGATTCCTTAGAGGCCAGCTTTGAAGTCATCTGAGTCATTGTCTTCCCAAATGATTTCACTACAGTGTTAGTGAAGCAGTAGTAAATGTTGTTCTCAAATACTATACCAACAACTACTCCCATCTTGATGAAGGACTATAGTCAGTCTCGAGGATGCCCTGGGATGAGGTTGAAGTGATGTTCATCCAGCTTTAAGTATTCCAGCTTCAAGGCGATGTGAGTCACGTACCCACCAATAAGAATGTCTCCAGAGGGCTTGGTGGCAATTTGACAAGAGATGGTTCGCAAACCATCGAGATAAAACCACTGTGAGGCCTCTTCGGGCCATCTCTAGGAGAAAGAGCTCTGACTTCCTGATTGTGCCATTACTGTCTCCTTTGGCAAAGATGCTATAGGTCAGAAACCTATGCATATACTTGTGCATTGGGGATCAAAGGTGAGTACTCTTTGTCTTTTTGACATCCCAGCTGCAATCAAGACCAAAGTGAGTCCATGCCTGAGTAGCATAGAACTTCACTTCACTGTCATTTAGGATGCCATCAGAGAGAAGGTTGAACAAATCTCCAAACTCTGTGGCAGAAAGGGTGTTCGGATGCTTGCATATTTGGAACTTAACCGTGCCCATAGGAGATACTTGCAAAGTGCTTAGAAACTCTAAGGTTGGCTCCTTCAAAGTTGGCTGATGAATATCAACAAATTCCTTCAGATGACAGGCCTAGAGTTGTTCTATCATAGTTGTCTCGAGGCCTAGCGTACGAACGATTTGTCACTTAAATGATCTAGAGGAAAGGAGTGGCCTTTTCTTGAGCACTAAGTATCTAGGATGGCAATGCTTTGGAATGATGTTCATAAGGTAATCCGTGTACCTTCTTGGAGCATGAGACTTCTTCCTAGTACCCTTGGAGGAACCGGTTTCCATCTTGATTAAAAGAATAAATTTTTGAAAAGTGAAAAAAATTGACAGAAAATTTGAGTAAACCCTAAAGAGATATGATTTCTGATGATGGAAGTGATTTTTGAAGATATTTATAGATGGAATTAGTGGCTAGGGGGCTAGAATCTTCAAAATAACATTCAATGGTGATAAATGAGGGAAGTTGAGAGAAGTTGGAGAGTTGGAATGGATGAAATAACGGCAGAAACATTATATAGCTGACATCTTCACGGGCGTGAAAAGCTTAGTCACGGGCGTGAAGTGTCGTGTTTACGGTTTG
Source organism: Triadica sebifera (assembly GCA_023653625.1). Classification (NCBI taxonomy): domain Eukaryota; kingdom Viridiplantae; phylum Streptophyta; class Magnoliopsida; order Malpighiales; family Euphorbiaceae; genus Triadica; species Triadica sebifera. Next base: position 16,677,075 of record CM042906.1, read on the forward strand.
CTGAAGAGATGCTGTACCCGTAAAGAGAGGCGTGAAATTGATCACAGTCGTGATATTTAAAGGTCACAGGTGTTAATGATGAACTATCACGGTGGTGACAAATGAGTCACAGGCGTGAAGGATTAAACCTCACTACTTGTGATCGTGAACCAAAGTGTGACACAAAGCGTGAATGGTTCTGTAAGTTTTTGGTGGAAATGTTCATGGTCGTGAAAAAGCTTCACGGGAGTGAACAAAGGGTTTCACGGGGGTGAATGAAAAAAGTTGTAGTCATGAAGCGTAGTCTTCACTACTTTAAGCTGTGAATCATGTCGTAAAGCAAGTCATAAAAGCTACTGGTTCTTTTGGCAATTTAGTTCACGATCATGAATATATGTCATGAGCGTGAATTGCATAAAATTCTCATTAAATAAAATTAAGTCTAAAACAAGACTAAAGCATTTGTAGGAAGATTCTATCCCTTATAACATATATTTCCATCAGATTAGCTACCTTATATCTAGTAAGATGAGACAAAAACAAAATTATCAATCAAGGTTTGTCAATTTGGCGATCACAAAGTTAATCCATCAATTATATCAAGCTATCTTCTTATGAAGTTAAATCTTTTCTCATTTAGAGACTTAGTGAAGATATCTGCTAATTGATTGTCTATACTTATAAATTCCAATCCAACATCTCCATATTGAACATGATCTCTAATAAAATGGTATCTAATGTCAATATGCTTACTTCTAGAATGTTGAATGAGATTATTAGAGAGATTTATTGCACTTGTATTGTCACATCTAATAGGTATATGGTTCATACTATGACCATAATCTTTAAGTTGTTGTTTCATCCAAAGGATTTGTGTCCAACAACATCATGCTGCTACATACTCCGCTTCAGTAGTAGAAAGAGCAACTGAAACTTGTTTCTTGCTACACCAAGAAACTAAGCACTCTCCAATAAAGTGACAAGTACCTGAAGTAATTTTTCTATCTAGAAGACTACCAGCATAATCAGCATCTGAATATCCTACAATGTAAAAGGATGAATTTCTAGGATACCACAAACCTAGATGCAATGAGCCATGTAAATATTTTAGAATTCTTTTTACTGCATTTAAATGAGACTCTTTTGGACATGATTGAAATTGTGCACATAAGCATACATTATACATTATGTCGAGTCTAGAAGTAGTAAGATATAAAAGTGATCCGATCATACCTCTATAGAGCTTTTCATTAATGCTCTTACCCTTTTCATCCTTGTCAAATTTTGTTGATGTGCTCATTGGAGTCTTAGCATTCTTGCATCCTTCCATTCCAAATTTCTTAAGTCTTTGGCATATTTGGATTGATTGATGAATATGCCCTCATTGCCTTATTTTATTTGTAGACCAAGGAAATATTTAAGCTCACCCATCATGCTCATTTCGAATTCCCTAGTCATACTCTTAGCAAATTCTTGACAAAGCAATTCATTAGGAGACCCAAATATGATATCATCAACATAAATTTGAACATTTAGAATATCATGCTTATGCTTTTTAGTGAATAATGTAGTGTCCACATTCCCTTTTGTAAAGTTATTTTCTAAAAGAAAAGAACTTAGTCTTTCATATCAAACTCTTGGGGCTTGTTTCAAACCATATAAAGCTTTTGAAAGTTTAAAAACATGGTTAGGTAAATCATAGCTTTCAAAACTTGGTGGTTGTTCTATATAAACTTCTTCTTCTATATAACCATTTAAAAAGGCACTTTTTACAACCATTTGAAAGAGTTTGAAATTCATGTGGCATGCATATGCTAAAAGTATTCTTATGGCTTCTAATCTAGCTACAGGAGCATATGTCTCATCATAATCTATTCCTTCTTCCTGATTATACCCTTTTGCAACCAATCTAGCCTTATTCCTAGTTATGAAACCTTGTTCATCTAGTTTATTTCTAAACACCCATTTGCTACCTATAATTTGATGACCCTTGGGTCTAGGTACTAAGGTCTATACCTTACTTCTCTGAAATAGGTTGAGTTCCTCTTGCATTGCAATCACCCAACTTTCATCATTAAGAGCCTCATCAATATTTTTAGGCTCAATTTGAGCAATAAAAGCAAGGTCAGAAGCTAAATGTTTGAAATGAGATCTAGTACTTACTCCCCTAGAAGAATCACCAATGATTTGCTCTTTGGGGTGATCTTTTGTCAATCTCCATTCCTTTGGGAGCTCTTGCCTATTTTCCTCTTGAGCTTGAGGTAGAGAATCATCTTGATGTGAACCTTATTGATCATTTTCTTCTTTTCCATTTTCAAGATCAAGTCTTTCCATGGTACTTACAACATTATCAAGAACACTACTTTTCACAAGATCAAGTTTACTAGATCCATTAAAAACAACATGCATAGATTCTTCAATAGTTAATGACCTTTTATTAAATACTCTATATGCTTTGCTAGTTGTAGAGTATCCTAAAAATATACCTTCATCAGATTTAAAGGAAAATTTTCTAAGGTTGTCCTTGGTATTCAATATGAAACACTTGCATACAAATACTCTAAAGTATGATATCAAGGGTTTTCTTCCATTCCATAGCTCCAATGAGGTTTTGTTTAGAAGAGGTCTTTTGAAAACTTGATTTGAAATATAACAAGCAGTATTTGTGGCTTCTACCCAAAAGTAAGTTAGTAAACCATACTCATCGAGCATTGTTCTAGCCATTTCAATTAAAGTTCAATTTTTCCTTTCAACTACCCCACTTTGTTGAGGTGTCCTAGGAGATGAAAAATTATGTGAAATGCCATGTTCAAGATAAAAACTTTCAAAGTTTTCATTTTCAAATTCTTTACCATAGTCACTTCTTATTTTTGAAATGCAATATCCTTTTTCATTTTGAACTCTTTTAGCAAAGTTTTTGAAATTTTCAAAAGCATCACTCTTTTGAGCTAAGAAAATTACCAAAGTAAATCTAGAGTAATCATCTACGATGACAAAGACATAATGTTTACCTTATAAGCTTGCAATTCTAGTAGGTCTAAATAAATCTAGATGCAGAGTTGTAGAGGTTTTGAGGTACTTACTATGTTTTTGGATTTGAAGGATGACGTGTGTCGCTTCCCTCCTTGGGAAGGTTCACATGTCTTGTCTTGTCTTTTTCAAATTTGACTCTTGACAGTCCCTTTACTAGTTCTCCTATGCTGAGGCTTTGAATTAAGTCCATATTCGCATGACTAAGCCTTCTATGCCACAACCAAGATTCATCACTAGTAGTCACAAGACACTTAGAGGAATGGTTAGATATTTCATGTAAGTCATGTAGGTGTTGACATCTCTATTTCCTTTAAATATCTATTGACCATCAATAGAGGTTACAAGATATTCGTTGGAAGTAAAGGTTACTTTGTTTCCTTTATCACATAATTGACTAACACTCAACAAGTTATGTTTCAAACTCGTATCCATAACCCGTATCCAGTCAATCCAAATTTAGAGTGATGTGGGCAAGATAATGAAGATATGTCAGAAAATAAGAAAAGAAAAGAAAAAAAATGATGATGATATGAGATTGAGATATAATAATAAAGAGATTAGCAGAGTAACTTACCATCAAATATAAATGAAAATAACATTGTATATGTGAGCATGAAATTTATACTTGTATGAAATAGGAACATGTTGATAGAAATAGCATGCAAACATTTTAATGCATAAAATGATACATGTTAATGCTTGTTGCATGATATAGTATATTGCCTTATTTATATGCACCACTAAGCTTAGAGCTTAGCTTAGGAGTTTCCTTTTACGCAGATATAGAAAGGTAGCTAAAGGTGGTAGATAAAACAAGTGATGATCCTATTTAGACTAAAGCAGCCGATCTCGAAATAGTGGGTCACAAACTTTTGAACTCTTGTAATTTGTTTTCCGCATTACATATACTTATAAATTGTAAATTGGTTTGCAAAGTTTGTTAAATTGTAATTTGATATTTATAAATACTATGTTATGTAAATAAAGTGTACATTATTCATTAAATAAAAAAAAATATATAGTGATTTAAAGAAGTAAAGAAGACAGACAATAGCGCCCCCGCATCTAGGCATGTGCAATTTGGGTGAGGGGGTGTTATAGTAGTTTGTTATCAAAGCCCGGTTTAGGCGGTTTTGGGTTTTTAAAAAATGAATTTTGAAAATGTTTATTTCTTGAAGAGTACCCACAATTAAATTTTTGGAATCACTGCTTTAATGAGCAGGGTCATTACCTTTATGTTATAGGTAAGGTATGGCTTCTGGATCAAGACGAATAGTAGTGGAAGAAGCTGAGAGTAGTGAGCCCACAGAGGCAAGAGTTTCATCGCGACCAAGTCATCGCCGAGTTGCAGCACCGAAATCTGGTGCTAACTCATCCCGTGAGTAGTCAGCTACTAATACGGGTCAGACGGAGCTCATGAAAAATATGATAGAATTGCTACAGAGAGCATCATAACCAACCTCATCTGGATTACAATTTGAGAGATTGAGGAAGCTAGGGGCACCCAATTTCTCTGAAAAAAGGGAGGATGATCCTTCTGCAGTAGAATTCTGGTTAGAACGGATATAATGAGTTTTCAATCAGCTACATTGTACAAATGAGCAGAAATGTGAGTATGCAATTTAAGGAACAATATATCCCTCCTATATACACAGATGACAAGAAGAGAGAATTTCTGACTCTGAAACAAGAAAATATGTCAGTAACAGAATATGAGAGGGAATTCACACATTTATGTAAGTATGTTGAGGGCATTGTATCCAAAGAAACTGATAAATGTCGACATTTTGAAGATGAGTTGAGGGATACGATCAAGTTACAAGTTTCAGCCCTACGTCTGATGAGCTTTATTATTATAGAGTTGCTCAAGCAAGAGCTTATGCCATGCGATGCTGAAAGAAGCAGGATGCACCTGACGTCATAGTGGGTAAATTCCTTCTCTTTGGCCCTTATGTAGATGCATTGATAGTGTTGAACCTTGAGGGGTATTTCCATTATTTTGATGATAACAAATAAAATAGAAATAATGTATTTAACATACTTGTTTTCTAAGTCTATTAAACAGGGTATGGAATAAAATAGCAAGAATGGAGAATGGAAGATTAATCCTTGAAAGATAAAATTGAAGAAGCAGCATCATTCACGCCTGTGATCTTATGTGTCATGCCTGTGAGTAAGCCTAGCGCCAACAAACCAACTTTTAAAGTTCACGGCCATGAAGGAAGACAACAAACTTTGAATGAACATTTAAGTCACGCCCATGAAAGAAATGTCATGCTCGTGAACCTATATGACAAATTCTTCCAGAGAGCTTCACGACCAAAGTTACCACTTGGACCACAGCTTGAAAGGGTGTCACGCTCGTGAATATATATGTCATGCCCGTGACTCAATATTTTCAAAACCTTCCAGAATGCTTCACGGCCAAGGTCACCACTTCAGTCATGGCTTGGAAGAACAGTCACGTCCGTGACATAAAGAGTCACACCCGTGAAAGATGAAAGAGAAAAATGTCAGGCACAATTATTAGGGTTGGTGCAATGGAGAGTTTTGTATTAAATGCATTCTAACAACTATAATTCACCATGGAAGTATAAATGCAAGTCATTTATGCATTCAGCACAAGAGGATAGCTAATACTTTGAATCAAAATCTTGTTGTAAGCTATTTGTACATTTAATACTTTCAAAACAAATATTTATTCTCTGTGAAAATATTTTTGCTCATCATTTATTGAGCAATAAATATTTGTAAGTGTTTCTCTCTGTAATCATTTCTTACTCAAGTGAGTTTTGGGTATTTCTGGGTTAAGAGTAGAACACTTCTAAGGGTTAGTTGTGTGAGCCTCTAAAACATAAAGAAAGGTTGTTTGTGTGAGCATGTAAAACACAAGGTAAAGTTTGTTTGTGTGAGTCTGTAAAATACAAGGTAAAAGTTATTTGTGTGAGCCTGTAAAATACAAAGAATTGGTTATTGTGTGAGCCATAAAAACACAAGGGTTTTCTGGGTTAGGTGTGAGCCATTGTGAGAAACACCATAGTTGGGAGTGAGCTTGTAAAACTCCATTGTAACACTTAGTGTGTTAGTGAAACTCCCAATTGCGATTGGGGAGAGGAGTAGGGTTTGTTAACACCCAAACCTCTATAAAAATCCTTGTGTCAAATTTCTCTATCCCCCATAAACTTAACTTCTTATTTCTGCACTTTAAAGTTAAATTTTTAAACTCCAATTCAACCCCCCCTTCTTGGCTCAATATATGGGCAACAATTGGTATCAGAGCTTTGTCTAGCATCAAAGCCTAAAAAGTACTAGTAAAGATCAAGATATGGTTAGTGAAGGATTCCAAAGTCTCAAGCCTTACTTCGATGGAGAAAATTATGCTCATTGGAAGTTTCAGATGGAGACATATCTGGATAATAAAGGAATTGAAGTCTGGGATAGTATTTGAAAAGAATGGACACCACCAACTAGAAGAGGAGTTAATGGTGTAGAAGAAATCCTGTCAAGAGATGATTGGACAGAGCCTCAAAGAAGAGCAAATTTCAGAAATAAGATGGCAATGACAATTCACTCAAGTTCATTATCTATTGAAGAATGTGGCAGGATACAACACTGTTCAACTGCATATAGCATGGGAAAAACATTGGATCATGAAGGCCATAAAGTCACATGGGATGACGAAAGCTCTTCAAGTGAAAGAGATGATAATGAAAGCGAATGGGTCAACCTATGCTTTATGGTTATTGAGGATCACATCTCTGATAAAGTAAGATCACTACACTCATACTCTTTCAGTAATGATAGTAGTGATAATGATAGTAATAGTGATAGTGATGATGATGATGATGAACAATGCCTAATAGAAGAATTGAATATGGAATTAGAAAAATATAGGAGAAAATTCAGTACTTAGAAAAATAACGTTTCCAATTTGAAAAACAAAATGGATGCTTTAGAAAATGAAAACCTTAAGCTTAAATCATATAATGAATCTATTCAAAAGTCATTAGATGAATATTCATCAAAACCCTCAACTACTTCCTTGCTTAAAGAAAATAATACTTTGAAAAATGAAGTTGAGGAACTTAGAAATTCCATTTCTAAATTTCACAAAGGAAAATAGAGTTTAGATACTCTCATTGTGTCTCAAAGACCACCTTTAATTAAACATGGTCTAGAATTTAAGGACACATCATCATCTTCTCACAAAACCATTTTTGTTAAGACTAGTGAACCTCACATCTCCACTCTTACTGGAACAACACCTAGGAATAAGTATACTAATCCTTCTATACATAAAAAGAATAATCATGCCTTTATGTATTAGAAGCATGTATCTAGGAAAGCACCAATTAATTATAATTGTGCATGCCATTGTTCTCAAACTCAGTCTAATAGAATTATGGTATTCAAATACATTGTTAGACCAAAAAGCAAGTTTAGACCTAAACAAAGTAATTATTGTATGAAAATGGGTCACATAAATAAACATTGCTGGATAAGGAAGGCTCACTGGGAACCTTCATATGCTAACCCCCAAGGACCCAAGCTCATTTGGGTACCTAAAAATCATACTTGAACTATGATTCTATAGGTATGCCTCAAGTCCACAATAAACAAAAATGCTTGGCTAGTTGACAGTGGATGCTCAAGGCATATGACAGGAGACAAAGAGCTCTTAAATGAAATCAAAAATATTGATGAAGGTAAAGTTACCTTTGGAAACAATGCTAAGGGTAAGGTAATTGGCATTGGTTCTATTGGTATTAATGGTACTACTTTTATTAAAGATGTCTTACTTGTTGATGGCTTGAAGCATAACTTGTTGATGGCTTGAAACATAACTTGTTGAGTGTTATTCAATTATGTGATAAAGGAAACAAAGTAATCTTTACTTCGAATGAATTTCTTGTGACCTCTATCAATGTTCAAGAGATATTTAAAGGAAATAGAGATGTCAACACTTACATAATAAACTTACACGAAATATTTAACCATTCCTCTAAGTGTCTTGTAACTACTAGTAATGAATCTTGGCTATGACATATAAGGTTTGGTCATGCAAATATGGACTTAATCCAAAGCCTTAGCATAGGAGAACTAGTAAAGGGACTGCCAAGAGTCAAATTTGAAAAAGACAAGACATGTGAACCTTGCCAAAGAGGGGAGCAACACAAGTCATCATTCAAAGCCAAAAACACAGTAAGTACCACAAAACCTCTACAACTCTTGCATTTATATTTATTTGGACCTACTAGAATTTCTAGCTTAGGAGGTAAACATTATGCCTTTGTCATTGTAGATGATTACTCTAGATTTACTTTGGTAATTTTCTTAGCTCAAAAGAGTGATGCTTTTGAAAATTTCAAAAACTTTGCTAAAAGAGTTCAAAATGAAAAAGGATATTGTATTTCAAAGATAAGAAGTGACCTTGGCAAAAAATTTGAAAATGAAAACTTTTGAAATTTTTTGTCTTGAACATGGCATTTCACAGAATTTTTCATCTCCTAGGACACCTCAACAAAATGGGGTAGTTGAAAGGAAAAATCAAACTTTAATTGAAATGGCTAGAACAATGCTTAATGAGTATGGTCTACCAACTTACTTTTAGGTAGAAGCCACAAACACTGCTTGTTATATTTCAAATCAAGTTTTCAAAAGACCTCTTTTAAACAAAACCTCATTTGAGCTATGGAATGGAAGAAATCCCTTGATATCATACTTTAAAGTATGAGATTCTTCTGACTAACCCATTAGGACACTGTGTGAGGGAAGTAAAATCTTTTAGGGTTGCCCAATCAAAATTCAAGATAAACAATTCCCAGCGGATTTAATAGAGCTACCATTCCATGAGTTCGATGTGATCTTAGGAATGAATTGGCTAGCTCGACACGAAGTGATACTAGACAGCAGAAAAAGAGAAATGAGGATTAAAGTTTCAAACAAGAAGAGATAGTAGTGATGAGCGAGAATAGAGGATATTCAGACAATGTGATATCAGTGTTGAAAGCTCAAAAACTCATCAATAAGGGATGTGAGACTTACCTAGCGTATGTGATTGATACCCTAAATAAAAGTTCGATGTTGGCTGACATCCCAACTGTTAGTGAGTTTTCTGATGTGTTCCCTGAGGAGTTGCCTAGACTACCATCTAACCGAGAGATAAAGCTTGCTATTGAATTAGTACCTGGCATTGGTCCCATATCTGTTACACATTATAGGATGGCACCCATATAATTGAAAGAGGTGAAGATACAGTTACAAGAAATGTTAGATAAAGGAATTATACGACCTAGTGTATCACCATGGGGTGCTCTAGTATTATTTGTGAAGAAGAAAGACGGTACTTTACATCTTTGCATTGACTACAAGCAGCTTAATTGGTTACTGTTAAGAATAAATACCCATTGCCTAGGATTGATAATTTATTTGATTAGTTGAAAAGTGCAAGTATATTTTCAAAGATAGATCTTCGATTAGGGTATCATCAACTGAAGATCAAAGGGTCAGATGTATCTAAGATGACATTTAGGACTCGTTATGGTCATTATGAGTTCTTGGTGATGCCATTTGGATTGATGAATGCACTGACAATTGTTATGGACCTGATGAACCGAGTGTCCAGGCCATATATTGATCAATTTGTAGTTGTATTCATTGATGACATTCTTGTTTATTCTAGAGATTGAGTAGAGCATGACCAACATGTCAGAAAAGTATTGTAGACCTTGAGGGAGAAACAATTGTATGCAAAGCTATCTAAGTGTGAGTTTTGGTTAGAAACAGTTAGTTTTCTGGGTCATGTAATTTTAGCGGAAGGTATTCGAGTTGATCCTAGTAAAATCGAGGCTATTCTTAATTGGAGACCACCTCACAACGTGATTGAGATGAGGAGTTTTCATGGATTAGCCGGATATTATAGGAGATTTGTGAAAGGATTTTTGTCTATAGCAAATCCTTTGACACGACTACTGCGAAAAGAGGTCTGTTTTGAATGGATAGATAGATGTCAAGCAAACTTTGATCGATTGAAGGCAATGTTGACTGAAGCACCAGTTTTGACTCCAGGAAAAGATTATGTTGTGTACAATGATGCAAGTCACAATGGGCTAGGTTGTGTTCTGATGCAAGAGGGAAAAGTGATTGCATATGCCTCCAGACAGCTTAAGCCTCACGAGCTTAACTATCCGACATATGATTTAGAGCTTGCAGCGATAGTTTTTGCTCTTAAGATTTAGAGACATTATCTGTATGGAGAAAGATGCTACATTTATATGGACCACAAAAGTCTAAAGTATCTTCCTTCACAAAAAGAGTTGAACCTGAGGCAGCGAAGATGGTTGGAATTCATTAAAGATTATGACTGTGTGATCGAATACTAGCCAGGCAAAGCTAACGTGGTAGCTGATGCGCTAAGCCAAAAAATTTTAGCTGAGATGCGAGTGGAATCCATATTAATGTAGAGAATTAAAGATGTCCAGAAATGAGATGAAAAGCTAGTAAAGATGGTCGAAGTTGTGAAAAATGGGGAAAAATCAAATTTTTCTTTAATAGCAGATGGTACTGTGTATTTCAAGAACCGATTTTGTGTACCAAGTGTAGACAAGTTGAGGTCAGAGATTTTAAAAGAAGCTCATGAAACGGTTTATACTATGTACCCAGGTGGGAAAAAGATGTACCAAGATTTGAAAGCACAATACTAGTGGTCGGGGATGAAGAAGGATATCACTGAATATGTTGCTAAATGTCTAATCTTTCAACAAGTGAAAGCTGAACATCAATTACCCACAGGATTACTACAACCGATTCCCATACGAGAATGAAAGTGGATGAGAATCACGATGAATTTTGTATCCGACTTACCGATAACTCAGAGAAAGCATGATGCAGTGTGGGTGATAGTGGATCGATTGACGAAGTCAACACATTTCCTACCAGTGCGGATGGACTATAATTTGAACAAGCTGGCTGAGATTTATCTGAATGAGATAGTGAGACTTTATGGAATACCTGTGTCTATTATCTCTGACAGAGATCCCATGTTTACGTCACAGTTCTGGAAAAGTTTACAACAGGCTTTGGGAACTCGACTCAGATTCAGTAAGGCATTTCATCCGCAAACGGATGGACAATCAGAGCGAGTTATTCAGTTGCTAGAGGATATGATGAGATATTGTGTGCTTGAATTTTAGGGATGTTGGGATGGAGTTTGCCTATAACAACAGTCATCAAATGAGCATTGGTATGGCTCCTTATGAGGCTTTATGCGGAAGAAAATGTAAGACACCAGTATGTTGGACTGAGTTAAATTAGAAAAAGTTGATTGGGCCAGAGATAATTCAACAGACCGAGGAAAAAGTTAAAGTGATCAAAGAAAGGCTAAAGGCAACACAAGATCGACAGAAATCATATGCTGATTTAAAGAGACAAAACATAGAATATGCTGTAGGAGACAAAGTATTCCTTAAAGTTTTGCCTTGGAAAAAGGTATTGAGGTTCAGTAGAAAAGGAAAGTTAAGTCCAAGGTTTATTGGTCTTTATGAGATTCTGGAAAGAATAGGACCAGTGGCTTACTGATTAGCTCTTCCTCCAGAGCTAGACATAATTCATAACGTGTTCCACGTTTCAATATTAAGAAGATACCGTTCAGACCCGACCCACATTATACCGATTGAAGAAATAAAGGTACAGACAAACATGTCTTATGAGGAAGAACCAGTGGCTATAATAGCAAATGAAGAGAAAGTTCTCCGGAACAAGAAAGTCCCTCTAGTTAAAGTGTGGTGGCAGAATCATACAATTGAAGAAGCCACGTGGGAAAGTGATGAAGTGATGAAGAAGTAGTATCCCCAGTTATTTAACCTATAATGAACAGGTGAATTTCAAGGATGAAATTTATTTAAGGGGGAGAGAATGTAATATCCGCTAATTTAGACACCGAGTCGCACGTGTCGCAAAATTGACGCATTTGACTGATCGCAGTTTAAATTCGGATTTTGATTGGAATTAATCAAGTAATGACTAAATTAAATGATATATGCCTAATTAAGTGATTATAAAGTTTAAAGAAGTTGATTTACGGTAAAAGACTAAATTGCAAATTTTGATAAGTTTTGGGGTCAAATTGCAATTTACCAAAATTTGGAGAATTAATGAGATTAATTGTTAATTAACATAGGAAATTTGGACACTTAAAATTTGGGTTGGCCGGCCATAGCATTGAAGAAAGAGGATTAATATTGATTAAGTATGAATGTTAAGAAATGGTCAAAATGGTGGGTCTCACATAAAAACTTTTGGGTACCCTATTTAATGCTTTCTTTTCTTCTTCTTCTTCTCTCTCTTTGCTACCAATCATGCCAGCCCCATTCCTCCATAGCCAAACTAGAAATTTAGAGAGAGAAAGGAAGAGAAGAGAGGGGAAAGAGTAATAACAAGTGATCTTCATGGTCCATAACTCCTAAGGAAGCTGGAAAGAACACGAAAGGGGACGAAAAATAAAGTTTAGTGGAGAGAGAAAATCTCCAAAGTTGTTATTTAGTGAAGAAAAGAGTAAGGTAAGAAGTGAATCTTCTTCTTCTTCATCTTTTCTTAAAGAAGTTTGGATTTTTGAGCTCATCCAAGACTCATATGGAAAGAGAAAGAAATTAGGGTTTTGAGAGAGAATAAGACAGTTTAGGGTCTTGAGAAAATCAGATGATAATACTGATCTATGATATTGTAGGAGTTCCAAGTGATAAGGAACAAACACTAAAGAGCAAAGCAAAAGAGAAAGCTACCTAGAATAGTGAAGGAGAAAGATTAAGGTTTGTGCATAACTTAAGGCAATAGCCTATCTTTGTTTGAAATAATGCATGATGAAAATGATTTTAGATAAATGAATTTTAAGAATGATGATTATGGCATGAAACCATAGGTTTAGATATGCATGAATGAGATCCTTGTGAGACATTGAATTAATGATGCATGTTAGAAAATCTTGTATGATGAAGACATTTACATGTATTAGAAAGTAATAAGTTGAGTAAAGAACCTTAGAAATGCTTGAAATAGAAATTTGGTATGATTTGGATGATATTAGAATTAATGAAAAGTGAATATGTAGATTTCCTGCTGAAAATCATAGGCATGACTATCGAGTCACGGGCGTGAACCTGATGGTTCATGGTCGTGACTGATTGTATCACGGTTGTGACTTATGTGTGGAAATGGTACTATTCATTTCAGAAGTGTTCACGGTTGGGAATCACAGGCATGAACTAATTCACGAGCACGAACGAGTATTTATGATCGTGAATGCTTTTGGGCGATTCATTCCAGTAGCGTTCACAGCTTGGAATAACGGGTATGAATTAGTAGTCACGACCTTGAATGATATGTTTTTAAACAAATTATGAATATGATTATCTATTGATGTATCTGGTTACACAAATGAAAAAGATGATATCCAATATGTATGAATATGATAACATGTTTGCAAAATAAGAGAATTGAGATGTTGATACATGAGAATATCGATGTGTCGAAATTGAGAATTATGATGATGTGATGTATATTATGAGGATGATGAAAAGGATGTAAAATAAAAATTTAATAAAGATATATAATTGATTTGAAAATGAAGAAGCCCATTACTCTACCTGCGGACTAGAATCATGATAGATGATATGTCATTAAGGGGGCGAATGGTACCGTAGTATATGAGATATTCCTCGATCAATGTGGCTTAAGATCGGAGAGTTCCATTGACTAGAGAAGCTATGATGAGCACATATAAATTAAGGACAAGATGGCTTAAGCTCGGAGAGCGTCCTTGGTCCGGTTATTCATCTATGATGAAATTATACTCAATCAATGTGGCTTATGCTCGGAGAGTGCCATTGATTTGAGAAGCTCTGTTGAGCCAGATAGTGGACAGGGTGGATATAGCTCTGGAAGCACTCCTGATCCATAACCAGCATCCAGTTAGTCCAAATTTAGAGTGATGTGGGTAAGATAATGAAGATATGTCAGAAAATAAGAAAAGAAAAGAAAAAAAATGATGATGATATGAGATTGAGATATAATAATAAAAATATTAATAGAGTAACTTACCATCAAAGATAAATGAAAATAACATTGTAAATGTGAGCATGATATTTATACTTGTATGAAATAGGAACATGTTGATAGAAATAACATGCAAACATTTTAATGCATAAAATGATACATGTTAATGCTTATTGCATGATATAGTATATTACCTTATTTATATGCACCACTAAGCTTAGAGCTTAGTGTGGGAGTTTCCTTCCATGCAGATATAAAAAGGTAGCTGAAGGTGGTAGATAAAGCAAACGGTGATTTGTTTTCCACATTATATATACTTATAAATTTTAAATTAGTTTTCAAAGTTTGTTAAATAGTAAACTGGTATTTATAAATACTATGTTATGTAAATAAACCGTACATTATTCATTAAATAAGAAAAAATATATAGCAATTTAAAGAAGTAAAAAGGACAGGCAGTAACACCCCCGCATCTGGGCACAGACGGTTTGGGTGAGGGGGTATTACAGTTCTCCTTTTCTAAAACATTCATTTTGTTTTTTAAATTAGAAATGTTATTCTTATAAGTATTGAATTTACTCCTATATTTTTCTAATTCTAGATTCAATTCTTCTATTAGGCTTTGTTCATCATCATCATCACTATTACTATCATTATCACTACTATCATTATTGAAAGAGTATGAGTGTAGTGATCTTACATTATTTAAGACGTGATCCTCTATAGCCATGAAGCATAGGTTGACCTCTTTACTTTCATTGTCATCTTTTTCACTTGAAGAGCTTTCGTTATCCCATATGGCTTTGTGACCTTTCTCCCCATTGTCTCTTTGGTATTGCTCTTATGCTTCTTGAGCCTTGGACATTACGGTTTAATATGCCCTTTCTTTCCACATTCATAGCACGTTACCTCTTCCTTACTTCTTTGTGCATCATTAGAAGTCTGTTTGAGGTTTCTTTGCCTGAATTTTCTAGAGTTGCTCATTTTCTTCTCAATAATTCTTTTCACCCTTCTTGAGAGCATAACAATGTCCTCATTCTCATCATCACTCATTTCTTCATCATCTTCAACTTCTTCTGGAGATTTTGAAGTAGAGGCTTTTAGTGCTAGAGGCTTTCTTTTTTCTAGCTTTGCTTCAAGCTCTCTCTCTCTTTTCACTGCCATTAAATGTGTGAGAAGTTTGCCAATAAGCACATCAGTATTCATGATGCTCATGTCTTCATTTGCTTCTTCTATACTGACAACTCTTGAACCGTAATCTTTGAGAGGAAGACTTCTCAGGATTTTGTTATTGATATCTTCCAAGATCAGATGCTTCCCAAGTTTTCTCATTCCATTTATGATAGCTAGAAGACGGTTGACATGTCGGTGATTGACTCATTGGATTTCATCTTGAAGAGCTCATATTCTGAAGTAAGAAGTTGAATCTTCTTGGATTTAACTTGCTTAGTTCATTTATGATAGTTTTCCAATGTTTTCCACATGTTGTAGGCTGTTGGGCAGTATTGTATTTTGCCACATTCTTCAATGGATAATGACCTTGAGAGAATTATCATTGCCTTCTTGTTTTTAAAGTTTGCTCTTCTTTGAGGCTTTATCCAATCATCTCTTGATAAGATTTATTCTTCACCATCAGCTCCTCTTCTGGTTGGTGGTGTCCATTCTTTTCCAACACTATCCCAGACTTCAATTCCTTCACTATTCAGATATGTCTCCATCCGAAACTTCCAATGAGCATAATTTGCTCCATCAAAGTAAGACTTGAGACTTTGGAATCCTTTATTGGCCATATCTTGATCTTTACTAGCGCTGTTTAGGCTTCGATGCTAGACTTAACTCTGATACCAATAGTTGCCCAGATATTGAACCAAGAAGGGGGGTTGAATTGGATATTTAAAATTTAACTTTTAAGTGCGGAAAGAAAAGTTAAGTTTAGTAAAGATAGAAAATGTTGTTAAACCTTGAGGGGTATTTCCGCTATTTTGATGATAACAAATAATATAGCAATATTGTATTTAACATACTTGTTTTTGTAAGTATATTATACAGGACATGAATTAAAATAGCAAGAATGGAGAATTGGAAGAATAATCATTGAGAAACAAAATTCAAGTAGTAGCATGTTCACTGCCGTGACTCTAGGAGTTACTCCCGTGAAGGAAACTAACCGTTACCAAAACCAACATTTGAAGTTCACAGCCATGAAGGAAAAACAAACCGTGAAGTAAGCATTTCAATCACCCCCGTGAATAAAGGTGTCACCCCCGTGAATATTCATGCAATTTCATCCAGAGAGCTTCACGACCAGAGTCACCACTTGGATCACGGCTGGGAAGATTGTCACGCCCGTGACTCAATATGTCAAAACATTCCAGAGAGCTTCATGACCAAGGTCACCACTTCAATCACGGCTTGGGAAGAACTGTCACCCCCGAGACAAACATAGTCACGCCCGTGAACAATGAAAGAGAAAAATGTGAGGCGCGATTTTTGGTTGGTACAACGGCTAGTTTCTTATTTAATGCACTCCAACGGCTATATTCAACCATGGGAGTATAAATGAATGTCATTTTTATGCATTAAGGAACGAGAGAATAATAAGAAAAATAAAAGATTAGCATATACTTCAAATCACAAGCTATCTTGTACTTTCATACTTTGAGAACCAATCTATTCTCTGTAAAAATCTTTTTGCTCCTCATATTTGAGCAATAAAGATTTATAAGTGGTTCTCTCTGTAATCTTTACTCAAGTGAGCTTTGGGTAGTTTTGGGTTAAGAGTAGAACACTTGTAAGGGTTAGTTGTGTGAACCTCCAAAACACAAATTAAAAGGTTATTTGTGTGAGCCAGTAAAACACAAAGTGTAGGTTGTTTGTGTGAGCCTGTAAAACACAAAGTGAAGGTTGTTTGTGTGAGCCTGTAAAATACAAGGAATTGGTTATTGTCTGAGCCATTGAAACATAAGGGAATATCTGGGTTAGGTGTGAGCCATTGTGAGAAACACTATAGTTGGGAGTGAGCTTGTAAAACTTCATTGTAACACTTAGTGTGTTAGTGAAACTCCCAATTGCGATTGGGGAGAGGAGTAGAGTTTGTTAACACCCGAACCTCTATAAAAATACTTGTGTCAAATTCTCACTATCCCTCTTAAAATTAATCTTTTATTTCCGCATCTTATAATTTAATTTTTTGAAACTCCAATTCACCCCCCTTCTTAGTTTAATATCTGGGCAACAATTGGTATCAGAGCCTTGTCTAGCATCAAAGCCTAAAAAGCGCTAGTAAAGAGTAAGATATGGCTAGTGAAGGATTCCAAAGTCTCAAACCTTACTGTGATGGAGCAAATTATGCCCATTGGAAGTTTAGGATGGAGACATCAATACGTACATAATAAACTTACATGAACTATCTAACCATTCCTCTAAGTGTCTTGTGACTACTAGTGATGAATATTGGCTGTGACATACAAGACTTGGTCATGCTAATATGGACTTAATACAAAGTCTCAGCACGAGAGAGCTAGTAAAAGGATTACCAAAAGTTAAATATGAAAAAGGCAAGACATGTAATCCTTGTCAAAGAGGAAAGCAACACAAGTCATCTTTCAAAGACAAAAACATAGTAAGTACTTCAACTCCTGCATTTAGACTTGTTTAGACCTACTAGAATTGCTAGCTTAGGAGGAAAACATTATGCATTTGTCATCGTAGAAGATTACTCTAGATTTACTTGGGTAATTTTCTTAGCTCAAAAGAGTGATGCTTTTGAAAACTTCCAAAACTTTGCTAAAAGAATTCAAAATGAAAAAGGTTACTGCATTTCAAAAATAAGGAGTGATCCTGGGAAAGAATTTGAAAATGAAAACTTTGAAAGCTTTTGTCTTGAACATGACATTTCACATAATTTCTCATCTCCTAGGACACCTCAACAAAATGGGGTAGTTGAAAGGAAAAATCGAACATTAATTGAAATGGCTAGAACAATGCTTAATGAATAAGAATTACCAACTTATTTTTGGGCAGAAGCCACAAACACTGCATGTTATATTTCAAATTGAGTTTTCAAAAGACCTCTTTTAAACAAAACCTCATTTGAGCTATGGAATGGAAGAAAGCCCTTGATATCATACTTTAGAGTATTTGGATGCAAGTGTTTTATATTGATCACCAAGGACAATCTTGGAAAATTTGCCTCTAAGTCTGATGAAGGTATCTTTTTAGGATACTCTACAACCAGCAAAACATATAGAGTATTTAATAAAAGATCATTAACGGTGGAAGAATCCATGCATGTTGTTTTTAATGAATCTAGTAAACTTGATCTTGTGAAGGTAGTGCTCTTGATGATGTTGTAGGTAATATGGAAAAACTGGATATTGAAAATGGAAAAGAAGAAAATGATCAAGAAAATTCACTTCCTCAAAATCAAGAACAAATGGAACAAGAACTTCCAAAAGAATGGAGAATGACGAAAGATCATCCAAAAGAGCAAATAATTAGTGATCTATCAAGGGGAGTAAGTACTAGATCTCATTTCAAGCATTTAGTCACTGACATTGCTTTTATTTCACAAATTGAGCCTAAAAATATTGATGAGGCTCTTAATGATGAAAGTTGGGAAATTGCCATGCAAGAAGAACTCAACCAATTTGAGAGAAATAAAGTATGGAACCTAGTACCTAGACCCAAGAATCATCAAATCATAGGTAGCAAATGGGTATTTAGAAATAAATTAGATGAACAAGGGTTAATAACCAGGAATAAAGCAAGACTAGTTGCAAAAGGATATAATAAGGAAGAAGGTATAGATTATGATAAAACATATGCACCTATAGCTAGATTAGAAGCTATAAGAATACTCTTAGCATATGCATGTCACATGAATTTCAAAATTTTTCAAATGGATGTGAAAAGTGCATTTCTACATGGTTATATTGATGAAGAAGTGTATGTAGAACAACCATCAGGTTTTGAAAGCTATGATTTGCCAAATCATGTTTTTAAACTTTCAACAGCTTTGTATGGTTTAAAACAGGCTCCAAGAGCTTGGTATGAGAGACTAAGTTCTTTTTTTATTAGAAAATAGCTTCACAAAGGGAAATGTTGACACTACACTATTCATCAAAAAGCATAAGCATGATATACTTATTGTTCAAATTTATGTTGATGATATAATATTTAGTTCTACTAATGAGTTGCTTTGTCAAGAATTTGCTAAGTGCATGACTAGGGAATTTGAAATGAGCATGATGAGAGAACTTAAGTATTTCCTTGGTCTACAAATAAAGCAAAGCAATGAGGGCATATTCATCAACCAATCCAAATATGCCAAAGATCTGATCAAGAAATTTGGTATAGAAGGATGCAAAAATGCCAAAACTCCTATGAGCACATTAACAAAATTGGATAAGGATGAAAAGGGTAAGAGCATTAATGAAAAGCTTTATAGAGGTATGATCGGATCACTTTTATATCTCACTGCTTCTAGACCTGATATTATGTATAGTGTTTGCTTATGTACACGATTTCAATCTTGTCCTAAAGAATCTCATTTAAATGCTGTAAAAAGAATTTTAAAATATTTACATGGATCATTGCATCTAGGTTTATGGTATCCTAGGAATTCATCTTTTTATATTATAGGATATTCAGATGCAGATTATGCTGGTAGTCTTTTGGATAGGAAAAGTACTTCAGGTACTTGTCACTTCATCGGAGAATGTTTGGTTTCTTGGTTTATCAAGAAACAAGTTTCAGTTGTTCTTTCAACTGCTGAAGCTGAATATGTAGCAGTTGGATGCTGTTGTACACAAATTCTTTGGATGAAACAACAACTTAAGGACTATGGTCATGAGATGAACCATATACCTATAAAATGTGACAACACTAGTGCTATAAATCTTTCAAAGAATCCTATTCAACATTCTAGAAGCAAACATATTGACATTAGACACCACTTTATTAGAGATCATGTTCAATATGGAGATGTTGCATTAGAATTTATAAGCACAGAAAATCAATTAGCAGATATTTTTACTAAGTCTCTAAATGAGGAAAGATTTAATTTCATTAAAAGAGAACTAGGTATGATTGATGGATTAACCTTGTGATTGCAAGAAAATGAAATTTTAATTGTTGATCTTAAATCATATCACTAGTTATAAGATAGAAATTTTGATGAGAATTCATGTTTTAAGAAGTAGAATTTTTGTTGAAATGATTTAGTCTTGTTGTAGAACTTAATTTAATTTGATGAAAATTTTAGGGGAGTCACGCCCGTGACTTAAGTGGCCCAAAGAGGCAGTTTCGTTCACGACTTTGGTTCACGACATGGTTCACGGCTTCAAGTGGTGAAACTTATTTTCACGGCTCAAGTCACGTCCGTGAAAATGGACTTTCACGCCCGTGATGCTTTTTCACTCCCGTGAACAATTACATCCCAAAACTCACAGAAGCATTCACGCATTGTGTCACGGCTTGCTTCACGGGCATAAATAGTGAAATTCAATAGTTCACGCCCGTGACTATTTATTCACCCCCGTGAACGATGATCATTCATGCCCGTGATGTTCAAACATCACGCCCGTGAAGGTATTCATGCCTTCATTCACGGGTGAGACACTCATTTAGCAAACCGTGAACACGACCATTCACGCCCGTGAAACCATAAGTCACGCCCGTGAATGTATTGAATATATAAGAAAATAGCCGGTTACAACCTTCATTTCAACTCCTCATCTCCCAAAACCGCTCTCATTTACTCTCATTCATTAAGACATTGAAGATTCCGACCCCAAAGACTTGAAATTTCACTATAAATACCACAAGAAGTTCGAATCTTCAGCAGAAATCATACATTTCTAGGGTTTTACATCAAATTTTCTGTCAAAATTATTTTCAATTCCATCAACAACAAATTTCTTCAAATATGGAGCTGCTTCATCTAAGGGAAAGAGAAAGAAGTCCCATGCACCTAAGAGGTATGCAGATTACCTCATGAACCGCATTTCGAAGAGTTGCCATCCTCGGTATGCAACTTTGAAGAAGAGACCTCTTTTATCATCAAGGTCCTTCGATTGGCAGATGATCCGTAGTTTTGGGCTTGAGATGGCTATGACAGAGCAACTAAAAGCCTCTCATCTCAAAGAGTTTGTCGAAATTCATCAGCCGACTCTGAGGGAGCCAATGTTGGAATTCCTCAGCACCTTGCAGGTTTCACCTACTGGAGTGGTGAAATTCCAACTCTGCAATAATCCTAACACCCTCAGCACCATCGCATTTGGAGAATTGTTCAACCTACCATCTGATGGCATTCTAAATGAGACTGAGGTAGAATTCTCTGCCCCTCTAGCCTAGACACATTTTGGATATAATTGTAGCTGGGACGTGAAGAAGACCAATAGCACTCATCTCGTGGCCCCAGTACACAGGTATTTGCATAGGTTCCTAACCTATAGCATTTTTGCTAGGGGAGAAAGTAATGGAACAATCAGAAAGTCAGAACTCTTTCTCTTTGAGATGGCTCGCAGGGAAGTCACAGTGGCACTTTCCAGATGGTTTGCTAACCATATTCTCTCAATTGCCAACAAGCCCATATGAGATATTTTGATTGGGGCATATGTCACCCATATTGCAGTGAAGCTCAATTATTTGAAGTTGGATGACCATCACTTCAACATCATTCCTGCACATCCTCGAGATAGGCTGGATGTTGAGTCGTTCATCAAGATGGGAGCGGCTGTCAAAATTATTTTTCAGAACGATATCTTCTACAGCTTTACTAACACTGCTGGGGAAATTATCTGGGAAGATAATGACACGGAGGATTTTAAAGCAGGCCTCCAGGGAGTCCAGCAGAAAAAGAGAGCTCGAGTTGAGGAAACACCTCCAGTAGTCGAGCAGGACATTGGACAGCCCTTAGCTTCCACACCATCCTTAGCGCAGCAGGTAGTCGACCTTTTGGCACCACATTTTGAGCAGTTGCAGACTTCGATGGATGAGAGGTTGGAGAACCTCAAGGACTTCATGGAGTCTCAGATGGACAACCTTGAGGCTGAAGTAGCTATGCTTCGTGATAGGATGTCTGGCTAGGAGATAGGCTAGAATGTAGCCTAAATTTGATTATTTTTAGCTTGTTTTGCTTGTGTAGGAAATTTTAAATTTCCTTTATGCATATTTTAACTTAGTTTGTATCCTTTCATTTATGATGCATATATTTGCTTTTGTTTACTTCAATCTTCATATCCTTTTTGATTGATGACAAAAGGGGGAGAAAACTAGCAATATATGATAAGCAATAGATGATAGGCAACATAATATCAAAATAACAATATATATTAAGGTAAATGAATTTTGAATCAAATAATTAAAATTGAATTGACTTTGAAATGGTTTAAAAAATCTTATATACAAAGGGGGAGAAAACTAGCAATATATGATAGGCAATATATGATAAGGGATTGGTATCAAACCAGCAATATAAGAACTTTGAATCAAAAAGTGAATGGACTTTGAAATGGATTAAAAAATCTTGATTCAAAATTTCATATGCAAAGTATATAAATTGAGCTTTATATACCTTAGATACAACTTAAGTATACTTCGCATATACCTTGCAGCAAGTTACAAATATAAATATGCCATGATATACCTTAAATATACCTTACATATACTTCATGTCTTAAAAAGGAATTATGGTATGTATTGGATATACTTCTCATATAACTTGCATATACTTAAAATTTAGTTTAATGCTACATCATTATTTACTATTCTTGCACATTATAACTTTTATCCTAAGTATATTTTGAGGGGGAGACTTCTTAAAAATCACATATTGCTAAATTATTTATCACCATCAAAAAGGGGGAGATTGTTAAACCTTGAGGGGTATTTCTGTCATTTTGATGAGAACAAATAATATAGCAATATTGTATTTAACATACTTGTTTTTGTATGTATATTATACAGGACATGAATTAAAATAGAAAGAATAGAGAATTGGAAGAATAATCGTTGAGAAACAAAATTCAAGTAGTAGCATGTTCACTGCCGTGACTCTAGGAGTCACTCCCGTGAAGGAAGCTAACCGTTACCAAAACCAACATTTGAAGTTCATGGACATGAACGAAAAATAAACCGTGAAGTAAGCATTTCAGTCACCTTCGTGAATAAAGGTGTCACCCCCGTGAAGATTCATGCAATTTCATCCAGAGAGCTTCACGACCAGAGTCACCACTTGGATCACGGCTGGGAAGATTGTCACGCCCGTGACTCAATATGTCAAAACATTCCAGAGAGCTTCAAAACCAAGGTCACCACTTCAATCATGGCTTGGGAAGAACTGTCACCCCCATGACAAGCATAGTCACGCCCGTGAACAATGAAAGAGAAAAATGTCAGGCGCGATTTTTGGTTGGTACAACGGCTAGTTTCTTATTTAATGCACCCCAACGGCTATATTCAGCCATGAGAGGATAAATGAAAGTCATTTTTATGCATTAAGGAACGAGAGAATGATAAGAAAAACAAAAGATTAGCATATACTTCAAATCACAAGCTATCTTGTACTTTCATACTTTGAGAACAAATCTATTCTCTGTAAAAATCTTTTTGCTCCTCATATTTGAGCAATAAAGATTTATAAGTGGTTCTCTCTGTAATCTTTACTCAAGTGAGCTTTGGGTAGTTCTGGGTTAAGAGTAGAACACTTGTAAGGGTTAGTTGTGTGAACCTCCAAAACACAAATTAAAAGGTTATTTGTGTGAGCCTGTAAAACACAAAGTGTAGGTTGTTTGTGTGAGCCTGTAAAACACAAAGTGAAGGTTGTTTGTGCGAGCCTGTAAAATACAAGGAATTGGTTATTGTCTGAGCCATTAAACATAAGGGAATATCTGGGTTAGGTGTGAGCCATTGTGAGAAACACTATAGTTGGGAGTGAGCTTGTAAAACTCCATTGTAACACTTAGTGTGTTAGTGAAACTTCCAATTGCGATTGGGGAGAGGAGTAGGATTTGTTAACACCCGAACCTCTATAAATTTGTGTGTCAAATTTTCTCTTTCCCTGTTAAAATTAATATTTTATTTCCGCACCTTATAATTTAATTTTTGAAACTCCAATTCAACTCCCCTTCTTGGTTTAATATCTGGGCAACAAATGTGACACAAAGATTTTTATAGAGGTCCGGGTGTTAACAAACCCTACTCGTCTCCCCAATCTCAATTGGAAGTTTCACTAACACACTAAGTGTTACAATGGAGTTTTACAAGCTCACTCTCAACTATGGTGTTTCTAACAATGGATCATACCTAACACAGAAATCCCTTGTGTTTTGATTGCTCACACAATAACCAATTCCTTGTATTTTACAAACTCATCCAAATAACCTTTACCTTGTGTTTTAAAGGATCACACAAATAACCTTTCTTTGTGTTTCAGAGGCTCACACAACTAACCCTTACAAGTGTTCTACTCTTAACCCAAAATATCCAAAACTCACTTGAGTGGATGATTACAGAGAGAAATACTTACAAATCTATATTGCTCAATAAATGATGGGCAAAAAGATTTTCACAGAGAATAAATGTTTGTTTTGAAAATATCAAATGCACAAAATGGCTTACAACAAGATTTTGATTCAAAATATTTGCTATTCTCTTGTTCTCCTTTATTCCCTTCTTGCTCTGGATGCATAAATGACTTGCATTTATACTTCAATAGTAAATTATAGTCGTTAGAATGCATTTAATATGAAACTAGCCGTTGCACCAACCCTTATAATCGCGTCTGACATGTTACTCATTCATCTTTCACGGTCGTGACTATGTGTGTCACGGTCGTGATGTTTTTCCAAGCCGTGACTTGAGTGGTGACCTTGGCCGTGAAGCATTCTGGAAGGTTTTGAAATGTTTGTTCATGGGCGTGACATCCTTCCAAACTGTGGTCCAATTGGTGACTTTGGTCTTGAAGCTCTCTGGAAGAATTTGTCATGTCTTCTCACGGGCATGACATTTATTCATGGGCGTGACTGAAATGTTCATTCACGGTTGCTATCTTTCTTAATGGCTGTGAATTTTAAATGTTGGATTGTTGGAACTAAGCTTAATCACGGGCGTGAGACATAAGGTCACGGCCGTGAACATGCTATTTCTTTAATTTTATCTTTTTAAGATTAATCGTCCATTCTCCATTCTTGCTATCATATTCCATACCATGTTCAATAAACTAAGAAAAAAAGTATGTTAAATACATTATTGCTATTTTATTTGTTAGCATCAAAATGACGGAAATACCCCTCAAGGTTCAACAAAGTTCAACCAACTTGGAAATGAAAAATGTTTCTTTAAGCAGAAGAAACAAGTATCCAAGGTCAAGTGCTATAATTATGGCAAAAAGGGGCATTTTGCATATTATTGTAAAGAGTCTAGGAAGGTAAATGACCTTTGTGCACTTATGAATGAAACTAATGTTTCATGTTCTATTTTTCTAACTGAATCTAATCATTTGTGGATAATAGACTCAAGAGCAACATACCATATAGCGAAGGACATGAGTGTTTTCATTAAATTTTGATGAATTCCAAGAGGAACAAAATGGATATATATGGGAAATAATTCCAAAGTTAAAGTAAGAGGTACTGACTCTTGCAAGTTAGTCATGCATGGTGGCCAAGCTTTATTCCTAGATGATGTATTATTTAGTCCAAATATTTGTCAAAATTTAGTATCAATGTTAGTTTTACTTAAATTAGACTTTGAATTATGATTTCATGGACATAGTGTTGATTTGTTTTTAAGACAAGACTATTATGGTTGTAGTTAATTGTTGAATGATTTTATTGTTCTTAATGTTGAACACAATGTCAGTAATGCATGTTTTTTGTATTTTACATCTATTGGTGATTATGAAAATGATGTGAATGTTTGGCATGCGAGATTTAATCATATTGGCCAACAATAATTGAACTGATTAGCCAAAGAAGACTTATTGGGTAATTTAGACAAAATTGATTTGCCAACTTGTAAACATTGTCTAATTGGAAAAATAACATGAAAACCATTTGGAAAATGAACTAGAGCCGAAACTCCACTGCAATTAATTCATTAAGATGTTTATGGTCTAATGAATGTTAAAGTTATACATAAGGCAAGTTATTTCTTCATGTTTATAGATGATTACATTTGATATGGTTATGTCTATTTGATTTCTCACAAATATCAAACATTAGATTGATTTATAAAATACATAAATTTAGTTGAGAATCAATTAGATAAGAAAATTAAAATATTGAGAATAGATCGAGGTCAAAAATGCCTTTCTAATGAGGGAATAATACATTAGTTGACTACCCTATATACCTTTAGAAAGACAAAATTGGACCCTTCTTGAAATGGTCAGGTCATTGATGGCATATGCTTATTTACTTATAACCTATTAGGGTGATGCATTGTTAACAGCCACATTTATACTTAACTGTGTGCTCTCAAAGTCTATTACCACTACTTTGTATGAATTATTAATGAGTAGAAAATCTAACCTAAGTGTTTTAAATATTGGAGATGTACAACCTATGTACTGAATTCCTCTCATAAATATGAAAAATTGGGTCCGAGAGGAAGAAAAAGTTTCTTTATAAGATATTTTCATAGGTGAACAATATGGTGG
Source organism: Triadica sebifera (assembly GCA_023653625.1). Lineage (NCBI taxonomy): Eukaryota > Viridiplantae > Streptophyta > Magnoliopsida > Malpighiales > Euphorbiaceae > Triadica > Triadica sebifera. Next base: position 16,703,800 of record CM042906.1, read on the forward strand.
TAACATTGTTGAGCTTGAATCACGATATGTCACATTTTTAGAAAATGATTTTTTTTAAATAGGGTCAGATAAGCGAACATCTATCATTATATGAGACCTATGATAAGAATATTTCCACTGCACAAGAGTTGAATCCATTTTATTCGAATGGGAATGATTTGAGAAATGATGAATTAGTTTCTACAGTGTTAACCTTGAGGGGTATTTCTATCATTTTGATGATAATAAATAATATAGCAATATTGTATTTAACATACTTGTTTTTGTAAGTATATTGTACAGGACATGAATTAAAATAGCAAGAATAGAGAATTGGAAGGATAATCCTTGAGAAACAAAAAGCAAGAAGTAGCATGTTCACTGTCGTGACTCTAGGAGTCACTCCCGTGAAGGAAGCTAACCGTTACCAAAACCAACATTTGAAGTTCACGGCCATGAAGGAAAAACAAACCGTGAAGTAAGCATTTCAGTCACCCCCGTGACAGAAGGTGTCACCTCCGTGAAGAGTCATGTAATTTCATCCAGAGAACTTCACGACCAGAGTCACCACTTAGGTCACGGTTGGGAAGATTGTCACCCCCGTGAATGAAGGTGTCACCCCCGTGAAGGATTCATTTAATTTCATCCAGAGAGCTTCACGACCAGAGTCACCACTTGTCTCACGGCTGGGAAGAGTGTCACGCCCGTGACTGATTAATGTCACGCCCGTGACTCTATATGTCAAAACATACCAGAGAGCTTCATGATCAAGGTCACTACTTCAGTCACGGCTTGGTAAGAACCGTCACCCCCGTGACAAGCATATTCATGCCCGTGACCAATGAAAGAGAAAAATGTCAGGCGCGATTTTTTGGTTGGTACAATGACTAGTTTCTTATTTAATGCACCCCAATGGCTATATTCAGCCATGAGAGTATAAATGGAAGTCATTTATGCATTAAGAAACAATAGAGTGAGAAGAAAAATAAAAGATTAGCATATACTTCAAATCACAAGCTATCTTGTACTTTTATACTTTGAGAACAAATCTATTCTCTGTAAAAATCTTATTGCTCCTCATATTTGAGCAATAAAGATTTATAAGTGGTTCTCTCTGTAATCTTTACTCAAGTGAGCATTGGGTAGTTCTGGGTTAAGAGAATAACACTTGTAAGGATTAGTTGTGTGAACCTCCAAAACATAAATTAAAAGGTTATTTGTGAGAGCCTATAAACACAAAGTATAAGTTGTTTGTGTGAGCCTGTAAAACACAAAGTGTAGGTTGTTTGTGTGAGCCTGTAAAACACAAAGTATAGGTTGTTTGTGTGAGCCTATAAAACACAAAGGAATTGGTTATTGTGTGAGCCATTAAAACACAAGAGATTTCTGGGTTAGGTGTGAGCCATTGTGAGAAACACCATAGTTGGGAGTGAGATTGTAAAACTCCATTGTAACTCTTAGTATGTTAGTGAAACTCCCAATTGCGATTGGGGAGAGGAGTAGGGTTTGTTAATACCCGAACCTCTATAAATTTTTGTGTCTGATTTTCTCTATCCTTTCTAAAATTAACAATTTTATTTCCGCACTTTAAAGCTTAATTTTTGAAACTCCAATTCAACCCCCCTTCTTGGTCTAATATCTGGGCAACAATTGGTATCAGAGCCTTGTCTTGCATCGAAGCCTAAAAAGCGCTAGTAAAGAGTAAAATATGGCTAGTGAAGGATTCCAGAGTCTCAAACCTTACTTTGATGGAGCAAATTATGCCCATTGGAAGTTTAAGATGGAGACATACTTGGATAGTGAAGCAATTGAAGTCTGGGATAGTGTACGAAAAGAATGGACACCACCAACCAGAAGAGGAGCTGATGGTGAAGAGGAAATCCTATCAAAAGATGATTGGACAGAGCCCCAAAGAAGAGCAAATTTCAAAAACAAGAAGGCAATGACGATTCTATCAAGCTCATTATCTATTGAAGAATGTGGGAGAATACAACACTGCTCAACAGCATATAGTATGTGGAAGACATTGGAGAACTATCATGAGGGAACTAAGAAAGTCAAATCCAAGAAGATTCAACTTTTAACCTCAGAATATGAGCTCTTCAAGATGAAATCAAATGAGTCAATCACTGACATGACCAACCGTCTTCTATCCATTATAAATGGAATGAGGAAACTTGGGAAGCATCTGAGTTTGGAAGATGTAAACAATAAAATCCTGAGAAGTCTTCCTCTTAAAGACTATGGTTCAAGAGTTGCTGGCATAGAAGAAGCAAATGTAGATATGAGTATCATGAACACTGATGTGCTGATTGGCAAGCTTTTCACACATGAGATGGCAGTAAAGAGAGATAGAGAGCTTAAAGCAGAGCCAGAGAAAAGAAAACCATTAGCACTCAAAGCCTCTACTTCAAAATCTCAAGAAGAAGGTGAAGATGATGAAGAGATGAGTGATGATGAAAATGAGGACATCGCTATGCTTTCAAGGAGATTAAAAAGAATCATTGAGAAGAAAATGAGCAATTCCAGAAAATTCAGGCAAAGAAACCTTAAACAAACTTCAAATGATACACACAAAAGTAAGGAAGAGGTAAAATGCTATGAATGTGGAAAGAAAGGACATATCAAACCAGAATGTCCAAGGCTCAAGAAGCATAAGAGCAAATACCAAAGAGACAATGGGGAGAAAGGTCACAAAGCCACATGGGATGACGAAAGCTCTTCAAGTGAAAAAGATGATAATGAAAGTGAAGAGGTCAACCTATGTTTCATGGCTATTGAGGATCACGTCTCGGACAAAGTAAGATCACTACACTCATACTCTTTCAATAATGATAATAGTGATAATGATAGTGATAGTGATGATGATGAGCAAAGCCTAATAGAAGAATTAAATATAGAATTAGAGAAATATAGAACTAAATTTAGTATCTATAGAAATAATATCTCTAATTTGAAAAATAAGATAGATGGCTTAGAAAAGGAGAACATAAAGCTTAAATCATCTAATGAATCTCTTCAAAAGTCATTAGATGAATACTCATCAAGACCCTCAACAGCTTCACTGTTAAAAGAAAATAATACTTTGAAAAATGAAGTTGAAGAACTTAGAAATTCCATTTCTAAATTTCACAAGGGTAAAGAGAGCTTAGATACTCTCATTGTGTCTCAAAGACCACCTTTAGTTAGACATGGTCTAGGATTTAAGGACACATCATCATCTTCTAACAAAACAGTATTTGTTAAGTCTAAAGAACATAACATCAACACAACTGTTAGAACTGCACCAAGAAATAAGAATGTTAAAACCTCTATACCGAAACAGAATCATGCCTTTATATATAGGAAGAATGTATCTAGAAAAATGCAAATTAACCATGATTGTGCATGCCATTGTTCTCAAAATCAGTCTAATCAAATTATGGCATTCAAATACATTGTAAGACCAAAAAGCAAGTTTACACCTAAACAATGTAATTACTGTATGAAAATGGGTCATATAAATAAAAATTGCTGGATAAGGAAGGCTCATTGGGAACCTTCATGTGGTAACCCCCAAGGACCCAAACTCATTTGGGTACCTAAATATCATACTTGATTTGTAATTTTGTAGGTATGGCTCAAGTCCACAATAAACAAAAATGCATGGCTAGTAGACAGTGGATGCTCAAGGCATATGACAGGAGACAAAGAACTCTTCAATGAAATCAAAAGTATTGATGGAGGTAAAGTTACCTTTGGAAATAATGCAAAGGGCAAGGTAATTGACATTGGTTTTATTGGTGTTAATGGTACTACTTTTATTAAGGATGTTTTACTTGTCGATGGCTTGAAACATAACTTGTTAAGTGTAAGTCAATTACGTGATAAAGGAAACAAAGTAATCTTCACTTCAAATGAATGTCTTGTAATCTCTATTGATGGTCAAGAAATATTTAAAGGAAATAGAGATATCAATACGTACATATTAAACTTACATGAACTATCTAACCATTCCTCTAAGTGTCTTATGACTACTAGTGATGAATCTTGGTTGTGGCATACAAGACTTGGTCATGCTAACATGGATTTAATACAAAGTCTCAGCACAGGAGAGCTAGTAAAAGGATTACCAAGAGTTAAATATGAAAAAGGCAAGACATGTGATCCTTGTCAAAGAGGAAAGCAACACAAGTCATTTTTCAAAGCCAAAAACATAGTAAGTACTTCAAAACCTCTTCAACTCCTACATTTAGACTTATTTGGACCTACTAGGGTTGCTAGCTTAGGAGGAAAACATTATGCATTTGTCATCATAGATGATTACTCTAGATTTACTTGGGTAATTTTCTTAGCTCAAAAGAGTGATGCTTTTGAAAATTTCAAAAACTTTGCTAAAAGAGTTCAAAATGAAAAGGGGTACTGCATTTCAAAAATAAAAAGTGATCATGGGAAAGAATTTGAAAATGAAAACTTTGAAAGTTTTTGTCTTGAACATGGCATTTCACATAATTTCTCATCTCCTAGAACACCTCAACAAAATGGAGTAGTTGAAAGGAAAAATCGAACATTAATTGAAATGACAAGAACAATGCTTAATGAATATGAATTACCAACTTATTTTTGGGCAGAAGCCACAAACACTGCATGTTATATTTCAAATCGAGTTTTCAAAAGACCTCTTTTAAACAAAACCTCATTTGAGCTATGGAATGGAAGAAAGCCCTTGGTATCATACTTTAGAGTATTTGGATGCAAGTGTTTTATATTGAACACCAAGAACAATCTTGAAAAATTCACCTCTAAATCTGATGAAGGTATCTTTTTAGGATACTCTACAACCAGCAAAGCATATAGAGTATTTGATAAAAGATCATTAATAGTGGAAGAATCTTCATTCCTCACATCAAGTTTTCCATACTGAAATACAAGAACATTCAAGGTATATTTTCCTCATCTTAATATCATCAACCTTCTATTGATTTTAGTCATTATGGTTGCATAATTCATACTTGAATTTCATGTGTATATAAATTTTCCAACTATATATATATATATATATATATATATATATATATATATATATATATATATATATATATATATATATATATATATATGTATTATGTTTCCAGATAGTTGCATTAACAGTTTAGCAATGATATGAAATCGATATTTTCAATCAATAATGGATTCTTATCATCAATACCCATTCAAGATGTACTCATTAGATGTTTAAGGATATTATATATAATGTTTCTCTTGATTAAAAAACAATAAGACTTATATATATTGAACCTTTTTTTATGTGGTTAGATATGGATCGAAGTTGGATGTATGGTAGATGCACTACATTTGAATATTTGAATGGAGTTGCGGAATTTATTAGAAATGTAGAGGAAAAACAAATAAGGGAAAGAGAAGAAATGATTGTATGTCCTTGTGTTGATTGTAAGAACATGAAAAAGTTTTGAGATGTTCATATAGTGAAATCTCATATAATAAGGTGTGGTTTTAAGGAAGGTTACAACCGGTGGATATGGCATGGTGAGAGTGTTTTAATTGGGACACATTCTAATAATAATGAATTTGATCAGTAAGGAGAAAATAAAATTGATGATGAAAAGAATGATCATGTAGATGAGATGATAGATGATACAGAATATTTTGTGGAAAGGCCGGAATACCTTCAGAGATTGTTAAACGATGTTGATAAACCTTTGTATCCTGATTGCAGTAATTTCACAAAATTGTCAGCCATTTTTAAACTCTGTAACATGAAAGCAAAAAATGGATGGAGTGATAAGAGTTTCACAACACTATTAGAATTGTTGCAAGACATGCTTCCGGAGGGAAATGAGCTTCCCACATCTATATGTGAGGCTAAGAAAATGCTGTGTCCCATGGGTATGGAATATAAAAAGATAGATGCATGTCCAAATGATTGTGTATTATACCGAAATAAATATAAGGACTTGCATGAGAGTCCAAGGTGTGGAGCGTCACATTATAAACATGGGAAAGTTTCTTCTGAGGATAAAAAAGGGCCTCCAGCTAAAGTATTATGGTATTTACCTATAATACCAAGATTCAAATGCCTGTTTGCAAATGCAAAAGATCCAAAAAACTTAAGGTGACATGCAGAAGGAAAAAAACATGATGGAAAACTTAGACATCCTGCAGATTCTCCTCAATGGAGAACAATTGATAGAACATTCCCAGAATTTGGTGGTGAACTTAGGAATTTGAGGCTTGGACTTTGTACGAATGGAATCAACCCCCATGGCACACTCAGTAGTAAACATAGCACGTGGTCAGTTCTTCTTGCGGTTTACAATCTGCCTTTTTGGCTGACTATGAAGCGTAAGTATATTATGTTGTCGTTGTTGATATCAGGGCCTAAACAACCGGGAAATGATATTGATGTTTACCTTGCACCACTTATTGATGATTTGAAACTATTGTGGGATGAAGGTGTGCCGGTGTATGATGCATACAGTGAAAGTATGTTTACCTTACATGTCATGATATTTTGCACTATAAATGATTTTTCGGCTTATGGTAACTTATCTAGGTACACTGTGAAAGGAGAAAAAGCGTGTCCGATTTGTGAGGACAACATAATGGACCAACATTTAAATCATAGCTAGAAAAATGTTTATATGAGTCATCGAACATTTCTCCCTCCTAATCACCCTTATCGTAAGAAGAAAAAGTTTTTCAATAGATATACCGAAATGCGAGTAGCTCGTTTGCCATTAATAGGAAATGAGATTTTTGAACGAGTTAGAGAAATTGATAATGCATTTGGTAAACCTTTTAAACCTGCTCAAAAGGGTCCTTGAAAAACGAGTATTCTGAGATCTTCCATATTGGGAATACTTACCGGTTTGTCATTGTATTGATGTTATGCACATGAAGAAAAATGTTTGTGATGATATAATAGGGACATTGTTGAATATACCGGGAAAAACAAAAGATGGTTCTCAAAGTAAGAAAGGACATGTTTAAAATGGGCATACGAATGGAGTTAGCGCCTCAAGATACAGGGAAACGAACATATCTTCCCCTAGCTTGTTATACGTTGTCTAAAAAAGAGAAAACAAGCTTTTGTGAGTGTCTTTATGGTGTTAAAGTTCCATATGGATTTTCATCAAATATTAAAAGTCTTGTGTCAATGAAAGAATTAAAGTTGATAGGTATGAAGTCTCATGATTGTCATGTTTTGATGCAACAATTTTTACCGGTAGCAATTCGAGGAATACTACCGAATCATGTGAGGAATGTTATCACAAGACTTTGTTTTTTCTTCAATGCAATTTGTTGTAAGGTCATTGATCCAGATAATTTGGATGAGTTGCAAGCCAATATTGTTGTTACTCTATGTCAATTTGAAATGTATTTTCCACCTTCCTTTTTTGACATAATGGTGCATTTGTTTGTTCATCTTGTGAGAGAGATTAAATTTTGCGGTCCAGTGTATTTGAGGTATATGTATCCTTTTGAGAGATTCATGGGTATCTTAAAAGGGTATGTGAGGAACCGATATCGACCTGAAGGTAGTATTATTGAAGGTTACTCGGTTGAGGAGGGTATTGAATATTGCACAAACTACTTATCAGGTGTTGAACCTATTGGCATTCCTAAGTCTCATCACGAGGGAAGACTTGGAGGTAAAGGAACAATTGGATTTAAAATGGTATTACCCGGTGCTCAAATACGTGAGAAAGCACATCTCATTTTATTGCACCACCTTACACAAGTTCATCCATATTTAGAAAAGCACATGTCCATTTTAAGGTGTTTGAATCCATCCAAAGGTGAAATATGGTTGACAAATGAACATAATAGTTCTTTCATTGGATGGTTTAAAGACCGAGTGATGCGTCAGTTATCAGAAGTTCCAGAAGATGTAACTGATTCCATAAAATGGTTAGCCTATGGACCTGGGTTGAATATACGGTCTTATGAAGGATATGACATCAACGGATATACCTTTTACACTAAACATCAGGATGACAAAAGCATAATGCAAAATAGTGGAGTTACTTTGATAGCTTCATCACGAGAATTTTCTAGTGCTAAAGACACCATGCCAATAGATGCTACGATGTCATATTATGGTGTAGTTGAAGACATTTGGGAGCTTGATTACAGGAAATTTATGATTCCTCTCTTTTGATGTACATGGATTGAAAACCGACGTGGTGTTCGAGTGGATGAGTTAGGAATCACTTTGGTTGATTTTAGCCGATTGGGTTATCAAGATGATCCATTCATTCTTGCTTCACAGGCTAAACAAGTATTTTATATTATTGACCCTGACGATAGTAAGTGGTCTATTGTTCTTCAAGGTAAAAGGCGTATTGTTGGTATCGATGATGTGGTAGATGAGGAAGAATATGAACAGTTTGATGAGACTCCCACGTTTTCTATCGGGTTACCAATGCCAATTGGGGAATATATTTTAGATTCAAATTACATGTGTGATGATCATACTGAAGGCATATGGATTGAAAAAGGACAATAATTGATGCATATATGTTTCTTGTAAGTTTATTTATAAATGTGTATTATGATTAATGTGGTTTATACTCATAATTACCAGTTTTGTTATTATTTATCATATAAATCTATTGTTTTTATTTCCCTTTTAAATAAAGTATTATTATTGTGGATTATACTAACATGTTTCTTTGTTATGCTTATGTTACAGGAAAACATGTCTAATGAACAACCAGATTCTGAGCCATCAAGTATCATGACAAAAAGGAAAACTATGGGAGTTACCACATGTAAAAAATTGAAGAAGCAAGGGAATGAACAAAAGATAATAGATTTCAATGAGTTTGATCGCCCAACAGGAACATACGCCGATATATTTAGTTCCTGCGTTGGCCTTGTAGCACGTTCCCATGTGAACATCACGATAAAAAGCTGGAATATGGTCAATAAGGGTCTTAAAAATACAATTTGGAAAGTTATCAAGGTAAGTTTCCTTCAAATCTATAAACAAATTTGATTGTAAAGAAGTAAAACTAATTAATCTAAAATATTATTTTGTAGAAAGAGTTCAACATTCCGGATGATAAGAAAAATATTGTACTCAGAACTGTTGGAATGCGGTGGAAGGATTTTAAGTATCGATTGGTGGTTAAGTACATAAAGAATAAATCAGTGCAAAAGTCACCATTGGAATTATATGACTTCATCACCGAGAAAGATTGGGAGGAGTTTAAACAAGCACATGAATCTGAAGAATATGAGGTACTAATTATAAAGTAGATTAATGCAATTTATATTTACATTTATGCAATGCTTGATAATGGGATCTTCATTATTTTGTTAACAGCAAATCAGTGCCAAGGCGAAGGCAAAGCAAGCAAAGAATGTGCATCCACATTTCTTGGGTCGTGTGGGCTATGCTAGGAAAAGGACTCAATGGATTATTGAAGATCCCATCTCTTCTTTTTCATCATCACCATCTATGAGCTCTAATGTTACATCATCATATGATCAAAGCCTAGATTGGATAAGAGCTAGAACAAAAAAGACAGAAGAAGGAAATTATATAATCCCAGTAGAAAAGACAAAAGAGGTGGCAACAAAAATCGTAAGTTTAACTTGCTAAACAAACAATGATATCAAGAAATATGTTTTTTTTTAATCTATGATTGCTTATAACATATTGTTTATCTGGTGAATATGAGACATTACGGGGAGAAGTAGCCTAAGGTAGCTAGGTACCAGAGAGGCATGATGACATATTGTCACGTGCACTTGAAAAGCCCGAACATTCTGGCTATGTGAGAGGTGTTGGAAGTGTTGTGACCATCAAAACATTTTATGGTAATCCTGGAAAAAGGAAACTAGCAACATCCGTCTCACCTGAAGTTATAGAAGCGCTTGAGACTAAAATAGAGGCCAGATTATTTGCTAAATTCTCGGCACATATTGCACATTTTGAGAATATGATAGAGGAGAGAACTAGGAAGTCCTCTCAAATTGGCCCTGATATGGAGGTGGAGATGGGTCCTTCATTTGCTCGCCCAACTCCCAGTAGTTGTCACTCTGTGGACCCACCATTTCCAATATCAGAATTACAGGTAAAAAGTACATTAATTTCATTACTTCCACTTCCACTTTAATCTAGCTAATATTGATTTTTTGTATTTTTGCAGACACCTACATCATACAGACTTGTTACCATTAATAAAGGTAAATAGGTGATTGTGGCAAGGGGTATAGTTTATCCATCCCTTATTGATGCTATGGTGCATAATCGAGCTATCATGCCCAATCACGTCAAGGTATCTGTAGATGAAGTATTATCTGGCTGTCATGAAGCCGAACTTTTTGTGCCTACTGAATACTTAACTACAGTTGGGAAAGCAGAAGGTAGCTTTGTTCAATGGCCACAACATCTTATGGTTCTTGGAGGGGTAATAATTTCTAAACTTATAAAACAATAAAATATAAATTATCGCATTTCATATATCATAATATATCATAATTTATTATTAATTGATAGGAACTTAAATCCAAGCCATTAAAGAAGGCTCCAAAGAATAAACAAGGTAGCGGTTTATCGAAAGAATCAGCTACCAAGCAACATGGGCCTTTAGTTAATGAGAACATTTTGGCAACTTTGAGTGGTGACATGAGGTTGATGCATGAGATGGTTGCTAAATTGCCTACTGGATATATGTTTGAAGTTCCTGCAGACATTACAGTGTTTAAGTATCCAGTAGATAATCAGATGATTCATGTTGGTATGGAAAACATCGCTCAACTCATCTCCTTGGAATGGCTTGATCGATCATTCGAATATTTATGATGTAAGATTATACTGTTTATTACTAATATTATAAGATTGATTTCAAAACTATAAAAATAATACTTATGTATGTATTGTGATTCATGCATGCAGGTACCTTCATAACTTGTGCAATACATTCTTCATATCGTCGATCGGATTTCTTTGTCTAACAATGCTTCGTTTGATGTTCACAGAGACTAACTTAGCAGAAAGATATATTATAGAAGCTTTGAAGGAATAAAGAGATAAACATTTCATTCTACTGCTATATTTCGAGAAGTAAGAAATATTTACATTCATGTTTGCATAATTTTTATTCTCAACATTTTTACTAACTTCTAACATATTTGTATATCTATAGTAACCATTGGATATTGATTGTATTTTGCTGTGAATGGAGTGAGGCATTTTTCATGGATCCTCTATCTCGTGACAGCCGCGATATAAGTCTGAAACCTCATATTTACCTGTAAGTTATAATACTACTAGCTAATAGTTTCTACGATGTTTGTAGCGTTTTCAATATTAATGGCGATTTTGATATACATTTATTTTTCAGAGCCTATAGAACTTATGCTATAGAAGGTGGAAAAAATAAAGGTGCCAGGTTAAAATGGAATGACATTTCGGTGAGAATTTTATATTCTGAATTACTAGTTAAATTAAAGTTTTTATGATTTTATAATCCTTTATTTAGCATGGGCCTTTGTTGTTTTTTCTATTTTAAGTGCCCTCAACAACAAGGAGGTGTTGAATGCGGATATTACATCATGAGGTATATGTACGAAATTGTCATATATCATAACAGTGATACAACATTGCTTAAGGTACGTTCTTTCAAGTACTAGTCAGTTTATATTACAAGTATGATACATAACTAGCTATTAATTTTTTCATTTCTAACATATTTTCTATTATCTGTTTATTTGTCTTATAGGTTTTTGAAAAAGGATCATATAGTCAAGATCAAATAGATGAAATTCGACATATGTGGTCAAATTATTTTATGAGAGAGTGTATGTAATCTTTTTATTTACTTTTGTAAAATATTTCATATTAATGAGAAATACAATTTTAAATTAAAGAATTTTGAAGAACTTGTAGATTAATTATTTAATGTGAATTGTTTTAGGCATGATATTATTGCTTTGATTTATTTAATTTTTTTAGTCTGTGTTGTCCTGTGAATTCTTGATTATTGAGTTTTGTGAGTTGAATGTTGGATGTCTATTGTGGCTTATTGAAACCGAATTATTATGAATTTTGAAGTGCGTATGTTATATATATATATATATATATATATATATATGAATGGTAGCATTATAATATATATGAACCTAAATTAAAAAAAAAGAAGCAAATACGCGTCTGTCGTTTAATAATAGCGGACGCATATAATTGATTATACGCGTCTGTCATTCATTAATAGCAGACGCGTATAACCTTGATATTATGCGTGTGTCGTTTACTAAATGACAGACGCATATAATCAAGGTTATACGCGTCTGCTATTAATAAACAACAGACGCGTATAATTGTTATATGCGTCTGCTATTATTAAACGATAGACGCATATAATTGATTATATGCGTCTGTCAAAACGACAGACACATAAAATTTATATTATATGTGTCTTCTATATATGTGTCTACTATTTGATAGACGTATAAAATGCAAAATAACAGACACATATAACATTATTTTGTACTAATGGAAGAGGATCAAGCATGTAGTCAACCACCAGAATTTAGTGATATTGAAAAGCCCATGAGACGAGCAACAAATGAATAAAAGAACTTGAGGCTAAGGTACGAGTCAATTAGATTTAAAAGATTTGCAAGCAACTAAAAAAAATCGATTATATTATGTACAATGGTGATTTATAAATTTTTTCATAAAAATCCAGTTATATTAAACCGATATACAACGATGATTTATAATTTTTTTTTCATAAAAAATAGATTATATTAAGTCGATATATATACAATGGGGATTTATAAATTTTTTTATTTTATAAAATCTCAATTATGAGCTATATGGATGATTTTTGAGCTATATGGATGAATTTGATTAAAACCGGTGCTCAACGATCCAATACCTTTAATTATTCACAATTTTTGATGATACCGAAGGCAAAAAGATGGACAAACTTTTAGAGGTGAGAAGTCAAGAGGAATGAGGAATTATTTATCTTGTTATCAAGAAATGCATTTATTATTCATCACAAGTCTTAAAAGGCTTATTAGGCTTATTTTTAAGATAAAAGAATTCATTTCATCAAAAGGCCAGGACAGAAAAGGCATAAATCCATCATAATTGCTTAGCCGATATATGTACGTGTCTGTATAGGTTTAATCAAGCAATGGAATTTTCATGGAGTGGTCATATGTATAATATAGCCGAAAGTGAAGGGTTGCATCCATGAAGATATGGCCAATGAAAAAAAAAAAGTGTCGATTGAATGAGAAGGACAAATTGTTTATTGAGATGCATGAGGGTGGAAAACGAACTATAAATATATATAAAGAAAAAGACATTGTTGTGGCCTTCATTTAATTATTAATGCTGCATGAATTCTTTATTTCCTTTCATTTTTCTTCTTCGGCTGAATCAAATGGTGGTGGCGCAATATGATTCATGGATGCCGAAGTTTTATTTAAATTATGAAGTACAGGAGGAAGATGGTACAAAGCTAGTACTAAATGAAGTCAGGCCAATATTCAAGTAGAAACTTTGCATGAAGATGGACAAACAAGCGACCATATTGATTAACATGCATAAGGACAAGTGGAGCTTTCAAATGGAAGGTTAAATATATATATATATATATATAATGCTAATTGCCCCAATTTTTTTTATCAATTCGTTCAACAGTATTAAAAATACTAGTACTTTAATGCAGTTTGAGCAAACTAAATAGATATGTTGATAAAGTATTTAATGCATGTTGGGCAAGAGTTTAAACTAAAAATTTGGAACAAATTTCAGAAAATCATTTTAAGATTTAACAAATTACAATTAGAAATAAATATCTAAAAAATTAACAGTTTACATTCCTATCATTTGATAAAAATATTGGCTATACAAACTTCTTTATCCAATTTTGGTATTGGAGGCTTTGATATTTGCATAAATTGGAGAAGATGGCCACCATTGAAAATACGAAATGCATGAAATAAGGCAAATTGTTTGGTATTGGAAGCTTTGCATGAAATTGAAGAAACAACGAATGACCATTTTTAAGCATGCATGTGGACACATAAAAGATTGGACAAATTTGGATAAAAATGTTTGCATAGCCATTTATTATTGGATGAGTAGGAAAATGACTAGATAAGTGGAGAAAGATGAGAATGCAATCAAATGGGCTCAATTGTTTCATGCATAGAAATGTGAAAAAATATATTTTTTTTAAAAATGAAGTACATATGGCTAATGGTAAGAATGAATACTAGTTTTACTTGTATGAATGTAAAATATTAGCATTGGTCCTCCGCTTAGTGATTGTTGGCCATCAAAGTGAACAAATAACAAAAAAGATGTTGTAGGGCTTTCCATACAATTTTAGCCGATAAGTAAAAATTATGATCGACTATATTTGTTTTTAGTAGATGTTTGGAATTTTTACAAGTTTAATTTGAAGAAACAATTCTTCAATTTTAATTGGTCAATCAATTGTAGAATTGTGTGGGCATTGTTTACACCAGCAAAAATACTATTTTTTTTGGATAAAAATTCTCGCTTTGGCTTAGATTATGATACATAATATTTGGATTTAGATAATCCATTTATCTTTTGGCACTTTGTATTATATTAGAATTTTGTTTCTTATTGATTTACAGCCTATTTAAAGGCTTTAAAGTATTTGGCGTCATATATCATAATTTTAATTTTAAAATAATAGCGTATTATTTAATAATACATATGTATGATGTGTTTTGTATTCAACTAGTTCGTATTTTGTTCATCATTATTCTCTTTTTCTTCTTCTACTTAATTCTCTATCTATTTTTTTCAAAACTTTTTCAATGTATTTTAAATTTATTTTGGTAAGATAAAAATTTTAATTTGCATATTTGATTTTATTTTAGTATAATTTAATAGTTTAGGTATTGTTATTATTATTTGAGATGAAAAACAATAGTTTTGATATATTTGTGGAGTAAAATTATTGAAAATAAAGATATTTAAACTGAAAATGAGAAATATAGAGATATAAAATCAAGTTACTGGAGGTTGAAAATAATATATTTTGGTAGAAACAATAAACTTGTAAGTAATGAATCTGAAGATGTAAACGATGAATCTTTAAGTGATGAACATGTAATTTTTAAACGATGAACTTATAGTTTTTATATGATAAACCTGTAAGTTGTAAACGATAAATTTGTAAATAATAAACTTGCAGTATCTAAACAATAAATATGCAAGTTCTAAAGAATGAATCTGCAAGTTGTAAACGAAGAATCTGTAAGTGATGAAACAAGTAGTAAATTATGAATCTATAAGTTCAAAATAATAAATCTAAAAGTTAAAAATGATGAATCTGAAATTTCTAAAATGATGAACTTGTAAGTGATGGAACAACAAGTACATGATGAACCTATAAATTTTCAACGATGAATCTATAATTTTAACATGATGAATCTGAAAATTTTAAACGATGAATCTGTAAATGATGAAACAACAAGTTGTAAACGATAAATTTATAAATTGTAGATGATAAACTTGAAAGTTTAAAATGATAAATTTGAAACTTTTAAACGATGAATATATAAGTGATAAAACAATAAATTATAAACGATAAACCTCTAAATTTGTTAAATAATAAATCTCCAAGTTAAAATGATAAACCTGTAAATATAATTGATAAACTTGTTTTATATTTAATAGTTTCCTAAAATTTAATTTCACACGTGTAAAAAAAGAAAGTGTATAATGTAAGATAAATTGGATCCATGATATAACAACTTCAAAATTTTTCTATAGGCTTTCATGTTCTCAATGATTCCCTTCAAAGAATTACATCCATGTTTTTCCAAGATTTGAATGACAGCTTTTTCTGCGTTAGTTTTTTATTGGTATTTTTGTGAGTGTTGCTTATCTTATTGTACAAAAACAAATTCTTGATATCTAATTTTTAGAACCACTACTCATATCAATCAACTCAATTTTAATTTTTCCTTAACTTTCTCTTTAGTACTTTTAGTCTCCATTTGTTTCCAAAAAATATTTTTTTTATTTTATAATATTTAGTTTACCTCCAAAAAATAAGTCAATAGAAAATATTTTCTAAGTCAATGGAAAATATCTCAAAAAAATCTTTATATTCTAAGAACATGAATTCATTTTTTAAAACTTATCAGATATAAATAAAATAAATTACCACTTCACTTTTTTATTATTTTTTAATTTTTCTTGTATTGCAGTTAAATATAGAAAAATATTATATTTTTTTAGAAAATATTTTTAATTTCTAAAGATAAATTATTTTCCGGAAATAAATAAAGTGTTAACTTTTTCTTTTGTGATATGCTATTTATTATCTTATACTTGGCTAAACAATCAGCCCCAAAATAATACCCTATCGCTTATCTCAACTCATATAGATACTAACCTCAGACCTTAGTTTTACTTGGCGAATCCTGTAGGTTTATTTTATAAAACTCATAAAGGCATCCTCACCTCTCCTGCTTATTTCAAGTATAAAAGCCATTATTTGCTTGCCAAATATAAGGTTGTTATGTAATAATTTTTAACACAATATCTACCTTAGTTACTTGCATGATTCCACATAAATTCCAGAAGATTTTTAACTGTAAATAGATCCACATGAAAAAAAGTTATTAATGTAATAGAGAATGCGAAATAAAATGTAATATATTGAAAAAGTAACAGACATTCTCTTAATTTTCTAATTAAGTGATAATAATTTTTAATTAGTTAAATGTTTGTTTTTGCAACAATTTTGCATTCCCACAAATCAAATTTTCACATAAAAAACTAGCATTTGTGAAAAGGAAACAAATATATATATATATATATATATAATTAACTAACACTTGTCTTAATTTTTTTAATTAAAAGAGAATAATATTATAATTAATTAAAAGTTTATTTTTGCAACAGTTTTGCACCAGCAGCCCCTATGGCACACGGCCCTACATGCGGCAGCCTGCTTGGGAGCCCGCGATGCTGCATGTCGCGCTTAAGTCCCTGCCGCTGGCAGCCTGGGCGGCCGTGGGGCTGGATGCCCCTGGCTGGGCACGATGGCACGCAGGTATTTTAATGATTTCATAAAAAGTTGTGTAAATTTTAGATTATATTTATTTTCACTTTGACATGTCATTTATTATTTTTATACTAAGATGGTTCTCATGAATATTATAACTTACTGATTTTGGAATACTATATATTTTTTTCATTTTCATTTTTGTTAGAAATAAGAAACTCAAACCCAAAATAGAATACTATTAGAATAGAAAACACAACACAAGAATAATAGAGAAAATGGAGCCCAAAAGTCACTATCTGTAACTCTTAATTCTGCATTTAGATTTTACAGCTTTTATAGGGAGTGTATAGTTGTAAAACATATAAGAAAAATGCTATAATAAATGAATTTAAATCATATGACATTAATTAATCCCAATTACCTAGATTTGACTAACACTATTAACTGAAGAATTATCTAGAAACACAATATAAGAAAAATTGTTAATTTCCAACACTCCTTAATAATTTTTCTTGATGGCACTAATCTTCTTCCTTAAAACTTTAAACTTTGCTTTTTCCAAAGATATGGTCAACATATCAACCAATTGATCACTTGAGTTGCAATACACAAGTGAACTTCATCTTTCTTTTCAGCTTGTCTAAATATATGATATTTCATCTCAATATGTTTGATATAATTATATTGAATTGGATTGTGGCTATTAAAATAGTTGATTGGTTGTCTACCTTGATAATGGTGCTGAATAGAATATGAATTACAATACTTGTTCTGAGAGAAATTGCTTGATTTAAAAGTATAACATCAATCATTTACTCTGCATTTGGCATTGATTGAGTAGTCACATCTTGCTTTTTAGACATGCAAGAGAAAACACTAAAATCCAAAGTAAAAAAATGACTCATGGTACCTCTTTATATCATCCAAACAACTAGTGCAATCACAATCAATATAACCAATTAACTTCCCATGTTCAACTTATGTAAAAAATATCTCATAATCAACAATCCCATTGACATACCTTAATGCTTTCTTAGTTGCAATTAGATGATTCTAACCTAGTTTTTGCAAAAATCTGGATAGAATAGTAGCACTAAACAATAGATCTAGTCTAGTTGTAGTCAAATACAATAAACTAACAACTAGATTTCTATAATAAGAAACGTCCACTTATGCACCCTTTTTTGATTTATACATCTTTTAATTCTGAATTAATAGAGTGCTAACAAACTTGTTATTCTCCATTCTGAATTTCTTCAACAATTCTTGAGCATACTTCATTTGAGAAATGAAAATGTCATTCGAATTGACTAATTTTCATTAAAAAAAAAAGACATTGGCCCAAGATCATACATCTAAAACAAGTCCTTCATCTCCTTCTTGAATTGAGAAATTAACTTTGGTCCATTTTCTATTACTAATAATCATCAACATAAATAGAAACAATGAACACATCACTATTTTCAAAAATTTTTACATACAAAGTTGGTTCATTTTAACTATTCACAAAGCCACAGTGAGCTAATAGTCTATTTTGTTATACCACACCATTAAAGCTTGTTTAAGGCCATATAAAGCCTTGTGAAGCTTATACATCTTGTTTTCTATACCAATAACTTTAAATTATTTGATCTACTCAACATAAAGCTTCTCATCAACTTCACCATTTAGAAAAGCTTATTTGACATTTAAATGATAAATCTCCCATTTATTTTGAGTTGTAAGAGCCCATATAAGTCTAATTGTATCATGCTTTGCAACCAATGCAAACGTATCTCCAAAATCAACAAATGGTTGTGGAGAATAACCCTTGACAACATGTTTTGCTTTGTATTTATTGATAGTCCCATCTGAATTAAGTTTGAGCCTATACACCATTTCTCCTTAATAAATTTTTTCTCATTTGTCTTCTTAACCAAATCTCAAGTTTGATTCTTAGCAATCATCTTCATCTTCTCCATTGTATTTCTCTATTCTTTATGTTTAATAGCCTCTTCAAAAATTGAAAGCTCCATCATAGGAAAAACAACACTACTTATAGATTTTTACTAGCGATTTAGTTTTCTATTTTGCTATGTGTTCAATTGAACTTCTAGAATTAGATGATTGTGTTCTGAAATTAGATAATTGACTCCCTTTGCTATTGGAATTAGCATATTGATTTTTGCTACATCCTCCAAAATCAAAATTATATGAGTGAGAGCTGCCTAAACCATTAGAAGACTAACTGCTACTTTTTGATCTATTAGAAAATTGATTTGCAAATGAATTAAAATACCTTATCATATGTTGAATTGCATTGACTTTGTTCAAATCATAAATCCAGTGAAAAAGTTCATTAACCACAATATCCCTATTGATCTAAAAGTTAATTGTAATAAGGTTATAGAACCTATAACCTTTAGAAGCAACAGCATAGCCTACAAAAATTCCCTTTTTTGCCTTCTAATCTAAATTGGTTCTTTTAACTATTGGAATATGAATGTAGCAAGTTGAGCTAAAAACTTTGAGATGTTTAGCCATTGGTTTCACATTGGAATAAGCTTCATAGAGTCATTTATTCTATTGCCTTTGTTGAAAATTTGTTTATCAAGTGGATATTCGTGAAAGTCGTTTCAGCCCAAAACTACTTTGACATGTTCTTTTCTGCTAATAGGCATCTGCCCATTTCTACTATTGATATATTCTTCCTTTTGCAAACACTAATATGTTGTGTGAGTTGTTAATTGATAACTAGTGATTTATTCCATTCTTAGAACACCTTTTTGTTATCTGATCCCAATGCCTTCAATTTGTATCCACTTTGCAATTTAACCATGGACTTGAACCTTTTGAACACCTTAAGAACCTGACCCTTATTTTTCAAAAAATAAATCTATGTCATCTTTGAAAAATTATCAATAAAGAGCACAACATATCTATTTTGACCAAATGATTCAGTGCTCATAAGGCCACAAATATCTGTATGCACCAGCTCCAATTTGTTCCTAGTTTTCTATGAAGAAGTTGATGGAAATAGTCGCCTTTGAGACTTCCCCAATTGAAATGTACCACTAACAACCCTATCATCAAATAAAACATGTATATATCTTATCATGCCTAGAGATTGCATCTCTTTTAAAGCATCCATATTAAACTGTCCATATTGTATATGCCAAAACAAATCATATGATTTTGCATAATTAACACTATTTCAAAAAGAATTATAGTTTAAAGGAAAATACCTATCAAACATAGCAACACATCAATTTACTATTTTTATCATAAATAACACAATGTTGGCTCTTAAAGGTAAAAACTAACCATTAGACATCATTTAAGGGACATTTAATAGCTAGAGACAGAATAAACAAAATATTATGGATAAGCTTCATTCTAGCATTAGTCTGAATAGTAATTGTGTTTTTTTTCTTTGAGCTTGAACTACTTTCCATTACTAATAGTGACCTTAGTTTTGATTGATCTATCAAGTTTATTAAACATGCTCTCCTACTTGGCCATATGACTAGTGCATCCACTATTAATCAATCATGTATGTTGACTAATCTCTCTCATGACTTGAGAAGCCTTAAAAACATTACTAGCCTATTCCTTCTCTTGCTCATATGTATAATTGGCATGCTAATTAGAATTTTGATTTCTAGTTTGATTAATATTTTGATTCTACTTAGCTTTGCAGGATTTTTCAAAATGACTAAACTTCTTGTAAAATCTACATTAAACCTTAGACTTGTTTTTTGCCTAACAATCTTTCACCAAATGATTAGTTTTTAGAAAAAAGGTTAGGGAAAATTTTGCCTTTTCCACCTTTTGATGTTGCAATATATTTCCCAATTGTTGATTGTTGATAGGAAATAGTGTTTTAATTTCGACAAGAGTTTTATTTTTTGATTTCTTTGCCTTGAAAAGTCCCTTAACTACCATCATTCTCCCTTAAATTGGATCTCTTCTGCTGAACTTGCAATTTTCTGATGTGTTCATCAAAAGACAACCTTATAAGATCATAAGATTCTTCAATAGCAAATATTTTTAGCTCAAACTATGATGGAAAACTAATCAAAACTTTCTCCACCACCTTGGAGTCTTAAAATTCCTCCCTAAGCAATTTCTTCTTATTCTCCAACTCAATTAACTTTGCTACATAGCCCTTCATTATTTCATCTTCTCATCCTAAGCATCTTAAACTTTCTCTTAAGAGTGAGAAACTTGATAATCTTCACCCTATAACTCCTTTCAAACTCCTCATTTAGCTTATCCCCGACTTTTTTTTTTTGGAATTTTACAAGCCATGATTCTAGTGAAAATAATATTTGTTAGACATGCATGTATAAAATTCAAGGCTTTTGACTTCTTTGACTTAGATTCTTCGTGATTTTTTATTTGAACCAAGGCCAACCTTAATTAATACCAATTACCTAGATTGAACTAACACTATTAACTAAATAATTATTTAAAAACACAAAATACAACAAAAACTATTAATCTCTCTATAAATTGAACTTAATTGCTAGAGCTAAGAGATGTCTCTCTAAAGCATTTTCTTGGGGTAAAATGATTCAATGGTATTAAATTTTTTGCATATGTATCAAATTAGTACCAATTTTTTTAATATCAAATTGGTTTTGATCATTTGAAGTTAATTTCAGATTATGGTACTAAAAACTTTTCCGGTTAACTCATACTGATATGGATGTTAGATTTGTTGATGTGGTCGCTGGAAAAGTTTTGGATACCAAGATTTAAAACTCAACTTCAAAATTTTGATACCAATTTAATAAACATTCAATATTTTTTAGTACCAATAAAATATTTTGCCCATTTTCTTGATAAGATGGCTGAGTTACAACTTTGCCTCTATGTCTAAATAGGTGGATGCATGGTTATGATTTGAAATATTTAATTGTGTTTTAAGTTGTTTCGTCTTTTTTCTGGCATATGGTAAAATGCACCAAATATGTGTTTATAACTTTGCATGCTTTTTTATTACATATTTAATTATATCCCTAAAAATGAGGACTAAATTGTTAAGAATTAATTAATATTCTAAATAAAAATCAATAATTTTACAAAATATGTAACGTTTCAAATAAAAAACACAAGTTAATTTTGCTTCATCTTTCATGGTTTCACATGCATATAATGATTGGGACATGTGAGCTTTATATAGATATATAGTTGTCAAGACTGTATGAGGTACATACATGTCTTTGACCAAACTATCTTTTGATTTGACTAGGTTATGTATATTATTGACATTTTATTTTCACAAATATTGAGTATTTTTTTAAAGGTGTTCGGTCCCTTCTAAATCAAAATATCAATCCATTTTGTGCTAAACATTTTAAGAATTTGAATCATGTTGGCTAGTAAGAATGTAACCCCTAAACCCTTGTTTGATAATATTGAGTATTTTTTATTTATTCCTAAATGTCAAACATGGGATGAAAAATGAATTCTTATTTTAAGAATTTTTCTTTTTTGAGTAACTCAATTTGAAAATTGTAAAAGTTGTCGTTAATTTGGATTTTTTTTCAACCCAGATTCATGTGACGATTAAGTATATAAAATGTCTACATTCAATAAAAAAAAATATAAAATATCATTCGAAATTTAAGATTTCAACATATTATTGGTTGTATTTTTATTTTTAATTTTGCTTAGAGTAAATGAAGTAACCTAATGAAATTTTTGCTCTTTTGCGATTAAAAATGCATAGTTTGCTCCCTATATTTTTTATTTATTTTTTGAAATGTTTTAATATGCTTTTATTTGACGATTTGAAGCTTTATACTATTATTTTATTGATAATTGAGTTATTTTTATTTAATTTTCACATCATTAGTCTGCTAATATAAAATTATCATTTTTATCCATTTTAGGATAAAAAATGATATGAGTTGAATTGTGTGATTGAAATGTGTCCACAATCTAACTAATAGTAACTTATAAATTATACGCTTATATTCATATGTTATTCAATTTTAACTGGATAAATTAATAATTTTATATTAGTAGACTAACAATGTTAGTCTATTTTTTTAAACAATATAAAAAAAAGTCTCAAAAGTTGATATAATAATAGTACATAGCTCACCAACTAAGTTTCTGCTGCCTGAAAATTCTTACACTGGTATTAAAGCCATATTGTGTGTTTTTGTGCTTAAAATCGTGATTGAGATGATTTTTGAGTAATTAACTATGAAAATATGAAATCTCTTCAATTTTCGTGAAATTAATTCTTCTATTTCATAGTTCAAATTTGGTATGGTTGGAAAGCTCTTATTACAACTTTCTAATAAGTATTTTTACATAATTTTCTGATAAGTGGTTGATTTTTTTATAATTTTTTCAAAGTTTCTTATCAAAATTAGATTTTTTAATTTTCGAAAACTGAAATAAAAAACAATTTCACTCTCGGATGGCATATGTGTTGTCCAAACACAGCCTAAATGACCTTAAAATGGAATAAAAAATGGTCTTAGTAGGTTTAAAACCATAAAAAATGTGTAAAATTTGAAAAAATGATCACATATAACCTCTAAAAGGTGTCGCCTCACGTGCTAGGTGTGACATGTCATGTGCATGTGACAACTAAGTGCTATGTGGCACTCGCCCATTTGATGACATGGCAGTGATTGGTTAATGTGTTAGTCCACGTGGCACATTCAGCCACGTGGATTCCCTCAGTTAGTCCATGGAAATGCTAACGTGTTAATGATGTGGCAAGGTGGTTGTGTGTATGGCAGTGCGTGGATGCAATTGAGGCGTGTGGGACCCCTACTTGCGGGGTCATTTTTTATTCAATTTTTTTCTTTCTCAAAATTTAATTTCCAATTTAATTGATATTTTTTCAACATTTTTTAATGACTGTTTGATGGAAAATTTGGAGAAAAATATGCAAATTGGAATATAATAATTATTATATATATATATGTATATTTTTTGGTGTCACATAAAATATGTCTTATTTAATGGTGTCTAATGTTGGTTTGATTTATTCAAACATGTAGTGAGGAATCTGATGTTTTGCGCTTTGGAGCGATTATGTGCATATAAGAAATATCTGAAACATTCTCTTGAGAAGCATATTGATGAGATGTTCTATAAAATGTGGACTTGCTATGTGATGTTTAGTGAAAACTATAACTTAGCTATGGAAGAACAAATGTCTATAGTTTTTGATTCCTTACCTGAATCATGGGAAGAGAAAAAGAAGACGCTTAAAGAAAGATTAAACGACTTAACTTATGAAAATTTTGAAAAAGATTTGAATCGGGAACTGAAGCATCAGGTACAAGATAGTATTAGGCGATATAGCAAATCAATGAATATTTTTCCACATATGAAAAAAATGTCTGGTACATTGGCAAAAAGATAATTTATTGAGAGGGAACAACCGATTCAACCAAATGATGAATGAATTGAACTCAACATTAGAAAATGTTTAATTTTTTTTATGTGACAATATGTTTTTTTGTGTTTTTTTTAAGACATGCAATGAATGATTATCTTATTTTAAGCATATATATCTTTTGTTGTTATATTGCATGAAATGATGAATGTATTGTGGGAATATTAGATTGGTAGATTAACGAATCTCATCTAATATAAAATTAATTGGCATATGTTTAAATTAAACAATGATAATTGGACTATATCAGTAGGAATTGATTGGGCTGTATATATAGTATTTTTGTTTCTACTGCTTGTGTTAGGTTATTATTGATTAATTTAAAGCATTGTGACATGAAATGATTATATTAATAATGAATTGTGTTAATCCTAATTATGATCATTGTTTCTAAATAGTTAAAAGATCTACAACAAAAAGCATTGTTGCTAACTTGAACCAATGAGATAAGCTGAATAATAAAAACTATGACATTTGACATTGCAAAATTCAGTATCTCCTAGAAAGAGCAAGATATGCTAGAAACTACAGCACAACCAATGGTTGAGCCTGAGCATTGAAGCATTGCTCAACATAGGCAGGATATGGAGGCATATCAAGCCTATAAGCGCAAGGATAGAGTTGCTCGCATATTGATGCCGAATAGTATAAGAAATGACTTGATGTTATGCTTTGAGAAGCACTGCTTAGCCCAAGCAGTTTGGAATGTTGTTAAGGTTCAGTTTGGTGAAACCTCAACAACAAGGCTACGTCAGTTAACTCTGAAATTTGATGTCTATAAGAAGAATTCTAATTATACAATGAGGCAACACCTTACTGTCATATCTAACATAATAAGCGAGTTGAAAGGTGTTGGCCATGAGATGACTAATGTGAAACAGGTCCAAGCTGTGATATGCTCTCTTCCAAAAGCTTGGGAACACATGCATGTCAACTTTACCTATAATGACAACATCAAAACTTTTGATGATGTTGCCCGACATGTTGAGCTAGAGGAGGATCGCCTTCTCGCTGATAAGCCTGAAGGGGAGGCTTATATGACTAAGTCTAAAGGCAAAGGGGCTTCAGGCTATGGGCAAAATAAATGGAAGGTAAGGGCAAATGGCAAGGTAAGGTGGAAACGCGATGGAAAGAAAGGCAAGAACATAAATTGCTTCAATTGTGAGAAGTCTGGTCACTTTGTTCGTGATTGCACTGAGCCAAAGGTATTGTATGACCAAATTAGTCCCTCAGATTTATATGTTAGTAGTTGCTTAATGTTAGCAGAAATTGCTTCTTATTAAACTGTAAACTCAACAGCAACAGACGATATAGCAAGAGACCGATCTGCCTTTTACGATATTTCTTCGAATTTTAAAGGGGAGTAGAAAAATCTATGTGGGGAATAATACTTTGACTGATGTGATTGGGATTGGTACATGCAAGGTAGTGCTACAAGGAGGTCGCACGATTTATCTCCATGATGTGTTTTATGCTCTTGATGTTTGACGAAATTTAGTTTCTATTATTGTTCTGCTTGGACTTGATTTCAAAATTATCTTTGAAGATGATTGTGTTAAAATACTTTTGGACAAAGTTTTTTATGGTTATGGATATATTCTAGATGGTTTTGTAGACTAGACACTATTTTTATGGATGTTGATAAGTATATATTTGTTGTTGGCAATTCCAGTAATAATTTATTAAATGATGATGTTAAATGGCATGTTAGATTGGACAAGATCGATTAAAAAGGTTAGCAAAAGCTAGTCTTTTAGGATCTATTGAGAAAATAGATTTGCCTATTTGTGAGCATTGTCTAGCTAAAAAAGCAACAAGATTACCATTTGCCAAAGCCAAAAGAGCCACATTTCCTTTACATCTTATACATTCTAACATTTGTGGCCCAATAAATGTGAGAGTAAGGCATGATGCTCACTATTTCACCACTTTCATAGATGATTTCACTAGATACAGCCACATTTATTTAATCTCCCATAAATCTGAATAATTAGATTGTTTCATACGTTATAGTAAATTGGTTGAGAATCAATTAGATTTGAATATTGAATCTTTACATACCGATCGTGGCCGTGAATATCTATTTGATTTATTCAAAAGTTATTGTGATGATAAGGGTATAGCTAGGCAGCTAACTATTCCTTTTACTCTGCAACAAAATGGCATAGCAGAAAGAAAAAATAAAATCCTATTGGACATGGTTAGGTCAATAATGACGCAAGCTAATTTACCCATTTTTTTTAGGAGATGCACTAATGATTGCTGACTACATTCTCAATCACGTGTCATCATAATATGTTCATTCCACTCCATATGAATTGTGGAAAAGCAAAAAGCCTGACTTAAGCAATATGCGCTCATGGGGTTGCACAACTTATATCCACAACACTTCCCACGAATATGGACAGCTTGGTCCAAGGGAAGAAGTGTATCTTTATAAGATACTCAGAATTCTCCAAAGGATGTGTATGTTTGGGGGAAGATACAAATGGAAGAGTAACAGAAGTTGAGTCAAAATATGTCATTTTCTTAGAAGAGGACTTTCCTGAAAGAGGTGAGATAAATAAGGATTTCCAATTTTATGAAATGGAAGATCTTGAGACTAGTGGGAGTGCAAGAATGATTGATTTAGCACTCACAGAGCAATAATTTAAAGCTCCTTCTAAAGCAAGTGGGAGTGAATGGATGTTAGATTTTGTTCCAATGGATCAAGGCCATGAACAATCTCAACCTTGATGTAGTAATTGTGACAAGATTTTTCGTCATCGATTTGAGATTGAGGGGGAAACTTTTATGATTTCTCCAGATGAAGAAGAGCCTAAAATAGTACAACAAACTATCGTTGGTTCTAAAGCCAAGGAATGGATTAAAGTTATGGAAGAGAAAATGGATTCGATGACATACAATCAAGTATGAGATTTGGTTGAGATACCGCCTGGTCGTAAGACTATTAGGAACAAATGGGTTCTCAAAATAAAACATAAATCGGATGGGACAATAGAAAGATATAAAGCTCGATTAATAGTTAAAGGCTACACACAACAAGAGAGAATTGACTATGAAGATGCATTCTCACTTGTGGTTAAGTTTGCATCAGTTCGACTTATTTTGAATATAGTAGCACAAATGGACTTAGAATTATATCAAATGGAAGTTAAAACTTCTTTTCTCAATGGAGAACTAGATGAAGAGATCTATATGGATCAACCTTTAGGTTTTGAACTTAAAGGACAATAGCGCAAAGTTTGCAAGCTCAAAAGATCTATTTATGGTCTTAAGCAAGCATTAAGACAGTGGAACCTCAAATTTCATCAAGCCATATTAAAGGATGGTTTTACGATGATGGAGGAAGACCATTGCGTGTATATTAAACGTTTTAATGATGGTTTTATAATTATGTCCTTGTATGTCAATGACATTTTAATAGCTGAAAATTATAAGAAGTTGATTGATACTACCAAGAAATGGTTATCATCAAACTTCAAAATGAAAGATATGGGTGATGCTAGCTATGTACTTGGTGTTAAGATCTTAAGGGATCGCTCTAAAAGACTTCTAGGTCTATCTCAGGAGACTTATATGAAAAAATATTATAGCATTACCATATGCATGAATGTAAGCCCATGGATACCCTTGTCAAAAGGAATAAGAGTCTTAGTCTCGATATGTGTCCCAAGACATCGAATGAAAAAGAACGAATGTCTAGAGTATCTTATTCTAGTGCTATTGGTAGCCTGATGCATGCAATGATGTGTACATGTCTAGAGATTTGCTATGTTGTTGGGCTAGTAAGCAGATTTCAATGTAATCTAGGTTTGAAACACTGAATGGTAGTTAAGGGAATATTGAGATATCTAAACGGAACTTCAGACTATGTTATGTGCTATCAAGGGAAAGATTTGCGCTTAATTGGTTATACTGATATTGATTGGGGAGGTGATATAGATCAGCGTAAATCGACTTCTGGATATGCATTCTTGCTTAATGATTGTGCAATTTCATGGAGTAGTAAGATGCAATCTTGTATAGCTTTATCGACGATGGAAGCTGAGTATATAGCATGTTCCTCAGCTATACAAAAGGAACCTGTGACAATCTACTATGATAGTATGGTTGCATTAGCTTTGTAAGGATCCGAAATATCATGGAAATACCAAACACATCCAGATTAGATATCACTATGTTAGAGACATGATTGCAGAAAATGAAGTGATTCTGAAACACATTTTTACAAAAAAAATGGTAGCTGATCCATTTACTGAACCAATAGCTAGGGATGCATTTGTAAAACATGTAAAATCCCTAGGCTTATGTAGAATGTAATCAATATATATATATATATATATATATATATATATTATGTCAGATCATTTGGTTTTTTCAAGTGATATCTCGATTTAATTGTTTAAACAATTTTTTAATTATATGAATATATTGTAAATACCAGTTAACACAATTCAAATAAGTATGTCGATAGACTTAAATTGACTCACTCATATGAGTAATCATCTCTAGCGCTATGGAGCGAGTAGAGATGAGACTATAAATGCATAGACATTAAGTGAATGACCAAGATGCAGTGGGAGCGGTCTCAGTCTCATTCATTTTTTATAAGGTCGTCTTGATAAGGCTCAAGATGAGATTCTTTGTATGTATAAGAATCAACATGAATGACTTTCCCTACCATTCATGTGTCTATATAGAGGAAGCTGAGTGTCAAATTTGTTATTTAACATTGTTGAATGTGTAAATAAAAGTTTCAGATTTGACTCATTCAAAGTGACAAGACTAATACTCATATGGTGTTTATTTATTTTGAATTAAGAGCAAGACATACACTATTTCATCTTTAACAAGAAAAAAGTAGCTCCACCATAACATGCATTTCATACTGCATGTGCTATAAGACCTATTGGAAAGCGAAAGAATGAATCTCTGCTTATTCGCTATGTGAGTCCTAGAAATCCTAGAAATGGATTTCAAACAATTTTTACCATTTGTGACTTTTGATTATATCATGATGTGATGAAATTATGTTGGCTATTTTAGGATGTATCATATAGTCATGGAATGATTCGACTTAATGGAACACTCCTAGAAAAGCGAGTTAATTCAAATTTGATTAATGTGAGAGCGAAAGAAAAAATATTTTGCTTATGCACTCGCTGCTTGTGTTCACCGGCCGGAGTTATTACGCTTGATGAAGCGAGAAGTAACTTAGAATACAAGTAATTGTAAGAATGATTTGAGGATGGATTCTTGACAGATTGAATGATACTTAATTAAGTGTATTGGAAAAGATACTTGGGGTGATTAAGCACATTATAAAAAATAATTACATCTTTGGGTTGATGTCTCCTATATGGCCTGTGGTTAGGTTTGATTATTAGAGCTCTCATCATTTATGTGCTCTAGGTTGCATAGTTCATTCGCCTGTATGAAAAATTCTTTATTTA
The DNA here is from genome assembly GCA_023653625.1 of Triadica sebifera. Classification (NCBI taxonomy): domain Eukaryota; kingdom Viridiplantae; phylum Streptophyta; class Magnoliopsida; order Malpighiales; family Euphorbiaceae; genus Triadica; species Triadica sebifera. Next base: position 16,733,679 of record CM042906.1, read on the forward strand.
AATTTGAAATTTGGGATAAGATTTTAGGATGAGATAAGCCTACCATGGGCAAGTGGGAGATGTTGGACTTTGTAGGACTGAGTCGCCTATGTGGGCTTGACCTAGTCCAAGCCCATATCATTTCATTATATAAGTGGAAGTTATTTTCAAATATATATATATATATATATATATATAAAAGAAGAAGAAAACTGCTCCATAACAATGGAAGTTACTGAACGTATCTTGCTCCTCTAAAAATCTTTCTGAAGTTATTCTTCATCTTCTATCAATCTCAAGTGAATCAAGATGTTTGAATTGTGGAATAGAGACCAGGTTTTAGTAAAAAATCTGATCTACCCGAAACATTGAAAACACACTATATATGCTCAACAAGTAAGTTTCCGGTGACTGAAAATTTTTACGCATTGAAATAAAAATACAAAGACCATATAACAAAAAGTCAAAAAGTGTAAGATCAAATAATATTCTAATTAGATCAAATTTAGATCAATTTTTTAATTTTCAATTTTTAAACCTTATAATATAAAATAGAAATTCCATATTATTTGAATTTAACTACCTTTGTATTTAGCAACAATTACAACTATATAAAATTTTGTGAATTAAAGAATAGAAAATGTTTAATGTTTTTTAATTGGGAATCACTTGTGGTCATATTGGTTGAAGACCCTAAGGGTATATTTAGTATTATAAATGAGATTTTCACTTTAAATTTGAATTTGGTAGCTAAAATATTTGATAATAAAATTCTGATTCCTATATAAATTTCTAATATTTGAAATTTGTTGGTATTTTAATTTTTTTTATATTTTTTAAATAAAATATTTTATATTTCTAAAAATACCATCAATAAAATTAAACCAAATATAAAAAAATAGAATTTTAATTTCTATTATATGAACATGTTAAAAAGAAATATTAGAATATAATAAAATATTAATTTAGAAATATGATTTCATTTCTCATAGAATCTTATTCATTTTAGTATATAAAAAATGTCATAAGAGTTTTCCAAATAATCCAAGTTCGAATATCAGTCCTTTCTCCTAACATGTATATGGTAAGAAAAAATTAATTAATAATTCAAATTGGTCCTTTGAATAAAATTATTCTTTGTCTAAATCTATATTTATATTTTTATTAATACTTTAATAAAGATGAAAAGAATATGTGATTGTTAAAATTGCTCTTAATATTATAAGAAAACTTGCAACATAAAAAACTTCGATCAAAGTCGTGTATCTAAATTAATTTTTTGAAATTAGAATTAATAAGCCCTAAAATAATTATAATACCTGATTTTTTAACTCAAAAAGTTTGTAAATCAAGCCCTTTACGTGCCATATACCCACATCTCTAGAAGACAACCTCCTTCTTAGGCTAAGCTTATTCCTTGCAATCAATACCATCACACAAAGTCTGTAATGACCGAGCAAATTGTCCCTTTTAATAGAAATCTCCCTATTTGCTTAGTTAGATGAATGTTGTTCTCTCTCCCTCTCTCTTTATTTTATTTTATTTTTTTCTAATTCAATGTTCCCTTCACTTGATCGTCAACTGGATACCCTTTTTTTTAAGATAATATACTTAATGTTAATTAAATGAAAATTAAAAAATGAAATTGAAAAAAAATTAAAAATTATTTATTTTATTTTTTTATCAGACTAAATATTATTTATATCAAAGATCAAGAGATAGTAACAAAAGTATAATTTAAAAAAAATTATCTACCATCATATGTGTATGTATGTGTATATATATAATCAAAATCTCATAGCGCACGCTTTCCACGAAAGCAGAAAAAAGTATCTATGTATATAAGGAAGCATCGTAAGCACCGCGTGCTTCTCATTCCAATGTTTGTTTCTTTTTTTCTTCGGCTTAACATTCCTCTCCCTATGGCCCGTCTTTCTTTATTTTTTATTTTTTATATATATACACAAAGGAGCATCAGCCCCAAAGCTACACAGCAACTAAGCGTTCATATTGAACACCAAACAAATCGTGATCCATCTAAAAATGGAGCTCTGGAGGAGGATGAATCAATTCATGAAAACCAAAACTCAAGGAGTGAGCAAAGGAAGTCAACCAATCCGCTGCGAAATTTGCATCCCTGAAAACATAACAGAGTTTCACATTCCAATCTTTATCCAATATGCTTCTAATTTGATTCACAAGAGGGTCCGAACCAGAGTCAAAAACCAATTGAATAGCACAAGAGCTATCTGTCTCCACAATTAGATGCCTAATACCCAAACTCCAAGCTAATTCCAAGCCTTCGAGAATGCTCCACAATTCAGCTTTTGTAATAGAGCACAGTCCAATATTGAAGCCAAAACCTTTCACCCAAAAACCCATATGGTTTCTAAGAAGACCTCCAACATATGCATACTCATGATGCTTAAAAAACCAATCTATGTTAAGTTTAAACCAATGAACAGGGGGCAAAGTCCAATTAATGAACCTGATTCTTCTAATCCAATTAGTTTGATTTATTACGTTTTTCAACATAAATAACCAAATTGAACTAACCAAAATATCAAAGTTTTAATTCAATCAAATAAATTGATTTAGATTTAATTTAATTATATTTGATTTTCAATTTTAGTTCAATTTTTTCCTTTAAGGATATGCGAGGGTTTATTTGTCCTTGTTTGGAACAAAATGGAAACAAGCTAGGTGATATGTCTAATTCAAATTGATTTTTTCAGCATTATATAGCTAATATCTTATTCAGATAATTAAGTTCCGAAAAATAATAATATTTGATATATAAGAATATTCAGGTGCCTGAAAAATCACAAAAACTCCATAAAAAATTTAATTAATGACAGCTTTATCCTGGTTCTTACTTTTCCAAAATACCAAAGACTAAAAATATACAATAACCACTAATCGACATGTGGGTATCTTTGCATGAGTCCGATCATCATTATTGAAGGCCTCTAAGTACATGGCATTGTTTGCAAGATAAAATAGACCCTTAGAAACATTGCCTTGAATATACCTTAATCTTTGAAGTGCTGACTACCAATGGGCGGCTCAAAGGGCTTGAATGATTTGACAGTCAATGAAATGCCATCCAAATAACCTCAAGTAGGGTTGAGGGTCTGGTAATAGAACACCCTAATTGACAGTCAATGTAATGCCATTAGGCATAGGAATGGAAGCTAATGTACCATTTGAAAGGCCTACATTACTGATGAGATTTAGAATGTTGACGTACATTCTAGAGGTGGATCAAGCAATCTTTAGGCCTATAAGGTACTAGACGTAGCCAAGGTCCATAATGGTAAATATCTAATGCAAAAACCTCTTTACTGCTGGTATCTATGGTTTAGAAGTACTTGTGATAAAGACATCATCCACATTGACCAGGACAACCAGGAAAACAAAGTCCTTCTCTAAAGTTAATAAGCAATTATCATGAGAGGACTGAGAGAAACCATAACGACAATTGTTGGGTGAATTCAATATTACATTACCTTGAGACTTATTTCAAAGCAAAGAGGGACTTTGTCAGCTTGTCGTATTAGTTTTGTGCAGCCTTAGTGTAACAGTTAGGAGGGCTCATATAGTCTTCTTCCTCAATAAAGTTATGGAGGAAGACATTATTGATTTCTAGTTGGTGTGTTGGCTAAGAACAACCCAACAGTCACTTGCTTTGCCATTAAGGAGAAACTGTTTGTGTAGTCTACTCCTTCAATTTGATTGTAGCCCTTGTTTACCAAACCTGCTTTGTATTTGTCCACTAAGCCATCTAGCTTTAGCTTGACCTTGTAGACCCACATAAAGCTAATGGATTTCTTTTAGGGGGAATTGTGTTCAACTGTCAAGAGTTATTGCTCTTAAAAGCTGTTAATTTTGATTGCAAGACTATAACCCAATTTGGGTATTTCGTACCCTCCAAATAGGTATTTGGTTTATGAAACATAGACATATTAGCCATGGAACATAAATGTGCATCAGAAAACTATCTAGGCAAAATTAAAGAAGGATCTGAGCTACTGCAATGAGAAACAAAATCGTGTAACCAAGTAGGAGGCCTTTGTTTGAGTGGGGTTGTGGGGTAGAAGAATTATGTGGTAGAGTGTAATATCACTATTGGATGCCGGAATAGCTGTGGGAACCTGCAAATTAGGGAAAGCATCTGAAAACAACTAGAGTGTTAGGAATAACAAGTAAAGGTAGAATAGTAGTAGCGGAGTCATAAAAGGAAGATACAAACTTATAAGGATATGTATTCTCATAGAAGGGCTCATCTTTGGATACTAGACTAGCAAGAGATTGTAAATCATAGTGTTTAAACTCTTTTTGACCAGCGGATTGGCAAATAAAATGCATTTGAATGCTATTGAATCAAATTTTGGTTTATGTGGAAGGGTATTTGTGGCATAGCACAGGCAACCAAAATTTTGAGAATAAAATAGTTTGGTGGTTAATGAAAGACTAGTTCAAATAAAGTTTTTCTAGAGAGCATTTATGTAGGCGGTCTTTTTACAAGGAAAATGGTATGGAGAAAAGAGTCTCGCCAAAACTATGGTGGAAGATGGGCTTGGATCATAAGGTCTCTAGCTATTTAGATAAGGTGTCTGTGTTTCCTTTTCATTGTGCCATTTTGCTGTAGAGAGTAGACACAAGTTTTCTGGTGAAGCACTCCATGATGAAAAAATAAGCTTTGGCATAAGGTACTGAGAAATTCAGCACCATTATTAGTCCTAAGAAAATTTAAATGTGTTTGAAATTAAATAGTAATCATTTTGATGAATTTATTTAAAATAGCACAATTTCATACTTATGGTGCACCAAAAATGTTGAAGTTTCCCTGTTATAATCAATAACTAAGGTAAAAAAATAATGTGCACCCATGTAGAGAAGTAGTTTTCATAACACCCCCTACCCCGACAACATGTGCCAGGATAAGAGAATGATATGCTATCTTTAGTCAAAATGTCACTTAATAATTAATGAAAAGCAGTACATTTTTTTAAATTTACATATTAAAAAAATAATATACATTTTAAATACAAAGTATTATTTACAAACATAACGTATACTTTACAATATTATAAAAAAATTCAAATAAAAAAGTACAAACATCGTGAACCCACAGTATCAAGAATGAGCTGATTTATTGAATTAGGTCACCATAACTCTTTCTACTCTTCTCAGTTATATTCTAGCTATATCTGTATGAGATAAATTCTCACTCTAAATACTAATCTTAGTAATGCATATAAATAAAACAATATAATATATTCACACAACATACAATTATATATATATATATATATATATATATATATATATATATATATACTTTCCGCACATTTCATAACAACTACAAATCTCATGTAAATAATCTCATACTTACACGTTATTATATCATGTTTGTTACCATAAACATACAATTAATAAATATAAGTCATGTAAAAGTCTTTACACCATATATAAAATATAATTTAGCCCATAACACCTATGACTAAATTAAAAATCAGAATAACGAAATTGACAATTAAGACATAATAAAATCGTCATCCAGGTATAGTTGTATATACATACAAGTGTTATCATCAATATCGTATATAAGTGTTATCATCGACATAATATGTATGTATCATCACTGGTATAATATAATCTCCGATTAACATGTCAAACTATCTAAAACTCTATTTTTAGATTAGGAGTTCTAGGGTTTAATCCGCATCATTAACCCATTCTTGCTCCTTTCTCTTTGTCAATCTCATATTCCTTTTTGTTTTCTTCACTATTACCTCAGTTTGTATAATATGGTTCATGTAATGTCACATTTTTAATTATATAAACATACAAATATTTACAATTTCATTATTAAAATACCACAACTTGATTCTTCATTTGATAGTTCTTATTAATAAATAAGTAAACACATTACTAAAAATAGGACATTCACGGCCGTGATTCATTGTTCACATTCATGAACAAGTCAAAGTGTACTACCTCATGACCATGGTTGAAATGTTCATGTCTGTGAACAAGCTCATGCCCATGACCCAATCCGTATTTAAAACTGTGAATGAATCTCAAATAAATAGTATCATTTTCATACAAAAGTTACGTCCGTGAGCCATTTATTCACATCCATGAATTTGGCAATTCACACATGTGACTAACGCTTCACACCTGTAACTAGTTGTTCGAAACTGCATTTCAATTTCTATGTTCGCTCTAAAGTATGTCAAATTACTTAAGTTTAACAAACATGCATTCATAAGTTTTCAACATAATATACAATATTTTTACCATCATTTACATGCTTCTAATATGCTCAAGTTCCCATTATGTGTTAACCAAACTAACAATTCACATTATGTCATATTTATCATGTCAACTTAGAATTTCATGCAACAATTCATAATCACATGTCTTAAACTCTAACTAACATGTCAAGTGCTCATACCATGCAATTTCATAACTAATATAGGTTATTGTTTTAAATTATGTATAAACGTCTTGTCTTGCTTTCCTTCACACACTGTTTTTTTTTTCCTTAAACTTGATAGTTCTTACTTTGAGCTTCTATAATACATAAAACAACCATCAAAATCTTATTTCATCATACCTCTCTAAACCCTATCTTTTCTTTTTTAAAACTTTAAACTCTCTCTCTTAAAAAATAAACTCTAAATGAGCTCAAAACCTCACTTTCCTTTAAAGAAGATTGAAGAGGAGAAGAAAGACATTTTACCTTCACTTTTTTTTTTCTATGGTCGGATTATGAGTTGTTCTAGTAACCTCTTTCTTTACTCTTTTCTCTTCTTTTTTGCTTTCTTAAACTTTTTTAAGCGTTGTTGTGCATGAAAATAACTTGTTCTTGTCTTTCTCTCTCTACCTTCTTTCTTTATCTCTCTAGAACCAAGCTTTAGCTATGATGGAATGTGAGGAGTTATAGGACTGATTGTAGAGTGAAACAAAGTAAAGATAAGGAAGAAGAAAAAGAAGAAGAAAAGAGAAAAATAAAAGTTTAAGAATAGGTCCCACCATATTGACAAAAAAACATAATATTTAGGTTAATTTACATCTTAATCTTCTTTTATATTATGGTGGCTGGCAAACATCTCAATTAATGTCAAATTTATGTATTTAATTGACAAACATCATATATAAACCCTAAATTTTTGGTAAATTATAAATTTATTCTAAAACTTTCTAAATTTTGTATTTTAGTCTCTCACTGTAATTTAATATCTTTACACCTTTAATATGCTTTATTTAGTATTCTTCATAATTATTAATAATGATTTTAATTATTCTCCTATCAAAATCCGAATTTAGACTCTGGTCGATTAGACGAGTTGAATTAGTGACACATGCGATTCTGGCCTAAATTAGTAGATATGACAGTGTCATAAAGTCCTCGTATGTTTGCATGAAGTAACTCAAAAAGGTAAGTTGTAGTATTTTGACTTAAAGTAAATGATAGTCTTGTCTGCTCTAATAAAGGATAAACATCACGAAAAATGTCAAATGTACATGACCAATGAAACTCAGAAAGATGACCTAATCTACTGTGTCAAACAACGAATTGACTTGCAGAAACATTATTATAATAGGAACTATAAACAAGAACAAAAGATTAATGGAAAAAACAATGCGACTGAGTAAAATGTAATTGCAGCTTATTTTTCTTAGTGACTTTACTCACATACAATATGTTACACTTGAAAAATTGTATGTATAGGGCATTCAATAATGTTATCATGTAAGGTTATATTTTTCATATATTCTACTTCATGTAAGTAGGCTTTTGTGGGCTAAACAACATAAACTCAGGTACTAAATAATTTTCTTTTTATACAAGTATGATTGAAGACCTCTGTATCTATGATCCAAAAACTATTCTTCTTAAAATTAAGGGTTTTTATTTTATACTTGCAAAATGTGTAACCTTATTAAAATTCAAAAAGTTATCACCTGCTTCAATGAGCTTAAAACATATATATTTTATATGGCCACTCTTTCTACAAATATCAAAAAATTGTTCTTTTTTTTTTTGTCATTCTCATACTTCTTTTTATAATAGTCTCTAATATTAGTTTGCTTATATTAACATTAGAGATCTTTGCTAACATAACACCGCCTTCAATAACTTCTTTAAAGTTCATGTGCAGCTTCCCCTGCCTTTCAATTCTAAAGATCATTGAGTGTGCCTTGCTTATAGGTGGAAATGGATCAAACACTAATATCTGATTCCTTCCATGACAACAATAGTCATTGAGTCCCATTAAAAACTCCAAGCCTATTTTGTGAAACCAGTTCATCAAGATTCTTAGATGTTCTACATTCGCATTTACCACAAATCTAATGAGAGAATGTATTCAAACAATCCAATTTGTCCCACAATTTCCATAGCTTTATATAATACACATTAATAGAGACATTACTTTGAGTGACTAAAGTGATTTCCCTTTGCAACTAATACAATTAAGGCTCATTGCATTTGCCATAATATTCCTCTAACTCTCTTCAAATATTGCAATGTAAATGAAGGCTTCTTTATATCTTTTGCTACAACATTGAGTATCCAAGAAGTCGCCATTGAATCAACTCTGCTTCATGATTCATACTCTTCACTATCTTCATAAGGTGGCTCAAATTTAGGATCGATAATGTTGAGCTTGTTCTTAGCCTTGAGTGTGATCTTCATAGATTGACTCCAAGTCATATAGTTATTCTCATTCAAAGGATTTGAAATCAACAATAATCCAAGATTATCCAATAAACTTAGATGAAGTGGATCATAAGTAAATTGCGATCAAACTTCTCGTAGGATCTCATTCCTTGAAGTTCTAATGTATGCACCTTCCATCTTTAGTAGTTATAAGTGGATTCAAGAGAAGAAATAGAAAATTACAATCATGACTCTAATACCATGACAAATTCATCACACAATTTAGAGAGAAATTTTACTAGATAATACTTCAACACAAATTGAAAATAAAATTATACAAGCTTATAAACTACTTAATGAAACCAAGAACACGTGTATATAAGGCTAACAAACTAGATAAAAATATCTCTCCTACATTTACATAAATTGCCACTTAATCTAACAACCCCTAAAGTACAAAAATATTGCATACATTAAACAAGAGACTTTAAAGCTAAAAGATTATGCTTTAAAAAACTCTAAACAACATAGACTTACTATACTATTTTTGGCTAATAAATATTTCTCCATTACATGCTTCTTTTTATGTGTTTAATCATTAATTTTTTATTAAGGGATGTTTGGAATTGTTGTTGGCTGTTTAAAATTTAGATTTATAATTTTTTTGATTTAATTGATTGGTTTTTTAAATTTTTTATAAACTGTTTTTTTTTTAAATCTGTTTCTAAAAAAAATATTTATTTACCTATTTTTCTTCAAAATATAACCCGACTTTTATCGTATCATTATCCTAGTGTTCTTTTCAGGTAATGAAGATTCATTTATTCTTAAAATGGTCTCAACTCTGCAGTTAATTAAATATCAAAGAAACATAAAAAGCTGCAATTAAAGGAATGATTTTACCGTGTGACACATGATGTTCATGCTTAATTATTTAATTATACTAATGAATCATGCTATTTATGCTGAAAAACCATACACGTTTGATTCACCATTAAGCAACTAAGCCATAATTAAAGTTGCTTAACAAAATTAATTTTCTGCCAAATCCATCATACCCCATTTTATTTATTTATGAATTAGAATTCTACTCTCTAGTGTCATGTTGCTTTCAAATAAATCAGAGAATCTAGTACCTAGAATTTGATATTTCTAGAATAACAACCATTTTCTTTTTTTTTTTTCTTTTATGAAATATTAAAAATGAATTCATATTTATGCATGATGACAAATTAATTAATTATTGCTCAAATCCAAATTTGCTTAATTGCTTTTGAAAAAAGGAAGTGGAGTTCAATTCCTTTTTTTATTTTGTTCTAGTGGTTTGCTTGAAAGAAATATTTGTCAATTTATCAGAAAACAAAAGTGAACTTGTGAAAATAATAAGATTTTACTGCAGTAAAAAGTAATTGGACTAAAATTAACCAAAATTACTAACAAATAAAATAGCATAAACGGCATTCACAGCAAACATGAGCAATATCAAATATAATAAAATTAGTAAAATTAAAAAAAAAACATTTTCCTCACTTCTCCAGCTGTAATTTCCTTTAAATTTCAGCATTCCTATTTAAATAAAATAAATAAATTCCCTCCCTCCAAAAATATAAAAAAAATATATTTATTTATCGTCTTCAGTGTTGCCAATTTCCTCATTTCTTCCTTGTTTGAAGTATTCCACAACCTTTCACCTGCTCCCATACGCTCTTTACCGTTGATTTCTTCACGTTAATTTTCTGCTTCTCTCTTTCTCTCCCTCATCTTCTTCCTTTTCTTTCTTTCTCAGGGCTTCTCTTCTTCTTCTTCTTCCAGTTCACTTCCCCCACCTGGGGAATTCTTGATAAAATTTGGCCTTTCTTGGTTTTAAATTCTTTGACCAACCATGCCTTTGCCATGGAAGAAGGCCAGAGTTTCAAGAATTTCCCGAATTATGGAGGATCTTCACCCATCTAAACCCTGCAGCTCCATGGTTGTGGAGACCGGTTTCCCTACCTCCCTCGTCGATCTTTTTGTGAAGAATTGTGATCGATTAAAGAAACCGATCAAGAAGAAAAAGAAGCATCACCATCACCATCACCATCACCATCTAGGCCAAGTGATTGAGGAGCTTGTCATCTCTGATCCGGTGCCCTTATCCAGTTCTAGGGATTTGAATGCGGCGGAGCTTGTTTATGTTGACAACAAGTTTAAGAGGCAGCACAATTTCGATGGTCACCGTAATATTATTGATGGGTTTGAAATTCTGGTCGGTGAAGATCCAAATCACTTTTCTAATCAGTCTGAGAGAGGGTGTGGTGACAGTGGTGGTGTTGTTGATGTTGATACTGGCTCCAATAAAGATGAGAGATGTGTCCTATTTGCCATTTTGAAGATGTTAGTTGTGGTGATTTTGGCTCTAAGCACAAAAGACTTGCTCTTGGGGTAACAATGTCTGCTTTTTTTCTTCTTTTTCTTGAATACATTGGGAAACATCTCTTGTGTTTCTTGCAACCATGTTCCAGAGTTGCCTTGCAACCGTTGATCCAACTGCCTTTTGTCATTGTACATATGAGGGATTTATGGGTATGCAACTTTATTCGACTTAAAAGCTGTTTGTGGGTACATGAAGAAGCAAAGGAAGGTTTGATCATTGAAGGAGAAGATGCCAATGCCGGTGCCGGTACTTTGGCTGCTGCTGCTGATTTGTTGGATAGTCTTGAATTGAATTCTTCTGACCAGGAAATTCAAGTGGCAGAAGCTAGATTTGATACGGTTGCACGATCTGAAGCTTATCAATATCTAACAGCGGTGGATTTATTGGCCTGGGGTAGGAGATGGGATCGTTTAGATATGTTAATAGATAAAGATGAGAGTGAAGATTTAATACATGGAGAGGAGCATCACCATAGTCATAAAATCAGAAGACCAATCATCAAGAAATTAGTGCCAAAGAAGTTGCGTGCCATGAAGAAGGCGAGAAAATGGAAGGTGAGGGAAGAAGATGTGAGCAGCGAAGTCTCCAGTCATTATGGAGAGGACAAATTACGCGCAATTGAAGAGCAAGTCAATTCTGATGAGAAAGAGAATTCAGCATTATGGCAGAAAGTGGAAGAAGAAAAGGAAGGAAAATGTGAGGAAGAAAAGGAAGAAGAAATTGAAAATAAAACATCTGATTCAAGCATGGAATTGCAGACTAATTCAGAAATTATTGTATTTGAAAAAGTTGGGAACAGAGGTTCTCCTCTTCTGCTTCTGATAATTCTTGCTGGACTAGTAGGGGGTCGAATTCTAGCTTTGGGGCTTACAGTTGTGTCCTGCTTGATCATACAACTGGCGTGGAGAGGATCAAGGGGATGTGTAAACAAGACCTTTGCATCAATGTCAACCTAAAATCTGTCTGATGCTCTTTTTTTTTTTTTTTTGACAGGATAATCTTAAATCATTCTTTTTTCGAGTGATGTTGTAGTGTTGTTTACTCTTCAAAGCCACAACTGTATTTTGAAAAGCTCAGTCTGACTTCCAATTCCAACCTTTCTGTTGGTATTTTGTATCCTAAACTGTAAATTTACAGACAAATTCAGAAATTATATATACTTCGTTGCTCGTCTTAGGCAATCAATCGATGTGTTCTAGTATGCTTGAGATTTTCTGCAATTTTAGCTGCAAGACTTGTTCATGCTGATATAGAAATGTTATGCAATCTAGTTGCATCTCACACTGTAATCATGGGATTTACATCCTGTTGCACTATAGATATTGCATTACACAATAGTCTACATTTCTCTTATAAATTTCGTTGCTGATCCTATCATAATCTAATTCCCATGATTTTTACCCTAAAGGGTAGAATTTCATTGCTTTTTCGTCAAAAAGGAGAAAGGGACAAGCTCTGTTTGCTTCTCAGTTCTCATGAGAGGTCAATTTTGCCTTGCCTTCATCCACTCAATTTAGATTGTTCTGTTCTATCACTAATCATATAACATGCAGCTAATATTCAAATAATTTTAGCTCCAAAGAACTTAGTCCAGGCTCCTTTCTTTTATTTAATCTTTTCATGATTCTCCTTGTGTTTGCAACTTGAGCCCATTCACCGGCCAAAGCATAGAAATTGGATAACAGAATGTTTGTTTCCCGGCTCTGAGATCTCCAACCTGCCATTTCATTTGCAACCTTTTCGCCAACATCAAAGTCAGAATACTTAATGCAAGCACTAAGCAAAATCTTATAAGCTGTGAGTCTTTCCTCCAGCTGCAACAACTTGATGAACTCATCTGCCTGATGTAAGAGTCCTGCTCTGCTCAATGCATCAATTAGGCAACCAAAATGGTCAATTCCAGGTTGAATTCTGTAAACCTCTACCATCCTTTTAAACAATATGCATCCTTCGTTAACTAAACCCGAATGGCTGCATCCTTTTAAAATAGAAACAAATGTTGCTTCATTTGGCTGAATTCCTTGTTCTTCCATTCGATTAAACAAACTCAAAGCTTCCATCCCATATCCATGGTTAGCAAGCCCTTCAATAACAGCAGTCCAAGCGACAACGTCTTTATATTTCATTTTATAGAAAGTAACCAAGGCCTCCTCCAGACTCCCACACTTGAAGTACATATCAATTAGAGCTGTTTTCACATAGACATCTTGTTTAACATTGTTTTTGTTAATGAACACATGAACAAGCCTTCCACTATGCAGGTCTGATAAGCTAGAACAAGCTGCAAGTAAGCTAACCATTGTATTTTCATCTGGCATCACACCCTCATTTTCCATTTTCTTGAAAAGTTTTAAGGCATCCTTTGGACGCTTTGCCTTGATATAAGCATGCACCATCAAGTTCCACAACACAATATCCTTGTCCACAATCTGATCAAAGATACTGCCAGCCAAAACAATCAAACCCATCTCGACATAGCCATTGATCAAAATAGTATACGAAACAACATCTTTCCTAGAACCCATTTCATAAAAAATTCCGGATGCTGCATCCATCTGTTTGAACTTAGTGTACATGTCCAACAGTGCATTGTTTACATTCCGTGTGGATCCTAACCCCAGTTTCATGGCACAAGCATGGATTACTCTCCCATACACTAACTGCTCATCTAATTGGGCTTGTGCGCACGCTGACAATGGAATAACCAGGGTAATCTTATCGGGTCTAATACATCCACGCATCAAACTCCTGAACAAAACCAGAATTTCTGTCAGTGAATGCGAACTAGTATTAACATTATAAGCACCCATGAGGGAATTCCAGCTAGCAATGTCTCTGTCAGACATTGTATCAAACAACATGCGTGCATCAGCCAAATGTGAAACAGAACCATAAAAATGAACAAGAGCATTTTGGACATAAATGTCGAAATCAAAACCTCTATGTACAACATGGGCATGCAGTTGTTTACCCATAGGAACTGAAGACAAACGCGAACAAACCTTGAGTAGAGGCGGGTAGGTATAATTATCCGGAAGGATTGAGCCTAATTTAATGAAGTAGTTGTATACAAGAATGGACTTGATGGGGGTGGGGCAAATAGAGAAAGCTCTAATAAGAAAGTTCCATGTGAGAGTGGGATGGGTGAGACAAGTGGTGATGGTATGGGCAAGTATTTGATCAAGACATTTGACATTATGGTTTCCTTGTTTTAGAGACACAAGAATTTTGTGCAAATGCTTATCAAACATCAGGTCCTTTCAATGTTTTCATTTGGAAATTTTCAGTGGTGTGGTTGGTAAATGGGAAACCATGGCAGTAGAAGGGATGCCCATTTATCTGTTAAAGGCCAATTTAACAATGTTATCCCCGAACCAACTTTTAAGAATTTGAATGTTTCTTTATATATATATATATATGTGTGTGTGTGTGTTTGTTTTCCCACTTGAATTTCGAGGAGAAGAAAAGTTATGTCTTTTAGTTTGTTTCAACTAATTAGAATTAAGGTCATTGTTCTTAATGTTATAAATTATAATTGAAGAGTTACTCATACGTATGCAGCACATGGCTACTTGAAATTCATTTATATTTATAAGGCCTAATATTATCCTATACGTATGTTTTTTATTTTTTTATTTTGAAAGAGTAGTAAATTATTGGATGAGATAGCTCTCTGTCTCTACTTCGTCTTTATTGTCTCCCTAACATACATGACCTCTTCAGTTCCCAATTTTGAGTTTCAGTCTCTGTCCATTTCTCTTCCTTTTCCGTCCTAGCGATCCTATATTCGATTTCACTTTTCTGGCAGCCTTCAGATGGAAAGGCGGATAAAAATAGGGATCAAGCTAATTGAAACCAAAAGAAATCTGCATGAAACCTTTTCTAAACGGCGGCGCGGTCTAAAGAAAGCATGCCACTTCACCATTTTTGCAGTGCCAAACATATTTGAGGAAAATACCTCATCGGAAAACATAAAAAATGCAAGCGAAGGATAGAAGGGAAGATAGACTCTAAAGAGATTTCCCTTCTCTTTGTAATTCATAGGGTGGATTTGATAATTCAAAATTTAAATGATTTCAGGCTGTTGGCTTCCCTTCTACACATTCCTCTCTATATTTTCATTTTAACTCCCTTTTCCTTCTAATACATCTCTAGTAAATTTTATATATAGTTGCTTCCAGTTGATTGATTGCACATAGTCTGTTATTGTTTGAATTTCTTCTGCAACTTCTCTTGCTTTGGAGAGGTAATCAAATCCTAATTATCAGTGCTGGAGTTTGAATCTTTTTGTTATTTCGTTTTATCATATATATGATTCCTACTGGTATATATTGTTGAAACCTTGCCCGTAGACAAGATCATGGTTTATATGCATATATGACTGGGTGGCAATTCGTGTTAGCGGGTTGCGTTCATACCGTGTTTTAATATACCTATATTACGACAAGGGTTAATCCGAAATTGAATTAATATAACACGATTTACTTAATATGTATATAAATTATAAATGTATAGGATTAAATGAGTTAACTCGATACGACAAGATATGTTTAATACGATTAATCTAAATTAAATTAGTGCAATACGATATAGTTAATGTATATATAAATTATAAATGTATAAGATTAAACGTATTAATCTAGCATACCTCTATTTGAATGGTTTGAAATGTATTTTTAAAACAATAAGATAGATTATCCATTTTCTTACTATAAATGTTCATTCAAAAATTTCTCAAACATGGTTAACAACAGAAAATGAAACTAGAATATCAGTTCATCCTCCTTTATAAAAAATAATATTTACTCATGACAATAATAATTATATGGCATTACCTTTAAAAAGAATAGAGTTATCATCAAAAAATGAATCGGAATCTGTTTTAGAAGAAATTAAACATGTTCAATTACAACGAATTATCAACGAATTAAATATATTTTTTTTCATATTATCAGATTAATCTATAACACAATATGAAATTTTTTGTATTTTTATTGAATTAATACACGAATTTTAATCGGCAAATTTTATGTTGGATTGTGTGTTTATATGACATGTGGAGTGATAGTTTGTGATTGGAGCATCTCGTTGCATGTTTAACATCAAATTATTATTTATTAGACTATATTGAAAATGTATTGTTAGTACCGGCCCAAAAATTAACGAGCATGGTTCGTAAAATAATTATTTAAAGATAAAATTAAGCCCAAGCCTGAGTGAAAATGAAAGGAGGATATTTCAGTCAATTAGGTGATACAACAATACCCAATCAACTTAGAACACATGAGTTGTTTATTTTTATTAAAGGAGAAACCGTCAATGAGCTAGTGACTTTTAGCACGATAGTACTTTCATTACATCATTTATTTTATCATTTTCATTATATTATTTATTGTCATTTTGCTATTAATTTTCAATGCTTGGATTTAATCTATTCTTTGTAATCATTGCAAGTTCTTGCTAGAGTCTAACTCAAGCATTATTTTCCATGTAACGATTTTTTAACCAGCATCCTTACTCACCAATGCACTAGACGTAGCCTTTGGTGTTATTTAGAGTCGTTTCACTACTTCACTCGGTCTGCATAAATTCTCTTGCTCACCATCGCAGTCAATCTTGACCCGAGAAACATAGTAGATCGAACTCACTTCTCATCGTCCCATCCATTAAGGCCGAAACCCATTCATTCAGCCTCCATTTTAATCAATTCAGTTTAGTCTTGGAGTCCTAACTATATTGCTGGACCATAGGCCTGGCATATTATATTTAAGGCTTTACTAGTGGCGTGAATATTTTTGGTAGCCACAATGGGAGTTGTGTATGACAATTACATGACTCAGGTCACATCTGGTAGTTTAGCCCTAGTTGGTACACATTTTGGACTGAAAATTGAGTGTGTTAATGATCGAGTTTAAATTTGGACTTGATGGAAGTGAGAAATGAAAATACCAACATCTATCATTTAATTAATCGAATGAAACTGAAAAATCAGACTAAAATATAAAAATGTGATTCCGGTGCACAAATTGAGAAATTGAAGTCACTGTTACATAGAATAAATTATAATGTGAAAATCTGTGTATTTAATTGTTAAAAATTAGTTAGTTTGGGGCTTAAAATTTGAGAAACTAAAATTAGGGTGTGGATCAAATTGAAAAGAGAGAAGTTTAAGGACATATTAGGAATTATGCTAAGAATTAACACTAAGTATGATTAGTTAAATGAATTGAAGATTAATTAACATAAATTAATGCATGCCTCTCATCACTTGTATAAAATGCATATTAAATATATTATGATTAATATATAAAAGGGAGAAAGGTGGCACACTTTGAGAAAGATAAACCAAAGTTTCTTAAGAAAAGAAAAAAAAATTCTCATTTCCTTTTGTTTGTGCCGTCCATGCTATTCTCATTTTCCATTCTATTTATTTTCCAATTCCCGTCCACCATACATCCATTTAGTTAGAGAAAAAGACTAAATTTTTGTTAGTATTGTTGGGAGTGATTGAAGAGTAGTCCATTTCCATTAATTCTTGAACCAACAGAAGTAGAAATTGGAAAAACAAAGTTTGAAAGGTTCGGCCATGGCTTCAAAGTGAGGAAAAGGACCATGCATGTGGGACATGAGGCAAAAGAAAAATGTTTTGAGCAAGAAGGAGAAGGTGGCTATCCCATTTGGAGATTTGAAGTAGGTGCGTTAAACAAAATTCTACCTTTTGTGACTAACGAGGCCGAAATGTGGAAATTTCTTTCTCTTTGAATTTCTTAGCTTCTTTTGTTATGGTTTGAGGATTTTATTGAATTGAAATTTAATTCCTCTCCTTATTTTTTTTTATTTGTTTGTTGGTTATAACTAAAGGCTTAAAATTGGAAAAATAGACCTGGCCATGGGCCAGTTGGGCCCGTAGAACCGGATTGGTCCAATCCGGATTGTGACCCAATAGGAGAAGGGTCCAGTCCAATCCGGATCATGGCCCGGTAGGAGAAAGGTCTAATCCAATATGAATCATGGTTTGGTAGGGAAAGGGTATGATCCGGTTCCTTCCCCTGAGAATTGTTAGTTCCAGTTCAGAACCAGCTATCCACTATTCCAACCCAAAAATTTCAAAGAAAAAAAACACTCACACAAACGGTCATGAGACTATTACCTCCCCTAGGCCCCCTTGAACTGCACACCCACAACATTTTGTTTTTCTAAAATATATTAAACTATAAATAAAATAAAAAGACAAAAATACCCTTATGATAGAAAATTAACAATTTTATTTTAGGGGTATTATTGTAATTTTTAATTTTTTCTCTATAAATACCAAATTCATTTCTGTATTTTCCAAATCATACACAATCTCATTCTCAATTAATTCTCAATTTCTCTTAATTTCTCTACAATTCAATTTCAATTCTCTTTACATATATTCATAATTTCTTTATAATTTCTTTCTAATTATACTTATATATAATCTCAATTTTTTCTCTAATTCTTTAATTCTCTCTAATTCTCAATTTTTTCTTAATCCTACGATTCTTTTTTTATTATCTTTCTCTATATTTTTTTTAATATTCTCTAATTTCTTTCACAAAATCTCAATTCTCTCTACATATATTCATAATTTCTTTATAATTTCTTTCTAATTATACTTCTACATAATCTCAATTTTTTTTCAATTCTTTAATTCTCTTTAATTCTCAATTTTTTCTTAATCCTACGATTCTTTTTTCATTATCTTTCTCTACACTTTTTTTTAATATTCTCCAATTTTTTTCACAAAATTGAATCATAAATAATGGAAAATCATAGTGGAATGAGCAATTTTTTTGATGAAAATATTATTGATTTGGAAAATTTTATTAAAATTTTGGATGAGGAGGGAGAATTTGAAAATCCAACTGAAGAAAACCAAAAAAATAAGAGTGATGAACAACTGGGTCTGACGGCAGTGACAACATCATCTGAAGCAAAAATTTGAATATCCAACATTTTTCAAATTCATTTCAAGAAAATTCAAAAAATGATGGGTCATTTGATGTTGTGTACAATTATTGTGCACAAACATATCAATTTAAAGCTGAAAATGGTTGTGACACATTTCAAAACACTTGAAAAAATAAATATGTTGCTCAAATTGGAATAAAAAAAAAGGCAAAGTCAAATTTTTGAGTACGCAAAATCTTCTATTACTTATCAATTATTTTAATATAATGATGAAAAAAATAAAAAAGAATTAGCAAAAATGATAAGTATGAAATGTTGATCTTTTAGTTTTTATGAAAAAGTAGGTTTTGTTAATTATTATTAAAATGCATTAAATTTATATGCTAAACGTGTACCTAGAAATACTTTTAAACGTACTTCATATAATTTATATAAAGAAAATAAAAAGAATTGCTCAAAATAATTTCTTCTTTGAATGGACGTGTATATATTTGTAGTGATATTTGGAGTGATAATTGACAAATGGATTCTTACATGGGTTTTACATCTCACTAGATTAATGGTGAATGACAATTACAAAAATATTACTTGCATTTAGAGTTTTTGATAATCGACATACCGCCAATATTATTTTTAAAATATTAAAAAATATTTAGAAAAATATAGATTAGTTCATAAAAAAATTTTAATTTCTTTTAATAATGTGGCAGTAAATACCGCTTCAATTCAAAACCTTTAAGTATTATATCAACCTAACATTGGAGGTAAATTTTTTTTATATTAAATGTGCATGTCATGTATTAAATTTATATGTTCAAAATGGTTTGAAATCTTTGAGTAATATAATTGCTCCAATTAAAGTAGCAATTTTATTTTAATGGTTATATCCACAAACAATGAAATTATGAGTTCAATTGTGTCATTAAAATGATAAAAATTCTAAAAGATTTTCAAATGATGTTCGTATTCGTTGGAATTCAATATATAAATTATTCAATGAGTCATATGGATATAGAGAATTATTGTGCATATTTATTTCTAATAATATGCTACAAATTAATTTATATCCACAACATTGGGGTGTTTATCAACAACTTTTAAATATTTTAAAAGTTTTTAATTATGCAACATATATTTTAAATGGTGTTTATTATCCAAAATATCATTTATTATTGTGTGAATGTATTAATACTATTGATGTATTTCAAAATTATATTAATGATCCAATTTTGTATGATTCTATATGTATGATGAAAAATAAATGGTTGATTTTTTTTAAATTTATTCCTTTAATTAATTTTGTATATTGTATTTTTTTTATCTTAAATGTAAAATAGATGGTTTGTATGATTATTTGAATCTTTTATTATTCATTGTTAGATTTAACTGATGATAGTGTTGATTTTATTATTAATGATGTAAAAAAATTAACTTGTAATTTATTTATCGAATTTAGTTTGATTTATAATATTTCTATTACTAGTAGTGACATTGTTAGTAAAGGTTCGGGTGAATCGATAAAAATTAGAGGGAAGTGAACGTTTGATGATGCAAAAATATAAAAAAATCAAGATTATCTTCCAGTTCACCCGAACTTGACATTTATCTAACAATTATATTTGACTTTAGTGATAGTATGATAGGTAAAGATTTTTTAGTTCTTGATTTGTAGAGTAGACATCAAAATACTTATCCGGTAGTCTCCCAATAGCAAAATAAATTTTTTAAGTTCAGTCTCAACTGTTGTGGTTGAACATGTTTTTAGGGCGAAAGATAATATTTTGGATGAGACGCGATCTAGCTTAACTCTCGAATCACTAGAAGCTCGAATATGTATTGATAATTGGACCAAAGTGGCATTAAGATAATAAGAAATAGAGAAATATCAATTTGAGGATCAATATGACTTCACCACCAAATGAACGACTGACACATCCAACACTGATAATTCCAATTAAAAAAAAAGGTAAAATGGGTTAACAATTAAAATTTAAAAGGTAAGAAACCTATATGGTCTTTGATTCCTCTAAACTCCAACAAGATACATATGCAACTTAATTAATAGTAAAAAAAATTAAGTTCAAACTCAATTAATAATATTATAATTTTTAAATATAATAATAAATTCAAACTTTTATAATTAAATTATTTTTTAAAATAAAAAAAATTAAATTGATTAGTTTTTAGCCTAGTTATAATTTTTATAATTTATTAATTTATCAAATAAAATTGTCACGTCCGTGATCTAAACCCTGACTATAAATGCATATTTCGATCATCTATATCCTAGTACAGAGACGCAACGATCAGATTTTAAATATGAACAAATAAGTGTGATAAAAACAACTTTCATATGATAATAAAAATATCTAATATAAAAGTTTAATTGAATTAATAAATTGTTTCGATTTCGTATTTGACACGCAAATCAAGACAATAGATTAGGCTTGAAATATAAAATTTTTGTCCGATGATGAAAAGGTGATTTAAGCATATCAAAATGTAGAAAATATTATTTTAAGGTCATATGTGGAGTTATAAGGTGGTATTTTAAGATTAAAAGTCTAAATTGTGAAAATACGGTCCTTAGTGCAGGTTGACAATCTGATTTTTCTGATTAGAAGTTAAAAAGATGATTTCACGATCACAATAGCACTGATGTGATCGCAATGGAATTCTAAGATTTTAAAATTGACAGCTTAGAAATTGAACGGTGAAAAAAATTTTACGGGTTTGTTTAATAAAAAAATCACTACATTGTAAAAATACGATTTTGGCACCGGAAGTATTTCACAAAATTGAAAAGACCATTTTGAAGAGAAAATTATTTTTTTAATTTTTGGTATATTCAAATTAATGAAATTAAGTTATTTGAAAGTTGAATTTTAGAGAATTAAATTAATTCGTGAATTAATTTTGAGGAAATATTGTGATTAGTTGAAATTAAGAAAAGTCAAGGTTAATTAAGTTTTGATTGGGCCATTTGTTAATTTAAAAAATAATTAAATTTTAATTGGACAATAGTAGCTTGGATTAAGCTTAATGAAGATTAATTAGCCACTAATTGAGGTATATAAAGTCAAAATTGGATTTCTCTCATTTTCAATTTAAAAAAAAAAAACAAATCATTTGCTTCTTTTTTCCTCCCCATGGCCAAACCATGTCTTCTCTTTTCCTTTGATTCTTTTATTTTCCTCCCATAATTAATATCATCCAAGATTAAAGAGAAAGAAAAATTAGATTGAGGTAAAGAAAAATTAGTAGAAAATTTGAAAAGCTTTATCAAATTTTCTAGCTTGTGGGAAGGTGAGAAATTCTTCTATTTTCTTGTTTTTCTTCATGAGATGATATTGTTAAGTTTTTTTTTTCTTGATGATTTTGCTAGAGATTTGAGAAAAATTAGTGGAATTTGAAAAAACCATAAAATTAGGGTTTGTCAGAGAAAATTGAAAAAATTAGATAAAAATGGAAAAAGAGTAGAATGTAGTTTGAGTATGATGGATATGATGAAAATTTTATGAGAATAATTTTTAGAAATTTTTATGGAATTATTGATAATTTTTCATAATTATGGCCAAATTTTTAAAAAGTTATGTTGAAAGATTTGTGTCTTAAAATGGTGATAATGGAGCTATATAGATTGTTTGGAAGTGAAAATTAATTTTTGGAATGGAAAAAAATTTTAATAGGAATTTTAGTGAATTTTTGGCATAATTATTAAAAATTTTATTGAAAATTATTGAATACAATTTTGGTGAAATTGGTGATGAAAAATGGAAGATAAGGGTCAAAGTAATTATATGAATTTAGTTGGAATTTTTAGACAATTTATTGAATTAATAGAAAATTTTGAGTTAGAAATAGATTTTTGGAGAAACAATGAAAAATAAAAGTATGAAGAAAAAATTAAATAAATTAAAGAGAAATATTAGAAGAGAAGAGAAATATTTAATTAATTTGAAATTTTTGAAAATAATTGAAATTTTGCGTTAGTAGCACGTAGCATGAAATTTGACTGGTAGAAAAATACACATAAATGTGAGAGCCGATAAATTAAATGGGTAGTTTAATTTTTATTTTAATTTGATAATTTTTATTGGCTCTGTAATTAATTAGAAATTTAATGGTCATTCAAGTGAACCGTCAAAGCAGACATCAGGAGTAAGTAGAGGAAATGAGTTGACAACCTCCGATAATTTATCATAAAAGTTTGTGCATTAACTTATAATATAAATCAATTGAGATTTAAATTGATTTTTTTTCCATGAAATGGATTTACATTTACAAAATAATTATATATAACATTTATAAAAATATTAAATGTTTGGAAAGTTATTGAAAATATATTTTATGATAAAAATAAAATGTTTGGTAAATAAATTATATTGGTATGAAATAAATAATTTGATATGATATTTTAATAAAATAAATTTATTTTCCCCTTTTGGTGAATTTTTATGTTATTAAATAATTATATGAGAAATTGATAATAATTATATCTATAAAAGTTTTGGTAAGATAAATATTTTAATATTTTATGTATGTTGATAAACTCATATATTAGCATAAATAATAAGCTAGGGAATTGTTTACATGTCAATATGGCAGAAACTTCATGACCTGTGGTTATTTTGGTTATGAGAAGTATTGTATGATTCATGTCGTTATCTTGAACTATACATTATTTAATTATCAATCATGTGGTTATCTTAGATCGAGACTGGTCATGTGGTTATTTTAGATCAAATGATATTATTTGAAATTATGTGATTATTTTTAACCATAGTCCTATAGTTATCTACCCTAAGATTTCCGTCGATACCATTTATTTCCTTAGGAGTAGGTCTATAGTCTATTAATATATGAGTCAGATAAATTTTTTATTTTAATAAATGATTAAATTTTTTATTGTATTTACTATATACTTATGGTATTTAATACCAATGACTTTGATTTTAGTAGATTTTGTTTAATGATTTATATCTACTTTTATGTATAAGTAAATAATTTATTAATTGCCTTGAGCATCCACTATCCACTAGCCAAGTATTTTCCTTTGATATGGATTTGAGGCATACCTACAAAACTTTAATTTAAGTTTGATTTTTAGGTATCCAAATGAACTTGGGTCCTTGAGAGTTAGCACTAGAAGGTTCCCAATGAGCATTCCTTCTAAAATAATGTTTGCTTATATGTCCAAATTTCATGTAATAGTGATATTGTTTAGACCAATATATGTTTTTCTATTTTGCCATGTGTTTAGGCTTTGTTATTTTCCTAGGTGGTATTTGTGCACAATGACATAAACATGCATTTGTGATAGGTGCTCTCCTAAGTGCATGCTTCTTATATAAGAAATCATGATTGATTTTTTAAAGTTTTCCTCTTGAGCCAAGTGAGCATTAATTGCTCTTCTTTTGAGTAGAGGGTTTTGTGCCTATATTGTTTTAGCCATTGGGGCTATTACATCAATAGTAGAGGTTTATGGTGTGCTTGATTTAATAAATATAGTTTTAGGTGAGGAGGATGATGATGCACCATAAAAGCCTAGACCATGTCTCACTAAATGATGTCTTTGTGATATAATTAAAGTATCTAAACTTTGTTTCCTTTTGTGGAATTTAGAAATAGAATTTCTAAGCTCCTTAACTTCGTTTTTCAAAGCATTATTTTCTTTCAAAAGAGAATTTGTTGAGGATTTTGAAGAAATTCATCTAATGATCTTTGTAAATAGTCATTTAAAATTTTTAGCTCTTTAACAACCCTTTTAAGGTCATTGAAATCATTTCTAAGCTTTGAGTTATTCTTTCTATAAAGTTCTAGTTTCTTTTTGTATCTTTCTATTTCAAGGTTCAAGACTTCAACTATATCATCATCAATTAAATGTTGCTCTTATCTTGATCAATGACTCAATGTCGAGCCGGTCTTTGGGAGAAGCTGGAATGATATTGTAAACATGATTATTGAGGTCCAAAAGTCCCAACTCTATCGCTAAATGAGTCACATATCCTTAAACAAGAATATCTCCTCAAGGCTTGGAAGCAATGGACTGTAGGTGAGAGGAAAACCATCGAGATAGTGCCACAAGCTCACTCTTTCGAGCCGTATCAAACAAAAGTAACTCAGACTTCTGAATTGAGTCATTGCTATCACCCCAAGCAAAGATGTTGTAGGTGAGAAATCGATGAATGTAGCGAAGCACCGGTGATATTGGGTGTGTGCTCTTTGTCTTCTTAACATTCCAGTTATAGTCATTGCCAATATAGGACCAAATATCATGAGGATAAAATCTAGCCTCATTGTCATGGATCAATCCCTAATGCGGGAGCTTGAAAATCTCCCTAAATTTAGTAGCGATCAGGGTTTTCTCCTGCTTGAATGAGACTTTGTCAATTGGAAAGACCTGCAATGTGCTAAGAAATTCCAAAGTTGGCTCCCGAAAGGTGGGTCGATAGATATCAACAAAATCTAGCAAGCCGCACTTGCATAACAAAACCTTCATGTCAGATGTTAGGCCTAAAGTCTTGACACACCAAATCGAAGGTCTTCATTGATAAAAGAGGTTGTTTTTTGAGGCTAACATATTTTTGATGGCAATGTCAAGGTATGACATTGAGTAAATAATTAGCATGTATCTTTGGTGTCGTACTCTTTTTTTCCCTTTGGATTGACCATACCTAGAAGCCATTTGTGAGATGGAAACATTGAGAGAGAAAGGGTAATCGATTATAAGGTTAGAAACTTCACCAAAACTTGATGAAAAAGCTTGAAATCAAGTGGAAGAAGTGTTTTGTGAATGATTTCAATAGAGATTGGTGGTGAAATGGTGATTTGGAGGTCGGAATTTGGCCCGAAAAGGTGAAAGGATGCGTCGGTTGGAAGGTTGAAGAGAGACAAAGTGAGAGAAAATAGTGATGTTTAGGCTTTATTTCGATCAATTCACGACCGTGAATAAATATTCACAGATGTGAACGATCGTGTTCACGATTAGCTAGGTAGGAACTTAAACCATGACTCATGGCGTGAATGATACTACCTAAAAATTGAGGCATTTTCGTGGTTGTGACATTTAATAGTCATGGGCGTGAAACAAACCTATCACGAGATAAGACCGTTATCTAAGACATGACACATACCGTGATCGAATCTGTTGGTTTTGGCTACCATTTTCATGGCCATGAAGATTTATTCATGGGTGTGAAGATTTATTCATGGGTGTGAATACTTAAAAGTTTAAAAAAAAAATAAAACTAAGTCTCATTCAAAAGCATGTGATATCTAAAGGATTCCTAAACATTTTAAACATGTTTTTCAATAAAAATAAACACTATATCACACAATTTGATCATGTAAAATATCAAATAATCAAAATATCACTCAAGGTTCACAATTAATTAATATATACAAAAACAAAATCATCTAAGACAATGTGGTGCCATCAAGTATTCCAAGCTAGATTTTTATAAAACAAAACCTTTCATCATTGAGAGGCTTGGTAAAAATATCAGCCAATTGGTTGTTTGTGTCAATGAATTCTAACACAACATCTCCATTTTAGACATGATCTATTAGGAAATGATGTCTAATGTCTATATGTTTTCTCCTAGAATGTTATCTACATTTAGGTCTATGGTATCTTAGAATTACTTCTTTTCATAACATTGGTTTTTTGAATGTTGATTACGTCAGTAGTCTATTAGATAGAAAAAGCACTTCAAGTACTTGTCACTTCATTGGAGAATGTCTAGTTTCTTGGTTTAGTAAGAAACAAGTTTTGGTTGCCTTATCTACCGCTAAACCAGAATATGTGGCAGCAAGGTGTTGTTATGAGATTGTTCAACATAGAATTCTCTTTTATGAAGCCATTTAAAAGGGAACTTTTGATATCCATTTGAAAAAGTTTAAAATTTATGTGACACGCAAAAGCTATAAGTATTCTAATAACTTATAATCTAACGACTGGAGCATATGTTTCATCATAATCTATATCATTCTCTTGATTATACCCTTTAGCAATTAATCTAGCCTTATTTCTAGTTATAAGTCCTTGTCCATCTAATTTGTTTCTAAACACCCATTTACTACCAATGATTGATAGTCGTTGGATCTAGGAACTAAGGTCTAAACCTTATTTCTCTCAAATTGATTGAGTTCCTCTTGCATAACAATCACCCAATTTTCATCATTTAGAACCTTATCAATATTCTTTGGCTCAATTTGAGAGATAAAAGCAAGATTAGAATAAAAAAGTTTAAGATTATATTTAGCACTTACACCCTTAAAAGGATTACCAATTATTTATTTTATGGAGTGGTTTCTTATGAATTTCCACTTCTTTGGAAGCTCTTGGATCCTTTGCTTTTGAGCTTGAGGTAGAGAAATATCTTATTGATGCTCCTCTTGACCACCATCATTTTTCATTGAGGTTTCATCATCCTTCTCATGATCAAGATCAAGTTTTTCCATTGTCTCTACAATGTCATCAATAGCACAACCTTTCACAAGATCAAGTTTACTAGATTCATAAAAAAAATATGCATAGACTCTTCTACAACCAATAACCTTTTGTTAAAGACTCTATAAGTTTTGCTAGTTATGGAGTATCCTAAAAAGATACCTTATTGGATTTAGAGGCAAAATTTTCAAAGTTATCCTTGGTGTTGAATATAAAACACTTGCATCCAAATACTCTAAAATATAAGATCATGGATTTTCTTCCATTTCATAGCTTGAAAGAGGTCTTATTTAAAAGAAGTCTTTTGAAAACCCGATTATAAATATAACAAGCGGTATTTGTGGCTTCGACCCAAAAGTAGATTGGTAAACCATGCTTATTGAGCATTGTTCGAGCCATTTCAATTAGAGTCTCATTCCTCCTTTCAACTACCCCATTTTGTTGATGTGTTCTAGAAGTTGAAAAATTATGAGAAATACTATATTTCAAATTCTTTTCCATGATTGCTTCTTATTTTATAAATAAAATATCATTTTTCATTTTGAACTCTTTTGGAAAAGTTTTTAAAGGAATCAAAATCATCACTCTTTTGAGCTAAGAAAATTACCCATGTGAATATTGAGTAATCATCAATAATGACAAATGCATAGTGTTTATCTCCTAAACTAGCAACTCTAGTAGGTCTAAAAAGATTTAAGTGCAAAAATTGTAATGGTTTAAAGGTACTTACAACATTTTTAGACTTGAATTATGTTTTGTGTTGTTTTCCTCTTTGACACGGTTCACATGGCTTATCCTTTTCAAATTTGAGCTTTGGTAGTTCATTTACTATCTCTCATTTGCTAAGACTTTGAATTGAATCCATGCTTGCATGACCAAGTCTTCTATATCATAGCCAATACTCATCACTAATAGTCATAAGACACTTAGAGGATAAGTTAGATATTTTGTGAAAGTTTATTATGTAAGTATTGTCATCTCTATCTTCTTTGAATATCTATTGGTCATTTAGGGTTGTTACAAGACATTTATTAGAAGTGTACCTTGATTTCCCTTATCATATAATTGACTTACAATTAACAAGTTGTGTTTTAAACCATCAACAAGCAAAACATCTTCAATTAAAGTTGCATCATTTAAACCAATAGAACCAATGCCAATTACCTTACCTTTGGCATTGTTCCCAAAATTTACCTTACCACCATCAATCCTTTTAATATGAGTGAAGAGACTTTTGTTATTGGTCATATGCCTTGAGCATCCACTATCCACTAGCCAAACATTTTCCTTTGATGCGGATTTGAGGCATACCTACAAAACCATAATTTAGGTTTTATTTTTTAGGTACCCAAATGAACTTGGGTCTTTGGGGGTTAGCATTATAAGGTTCCTAATGAATATTCCTTATAAAACAATATTTGTTTATATGTCCAATTCTCATGCAATAGTGACATAGTTTAGACTTATGCATGTTTTTCCATTTTGGCATGTATTTGGGCTTTGTTATTTTCTTAGGTGGTGTATGTGCACAATGACATAAATATGCATTTCTGATAGGTGTTTTCCTAGGTGCATGCTTATTGTATAAGAAAGCATGATTGACTTTTTGAGGTCTTCCTCTTGAGCCAAGTGACCCTTGATTACTCTTCTTTTGAGTAGAGGCTTTTGTGTGTGAATTTCCTTTAACCCTCGAGGCTATTACCTTAAGTTTAGAGGTTTATGGTGTGCTTGATTTGTCAAACATGGTTTTAGTTGAGGAGGATGATGATGCTTCCAAGAAGCCTAGACCATGTCTCACTAAGGGAGGTTTTTGTAATATAATTAATGTATCTAAACTTTCCTTCCTTTTGTGAAATCTAGAAATAGAATTTCTAAGCTTGTCAACTTTGATTTTCAAAGCATTATTTTCTTTTAAAAGAGAATTTGTTGAGGATTTTGAAAAAATTTCATTTAATGATCTCTTTAAAGAGTCATTTGAAGTTTTTAACTCTTCAATAACCTTTTGAAGCTCGTTCAAATCATTTCTAAGCTTTGAGCTATTCTTTCTATAAAGATCTAGTTTCTTTTTATATCTTTCTATTTCAAGGTTTAAGACTTCAACTATATCATCATCATCATCAATTAAATCATGTAAATAATATACCTCATCAATGGGGTCATCTTCAATAGCCATGAAGCACAAGTTAGCCACCTCATCTTCCTCTTCTTTTTCAATGAATGAGGAGGAGGAGTCATCCGAAGTGGCTTTGTGACCCTTCTCTTCATGTTCTTTATTGGATCTCCTCTTATACTTTATGAGCTTAAGACACTCCGATTTTATGTGACCCTTATTCCCACATTCATAGCATTTTACTTCCGCCTTGCCTTTATTAGATGAGAAGTTTTTAGGAGTGAACCTTGAATTCTTTTGCTTATAGTTCTTAATTGAACCATATTTCTTGAAGATCAATTTCTTGATCTTCTTTGAAAGTAGGGCTATTTTCTCATCTCTTTCATCAACCATTTCTTCATCACTAAGAAGATATTCATCCATAGGCATAAAAGTTGATGCTTTGAGTGCAATTGGCATTCTCCTCTCTTTTTCTCCTTCATTTCCTACTAGAGCCATCTAATGAGTGAGAAATTTGGCAATTATTACATTGGTGGGGATCATTCTTAAGTCTTTATTTGCTTTTTCAATACTCGCAACTCTTGAGCCATAATCCTTCATTGGAAGACTCTTTAAAAGCTTATTATTTATGTCTTCCAAGCTATAGTGCTTTTCAAGCTTCCTCGTGCCATTGACAATGGCAAGAAGACAATTTGTCATTTCGGTTATGGTTTCATTTGGCTTCATCTTGAAAAGCTCATATTCGATGACAAGAAGTTAAACCTTCTTGGACTTAACTTGTTTGGTGCCTTAATGGTAGTTCTCTAAAGTCTTCCAAATTGAGTAGGCAGCAAGACAATGTTGAATCCTACCACACTCTTCAAGAAATAAAGAGCTAATTAGGATAGTCGTAGCTTTCTTGTTTTTTCCATTTTCTCTTTTCTGAATTTTTGTCCATTCATCCCTTGGTATGATTTCTTTTTCTCCTTCATAATTCTTTTTTTTAGAGGTGTTCATTCTTTCTGAATAAACTCCCAAACATCTATTCCAAATCTATCAAGATAGATTTTCATCTTAAATTTCCAGTTCGCATAGTTAGTTCCATCAAAGAAGGGCTTGAGACTATGAAATCCTTCGTTGGCCATAGTTTGATATTTACTAGCGCTATTTAGGCTTGATTGCTAGTCCTTGCTTTGATACCAATTGTTGCTTAAAATAATAACCAAGAAGATGGTTGAATTGATTGACAAATAAATTTTTTCTTGAAGGAATATACTAAAATAATAAATTGAGAAAGGAAAAAGGATATTATGCACGCAAGATTTATAGAGGTTCAAATATTAACAAACCCTACTCCCCTCCCTAATCTTGATTGGGTGTTTCACTAACATTTGAAGTGTTATAATGGAGTTTTTTCTATCTCACTCCCAACTATGGTATTTCTCTCTTGGCTAACACCTAACTTAGAAAATCCTTGTGTTTTAATGACTAATATAACAACCAAATCCTTGTATTTTTATGACTCACACAATAAACTCTTTTCAAGTGTTTCACTCACAACCCAACTCACTCAATCACTTTCGAATAATTGATTACAAGAAGAAAATACTCACCAACCAGAATGCTCAACAATTATGAGCAATTATAGTTTTACAATCAAATAATGAAAGTTTATTGAATCAAAGTAAATGTAAAAGGCTATACAAGATTAAAGATTGAATGATTATATTTTTTTCTTTTTGAAAGTCATAAATGTGTTGTATTTATACTTCAAGATCAAATATAACTATTTTGTGGTGCATTAAATGCGAAAATAGTTGTTCAACTGCTTTCGCATTTGCGCCTATCAAGTTTTTCTCTATAGGGTTACTAGCGTGACTGATTCTTCATGGGCGTGACTATTCTCCATAGCCGTGAATGAAAGTTATGACTCTGGCTGTGATTCATTCTGTCTAAAAATGAATGGTCATTCACGGGTATGATAAAATCTTCACGAGTGTGACTTTATCAATCTTCAGGCTTGGGCCAGTGCTTCACTATCATGAATGTTTAAATGAATAGTCTTTGCGCTTACTTGTTTTACGGTCGTAATTTGGTATTCATGGGCGTGAATAACTATTTTTATGGGGGGGTGATTTTTCACCATGGGTGTGACTTTTTGAATCACGGGTGTGACACTTTACATTTTATCAATATCTTGATCTTTAATTCTTTTCTTTCAACTTGATTCAAGATTCTATGAATGCATAACTTGTCTAACATACCTAGGGGTATAAAAAAGTGATTAAATTTCTTGTTACCTAATTATTTTTCATCATCGAAATGGCAAAAATATCCCTCAAGGTTCAAATAAAGTGTTTAGGTAAAAAAAACACTTGGAGTTAAAGTTAGAAGTGAGCCTAGGCAGAACTTTAAAACTCCCATCAATTTGGGCTCCGGATCAGGAGCTCACCTTAGGGTCGAGTCTAATTTCGGGCTAAAAATGATAATTTGATGTTTAAGAGATTATCCCCCAACACTAGATCAAATAGAACATCAAAAGAAGAAGCATGGGTATGGCCAAAATTTAAAGGAGAAAGAGAAAATGTAGTGATTTTTAGCTTGGGAGACGATTTTTGAAAGAACAAGAGAAGAACCCATGTCTTTATTCTTAAAAAGCTCAGTAAAAGAAGCTCTCCCTCATCTTATTCATCTCTTACTCATTCTTTTTCCATTTTCATGTCCCTTAAAACCAATTTAATGGGTAAGGGCTTGGTTACAAGTAAAGGTGTTTAGATGTTAAAACCCTTCCATCCAATCTTTAGATGGATAAAAATGAGATAATGTAAGAGTGTATGGAATAAATGAGAGATTTTGATATTTAACTTAGGGTTTAAGTACAAGGAACTAGTTATATTGTGTTTATATGTTATAAAGGCTAAAGGTAATATTTTATTGTTTTAGGAGGCCTTAGAGAGGATGGACATCATCCCCAAGAGGGAGATCAAGTTTAATCAAACTTGGAGTGTTAAAAAGGACTCATTTTGAGTGGTTTAAACATATGGGCATACAAAGGCTTTGTTTTCCTAAATTTTATGATAAAATATTTCTATATAGAAAATATTCTATAGGTAAACAATACATAAATTATACACACAATTAATTAATGGAATAGTCTTTTTAATTATATATTCTTGTTTGTTGAATTTGTTTTCTCAAATAAGATATTATTTGAATATTTTAAAAACAAATTATTTTAAAGGAATAAAACACATATTTTAGGACAATAATATACTTCATTCCTCTTATAATTTGGCTTCCATAAATGATAGTTCAAGGTTTGAGAATAACGTGATGTCTGGTAGGACTATATACAGCGTCTAGATCTTTCCGAACAGAATTGAAGAACAGAAAAAAAGATTTATAACCAAACTGAACTGCTGATTTTTTTGACCAATTCTGAACCAAATTATACGACTGACTTTAAATTTAATGGATATGAATTTTATAGTGATATCTGAACCAAAATTATTTTGGAACTGAATTGTATTGAAAGAACCGATATTTAAATATTTATAATTAAAAATATAATAATTTATAATAATATAATAATTTTATAAATTTTATACTTTTATTATACAAATATAATATAACTTAAATTTATAATTATGTACATTTTATTCAAAATTAAAATTATTAATTTATTAATTAGTTAATAAAATTAATATCACATTTATAATAACAATGAATTAAAATAATTAAAATTTTTAATAGTTAAAAATAAATTTATATATTGAAAATTTTATGATGGTTATATAGAGAATTGAACTTATGAATTCCATATAAATTTAAAATAAACTAACAATCAAGAAAAATAAAATTAAGTGAATGAAAAATAATTATAAGATATTGTTATTTTTCCTTTTTTACTATTAATTATTTCTTTAGTATTTATAATTTTTCTAATTATATTATGCAATAAATCTAAATTTATAATAAGTGAATTATATATATATATATAATAAATCAATATAATACATATATTAATGTGATTTTCTTATCAAAATAATTTAAATATATTAAAATGAAATGTTTACATGCCAAATTGTTTATTCTGATTTGTTCAATCTATATTCATTTTTTAATTGTCTTAAATTTGATATTCGTGGTACTTTTTTGAATACAATTTTTCTCAATATATATATATATATATGTGTGTGTGTGTGTGTGCGCGCGTGCATGTGCGTGCGCGTGTGTGTATTTATCAATGATAAATCATATTTTGATTGATATACTAGTATTTAATTAGAAACCTATAATAAATGACTTTATATCTAATAAATAATTTATAAAAAAATTATATAAAATGAGTATCTTTTCAATTTAATATTATTATAAAAAAAATCATTAGCAAAAAAATATTGAATTTTCTAGACTAAATTCTCCATATTTTATAATTACTATAAAAAAACTTACCTCATAAATATACTAAATCAAGTATCTAAATTTTAATTATAAGTCTACCATAAAATATAAAGTTATTTCCTCTATATGTGTCTAATTTAATTACATACAATTTATTTTTCAATTTATTACTAACTACTAAATTTTATTTTTTAATCTCATTAATTATTGTTATTCTATTAATTTTATTAATTTAACTACAACAAATTTATCATATAATTTTTTAGCAAACACTAATATTTTTTTTAAAAATATATTATTAGAAAATTGATAAAAAAAATTAGTTCACATAAATGACAAAGTTAATACATATTAAAAACTTATATTTGATTTTCTCTTGTATTATAAAATAGTTTTTGGGATGCACTAAAAAAATAAAATATCAAAATATAATCTATAATAAATTTTAATCTTATTTTTAATTTTAAAATTAAAATTTTAATATATAATATTCAAATTAAAAATTTTATTTTTATTCAACAAATATTTGAATAAAATTTTGATATTTTATATGAGTATATGTAGTTATGTGTAAATTTTTAAATAATTAATTTATACGTAAAATAAATTTAATTTTTTTAGAGATCGACACTTGATTATAAAATTTAAAATTGTGTTTAATAAAATAAAACATCAATGTATTATGTAGTGTGTGTATATATATATATATATCAAAAAATGAGAAAATACACTAATGTTGAATAAAATTCAAAACATAATCTATAATAAATTTTAACCTTATTTTTAATATATAATAATAAAATTTTTATTTTTATTTTTGTTCAAAAAATATTTGAATAAAAGTTTGATATTTTATATTAAAATTTTATATGAGTCTATACAGCTATGTGCAATTTTTTAAATAATTATATTGTACGTAAAATAAATTTAAATTTTTTTCTAGATCAACACATGATTAGAGAATTAAAATTGTGTTAATTAAATTAATTGTCAATGTATTGTATAACATATATATTATAATATATATGATTATGAGTCTAGCTATGTGTTAATTTAAATATTAATTATAAGTCTAGCATAAAATATGAAATTACTTACTTTATATGTGTTTAATTTAACTATATATACTTTATCTTTTAATTTATTACTAAAAATTTATCATATGATTTTTTAGCTAATACTGATTTTTTTCCTTAATTTTATTATTAGAGAATTGAAATAAAAAAGAGTTCACATAAATAATTGTAGTGAATTAATCTAATAACATAATCAAAGTTTTTATATATATATATATATATAATAGTTTTTGAGATAGACTATAAAGAAGAATAAAATATCAAAACATAATCTATAATAAATTTTAATCTTATTTTTACTTTTAAAATTAAAAATTTAATATATAATAACTAAATTAATTTTTTAAATTTTTGTTCAATAAATATTTATATAAATTCTTGATATTTTATATTAAAATTTTATTTGAGTCTATGTCGCTATATGTAAATTTTAAAATAATTATATTGTACATAAAATAAATTTAACTTTTTTCTATATAAACACATAATGAGATAATTTAAAATTGTGTTTAATTAAATTAATTGTAAATATATATATATATATATATATATATATATATATATATATATTATAGTATATCAGAATAAACCGTTGGTATGAAATCAATATTTTCTAATATAATCTATATATAATTATCAATATTTTCTAATCTAATTTTTTTGAATTATTTATCGATATAAAATTTAGATTTTTTTATTTATCTTTTCCACTTATTTATCTTATTTAATTTTTAAATTATTTAATTTAGAATTTTTAACTTTGTTATCTAGTGCATTTTAAATTTTTTTAGAATAAGGATTTAGGTTTAAGTAGAATACGAAAGTTTTATTCTTTTTTGTTTTAGACTATATTTTTTTTATCTTAAATTTAAAGAATTTGGTCATAAAGAATTGAAACTAATTTTTTATTTAAAATATTTTTTTTTCAAATTTTAGATTCATAAAGTAATTTTACAAAATTTTATGAACCATAATAAAATACTAAATTTAAAATATTTGTCTTTTATGGTCTAATATTTTTTTATGGAAATACTTATGTAGGACATTACTTTAATTTATTTGTTTTTGATATCTCAGAAAATTTCTATAAATTCATTTATCTAAATGATATGATATATGAAAGATGACAATAATTGGGGAATAAGATTTACTTTGTTTTTCTTTTGAAAAAAATAATCATAGAATTACTCTTATTTTATTTTTGGAGAATTACTTTATATTTATATCAGTTATATTATTCGAGTATCAAATTATTTATACTATATTGTTTTATATCGAAATAACCGAAAAATTATATTGAATTGTTCCAAATTTTAAGGATAATATAATATGGAGATTTATTTTAGACAATACAATACTTATATTCCAAAATTTTCTGACATTTCAATAT
Source organism: Triadica sebifera (assembly GCA_023653625.1). Lineage (NCBI taxonomy): Eukaryota > Viridiplantae > Streptophyta > Magnoliopsida > Malpighiales > Euphorbiaceae > Triadica > Triadica sebifera. The sequence continues at coordinate 16,770,094 of CM042906.1, forward strand.
AGTTTTGGAGATTTTGTAATATCCAAAATAGACCGGACTATGTACACCCTTAATGTCTACAATAAATAAAAATGAAAATTTTAGCTTTAAAAATAAGTAAATGTATCATTATGCTAGGGTATAGTTTATCATTACAATATATATATATATATATATATATAATATTTAATTTTAAAAAAATTTATTCAGATATATTATAAGGTTGTTCTTTTTTACTTGATCAATCATAATTCACTGAAAATTTTATTTGAATTTTTTAAAAAAATTTTTAAATAATCCAATTTTAAAATTCATGAACCTTTTTAGTAAGGTTCGACCAACTTTAATTTTTAGAGGAATGTTAGCCATACTTGCCATAATACTTTTTTTAGTATTTTTTCCTCATTAGTCAACTAGATCTACTATTTTTAATAAAAAATATGAAATGTTTTTTAGATAAAATTAAATATAATATTTTTTTTCTCAATCCTCTCTCTTCTCATATTCATACCACACTTCTTTTTTTTTTTTGTATTTTTATTAAAAATTAAAAAAAATTAGTCTGGTTTTTAGGAGAATGCAAATGGTGCTCTTTGTGACACAATATGTAACAATAAATTGATAAAATGTAGCGGTTTTGAGAATATAATTAAATCAGTAAATTATATTACTCTTATTGTAAAGAGTATACCCAATAAAAAAGTCAAACAAATAAAAATGTATTGAATTAAAATAAATTAGAGTTGATCAAATCAAAATTTCAACTTGAATTTAATCAAGTGATTGATCAATTCTGGATTAAACTAATTCAATCAATAGGTATTGATCCAATGTTTAGAGTATTGTTGTGTAAAAAAATACATAGGTATTTACTGCTAAAAAAGAGTTAAAACCTTCACTTAAAAGTGATTATTTTAGACATTTAATATTATAATTAATGTGTTATTATAATTCGACGAGTTAAAAATTTAAAGGAAAAAAATGGTAATCCAATAAGAAAAAGAAAATCATTGGTTAAAAAAAAATGCAACTAATGCCATTTGCATTCCCCAAAAATCAGTCTAAAATTTTTTTTTTCTATATATTTTTCTAAATTATTAATAAAAAAGTGCAAAAAAGAAAATAAAAAGTGATGTGAGATATAAGAAAAGACAGTGAAAATGATAAATAAAAAAATAGATTTTAATATTTTAATCATTATATATATATATGTAACTTTATTTGGAGAAAAGATTATACATTATTTTATTAAAAATAGTGGATATAATGAATAAATAAAAAAGTGTTAAAAAAGATATTAATAGTAAATGTGACTAGCATTTATCTAATTTTTAAAGATAATTCAAAGTTTGAAAAAGAGTTAACAAAATAATTTTATTTATTTTATTTTAATTAATTAGAGACACTAATCCTATTTAACTATATTTTAGTAGACTAGATAGGCGTATGAATGAAAATCTTTAATTAGTAAATGTTTTTTTTTACATCCAACTCTAACAGTAAATAGCTTTTTAATTTTTGAATGATTCTTTTAGAGAAAAAAAAAAGCATCAATATAAAACGCTTTCAAAACGATATTTAATAGAAACTATATTGGGCAATTTTATAAAGTGTTTCGTTGTAATTATTTTTTGACAAGCCCTTCAAAAAATATTTTTATGTTATAATAAAAAAATAAAAGTTAGAATGATATGATTTTACTTGATATAATAAAAAAATATCTATTCTGTAATTTGCAATATAAATATTTGTAATTTTATCATTTAAAATCTATAACTTTCTGTTATGCAGCATATTTGAATTGTATTTATGGAGTTTATATTATATATAATAGATATAATTCTAATAAATATACTTAAATTTTAGGCAAAAATGTTTTAGCACTCTATTTTTTCTATTCGAAATGAAATATATTTTTTTTACGTCCAACAATTTCAAACACATTCTGAGATATATATGACTTTGAGTATAAGTTCTATCAATCGGTAATTAATTATTAATAAACTTAATTGAGTGTTTAACAATTTATTATAAATAAATTTAGGAATTTAATGAATTACTCAAAAAAGTATAAAGTATCTAATTGGTCATTTTAAATAAGCTTATGTATTTATTTAATAAGTTATGCAAAAAAATATAAAGAGTCAAATAACTTTTTATGATAAATTTAAATGTATTTTTGCATATATATATATATATATATATATATATATATATATATATATATATATATATATATATATATATATGAAAAATTAAATTACTTTTATTATATGATAATTTTCAAAATATCTAGTTTCTCTTAAATCATAGTTCTAATATAGGAATTTTAATTTCCTAATCAATTTTTGACTGTCTTAAAAAAGCTTTAACAGATTTCAAAAACAAAACCCTATCCGCACAAATATTTGTATGAAAGAAATGTAATGGTAATTTCCAAAAAAGAAAAAAATTAAAATAAAAACCTACATTTCAGGTGTTTCTTTCAAGAATCCTCCAATCACAGCTCACCACTCCAACAAAAATAAAATAAAAATAAATCCAGCCAATCACGAATCGCCTTTTTATATTACCTTCCATCTCCTTCCATCCCTTGGAACCCTTCCCCTCGACTCCACCCCATAATCATCTCTGTCCATTTCCCCCCCTCCAAAATTATTTTCCCTCACTTTCCCAAGGAAAAAAAAAAAACGAAGAACAGCTAGAAAGCAGATTATCCACCTGAGATAAAATGAGAGAAATTCTTCATATACAGGGCGGCCAATGCGGCAACCAGATCGGGGCTAAGTTCTGGGAGGTGATCTGCGACGAGCACGGGATTGACCATACTGGTAAGTACTGTGGGGATTCCGATCTCCAGCTTGAGCGTATCAATGTCTATTACAATGAGGCTAGTGGTGGAAGATATGTGCCTCGTGCTGTTCTCATGGATCTCGAGCCTGGAACTATGGATTCCCTTAGATCTGGTCCGTTTGGGCAGATCTTCAGGCCTGATAACTTTGTTTTTGGTCAGTCTGGGGCTGGGAATAACTGGGCTAAAGGTCATTATACTGAGGGGGCTGAATTGATCGATTCTGTGCTTGATGTTGTGAGGAAAGAGGCCGAAAATTGTGATTGCTTGCAAGGTAATGATGGAAATTTCCATTTCATTTTGTTTTGTATTGTTGGTTTCGTTGGATTCTGATGTTTTCTTATTAGTTTTTTTTAATTTATTGATTTAATCTTTCCATTGGCTTTGACTGGGTTTTCATCTAGTATATTCGGGAACCGATTTTATTCCTTTTGCTGTATATTGTGAAATTTGTTCCTACATGAATTTTTTTGGCGTCGGACATTTTATTTTTCGATATGATCTGTGCTGCCTTATAAATCAGGCTTGAAGATAATGGTAGAACTTGTTCGTTTGATTATTGAGAATGAAGCTAAATGCGTATGTAGATAGAAATCGTACTCTGGATATGCTTTTGATGCTCTTATTTGCATAGAGTTTTGTCGTCATTTATGGATTGAGTTCATGTTATATGCTTTATTTGCTATTTTGAATTTGGAGTTACTTTGGATCCATTGTTGGACAATTGTCTTATCGTACTTTGTTCTCAATATATATTAACTTTTCCCTGTGGATTGGTTTTGAGATTTAACTGTACTTTCTCAATCTTCAATGGTTGCTAATCTTTGGTTCTTTATTGCCCTGTGATTTAATCTCTCATTTCATCTAATTTCCCCTTCTTGTCGTCCTTCAGAATTTGGGGAACTCTGTGACATCCAGATGTTTATGGACAACCTTTTAATTTGGATTCTGCATGAGAATCTTCATTAGTTTGATTTCTAGTTCAGATGTTTCTTTTCAACTTCAAACTTGAATCATGGATTTGCTATTTGTAATAATTATAGAGGAAGATTATCTTTTGGGACTTGTCAAATATCTCAGATGTTCTTATGAGGCTTAAACTTTTAGTAGACTAATGCTCTCTGTCAAATCACAGTTTCTGCCATGAGATTTTATTGAATCTCTTTGGTTGGTTATTGTTGGCCGAGTAATTGGAGGTAGTTAAGGCTCTGAAATCCTTTGAGCATATGAATGCTATAGCCTATACGTTTAGATTTCCTCTGTTTCTCATATGTCACTTATTATATTTTTAAACAGGATTTCAAGTTTGTCATTCATTGGGTGGAGGCACTGGTTCTGGCATGGGAACTCTTCTTATTTCCAAGATCAGAGAAGAGTATCCTGATCGCATGATGATGACATTTTCTGTCTTCCCTTCCCCTAAGGTATCTGACACAGTTGTTGAGCCATACAATGCCACTCTTTCTGTTCACCAGCTCGTGGAAAATGCTGATGAATGCATGGTTTTGGACAATGAGGCATTGTATGATATCTGCTTCCGCACTCTAAAGCTTGCTACTCCAACTTGTAAGTTAAATTAAAATGCTTACTGTTCAATATATGGATTTGTTAATTCAAAAAATGTGTTCCTCTTGTAGGTTGAAATAACAATTAATAACAAAAAGGATAAAATGATCTACTTATTTGTTTGTCATCTTCTATGCAAAGATTGCTGAAATTTGTGGTTATGGCTTTGGTAGGTCACCAGTCAATTTCATTTGTAGCTGTAAGTGAATGTGTTACTTGTTAATCTTGTTCCTAGTTGGTGGTTTAACTTTCACATGGTTGGTCTCTCACTCGTTCTCTATACACATATCTTGACAATTGCTAGTCTCCTTTATGTCCCCATAAATAAAGATGATCATGACATATGTTGGAGGTACTGTGCACTAAATATATATCCATCATTTTAGTAAATCTAACGTCTCACATCTCTTTTTTAGATCACACATACTTAACAACATGTACTTGCATAATTATGTATATCTATGGACGAACTAAAAGATAGGTCACACATGCCTTGTTGACTGTCTGGGTAATATATGTAATGCCACAAATGATCTGATTATTTTGCGTGTTTCTGTGTTTTGCTATGTTCCAGTCGGTGATCTTAACCATCTCATTTCTGCTACCATGAGTGGCGTTACCTGCTGCCTTCGGTTCCCTGGACAGCTGAACTCTGATCTTCGGAAGCTTGCAGTTAACCTGATCCCTTTCCCTCGCCTTCATTTCTTCATGGTTGGGTTTGCGCCCTTGACTTCAAGAGGATCACAGCAGTATAGGGCTCTGACTGTGCCTGAACTCACCCAGCAGATGTGGGATGCCAAGAACATGATGTGTGCTGCTGACCCACGTCATGGTCGCTACCTAACTGTTTCAGCCATGTTCCGTGGTAAAATGAGTACTAAGGAGGTTGATGAGCAAATGATAAATGTCCAGAACAAGAATTCTTCATACTTTGTTGAGTGGATCCCCAATAATGTCAAGTCTAGTGTCTGTGACATCCCACCTAAGGGTCTCAAGATGGCGTCGACTTTTATCGGGAATTCAACATCTATCCAGGAGATGTTTAGGCGTGTTAGTGAGCAGTTCACAGCAATGTTCAGGCGCAAAGCTTTCTTGCATTGGTATACAGGTGAGGGAATGGATGAAATGGAATTTACTGAGGCTGAGAGTAACATGAATGATCTGGTGGCTGAGTACCAGCAGTATCAGGACGCAACAGCTGATGACGAGGAGTATGAGGAGGAAGAAGAGGAGATCGCTGCTTGAGGCAGCTTAAATCTTCTTTTCTGTTCTGAAGTTTGTATCCAGTAGAGTGACTTTTGTTGCAGGGTCAAACTAGCTTCACATGTTAATGTCTATGGAATATGGGTATTTGTATCAGAGATGGGATTTTTGTGGCTGCTGCTTTTTTTCCATAAAAATGTCAATGATGGATGTTTGAATCTAGTAGATAAATAAAATGACTTGAAACTATTAATATTGTGAAGGATTTCATTGTAGACCGGGCATGAATTTTGCTTAAAAATCTTTTGTGCTGGCGATATCATTCTCTTTATGGTAACAGCCCAATGATTTGTTTTTTCTATGGGAATAGCTTATTATTATTATTATTATTATTTGCCAGCATTAGGGAAGGGGGTTAGATTGGTGAGGTTCAAATTCTGAAAACTACTCTTGAAGTGACTTCAGTCTTTTTTATTTTTCTTTTCTAATTGCATAAAACTTACATAGTGAACAAATTAATCCAAACCAGACTGAAGTATTAAAGAAAATGATTCAACATCGAATTTTAATTGTATATATATATATATATATATATATATATATATATATATATATATATGTATGTATAACTAGGATTAAATTGAATTTTACTGTAAGACCTCTATTTGGGATGAATTTGGATTTTAATTGTATTAAATTATACCCAAACGTTCTAAACTGAATTATACGATATTTAAATATTTATTAATTTTACTATATATAATATAAATTAAATAATTTATTGATAATATTATTTATAACTTTTATTATACATTGATAATATAACTTATATGCATTTCAATTCATGAAATCAAGAAGATATTTTTATTAATTAATTAATAAAAAATTAAGATGATGATCTAATAATTTTCAAGTGTTTTTTCATTTTGAAGGTAATTCTTTTGGTCTAATTTGTTTGTTTTTCCATTGAACAAAACATGTTTACAAATTTTTTTAAGACTATTTGGTAAAACTAGTTGTTAGCTGATAATTTAATTAAAAATATTTGATAAAACTAGCTGAAAAATTTAAAATGATATAAAATAATATGTTTATATTAATTAAAAATATTATATAAAATTTATTTAAATACATAATACAAACAAATTATATAATATATAAAAATATTAAATAATATAAAAATTATATTAAATATTTCATTCTAATAGAATAAACACGTTCATCTTTATTATCTAACACTCTATTATATATATATATATATATTAAATAATTAAATAATTAAGTTATATATAATAATTAAATTATTAATAAAAAAAGGTATAAGGGAAAACAAATTATAATCTATTAGATTCTAACCTAAACGCTAGTTCTATTATTTTTTTTAAGATTATAATTTAGTTTTTTTCTTTAAATAAGCTACTTTACTAAATATAGATTATTAGTCAAACTATATTATTTTTTTAATCGAAATTATAATATAGTTTGATATTACTAAATAATGCCTAAATATACTTTAAATGCTTAAATATTCTATTATTACTTAATAATTAACAGTTTATTACAATAATTGATTAGTTTTTAACTTGAGATTTTTCTTAAATTAAAAAAATATCTTCAGATTATATTCCTAAGAAAAGTTTATCTTAAAATTTGCAATAAATGTTTTGATGTGAATTTCTAATAAAAGTGTACCTTAAAATTTTTGCTAGAATTAGTTATATTTTTCTTAGATGTCTTTTATTCTTAAGAATATTATTTTATATTGTATTGTTTAAAATTAAAAGAACCGAAAAATCATATTGAATTGTTTTTAATTATTAGGACAATACAATATGAATTTTTTTTAATGATAATAACGATTTTAATTTAGAAATCGCTAATTTTTCACGATAAGATTGTAAATTTTTTTGATTCTCGAATTGAACTAGATCATATACATCTCTAAAACAAAAAACAAAAAAGTGGTGTATCTTTTTTAAATAATTATAAACAAATACCAACCTTTTATTTCACCTTCAATTAGACTCCCTAGCTTTTCTTTTCAACATAAGGCATATTCAACATTTTGAATTTATCTATTTTTATCATTTTGCCCTTTTAATCGGTTTTTGGTCCAACTTGCCTCTTAAACTTTATTTTTAGACTATTTTATTACTTAATATTTTAAAACCACGATATACCAGATCATACATTACTGCATAAAATGCATATGCTATTCTTGGGTTTAATGAGTGACATATTATGACAAAAATTTTAATTTTTAAAAGAAAAAATGGACCAAAACAAAATATAAAGAGTAATTTGGACCAAAAACTAGTTAAGGGAGCAAAATAACGACGATAGATTGTCATATCTGCTAATTTAGGTACCGAGTCGCACATATCGCGAAGTTGAGGTGTTTGACTGATCAGAGTCTAAATTTAGATTTTTATTTGGATTAATCAAGTAATGATTTGATTATCTTGATATATGCCTAATAAAGTGTTTATAAAGCTTAAAGAAGTTCATTTACAGTAAAGGACTAAATTGCAAAATTTGATAAATTTTAGGATTAATTTATAATTTACCAAAAGTTTGAGGATTAATGAGATATTTGTTAATTAAGACATTAAATTGGGCATAAAAAATGCATGTTGGCTGGCCACTCCATGATTAATAAGATTAATATGATAATTAAGCTAAATATCAAAGTATATGGTAAAAAATTAGTAGGTCCCATATGAGGACTTTTGTTTCTCTTCTTTCTTCCTTTTCTTCTCCTTATTTCTTTTCTTCTTTCTTTACTGCTCAAGAACAGCTCCATGCCAGCCACCTTTGTGAATCCTCCATAACCAACCTTGAGTTCTAGTGAGAGAAAGGAAGAGAATAGAGGGAAAAGAACAAGACAAAGTGATTTTCATGATCTACAAGTCTTAAAGAAGCTTGGAAGAGCAAGAAGGAAGGAGAACAAACAAGTTTAGTGGAGAGAGAGAATCTCCAAGGTTGTGATCAAGTGAAGAAAAATGTAAAGGTAAGAAGCTTTTCTTCTTCTCTTTCATTTTTTCTTAAGGAAGTTGGGGTTTTGAGCTCATTTAAAGCTTATATGGAAGGAGAGAGAGTTTAGGGTTTTGTGAGAGAGAGTTTAGGGTTTAGAAAGTTTCGAGAAAGTAAGGTTTTGATGATGATTTTATGATGTTGAAGGAGTTCCAAGTGACAAGGAACAAGCTCAAGGAAGTAAAAGCAAAGAGAAAGCTACCTATAAGAGTGAAGGAGAAAAATAAAGGTTTGTGCATATTATGCATTTCATTCTTTCCAGAAGGGGAAAAAAAGAAGTATACCCCATCATGGTGGACCTTTCCTTGTGATCGGGATGACAATAGTCTATCTTTATTTGAATAATTCATGTTTAACATAATAACTAATAATTGAATTGCACTAATAATGATTATGACATGAAATTATAGGTTTAGATATAAAGAATGAGATTTTGTGATATGTTGGGTAAAGTAATAAATGTTAGAGAATTGAGTTATGATAAAGACATTTATATGTATTAGAATGTGATATGTTGAGTAAAGGACTTTAGAAATGCATGAGTTTATATTTGGTATGACTTGGTGCAACTAGAAACGAATAAGCAAAGTGAATATGCAGGTTTCCTGCAGATAGTCATGGGCGTGACTGAATTGTATCACGGTTGTGACTTCTGTGTGGTAATGACACTATTCATTCAAAAGCGTTTACAGCTTTGAATTACGGACGTGAACTAATTCACGGGAGTGAATGAGTAATCACAATCGTGAATGCTCTGTTTTTAGTAATTATGAATATTGTTAACTAATGAAGTATTCAGGTAAGTAAATGAAAAGATATTATTTATCCAGTAAAATAAGAATGTTGATATGTTTGTAAAGGTAATTAAGTAAAGATATATGAATAATGTGGAAATATGGATATGTCCATTACTCTAACTCCGGACTAGAAACAAGATAGATGACATGTCATTATGAGAGTGATCGGTACCATACTATTTGAGATATTTCTCAGTCAATGTGGCTTTAGCTTTTAGCTCTGGGAGCACCATTGACTTGAGATGCTCAGTTGAGCATACATAAATCGAGGACAAGGTGGCCTTAGCTCTAGGAGCTCCCTTTGTCCAGTAATTCATATATGATGATATATATTATTCAATCAATGTGGCTTTAGCTCTGGGAGTGCCATTGATTTGAGAAGCTCGGATGAGCCAAATAGTGGACATGGTGGCTATAGCTCTGGGAGCGCCCCTGATCCATAACCTGTATCCAGTTAGTCCAATTTAGAGTGATGTGAGTGAACTAATGAAGTTAAGTTGAAAGATAATGCAAAATAAGATGAAATTAATATAGAATATTAAAGATATGAAAATAGTAACTTATAATTAGAGATAAATGAAAATAACATTGTACATATATGCATGATGTTCATAATCGTATGAAATAGGGATATGAGGGGAAGAATAACATGAAAAGATATTAATGTATAAAATGACATATGTTAATGCATATTGCATAACATATTATATTACCTTATTTATATGTACCACTAAGCCTAGAGCTTAGCATGAGAGTTTTCCTTTTGTGCAGATATAGAAAGGTAGCTGAACGTTGTAGATAAAGTAGGCGGTGATCTTAATCAATTAAAACGGCCGATTTTGAAATAGTGGGTCACAATCTTTGAACCCTTATATTTTGCTTTTCACATTATATATTTTCAAATTTGTAAATTGACTTTCATAGTTTTTTAAGAATTAACTTGATATTTATAATTATTATCTTATGTAAATACAATGTACATTATTTCTTGTATATCTATGAGTTTTGAGTTTTAAAAAAATTATGCATGACTATCTAGTATTTATTAAAAATAGTGATTTGAAGAAGTCAGTGTAGCGTTTTCTTATCTGGGCATGTGCTATTTAGGTAAGAGGTATAACGCCTGTCAATTTAGGCTAGGATAATTAATATATTTAATAATTGTAATTAAAATTATTTGAGACTAAATTTGGAAATTAAATATAATAAAAAATTTGTAAGTGAATTTTTATTAAGTTGTGTGTGTTAAATAAAATAGATAGAAAGGTTGGATAAGTTAATAATAATAAAATAAAAACTAAGGATTTAAATGGATATTTGGCAAAAATAAGGGGAGACCTAATATGGTATTTACTATGAGTATAAAAATGTTATTTTCTCATTCTTCTTCCAAATTTCAGAACCCTAACCTCCATTCCACTCTTCCATACACAAATTCTCTCTTCTTTCACCCATTTTCTTCTTCCTCTCCTTCCTCTTCCTCTCCCAAAAAACTTAAAACAACTATAATAGCTTAAGGTTTAAAAAAGTTAAGATTTCATTGTGTCAATGTTTAAACTTCATTGTGTCAAAGTTTGTATATATGAGCATATTTATTCCTTAGTGCATTTTATTTGCATTTCAATGATGTTTGATGTTGAAGGAAAAATGAATAAATAAATTGTTGTGTTTGTCGATTTTGTTAAAATTCGTCTGCAACAGTCTGGATGTATTTGACCATATCTTTTGTTCTATAACTTGGATCGGGATGCAATCAATTGGAAATGAAAATAGACACATAGAACTAAAACTTTTATAAAAAGTATAAATGCTATATCTGATTCTAAGTTAGTCTAACAATTTCTACAACTTTTCGGATTTAAAAGTACCCAAAATATTCTGGGTAGTTATTTTCTGAAAATTATATGGTATTTGGATTATATCTTTTGTTCTGTAACTTGAATCAGGATGAAATCAGTTGAAAATTAAAATAAACACATAAATATAAAACTTTTATAAAAAGTATAAATGCTATATCAGATTCTAAGTTGGTCTAAAAATTTCTACAAATTATCTGATTTCAAAGTACCTAGAAAATTCTGGGTAGTTATTTTCTGAACATTTTATAGTATTTTGGTTATATCTTTTGTTCTGGAATTTATATCAGAATGAAAATAGTTGGAAATGAAAGTAGACACATAAATAAAAAAAGTTTATGAAGAGTATAAATGCTAGTTATGATTTATATTGGACCTAAAATTTGATACAAAATCTCGGACCTAAAAATATTCTGAAAAATATTGGACATATATTTACTGAGCACTATACGGTTATTTGAACATAACTTTAACTAGAAAATTCAGATTTATATGATTCTTTTTGTATCGAAAGATAAGACATTAATCTAAAAATTTATAGAATACCATAAGGTCAAATTCGAATAAAAAATAGGTGAAAGATACAATCTAAAATCAGAAAAAAAATCTGTCCAGAAATAAAATATTTAGTAATTTGGTATTTTTAAATATTGGGTGATATATATATATATATATATATATATATATATATATATATATATATATATATATATATATATATGTTATACTTTTGAATAATATGATAGTAGTTATATTTAAAATTCTTATTGTGTATTGACTAAATTAATATGATGTGTTGTGGTTTGAGGTTTCAAATAAGATTGAGAATTTTTTATATATATAGGGCATGTAAACTGAAAATTATTATGAATATGTAAATTTTGATGAATTATGTAAACAATAAGATGATGACATCAATTAAGTCCAATTCTCTAATTTAGGACTAGAAATAGGATATATGACATGTCATTGAGGGGTTTACAGTACCGTAGAAATTTATGATGATATGAAAAATTTTATTATAAGGACAAGGTGGCTTAAGCTTGGGTGAGAGCGCCCTTGATCCTAAATGCATACAAATATTTATTTTACTTAGTCAAGATGGCTTAAGCTCGGGTGAGAGCGCTATTGACTTGAGAAGCTCGATTGAGCACTTATACAGACAGATACAGATAATGAGCAGGATGACTTAAGTTCGGGTGAGAGTGCTCCTGTTTCACAACCCGCATCCAAATAGTCCAGATTTAGAGTTTTTGGGCTATAAAATATAAAAAATTTAAAGAGAAGAAATATGAAAAAAAATCAGTTATCATATAAATAAAACAAGGAAATAGAATTCATAAATGAGGTATGAATATGAATTTACCTTTTTAAATTATGACATGTATATGTGTTGAACCAGTAAACCAGGTATGAAATATTCCATATTGATATAAGATAAATTGATTTTTTTTTATATTGCTATAAAAAGGATTGTGATATATGGATTATTATTTATGATTATTTATATGCAAAATTGGATAATATGAACATGAAATTTTTATGATATATCATGAGTGTATGTATGAATATTTATGCACATATGTACCACTAAGCATTATATTGTTTAGCGTGTGAGTGTTTTCTCATACGCAGGTTCCGAGCCTATAGAGAGAAGTTGACAGGAAGAGAAACAAACTCATACAGAGTTAAATAAAGTAAATCCACATTAGAGTGTTGGTGTTTTACATGACATGCATTTTGTTCCTGTCCACATGTCATGGATGATGAGTATAATTATGGTTTTTAAAAGTTTTACATGTCTTTTTATGTTGAGAACATGTAATTTTATTTGGATCATATGTATTTTGTAAACATCGGGATAATGAAAGTCCAAATTGATGCTGGAAAATATAGTCATGCTTTGTTAATTCCGCATAAAAAAAATAGATTCATTAATTGTATGTCATATTGCTATCATGAATTTTTTTTAATTAAAATATGAAAATATAATAACTAAAATAGAAGAAACTTTAATTCAAACAAGTTTTAAGGTAATAGGCAGGTGACAATCTCTTATACAGTTGAAATTATTCCTAACTATATAAGAGGGTGTTACAAGGGGGGTGTTACATAGATAAATATTGGTGACTAAGTATGTATGTTGCCATTTCATTTAATACCAATTGAGTGTATTAACATTTCAAAAATCTTATACATAGATAATTCTGTTAATTATTTCATTTAAAACTAATGGAGAAAACTTTTTGACGGATTTCTCGCTTGTGATGTTGTCCATTTGGTATTTTATGATTTACTCAGATCATAAATTTATGCATGAAATATTTATTTCCTTGTTATAAAGATTAGGAGAACATTATGCCATGCGCCCATGTCATGTTACCTTAGTTTTTTTTTTTGAGGATATGTTATTTTACCTTAATTAATTATTAAAAGTACGTGTAATTAAGAACTAGAGGTATCCATGCATGAGACTATATCAATAAGTTTTAATTTGGTTACACTAAATTATTTTTAAAATTATAATTTCAGAAATTAATTAGTCTTAGAAAGTTGTATAAAGAAAAAAAGCCATATAGTATTAAAAAAATAAAAATATAAAGCTACATATGGATCAAATAGAAATGTTAAATATATTTTTCATATTACTATCTTCAGCTTAAAAAAAAAGGACATATATACACTTAATTTTAGCGCTATATATGGAATCCACTAAAAGAAAATAAGATAATATATATATATATATATATATATATTATTTAACATAAAATTGAACATTAATATATTTGGATTGCATATATGACTTCAGACCCATAAATTTAATATGTAAAACATAGAATAATTAAAAAGAAGAGGTCCAGCAAAAGGCATCATTAGACTTCTTCATTAACATTCAGTCTCATGCTTGAAAGCCACATGGAAGGAGATGCTAAGCCATAAGATGCCGACAATAAATTTAAAATTTTACTATTAATGAGAAAGATAAAGAAGAGAAATTCTATAAATGTGTTATCGTATCATTAAATTAATTTACAAATATGTGATTGAATTAAGAGAAATTCTAAAATACATTGAGTATATATAAAAATTTATTTTAAATTAAGAATTTTTTCAAAAAATAAATTATAAATGAAGAAGACCAAGTCAACCACATTATTGCAATGCAAGATTATGAATGCTTCAACACTGTGGACGGTTCTCTCTCTCACTTTCCTTCATAAAAGGAGACCACTTTTTCAGAATTCACATATCAGAGCTGTTCCTTCCCTTACCTATTTAATTTTCTTTGAAAAAAAAAGAACTCTATTTAGTTACATTGAAATGACTTCTAGGATTTTTCTATTAGGGTTTCTTGCCTTTGCTTGCTCTCTTGCTTTGGCTGATCATAGCCCTCTTCAAGACTTTTGCGTGGCTGACCCCAGCAAACCAGGTATATATGTATATATAAATTCTCCATATATATATATATATATATATATATATATATATATATATATATATATATATATATATATATATATATATATATTTTGTTATCTTACTCAGGTTTGAATTTGATAATTCATTCAACTTAATTTGATTCATAAACTGAATTAAAACTTATTGATAATCATTTCTGGGGCGTATCTATGTGAGGTTTATTGACCTCGCTCACTTTGGCAAACTTCATTTTTTTTTTTTTTACCTTTGTTCGATATTTGTATTACTTTAATCTCAACGAACAATTACAATTGAAATCAGTAAAAACTGAAAATAAAAAAAAATTAATAATAACCCCACTTTAAAAAGTAATAATTTTATTAAAATTTTCAATGATCATATACAATTTTAATCCCGCTTACTCAAAATCGGGATACATCCCACGGACTTAAAATCTTGATACGCATTTAGGTAAGAATATTGTTTATTGATTGGTGTTATTTTATGCTTGAATTACAGTTATGGTGAATGGATTGACATGCAAGGACCCAAAGCAAGTTCAAGCAAGTGATTTCTTCTTCAGTGGCCGTCACATTGCAGGAAACACATCAAACCCATTAGGTTCAAAAGTGACACCAGTTACTGTGTCGCAATTACCGGGACTAAACACACTTGGGATATCCATGGCTCGCATAGACTTTGGACCATGGGGTGTCAACCCACCACACACGCACCCTAGGGCCACTGAAATCTTGACTGTTTTGGATGGTAGCCTCGAAGTAGGCTTCGTGACATCTAATCCAGAGAATCGGCTCATTACAAAAGTTCTGAATAAGGGAGATGTGTTTGTGTTCCCTGTAGGTCTCGTTCATTATCAGAGGAATACTGCGTATGGCAGAGCAGTAGCGATTGTTGCACTCAGTAGCCAAAACCCTGGTGTTATTACTATTTCTAATGCAGTTTTCGGCTCAACTCCTGACATTGCCCTCGATATTCTTGCCAAAGCTTTCCAGGCTGACAAGAATCTCATTTCTCAGCTTCAGGCTAAGTTCTAGCCAATTCATCTGCTGTTATTGTTTTAGTTTTGTTCACATTGTGATTCTTAATGCTTTGAGTTGTGCTATTTTTTTCATTTTTTATTTGTATTGGAGACATTATTGATCAGTTAATGAATTTGTCATTTTATATATTGAATTAATTTTGGGTTTTATCAAGCTTTATCAACTCTATCTTTTAATTCTGCCGTAGCAGATTAGAATATAGGATAGGGCAAATGTGCAGATTAGTCCCTGAAGTATGTACTAATATACAACTCGGATCATAAATTATGACCAAGTACAATTAGATCCCTTGACTTTGAATCAAGTCCATTTAGTCTTTTATTGTTTTACTGTCATTTGTCTCATAGACGGAACCATTTACATTAGCAACTCTCCCTTTTAATGTTTATAAATTCTTTCTTATTTATATATCAGTCAAAAATAAAAAAAAATACATATTTATTATGTTTAATAAGTTATAAAATACAAACTCTACTCTTAATTTTCCAAAATAACTAAATAAATTCAAATGATGAGCCTACACCTACCATTGTTCCTCTTGATCAAAGGCAATATATCACTAACATGCAGTACATTCAAATAATTAATCCTCAAGACCTTTAAAGAAACAAAGAACATGACAAATTGTGAAAACAAACACATTCCAATAATCAAATAGCCAAAATACTCCTGATCACAAACAGCAAAAATAAGTGTGCCAAATTGATGGATCCAATGCAGTTCAGTCCTCAAAAAATGGACCAAGTAAATAAATAACATATGCTAGATCAAATCTAAAATCAGGAAAAAAAAAAGAAAGAGTATTGGTCTAGATATTATGAGGTCTCATTTTCGGGATGAGAGAATTCCAAAAATCAAGTGCATCAGGTAGCGAAAAATGAAAGAAAATCAAAGAAGTATCAATTTCTACTCTTCTACTTAGCTTTTATTGAGAAAGGAAAAAGGATGGAAATAAAAGACGAAATTTGATACATTTCCTGAGACAGCAATGGTGTAGACATATCTTTAGCAGAAATGAGTCACATCCAAAGTTTATATTGGGGATATTTATCAGTTTAGTGTAAATGGAAATTTTTTATTTTTACCAATTTAGGGCATTTTTTACAAAATTCACAATGGACTTCGGGATGCAGTGGTTTAGATAAAAAAAAGAAAAAATAAAATTTTTGTTTCAAAATTGTAGAAAATATCCTCTTGAGATGGGTCAGTCTTTTAATAGCAAGTTGTAGAAAGTATCCTGGGATCGGCCAATCTTTTTATACATGCAATCAATTGGAGTTTCGCTATTTTTAAATGTATTTTGATTTGTCTAATTGTGCATGAATTCAATTAGTGCTTATAATGGAATCTGGTCTTGTATTATGTGGGTAATTTTGTTGAAAAAGAACTAGGATTTTGTAAGGTTTTGTGTCTATGTTATATATATAACCATTTTTTTTAATCAAAATTGTTCATTAACTATTGTTTTAAAATTGATACATTTTGTATTGATATATTATGTAGAATGGATGACGTGTTCGTAAGTTTAATTTAGAATGAGATTGTTTGTAGGTAATTTCTTAACACTTCATTTGCATTCATTGCAGTTGATTTTTTAAGTGAATATGAATTTTTTTTTGTCTAGACTCAGTAAATTAGTGATAGAATGACACATACATATATTAATAATTGTTTTGCTTAATTGATAGTCTATTATTAGTCCGGTTCATAAAAAAAATTATGGACTGGATATAAGTAAGACTTCCTCAATGAATATGAACTATATATGGGAATATATATACGAACAACTTAGTCTCAATGTATATTTCGGGAGAAATTTTTAGGTAAACTGAATTTATCATATCATTAGTAAACTAATTCAATCACATAGTGATGTGTATTTTGTTGTTTTATTTACATTAGTCGATTTAAATATAATAATTAATATGATTGAATTAATTTATAGATAGTATAATAGACTGAATTTTGCTAAAACTTTCTCTATATTTCGGATCTAATGCTGAAGTGACCTAACTACAACTAATTAATACAAAAATGTTTAACCAAATACAGTAAATTTTAGGATAGGAATTAATAAAAATAAAACTACCCATTATTTTTTTAGGGCTAAAAATGGAGATATATACTGTAATCTAATTCTTGACCTAAGAAGAGAATTGACCAATTCACTCAATCCTAACTTCTTGTCCCAATATAAGTAACCTTATTCCTAATGCTAAACTAATCATTTATAAATAGGAATCACAGTATGTTGTCAACCGATATTTAGAACGAAAAAATATATTGCCGTTCTTTATAAACAAATTCGCAATTACATAAATGTTAAAAATTTCTTGATTAATATACACATTTCTTCTCAGTTATAGGTCCCAACATGTATAGTGGAGATTTTATATTATAGCTGACATATATTGTTATTTTTCGGTTTGTGTAGCCGTGCACGTGAATGGTTTCGCATGCAAGGGGGCAAAGGCGATTCAAGTGAATGATTTCTTCATGAGTGGGTTTCAAATAGCAGGCAACACATCAAACCCATTAGGTTCCAAGGTGACTCCAGCCACAGTAACACAAATTCCAGGCTTAAACACACTTGGGATTTCTATGGTTCGCATAGACTTAGCACCCTATGGCTTAAATCCCCCACATATTCATCCAAGAGGCAGTGAAATCCTCACAGTCTTGGAGGGTAAAATGGAAGTAGGATTTATTATTTCTTCTCCTGAGAATAGGCTCATCTCAAAAGTCCTAAATCCTGGTGATGTTTTTGTATTTCCTGCTGGCCTTATTCACTACCAGAGAAATAGTGGATCCACTAAGGCTGTTGCCCTTGGTGCTCTCAATAGCCAAAATGCTGGTGTTGTTTCCTTTGGTAGTTCAATTTTTGGTTCTACCCCAGAAATCCCCACTGATTTGCTCGGCAAAGCTTTATAGGTTGACTATAATATTATTTCTCAAATTAAGGACAAATTTTAATTACATTAATTAATTAATTTGTAACCAATTATTAAATCTGTTAATAATTAATGCATCTTAATTGATGAATGCATTTTATTGCTTTTGTTTCTGATTCTTCACCCATGTCTCTTTAACTTTAATTATAATAAAAAATAAAATTTTAAAAAAATTAACTGTTTACCCCTTAATTTTTTGATAAAAATGTTGTTTAAGATAACAATTATGAATACTATAAATTGAATGTACTGGTTGTCCTGCATTTATAATCATTAATAATAAGAAGTATTACAAAAAAAATAGAAAATAGCGACGAAAATTAGTGACAGATTTAACCATCACTAATTTGCAACGGATTAGTGACGTAAAAAATTATTAAAATATATAGCAACAGATTAGTGACATATTAGTGATTACATATTGTGACATATATTCCGTAGCTAATGACACTAGTAAATGTGATGGTAAAAATTGGCGCCCAGTTTAGAGACAGATTAGCGACGGAATTCAATAGTGTCGGTCATTTTTTACCGCTATTATATAATTAGCGACGGGATAAAATCTATAGCTATTTTTTATTTTTCATTAAAGATTTTGCTACAGATAAATTCCGTCGATAAATATATTTATGGTTTATCTACGGAATAAATCCGTCGCTAAAATAAAGCTATATTTTGGTGACGTTTTATCGATGAATTTATTCTATCGCTAAATTTAACTTAACCAATACGACATCGTTTTGTTTAGAATAAAATGACATTTTGTTTAAAATAAAACGACACCATTTTTGCTTCATAATTATTTATGCAACAACCCTCATTCTTCTTCTCCAAAATTTCCGATCATCCCACCACCCCCTTCTCTTTCTCCCTTATTCTCACTACACCATGCCCAGCTGTGTCCAGCTTCTCTTTCTCCCTTAGCAGCCCTCTGTCGTCGCCATGCCCAACTGTGTCCAGCCTCTCTCCACGTCGTTCGCAGCACTGTCAAATGGTAAGCCTAAAACTCTTTTTTTCTATTTAATGTCGTTTTTTTTCATTCCCAGCTCTTTAATTTTCCTTTTTTTTTCTGCATATATTGTTGATAATAAAGGGTTAATATTTATATTTAATTTTCACTTAAAAAAATAAATATTAGCTAGATTGTAAAGTGAATTTTTGAATTAAGTTAATATTTAATTTTAGTTTATATTCATTTTATACCATTTTTAAAACACTTTTTTTATTTTTATTTTTTGCAAAATTATATATGTCATAAATTCTTATTATAGTCTTTTAAGTAATGAGTAAAAAAAGGAAAAAAATTGAATATTAGAGTGTTTTTTAAGATGTAATTAAATATCCATAATTTGAAAATTAAATATTAATTTAGTTGAAAAATAAATATTAATTGTCATCAAGAAATTATGGATTTTTATTGAAAGCTATATTTGGGAATAAACCCAAATTACATTGCCTTATTTTGATTGGAGTGTCTAATTTGATTTGATTGAAAAATAAATTTTGAATAAAATTTTTGAATTCATTATATCAATCATTTAATTTTTGAATTCATTAAATTTGGATAATTGTTATTATGTACTTGCTTTAACTAAAAATATTATTTTATGTTTCTAGTTTAAATAAAAATGGTTTCCATTTAGCTTTTAATAAAAATTGTTGTTCTATTATGTTGAATGATATTGTTTATGATAGTGGTACATTATGCAATAGAATATACATATTAGATATGTCAAATCTAATTTTAAACATCAATGACAATAAAAGGCAAAAACATGATATGTTGAACTTATAACATCCTCAACTTTCCCCACATGCATTTCATTTGAACATATGCATCTTGCATATAATTCAAATGAACACATGCATTTCATACGAATTTTCATAGGAACAAGTCCATGACATGCACTAGCTATGTGTCCTAGTACATTTCAATTGTATCGAGTCGCACATGTATATTTATAATCTAAATGAGGACAAAAAGTATTAAAATAAATGAAATAAGGTGACCAAATTAAAGTATGCAAAATGACTAGATTAAGATTAAATTGCATATTGTGTTGAATTGTGTAATAATAATAAGAATAATTAGAAAAAAATAAAACAAAATAAATAAAATAAATAAAAATAAAAGTCAGAAAAAAAAGAAAAAAGGAAAAAAAAAGGGGAAAAGGGATGGATGGAAAAGGGAAAAGGAAATGGTGGTGGTGGCTTTTAACCTATTAGACTATCATTATCTTCCTTTTCTTTCCTTATCTTCTTCTTCTTATTTGTTTTATTTCTTCAATCCATTTTCTTTGAAGTTCCAGCCATCTTTTCTTCTCTCTTTCACTCCAAAAATTGCAGCAACAAGATTAGCCAAGAGTGATTATAGGTGAGTAAACATTTATTTTTGTGTTAAGCTTGATTATGGTGTTTAGGGTTCATTAATAGGCAGTATTTTGTGCGATGGTTTTGATGATCTTAGAGATCGAATCGGAAAAAGCTTAAAACACAAAAGTTGTTCCTTTATGTCTTAGATATATGGATATGTAAACATGCTTGCAAGATGTGGTGTATAGAATGAGATATCCTCTCTGTACTGAAACTGGTATGAATGTGAACCCTAAGTAAGTTAGCCACTATGTTTTTTAGTTTTGAATATGATAAAGCCATTATTCGAAGTCTCTCAAAACATAAAGGTTGTAGATATATGTGTTCTGTATCTTTATACCAAATTTTAGGTTCAAAGGTCTTCTAAATTTTGAGTTATGGTGAATAGAACCATAATTGTTCCATGGTTTGAACTGCCTACTGAGTGCCCTGGGCAGATCCAGAAACTTGTTTAACTAATTTGAGCTCGTTAGAGCTGGTACTAATTGCAGCTTGATATGTTATGTATAGACTAAGTTATGGCCTTTGTAAGTCATACTGGTCCGGAAGCCAAATCTATTATGGACTAGTGAAATATTTGTTATAATTTGAAGACTTTAGAAACAGAATTGATAAAAATTGTAAACTTGAAAAATGTTCCATTTGAACCCATATAAGTTTCTGTAAATTTGCATTAAAATAGGACTCATAGATTATAAGTTATGATGAACCAAAGTGGGTACCCTGAAACTGCCTAAAAGCAAAAAACAAGGCAGAAAACAGAACACACTTAGAAATTCCACCCAAAATTGTACAATAATCCAATTGGTCTGAACTTTTAATATATTATATAATTATATGTTAGTCTTAATTAGGAATAAGAATCAGATTAATTAATCAAGTATAGAAAAAGTTATAGGCTAAACAGTTCCATAAGGTCACACTGCCTCATAAAAAAATCTTAACTATTGATATGAACAATGCATATTAATTTGTTCAAGCCACATCAAGTCTCCCTAATCATGAGTTAATCGATTATATTTTCATATTACGCTCGCAACATATTGGAGACCCACAAGAAGCGGATAGACAGTAAGTTAGAGGTCACAATCAAAAGGAGAAAGGTGAGTCTAATTATCAATTGAATTATTTAGTACATATGAATGTTGTTTGCTACGTGATTTATATGATTGTCATGATTTGCCCCTGATAATATTATAATGGATAATTTATGACATTGTGGTACACATAAGTGGTATACTTGTGATATAATTGAGGTATATGTTTGACACATGTGATATATATACAGGGTATATGTATAGTATATGCGAGGTATATGCATGGCATATGAGGCATATATATGGTATATGTATGTTATATGTGATAAGATGCAACGGTTGATGAATGATTAAGTGCATATGCATATGGACTAAAAAGACATTGTGACTAGTTAATAGATATTGTAAAGCAAAAGAAGAGGCCTATGGTCTAACAAATGTACAAATGAAACAAATGATGAAGCTAGCTAGCAAATGCAAATGTTCACATGGAAACCCGGGGTGATGTCTGTTTAACTTGGTCACAACAAAATGAAAAAAGCAAAGCATTTGCATACATAAGGAGTAATGATTATATGTTTCAACTTTATTGATATTTATATGATACTGATGAATGAAATGGAATACATAGTATGTATTGGATTTGTGATTTATTATTATGAGTTGTTCGGTACTTTATAGCTCATTTGATGGTTATTCTCACTGAGCTGCAACTCATCAATTTGCATCATTTTTCAGGTCAAGAAAAATGATAGCTCATTTTGAGTAGCGTATAGAAGACATGGAGCACAGGTCACTGGCCGAGCCTCATCACTCTCTCTCCTTGCATACCACTTGAGCATGAAAATATGTCATCTGCATTTTGTATTTATATGGTTAAATATGTATAGTCAGTTTGGAAATGTATAAACGAAAGCAACTCGTAAATACTTATGTGCAAAATTTATATTTTAATATATGTAATATATCGTATTGTGGCAAAAGCCTCAGTGTTGACTTGCAAAGTCATTGAATGATATTACAGTATATGAGACTTGCAGAGTCATTGAATGATATTACAGGATATAAAAAAAATTATTATCAATGTTAATAGGATATTTTGTCTTTCCAGCATGCTATGTGTGATTATTTGATACAGGGATAGGTTATACTCAAATGTATAAGATGTGGTGTTACATTTTTGGTACCAAAGCAGGGATAAATTCCATGGGAACATGCCTATGCATATAAGCATGATAACATATGCATAATATATGTTGAACATTATGTAGTGACATAATTTCATTTATTTTATGGCCATCATAATACATGATTCACCAAGAAGAGAGAGGCCGTCTAAAATGCATTCTTATGAGACATCGCCTCATTTACATAGAGATCAACCAGTACCAGGAGCTAGGGCTCCTACACGTGCATCACAATCATCACATGCCAAAGTACCCCATGAAAACCTAGAACATGAAGTATATGGTCCTGAAATGTACAAGGAAAGACGTTATGACAAGCTGAGGAAACATGGTGCAACTGATTTCAATGGCACAATAGACCAAGAAGAAGCTGAGACATGGCTGAAAAGGACACAGAGGGTACTGAATATGATGAGATGTACCCCATATGAGAAATTTGATTATGCAATATCCTTGCTTCAAGGAAATGCTTATGAATGGTGGGAGACAATCTTCGACAGTGATGTACAACCACCGGTTCTGACATGGAATGATTTTCTCCTGGAATTTCAAAACAATTACATGCCTGAGACATATAAAGATGAGAAGAGAAAGGAATTCCAGAATCTAAAACAGGGGAACATGTCTGTTGCAGAGTATGAAGTACAATTTAACAAACTTTCCCACTATGTCATCTTCATGGTCTCAACTGAAAGAGACAAATGCAGGAAGTTTGAGGAGGGCCTCAAATATGAGATCAGAAATAGAATCACAACTACTAATCTTGATAATTATGCCAGACTTAGAGCTGCTGCAATCAAAGCTGAACGGTTAATGAAAGAAGCTGGGGAGCAACAAATTAAAAGGGCAGCATGTGAGTTCTTTGGTGAGTCTAGCAGAAGGTCAGGAAAAAGAGGTAGATACTCGAGCTCTAGAGGTCGTGCTATGACTTCTTTTTACCCAGACAGAGGGTAGAGCCAATATATTGAACATAGGCCCACATGTACTCATTGTGGTAGACAGCATACGGACGAATGCAGAAGACTCACAGGAGCATGTTATTTATGTGGATCGATAGAGCACATGTATAGAGACTTTCCAAATAGAGCCAAACTAGTAGAGACCAGCAGAGGTAGAGGAGTATCAGAGACTACTGTTGAGGCACCGAGGGTCTACCCTACTAGTGGGACACAGGGCAGAGGAAGAGGCAGGGGCAGGACTAGAACAATGGGCAGAGGAGTGACCAGATCTGAAGGTCAGAGTTCTAGACCCCTTACTTAGGCCAGGGTATTTGCTATACTAGACAGGAGGCGGTTGATGCTCTCGAAGTAGTTACCGATAATATTTACATTTATGATATGTTAGCATATGCATTGATCGACCCAGGCTCCACTCATTCATTTATATCATTGCATATGACATCTAAATTGCATCAAATGCATGAGCCTTTTGGGATTGACATAAATGTGAGTACTCCATTGGGAACAGTAGTAGTTGTGAATAATGTCTGTCGTGATTGCCTAATATGTATTGATAGAGCTGAGTTAATAGCTGATATGATTTTATTGCCAATATATGAATTTGATGTGATATTGGGAATGGATTGGTTAACTAGACATCATGCAATAGTGAATTGCTTTACTAAGAAAGTAATTTTGGAATCACCAAACCAGCCAACGATAGTATTTCTAGGTGAAAAAAAACTTGTGCCTACATGTCTAGTTTCAGCTGTAAAGACATTTCGAATGATCAAAGGGGGATGTGAAGCATATTTGGCATATGTGACTGATACTAGAACCACTGATAGCTTGCTTGAAAATATACCAGTGGTAAGGGAATTTGCTGATGTATTCCCAGATGATCTACCTGGTTTACCACCAGATAAAGAGATAGAATTCACTATTAAACTAGTACCAGGAACAACACCAATATCAAGGTCACCCTACAAAATGGCCCCAGTTGAGTTAAAAGAATTGAAGGCCCAATTGCATGAGTTACTTAACAAAGGGTATATTAGACCCAGTGTATTACCTTGGGGAGCTCCATTATTATTTGTTAAAAAGAAAGATGAAACAATGAGATTGTGTATCGATTATAGGCAAC
Organism: Triadica sebifera; assembly: GCA_023653625.1. NCBI lineage: Eukaryota > Viridiplantae > Streptophyta > Magnoliopsida > Malpighiales > Euphorbiaceae > Triadica > Triadica sebifera. Next base: position 16,795,490 of record CM042906.1, read on the forward strand.
TGAATAAAATGACAGTGAAGAACAAATATCCGTTGCCCAGAATAGATGATTTGTTTGATCAGTTGCAAGGAGCCTAAATATTCTCCAAGATTGATTTGAAATCAGGCTATTACCAGCTGAAGGTAGCAGAAGCGGATGTTCTAAAGACTACCTTTCGAACCAAGTATGGACATTATGAATTTTTAGTAATGCCATTTGGGTTAACTAATGCTCTAGTTGCATTTATGACATTAACGAATAAGGTGTTTCAACCATATATGGATAGGTTTGTGGTAGTATTTATTGATAACATATTGGTGTACTCAAAGAATAGGGGAGAACATGAACAACATTTAAAAGTTGTGTTGCAAACTTTGAGGGAGAAATAATTATATGCCAAATTGAGTAAATGTGAATTCTGGTTAGATCATTTGGTATTTCTTGGATATGTGGTGTCATGTAAGGGCATAGAGGTTGACCCAAAGAAAATAGAGGCTATGGTAAATTGGGAAGTCCTAAAAATGTTTCTGAAATGTGTAGTTTTTTGGGTTTAGCCGGATACTACCGCAGATTTGTTGATGGATTTTCATTAATTGCTAGCCCTTTGACTAAATTATTGAGAAAGAATGTGCCTTTCAAGTGGACTCTAGAATGTCAGAGGAGTTTCGATGAACTAAAATACAGGCTAATCTCAGCACCAGAGTTAGCTATTCCTACAGGTACAGGTGGATTTACGGTATATAGTGATGCTTCTCACCAAGGCTTGGGATGTGTATTAATGCAACACGGTAAGGTAATAGCTTATGCATCTAGGCAACTGAGACCACATGAGATCTCATATCTAGTGCACAATTTAGAACTGGCTGCAGTTGTATTTGCATTAAAGATTTGGAGACATTATCTATATGGTGAGACATTCCAGATCTTCACAGACCATAAAAGTTTAGGTTATTTACTGACACAGAAAGAATTAAACATGAGGCAAAGACGATGGTTAGAGTTGTTAAAAGATTATGATTGTACAATTGAATACCATCCAGGGAAAGCCAATGTGGTAGCAGATGCATTGAGTAGGAAGGCCAGTAGTAGTGTAGCTCACTTGCAAGCATCCTTTTTTCCATATTTGATTCAATTATGATCCATGAATGTTTAATTGAATATGCATAATGGTGGATCATTGATTGCTGCTCTTCAGGTCAGACCTATATTGAAGGATAGGATCAAAATGCACAGAGTAAAGATCCTAAATTGTGTGAGAAAATTGAATTAGTAAGGCAGGGAAACAGTAAAGATTTTCAATTGCAAGACGATGTACTGATGTTAAGGTCAAACATATGTGTTCCAAACATTAATAACTTGCACCAGAAAATAATGGAAGAAGCACACAATGCACCTTATGCAATGCATCCGGGGATGACTAAGATGTATCACAGTTTAAGACCTCATTACTGGTGGCCAGGAATGAAGAAAGACATAGTTGAATACATTTCTAAATGCTTGACATGTCAGCAGATTAAAATTGAACACCAGACATCAGTTGATAAACTACATCCTTTACCAGTGCCAGAATGGAAATGGGAAAAGATAACAATGGATTTTGTTTATGGATTGCCCAGAACTCCACAGAAAAATGATGCAATATGGGTAATTATTGATAGGTTAGCCAAGTCAGCACATTTTCTACCTATCTGATGAGTGTGTACACTTGAGAGTTTGGCCAAATTATATGTGAATGAGATAGTCAGATTGTATGACATTCCAGTACCCATTGTGTATGATAGAGATCCACGGTTTACTTCACATTTTTTGGTGATTTTACATAATGCATTGGGAACAAAATTGAATTTCAGTACCGCATTTCACCCACAAACTGACAGACAATTAGAAATAACTATACAAACATTGGAAGATATGCTTAGAGCTTGTACTATATAATTCAGAGGTGTTTGGGATGAATATATAGCATTGGTGGAGTTTGTATACAATAACCAATATCATAGCAGTATTCAGATGACACCATATAAGGCATTTTATGGTAGAAATTGCATAAGCCCTATCATCTGGGATGAAAAAGGTGAACGTGCATTAGAAGGACCAGAGATAGTACAAGATATAGTGGATAAAATTAAAATTGTCAAGAATAAGCTAAAGGCAGCACAAGACAGACAGAAAAGTTATGCTGATCAGCATAAAAGGGAGATGAAATATGAGTTAGGTGAAAAGGTGTTTCTTCGTGTATCTCTATGGAAATGGATAATTCGATTTGGTAAGACAGGTAAATTAAGCCCAAGATACATAGGACCTTATGAAATTCTTGAAAATGTTGGTCCACTAGCATATAGATTGGCATTATCACCAGAGATGACTCAAATTCATAATGTGTTTCATGTGAGCATGCTTAAAAGATACAAGTCATATCCTATACATGTACTTAAAGATCAAGCCATTGAAATTGCGAAGGACATGAGTTATGTTGAGGAGCCAATAGAAATCATTGTATACAAGACTAAATAGCTAAGAAACTGAGAAATACTTTTAGTTAAGGTATTATGGCATAATCATTTACTACAGGAGGCAACATGGCAAACAGAAGAAAATATGAAAAAGCAATATCCACACCTATTTTCAGGTATTAAATTTCGAGGAAGAAATTTTTAAAAGGAGGGGAGAATTGTAACATCTTGAACCTTCCCCACATGCATTTCATTTGAACATATGCAGTTGCATATAATTCAATTGAACATATGCATTTCATATATATTTTCGTAGGAACAAGTCCATGATACGCACTAGCTACGTGTCCTAGTACATTGGAATTGTATCGAGTCTCACATTTGTATTTATAATCTAAATGAGGATAAAAAGTATTAAAAATAAATGAAATAAAGTGATCAAATTAAAGTATGCAAAATGACTAGATTAAGAATAAATTTCATATTGTGTTGAATTGTAATAATAATAAGAATAATTAGAAAAAAAATAAAAAAATAAAAGTAAGAAAAAAAAAGAAAAAAGAAAAAAAAAGGGGAAAGGGACGGATGGAAAAGGGAAAAGCAAATGGTGGTGGTGGCTTTTAACCTATTAGGTTGCCATTATCTTCATTTTCTTTCCTTATCTTCTTCTTCTTCTTTGCTTTATTTCTTCAATCCATTTTCTTTGAAGTTCCAGCCATCTTTTCTTCTCTCTTTCACTCCAAATATTGCAGCGACAAGATTAGCCAAGAGTGATTATAGGTGAGTAAACATTTATTTTTGTGTTAAGCTTGATTATGGTGTTTAAGGTTCATTAATAGACAGTATTTTGTGCCATGATTTTGATGATATTAGAAATCAAATCGGAAAAAGCTTAAAACACAAACATTGTTCCTTTATGTCTTAGATTTATGGATATGTAAAATTTTTGCAAGATGTGATGTATAGAATGAGATATCCTCTCTGTACGAAACCTGGTTCGAATGTGAACCCTAAATAAGTTAGTCACTGTGTTTGTTAGTTTTGAATATGATAAATCCATTATTTGAAGTATTTCAAAACATAAAAGTTTCTAATATATGTGTTATGTATCTGTATACCAAATTTTAGGTTCATAGGTCTTGTAAATTCTGTGTTATGGTAAATGGAACCATAACTGTTCCATAGTTCGAACTGCTTACTGCCTGGGCAGATCCAGAAACTTGTTTGGTTAATTTGAGCTCATTAAAGCTCGATTATGTAAATTATAAAAATATGATAATTATAGGTATATGTATTATATAAATGTTAGTACTAATTTCAACATGATATGGTATGTATAGACTAAGTTATGGCCTTTTGAAGTCATACTGGTCCGGAAGTCAATTCTATTATGGACCAGTGAAATATTTATTATAATTTTAAGACCTTAGAGACATAATTGATGATAATTGTAAACATGAAAAATGTTCCATTTGAACCCATATAATAGTCTCTAAATTTTCATTAAAATATGACTTATAGATTATAATTTATGATGAACCAAAGTGGGTTCCCTGAAACTGCCTAAAGGCAGAAAACAAGGCAGAAAACAGAACACACTTAGAAATTCCACCCAAAATTGTACAATGATCCAATTGGTCTAAAATTTTAATATGTTATATAATTATATGTTAGTTTTAATTAGGAACAAACAAGAAGCAGATTAATTAATCAAGTATAGAAAACGTTATAGGCTAAACAGTCCTATAAGGTCACACTGCCTCATAGGAAAAATCTTAACTATTGATATGAACAATGCATATTAATTTGTTCAAGCCACATTAAGTCTCCTTAATTATGAGTTAATCGATTATGTTTTCATATTAGGCTCACAACATATTGGAGACCCACAAATAGTGGATAAACAATAAGTTAGAGGTCGGAATCAAAGGAGAAATGTGAGTCTAATTATCGATTGAATTATATGAATGTTGCTTGCTATGTGATTTATATGATTGTCATTATTTGCCCCTGATAATATTATGATGGACAATTTGTGACATTGTGGTACACATAAGTGGTATATTTGTGATATATTTGAGGTATATGTTTGACATATGTGATATATATATAGGGTATATGTATAGTATATGTGAGGTATATGTGTGGCATATGAGGTATATATGCGGTAAATGTATGTTATATGTGATAAGATGCAATGGTTGATGAATGATTAAGTACAAGTGCATATGCATATGGACTAAAAAGGCGTTGTGACTAGTTAATCGATATTGTAAAGCAAAAGAAGAGGTCTATGACCCAACAAATGTGTAAATGAAACAAATGATCAAGCTAGCTAGCAAATGAAAATGTTCACATGGAAACCCGGGGCAATGTTTGTTTAACTTGGTCACAACAAAATGAAATAAGTAAAGCATTTGCATATGTAAGGAGTAATGATTATATGTTTCAACTTTATTGATATTTATATGATACTGATGAATGTAATGGAATACATGGTATGTATTGGATTTGTGATTTATTATTATGAGTTGTTCGGTACTTTAGAGTTCATTTGATGGTTATTCTCACTGAGCTGCAACTCATCAATTTGTATCATTTTTCAGGTAAAGAAAAGTGATAGCTCATTTTGAGTAGCTTATAGCAGACATGGAGCACGGGTCACTGGCCGAGCCTCATCACTCTCTCTCCTTGCATACCACTCGAGCATGAAAATATGTCATTTGAATTTTGTATTTACATGGTTGAATATGTATAGTCAGCTTGGAATGAGTTTTAAAAATGTATAAATGAAAGCAACTCGTAAATACTTATGTGCAAAGTTTATGTTTTAATATATGTAATATATCGTATTGTGGCGAAAGCCTCAGTGTTGACTTGCAAAGTCATTGAATGATATTATGGGAGACTTGCAAAGTTATTGAATGATATTACAGTATATGAGACTTGTATTGTCATTGAATGATATTACAGGATATAAAAAAAATTACTATCAATGTTAATAGGATATTTTGTCTTTCCCGCATGCTCTGTGTGATTGTTTGATACAGGGATAAGTTATACTCAAATGTATAAGATGTGGTGTTACAGAAATCATCTTACTTATGACATTGTTGAATTGTTCATACAAGTGAGAAATGCATGTCTAAGCTATAGAAGAGTGGTAGTTTAGGGTTATTTGATTATGAATCAAATGACACATGTGAATCTTGCTTATTAGGAAAAATGACTAAATTATCCTTTAAGGGAAAGGGTGAACATGCTAATGGACATTTAGACTCAATACATTCATATGTATGTGGTCCAATATCTACACACACCAGAGGTGGTTTCATCTACTTCATTACTTTTATCAATAACTACTCACAATATGGGTATGTGTATCTTATTAGATACAAATTTGAAGCTTTTGAAAAGTTTAAAGAATTCAAAAATGAAGTAGAGAAACAATTTGGAAAAAGTATTAAAACATTTCGATCAGATCGAGGAGGTGAATACTCGAGCCAAGAGTTTCTAGGTTATCTTAGGGATAATGGGATATTATCTTAATGGACTCCACCTTATATGCCATAACACAATAGTGCGGCTGAAAGGAGAAACCGAACCCTATTAGATATGATAAGGTCTATGATGAGCTTTGCAGAACTCCCTAAATCTTTTTGGGGTTATGCACTAGAGATTTCTATTTATATATTAAATGGAGTCCCTTCGAAGTCAATTGATGTTACTCCATCTGAGATGTGGAATAACAAGAAGCCCACAATTTCTTACATAAGAGTTTGCGGTTGTCTTGTTTATGTGAAACGAATAATGTCAGATAAGCTGGAAGTTAAATTTGACCGATGTTTGTTTGTGGGATATCTTAAAGCATCATATAGATATCAATTCTACCATCCCTTAAAACAAAAGGTGTTTGTTTCAAGACATGTTATCTTTTTAGAAAGAGAAATTCTTCTAAAAGGAGATAGTGGGAGAAAAATTAAACTTGACGAAGTTTAAGATGCTCAAGCAGACACTAATCAACTGCTTGAATTCGAGCCTGTTATTCATACAGATGATATGGCAGCTCAACCTTTTAAATTACAAGAGCTTCGTAAGTCAAACATGATACATACTATTCCAGAAAGATATGAATTTCTCATTAATGAACAAAATGATGTATTGCTAATAGAAAATGATGGACCTACAACCTATGAAAAAGTTATGAATAGTTCAGAATCTGACAAATGACTTCAATCCATGAAGTAAAAAAATGGATTCCATATATGAAAACCAATTATGGCCTTTGGTTGAACCACTTGAAGGGATAAATCCTATAGGGTGCAAATGGATTTTCAAAAAGAAAACTGGCATGGATGGTAATGTGGTTACCTATAAAGCTAGACTTATAGCTAAATGTTATTGTTAATGACAAGGAATTGACTATGATTAAACTTTTAGCCCAATGGCTACGCTTAAATTCATAAGGATACTCTTAGCCATTGTTGCTCATTGTAATTATAAGATATGGAAAATGGATATGAAGACAACTTTCCTGAATGGAAATCTAACTGAGGACGTGTACATGACACAACCATAAAGCCTCATATCCAAAGATGGAAAAATGATATGTAAGCTTCAAAGATCCATTTCTGGATTAAAGCAAACATCCAGGATTTGGAATATTTGGTTTGATGAGATAATCAAATGATTTGGTTTCTTAAAAAATCCAGATAAACCTTATGTATACAAGAAGGTTAGTGGAAGTGCAATCGTGTTCTTTGTGTTGTATGTAGATGACATACTGCTAATAGGAAATGATGTCTCTTACTTATAATTAGTCAAAATTTGGTTATCCAAGAATTTCTTTATGAAAAACCTTGGAAAAACAGTATATATTTTGGGGATAAGGATCTATAGATATAGATCTAAAAGATTATTTGATATTTTATAGTCTACATACATAGATAAGATACTAAATAGGTTTAGCATGGATTAGTCCAAGATATGATATATTCCCATGACCTATGGGATTATTCTCTCAAAGTCTATGTATCCAAAGATTCTGCATAATCAAATGCAACAGAGCCTTCATCCATATAATTCACATTGTCATTCAAGTTAACTCCAACTGGTTGTTTCCCATGCCCATTCCAATAATAATAATCTGGTACAAACTGTTTCTATACAAATATAACTTAATTATATTCACTTTATGAAACATGCGATTCTGAAACTTGCGATTGTTATATGGATATCTTATCCTATCATTGTCCATTATTTTCGGAGGACTGCTTGCAAATTCTATGAATTGTCTCATACTAGTCATGAACTCTGGGTTCAAAAGTCCATCTTTCAACCATTTATATATCCACTAATGATCTGGTCTATTTTTTATATATAATTCTAAGTGAAACAATGAACATATATAACTGTTTAAAACCAAGTTTTCCTAAATATGAGATCATTTTTACATATCTCACATCTAATTGAATTGTTAACTATATTTTACATAATAGAATAGTACCTAAACTATTTATAATATTACAAATTAGTAGGCACATTCAAATATAAGATCTATATTTTTTCATTATTACAAAAAGAATTAAAAGAGAAAACAATCCACAACTATAAAAATATTATGCAACTTGTCTATGTTATAATCTTTATAATTGAGCGATTAAAAAAATGATAAAATTATGCAACTTGTGCATATTATAAATAGAAAAAGAGAAAAACTCAGGTAAACCAGACAAATATTTTTTTTTATAAATCTAAGTCAAGTATTTAAAAATATACTTTATCGTATAATTTCAAAGTATTTTGATGTTCTAGTAGTAAATTTTTCTTTATAAAATTATAAAAGATTTTTAATTGTATTTGTTAAACTATTAAATAATTAGCACTAGACTTATAAGAGCATTTTACAGCTTATTATTTTATAGTGTTATAATAGACTTAATATGTATGAAAACAAAAGTACAAGTATTTAATGTATCAAAATAGAAAAAACCAAAAAGCATAAAGACTAAGTGTGATATTATGTCATCCAATTATAATAATTTTTTTCAACAATAATTTATGAAATTATAGGAATCTAATCATCTAAAAGTGGGATGGGGAAGAAAAAAAGAAGAATGATTGAGGGTGATTAAAAAGTTTGATTAAAACTTTGAAGTTGATGGACATTAAAAAGAAAAAAAATAATTCGTTTTTCACAAAATAAATAATTTGATACTTGTGATATATTCAACATGGTAGTTCAAAGTGTTTCTTTTTTAAAATTCATTTTTCAAAATAATATAAGGCACAAATGCATACTTTTTTCTTAATCAATTTTGTCATTTATCTATTACTATATACCTTTTATCGAAAATAAAGAAGCTAATAAAATTGTAGGACGCAATGATAATGATAGATTTAAACATTCATTTGGATTGGAGCATTTTCTTTCTTTTCTATTTTTTATCAAGTTGAAGTTTAAGACCACAACTGCTCCTCTAGCAACCTCTAATCTATATACTTAGCTTACAATAAAGATTCTCCAACAATGAGTTGTGTTTTTATTTTATTTATTTATTTGATAATTTTAGTAGGATATGAAAGGAATTGTATTTTATAGATTTTATAAAGTTTAATAGGATAGGAAAAGAAAGAATAGTAATTAGTTTAAAAAATATATTAAAATAGGATAAAAGATTAATCAATTAATAATGTTTGAATATTTTAATATTAGAAAATTGTTTTAAAATATTCAAAGTAAATAGTTTTATTTTTTAAAGAAATATCTTTTATAATGAATAACAAATAACTCCTTTTTCACGTTTAATTGGAAAATCGAATATGAAGAAATAATTTATCCTTTTGGTTCTAAACAAAAATAAATAAATTATTTAATTTATCCTTTTGGTTCTAAAGAAAAATAAATAAATTATTTTGATTTCCTTCCACTTCCAGTCAAACCTTATTGGCCATATATTAGGAATAGTAATTAGTTTTTATTTGTGTATTTCTAGTCCTTGAAAACTGTTACTTTATTAATTGACAAAATTTGGAGCTCTTGAATTCTTGAACCATGAAGATTGTTATTTATATCAATTATTTTGTATAAAAAATGCCAGTAAGGCACATGTGATATATTGAACACAATAATTTAAATTTTTTGTTATAACTTTTTATTTCAAAGTAATAAAAGGCGTAAATGCATACTTTTCTAGTGAATGATTTTATTATTTTTCTATTACTATGAGTTAAATTATTTGTAGAGTTAAAGAAACCGATAAAATTGGTACCCATTTTTCTGAGGTTGAAGTTGAATAAAAACACTAACTTACTTTTGCTTCAGCAACTTTCTCTAATATATGTGCGTAGCCTTTTTTTAACTGAAATTTTAATCTCTCTAGCATTTTTTATTTAATTGGAAATTCATTTCTCACCACCCATAGATTAAATTTGCCACCCATAAATTAAGTATTCTTTTTATCTCTGGTATTTTGTTATTTTATTAAAAAATAATTTCTCAACACCTATAAATTAAGTATTTTTTTTCAATTTTTTATTTTTTATTTAATGAAAATTCAGTCTATCAAATGCTAATCTAAAAAATAAATGTCATCTAAAATGGTAGTAATTTGGAAAAAAAATTACATGAAATAAAAATGGACAAAAGATAAATAACCCAAAAAAATAAAGAAAAAATAAAAAAAATGCAGCTCACCTTCAAACCAAGGAAATCTGGCTAGGGAGTAATAAATCGGGTGGGAGAAGACCGACGATTAATGGAGCAGCAGAGGAGGAGATGATCAATGATTGACAAAGCGACAGATGAGCGAGATGACCGGCAAACGAAGAGGGCGACAAGCTGTGCACAGAGGAGCGAGACGACAACGCGTGAAAGAAGGAGACGAGTTGCACTGAGGAATGAGACGATCGACAAATGAGGGAGACGAGCGACGTCTGAGGTAGGAGGGAGACGAGTTTACGAGAAGGAACAGAGAGGGAGAGGGTCACACATATCTGAAGAAGAATAAGGGTGGGGAAAATAAAAAAGAATTTAAAACGGCGTCGTTTCAAGGGGATAAAACGGCATCGTTTTCAGAAGCTTTAGCGATAGCTAAAATTCCATCGCTACAACTACAATAATTTTTAATTTTTTTTGCAACGGAATCTTTATCATCGCTAAAACTAAGGGCGACACAATCCCAAATTATATCTAGCGACAACAAGATTTGGATGCTAATTAAAAGACAGTTCCCATGAGTGACGACTCGGTCTGTTGTTATATTTAGCGACGACCTGTGCCGTCGCTAAATTTTAATTTTTTTGACCAATGCAATTAGTTATGAATTTTTCCATTGTTAAATTTTCAGAATAGCGACAAATCAATGCAATTAGTTATGAATTTTTCCATTGTTAAATTTTCAGAATAGCGACAAATTTAATTTGTCGCTAAATTTCTCTAGCAATTCCATCTCTGTATCATCACAAATGATGACGCCATGTCTTACTGCCAAAATTAACTATGAATTTTAGTGACGGTGGCTATTTAAAGCAAATTGTCATCGCTAATCTGTCACTAATTCTATAGCAATATTTCAAAATTTTTATCATTTTTACTTGCTAGTCTATCACTTTTCCATAGCTATTTGCTTAGAATAAATATCTATTGCAGAATTTCGCTGCTATTTTATTCTTTTCTTGTATTAAATACAATTTAGTCCTCAAAAAATGGACCAACTAAATAAAGACATGTGCTAGATAAAATCTAAAAGCAAGAAAAAAAAAAGGAAAGAACAAATTAGAAGTGCTGGTTTAGATATTATGAGGTCTCATTTTCAGGATGAGAGAATTCCAAAAACCAAGTGCATTAGTAGCGAAGAATGAAAAGAAATCAAAGAAATATCAATTTCTACTCTTCTACTTAGCTTTTATTGGGAAAGGAAAAATGATGGAAATAAAAAAAGAAATTTGATACATTTCTTGAGGCAATAATGGTGTCGACATATCTTTAGCAGAGATGAGTCATATGCAAAGTTTATGATTTCTTCCTTGTAATATATTACTAACTATATTAGGGATATTTAACAATTTAGTGTAAATGGGAAAAAAAAAACAATTTAGGGAATTTTTTACAAAATTCAGATTTTAGGATAGTTCATTATTCAAATGGATAAGTCAAAGGTCAACTGACGCACAAGATTCAAACCGTACAGACTAATTTTTAAAAAAATTGTACTTTGTACGTCACTTGAAGTGGCACACAGAGAATAAAATAATTAAAATTTTTCTATCTATGTGCGCTACTTAAAGTGGCTCATAAAAAATAAAATAATTTAAAAAACAATTGGACTTCAAGCGCCAGTCTAATTAACACACAGTCTGTCTCTCATACCAACTCAGTAAAATCACCCTAAAATGATAAAATTATTTAATAAAATATCATAAACCTAGAATTTTGTGAATTTTTACTATAAATTTATAAATTGTTTTCTAATTTACAATAAACTAAGAATTTTCCCACTATATTGATTAGTGTATTATGATTTCTTGCTTATAACAATTTTAAATCTCATTTTCTTTCATTTTCCATCAGTTTCTCAGCAACCAAACAATGTCTTACCACTCTTCAATTGCTTTAAACTAAAATCTCAATCAAAATTGTCTAAACATATACTTTTTTTTTGCAAATGCAATCATTGCTATTTACTTTTTGTTTGAAATGGTTGCCTCTATCTGGTAAATTTCCAGAGGCTCCACTTACTTCCTCAGAATTCTTAGTCTAGTTCGATTTCAACAAAGACTAGGTAAAATAAATGTCAAAATTGAAATATGAGGTTTTGAAATTGCATCAGAAAACTTAGATTGAGCGCTTTAGTGGTGTGATGTTGTGAGTGTAGGTGTTCGCTTGCCTGTTATTATTGGCAGACTCAGCTAGAAAGGCATTGGCGAGAATGTTGAAAGGTCATTTCCTACATCTCTAGCGACTCCATGAATCACCATTGCTCGCCTTATTCTCCCAACTCTTTGGCGTTGTAGCACTCTCTCACTTTGTTGCTGCCAAGAAAAAGAAGAATGTTTTAGGCCTCTAATCGCCAAGCTTCACTTTTATTGGACAACCAGATTAAAAGTAGGAGACAACCAGATATGCATTTATAGGTTTCTTTGATTAATTTTATGCAAATTGTATAAACCTCATTTTAGTCTGTAAGATGCTTGAGGAAATGTGTGAACGAGATGTGGTGTCATAGATTGCTCCATTAGTTGGATTTGCAAATGATGGATGTGAAAAATGGCAGAGTTGCCTTGTACTCAAAAATGAGAAATGTAGGTGAGAGAGGTGAGAAATGCATTTTTTGAGAAATACATGTGATATAATAAATAGCAATGGATTTATCAAGAAAACATTTGATGCCAAAAGGGGGAGATGTTAGTGGAAACGGTTTCGTCTTTGTGGTATAATAATAGAATTTTTGGTAAATTTTTAGATTTTGGATGAATTAATTAAAAATTTATTGGAAATTATAGAATATTATTTTTGGTAAAATTGGTAGTGAAAAATGGAGGAAAATGCATTAGAACATTTATTGAATTAATAATATTTTTAAATAGAATATTTTGAAAATAGTAGAAAATGGACATTAGAAGAAACATGGAAATAAATTGGTAAAAATAATAATGGAGAAGGAGAAATAAGAAAATAAAATAAAATAAAATATTATTAGAAAATTATTGGTCGCACTGAAATGCATGTCGGATGACTAGAAAATACATTAAATGTGCAGAGTGTGATTTAATAGCGATAGAAATAACGGTAAAAATGAGAATTAAGAAATTTATAAGTAGATTAATTTACATTAGAAAAAGCAATTATTTTGGCTTAGAAATTTACTAAATTTGTTTATTAATAGGCACGATGTTGGAACATGCATCAAGAGTTGACAAGAAGGAAATAAACTGGTGGATTCCAACAATTTAAAAAAAAATAGGGTTGTACAAAATTCTTATAGTAAAAGCCAAGAAAGTAATTAATATATTTTTATAATTAATATATTTGATAAGAATGATTCTAAGAAATTCTTTTAGTGAATTTGCTAAATGTTGAAAATATATTATGAATGATAATGTTAAATTGAGAATTTTTGAAAAATCTCCTAAAGCATGAAATAATTGGTAAGCATTTCATTGAGAGAAAACGAATAGATATAAATATGATAAAATTTAAAAATAACATAAAAAAGATTTATATGTGATCAAATCGGTTAAAGTGTGATAGGTAACTAATAACAGATAAAATATGATATTAAATAAATTTGTATTGCTAAAAAATAACTAAGTAGTATGTTATAAAGTCATGTATAGCTCATATAAAAATTTGTTATTTGTACAAGAATTTATTATATTTGTTCATTAAATGATTATATATTAATTTTGACATAAATATATTTTACTTGAGTATTTAGTAAATTTAATATTTCTAAATTGTGGTATTATTTTCTTTTGACATGAATTAAATGTTATGACATATTTTAATGAAAGGATTTGGAAATAACATTTTTATATTTTTTTTGTGATATGAGATTATTAATACATTTTAAGTTACATATGAAATGAAAAAAAAATACATGAAATATTACTTGAAAAAATAAAAGTTGAGAATTAATAATTTTGAGATAATGTATTAGCCTAAACAACGGACTACGAGTTTATAGGAATGCCAATAGGATTTTCTAGGACCGTGTGAATTAGGTTTCTTGTGGTAATTAGGTGTTATGTATTTGGTCTGGTAGATTTTCTAGGACCGTGTGAATTGGACTTTGGCACAGTGGATTTTCTAAGGTCGTGAATTATTTGCATTATTTTGTTTTTGATCTAGTAGATTTTCTGGAATCATGAGATAATATCTACTCCTTGTATCCTAAGGGGTAAGTCTAGGGTATTTTAATACATGGAAATGAGAAAAATATTACTCGATAATGAAATAATATGATACTAAGGTAATGATTAATGGTTGATACTATATGAGATCAATTTTAGGCATTATTTGGAGAAGAGTAAAATTTATGTGAAATATTAATAAATAAAAATAAAGATTATATAAATAATTAAAAGAATAAACATTTATAAATCTTTTGTACAACATAATTAATTTACTTAATACTTAAAAATATTGTAAGAAATTGCTTATTAAATCAATGCATAAAATTTGTATGACTATTTTTAACTTTGTGTAGTAAATGATAGTATTATAATTATAAATGAGAAGAGAAAATATATATTAAACCTATTTAATTTTGAATTGTTATTACCGTAAAGTTTTGCACCACTGAGTTTGTAAACTGAGTGTGGGAGTGTTTTCTCTCACACAGATATTAGAGTTGGAAATAAAAATAGTGGTCAGAAATATGAAGTGATTGATTCAGGAGACTCACCAAAAGAGAAACAATTGTCCTTATAGAAGACATGTCATACAAGTAAAGAATATTATCATTGTATTTAAAAAAAATTATGCATGTATATTTATCTGCTATCATATATTGTGCATATATTAATTTAAGTGGACGAGTAAATCTTGTATATGCACCACAAATAATAAATTATTGTCAAAATATTCTCGTACCAGTCACGATTACTGTTAGGTAGTAGAAGTGTTATAGGTATAATATAAACTAAAATATTGCAGAAAAAATACAATATTTTTCAATTCCTCTCTTATTTTTACATTCATGTGCAACTTTCTTAATCCAATTAATGTCATGTAGATTTCCATCTCAAGGTAGAACTCCTTGGGTATATGGATGAATACGTTTTGTTTTTCTTCTTTTGAACAAGGACTTATTTTTTGTGAAAGTTTTAGAACATTTGGAATTAATGCATGTAATAATGCATTTTTAAAAAAAAAACAAAAAAAAAAACATTTTATTCTCTAAAATTTATAAATTTAAATTAAACTTCTCAGCAAAAACTTTATGCATTTTGTTATTGAATTTTGCAATGGAGTATGTAACTGTTAAGGTTAAGATAGAGTGAATTAATAGAGAAACATTTGTACATGTGAGAGTTATACACCTTAATAGTCCAACCTGACTCTAACCGAATTTAGTTAGAATGCAATGGACTTTCCGGACGCCAGTGGTTATTAAAAAAATTATAAAATAAAATTTTTGTTTCAAAATTGTAGAAAATATCCTCATGAGGTGGGTCCATCTTTTAAATATCAAGTTGTATTATGTGGGTAATTTTATTGAAAAAGAACTAGTGTTTTGTGAGGTTAGTGTTTTGTTATATATATATATATAATCATTTTGTTTTTAATCAAAATTGTTCATTTACTATTTTCTCAAAATTGATACATTTTGTATTGATATATTATGCAGAATAGACGACGTGTTCTTAAGTTTAATTTGGATTGAGATTGTTTGTAGGTAATTCTTAACACTTAATTTGCATTTCTTGCAGTTGATTTTTTTTAAGTAAATATGAAAATTTTTGTCTAGACTCAATAAGCCAGTGATAGAATGACACATATGTAAATTAATAGTTGTTTTCTTTATTTGATAGTCTATCATTAGTCTGGTTCATAAAAAAAAAGTTATGGACTGGATATAAGTAAGATTTTCTCAATAAATATGAGCTATATATGGAAATATATGACCAACTTAGTCTCAATGTATATTTCGGGAGATATTTTTAGGTAAACTGAGTTTATTATGACATTTATAGATAAATTTAATCATGCAGTGACACATAGATTGTTGTTTTATTCATATTGATTGATTTTAAAAATAATAATTAATATGATTGAATTAATTTATAGATAATATAGTAGACTGAATTTAGAGAAATTTCTCTATATTTTTAACTAAATATAAAGAAATTTAGTTAAAAATTTCTCTATATTTTGGATCTAATGCTGAAGTGACCTAACTACAACTAATTAATACAAAAATGTTTAACCAAATGCAGTAAATTTTAGGATAGGAATTAATAAAAATAAAACTACCCATTATTTTTAGGCTAAAAATGGATATATTTACTGTAATCTAATTCCTGACCGTAAAAAAAGAAGAGAATTGACCAATTCACTCGATCCTAACTTCTTGTCCCAATATAAGAAACCTTATTCCTAATGCTAAACTAATCATTTATAAATAGGAATCACAGTATGTTCTCAACCGATATTTAGAACGAATAAATATATTGTTATTCTTTATAAACAAATTCGCAATTACATAAATGTTAAAAATTTATTGACTAAAATACACATTTCTTCTCAGTTATGGCTCCCAAAACTCTTTCATTATTAGGGTTTCTTGCTTTAACTTACTCCCTTGCTTTAACATCAGATAATAACCCGCTTCAAGATTTCTGTGTAGCAGACACCAACAATAAGCAAGGTAATCTACTATATGTCTCCTATATGCCATTTGTAAAAAATTTGACCTACTATTTTGTCAAAAAAAAATTTCAATTACTAGAATTTATATAGATTAGGCCAATAAAAAATATCGTATAAATAATTTATATGATACTTTCTTATTTATTTTGTATAGTATGAATATGGTCTTAATAAGAGAAGCTCATATGACAAAAGAGATAATTTAAGAGTTGGAATCTCGACTTATTTTTTCTTTTTTTTTTCCTAAATAATTTTGGAATTCACAATAAATTTTGACAATTCGCATTGCAAAGACATTAATAACTATGATAAGTTTTATACATTTTTCTTTTTATCTTTTTCTTGTTTGACATGATGTAATATCATTTTTTTCACGAATCCCATCAAATTTTACATAAATAATAGATTATAATTGAATTAGTTCATAATTTTTTTCATCTTATTTAAGTAAAAAAAATTCAAAATTTTATGAGGTTATAACATAAAAAACTGTTATGTGTCATCAAAATAAGGGAGATGGTAACAGGGACATGTATAGTGGAGATTTTATATTATAACTAACATATATTGTTATTTTTTGGTTTGTGTAGCGGTGCATGTGAATGGTTTCGCATGTAAGGAGGCAAAGGCGGTTCAAGTGAGTGATTTCTGCATGAGTGGGTTTCAAATAGCGGGCAACACATCAAACCCATTAGGTTCCAAGGTGACTCCAGCCACAGTAACACAAATTCCAGGCTTAAACACACTTGGGATTTCTATGGTTCGCATAGACTTAGCACCCTATGGCTTAAATCCCCCACATATTCATCCAAGAGGCAGTGAAATCCTCACAGTCTTGGAGGGTAAAATGGAAGTAGGATTTATTATTTCTTCTCCTGAGAATAGGCTCATCTCAAAAGTCCTAAATCTTGGTGATGTTTTTGTATTTCCTGCCGGCCTTATTCACTACCAAAGAAACAATGGATCCACTAAGGCTATTGCCCTTGGTGCTCTCAATAGCCAAAATGCTGGTACTGTTTCCTTTGGTAGTTCAATTTTTGGTTCTACACCAGAAATCCCCACTGATTTGCTTGGAAAAGCTTTGCAGGTTGACTATAATATTATTTCTCAAATTAAGAACAAGTTTTAATTACATTAATTAATTAATTTGTAACCAATTATTAACTCTATTAATAATTAAAGCATCTAAAATGATTTATGCATTTCACTACTTTTGTTTCTAGTTCTTCACCCATAT
This sequence comes from Triadica sebifera, assembly GCA_023653625.1. Taxonomy (NCBI): domain Eukaryota; kingdom Viridiplantae; phylum Streptophyta; class Magnoliopsida; order Malpighiales; family Euphorbiaceae; genus Triadica; species Triadica sebifera. The sequence goes on from CM042906.1 coordinate 16,813,533, forward strand.
CCCTTTGACTTTAATTATAGACTATATTTTAATTGAAGGATTTTGAATGAGGGAATTAAAAGAATTTATGGATTTCTTCCATTCTATAATTTTAATTATAGAATGAAAGAAATTTCACTTTATATAGTATATTCTTTTTCGCCATTAATTTTGCCTCACAATAAATTTTGAAATAACCCAAAATTTTATTAAATGGTTCAGTTTAAATAAATATTGGTTTAAAAATTTTGAGTCACTGCTGAAATTAGATTCACCAACTCGATCTATTCAAATTGTAATTAAATTATTTCAAGAATATATCAGTTTAGAAATATTATTGTAGGATTGATAGGTTATGTTAATCAGGATCTTAGTTAATATGTTTCCTTCCTAGCATTTTGTTTCTTTTTTATAGATTACTTATCATGTATATATGTTAGGCATTCTAAGTTCCAACATTGTGTGAATATTTTCATTACAAAATACAATAATAATATTAATGTGAGGAATTATTTTCAGCTATGTATATCCTTATACTAACAATTTATTATGCCTTAATTGAAATGCAATTATATATATATATATATATATATATATATATCTTACTTTTGTCAAAAGAAAACAAAATTCAATTTTATATTTTACGACCAAAATTATAGTCAAGAAATTATTGACAAAATGGTACATGCACACCAAATTATCTTCCAATTCCAAAACTAATTATTCAATGTATTTTAAATTAATAATTCCATAGTCAAAAGAGGTGATTGGAAAAAAAAAAAAGTTAGGCCTAGCATACAAACAGAAAAAAGAAATTATTATTTTTCAAATCAATTATAAACTTCTTATTTTATTAACTTTTTACAAATTTTCAAAAGAATAAATTACAGAAAATTCTTTCGAGATTTTAACAAATTATAGTTAGAAACAAACTTTTGATTAAAAACATTATTTGAAATAATAATTAAGAATGTTTGAGGTTGAATAGATTGATTGTTATACAGTTACAGTTGTTGATAACGAACAGAAATCATAAACCATTATAAAATATTATTAAATTGTACATAAAACCCTAAAAGAATTCATGCAAAAAATATCTTCAATATAAAAACCATGTGACATATTGCAGTGCTATATTTAAAATTCATACAATATCAAATGAATAAATATTATCTCAAATGATAAAGAGGGTAAACTGTTGTTTTTTAAAGTATGTTTATGATTATAATTTGAAAAATTTAAGAAACTTTTATGTAATTTATTCATTTTTAATAATTATTACAGTTTTATGAAGGAAGTAATTAAAATTTGGCAAAACTCATACTTAGTTTCATGTACTTGTCCATTTTTGCCACTTTGCCTTTTGTATTCATTTTTAGTACATAATGTTTCATATACTCCGTTTTTGGCACAATATGCCCCCAAAATTTCAAATTTAAATAACATCGTACCCCTTGTTGCTAATGTGGCAAGGAAGTGATCTATAAAACAATTTTAGGCTCTTGAATAAGTGGTCCAAAAGGGTTTTTAATTAAAATTTTAACTATCAAAAATAGGAGAAAAATCCTAGAATTTCTTCCCCAAATATATTTTTCTTTTCCAATTGTTGCTAACTATGTGGTCAGAGGTGATATGGCTTTCTCTCTCATCTCTACTCACTCCCTTTCTCACATCTACTCACTCTCCTTCTCTCACCTCTCTAATACATTTGTAGTTTTTAATTTTTTTTATAAAATAAATCATCAAAAAATAATTATTGTACTCTTACCTAGACGTGACCTATCGTCGCTGAAAAAGGAGAATAGAAGCTTCGTGGGAGACCATTGATGGGGGAACAAAAATATTGGTTTGAAATGAAATTGGACAACACACGCTAGTCTAAGTTGCGAACCAGATTGAAATGAAAGTGCACATTTTCTTTCTTTGATTCATGCCTCTCTTCCATTGCGATTGGTGGCTCATTACCATTTAGCCTCTAGAGGTTTTGTTGCTACTAGGATGGTTGGACATGGTTGAAGAGTAGTTGGTTTTGAGAAGAAAAGCTCAATATCATTTTAGATTTGTTGATGATGATTTTCCATATAAAAAAGAAAACCTTAAATTCCCAAATCCCTTCTACACAAAAATGGTAATGATTTTCATAATTAAACACAAGAGAGAAATGCTACCATTTTACACATGGCACAATTAGTGCCATATGTCAAACGCTTATCTGAATGAAAAAATACATCAAGGTGTATGAAAACCATGTGTTTGCTATCTTTATTGTTCCTCAAGCGATAAGGGGCACATTAAAACTGAAATCTGAATTTTTAACGGACTAGTACCAAAAATAGGACATTTTGTACTATAAATGAGTAGAAAAGGTAAATAAGAAAAATGAATAAGTATAGTGTTTTGGGTATGGATTTTGCCTTTAAATTTTATCATTCACATAATTTGATACAACTTTATATATTGTTATTAGTTTCAATTTTATTAATACTAAAAATCTTGTGTTATTACTATTGCCAACACTATGTTTAGTTCTACTCCACTCCATTCCTAATGATTGCCTTGCTAAGGCTTATCATTTGAATTACAAGATTATTGATTTCTTGCAGACTAAGCTTTGAAAAAATGTTGTTTGCTATAGTATTTTGTGTGTTTGTTTATGTAAATATTTGGATTTTTGTATATGTGATTTCTTGTATAATACCCAATGATAATAGCTATAGAATATGTTCGATCACTGGTAGAATTTCAAATAGAAATGTTGAAAGATCAAGAATTGGTGTAATATCCCTTATAATAGCATGAATATTTTCCACTATACTTAGGATATTACGCTTACTTATGTTCGTGATTGACATATTTAAGACTTTAAAAAATAAATTTGTGAAAACTTAAAAACTTATTTATTTTTATAGAAAATTATTTCATTGCCAAAAGGTACAATTCGATCATTGGTCCAATTCAAGATGATCCAACATCCATAGTGAAAGATAATTTGTATTCTTGTAAAATTTTCATTTTTTTAATAAATTGGATTAATGTAATATGTCATGAAATTATCCTATTGCACACAATCACAAATAGTATAGAGCCAGAAAATAGAAAAACAACACAATTTACGTAATTCCGCCAATCATGACTACGTTTATAGATAAGACAGAGAATGTTTCTACTAAGTTCCATGAATTAAGTACAATGCATATTATAAATTCCAAACAAACCCTAAATTGAATTGGACAAAAAAACTAAAACAGACGGCGAGGGGCTTACGAAACTTTAATATTGAATCAAACCCATCATCTTTTGCCCTCTGCTTTCAATTCATACCCCTATTTTTTTATATCTCTTTTCAAGTCCTACTGTGAGATTCTCGAATCGGGTTGCAATTTAGATCTACCAAAATTCAAGACAAATAAACATAATTATTGATTTGATGTGGATTAGTTTGATATTATTTTGTAGGATTTTTGTTATTGAAACTAGCTCTCTAAATTTATTCATATACTAAATAAGAAAATTGTTATGGACAGTCACAATCACGTCAAACTATTCAATACTCATCTTTATTAGTTGGTGAAATGAAAAACAAAATTAAAATAATCTCTTAACTTCTTTTTTTCCATTCACCAATCATTAAGATAGTAAGTATTGAACAATTATTTAAAAAAATAATTATATTAAAACTACTCTAGTAAAAATTTACGGACTAATACAAATAATAAATTGCGGTATAAAAAATAAGTATTACCTTTTTTACAAGATAATTTAATACTAATTTGGTATATAAATTTATTAATGAATCGTAATTTGTTTCATTTGACGAAATGTGCATTCCAGCATTTTGGTTTTTCACAAGTTCACATTTGTTATCTTCATGATAATAAGGTCTTATGATATTCCTCAATATCTCCATTTTTAGATAATTAATCTTCAAACTTAAGAATCAACAATCTCTATATGGTAGTAAAAAAAAATCAAAGTCAAGAATTTCAATTCCAGCAAATTCTTTATCCTAATATCTGATTCATCGCCTTAGTTTTGTGTATTTAGGCTTCAATTTTTGTCCAATAATTAAAATGTCAATACTTAATTGTATAGATATATAAATCAATGTATATAAGTAATTAATTATAATTATTTCTACTTATAGGTTTGATTCGATGTTAAAGTTTCATAAGCTACAGACCCTACTCTATACTTGAAATTAAATCTTCACCTTTGCTTGAATTCCCTCTATCATCGTCAACAAAGAAAATCAATTGAATAATCTATCTTGCAATTGCCTTCGCAAGGGTGCTACTAAGTACTACGTACTCCAACCAAGTCTAGGCAATGCCTAAACTTGCTGACTATGTGATATAATGTCCAAAACATATAATATCAATATGTTTGGTCTACTCATGGTACATCTGGTTTTTAGTGAGATTTATTATACTCTGGACTATCACAAAATATTGGAGGCTTCTACTGTGTCAATCCAAGATCACTCTCCAAGGCATACAACCAAATAAGCTATTTTTTTGCTTCTATTAGAGTCATATGCTCTGCCTCTATGGCAGACAATGCTACTGTAGCTTGCAAAGTTGCCTTATAGTTGATGGCACTACCAGAAATAGTAAACAAGTAACCTGTCAGAGATCTTCTTTCATCCAAATTTCCTGTATAGTGTTAATCCACATAGTGTATAACTGAGTTGCTCATCTCGGCCCTATTTAATGTCAGACCCACATTTGAATTATGTCTCAAATACCTGAAAATTCATTTCACTGCGTACTAGTGTTCTTTTCCAGGACATGTCATGTATCTACTCACCACAATAATTGTATGTAAAATGTGCAAACCATGACATACATGATGCAGCCCACAACAAATAGTTTCATCTCTTCTTTTGTCTTCGATAACAAGTCCGCAAATAGCTTGAAATGGGTAGCAAATTGAACAGATACAGGCTTAGCTCTAACCATATTGAATCACTGAATAACCTTCTCAACACATGACTGCTGAGATAATGACTGCTTTCAACACTCTTAATCATGTATGAACTCACCCAGCAGATGTGGGATGCCAAGAACATGATGTTCTTTTAGCATGTGACATAATGGGATTTTTGTGGCTGCTGCTTTTTTTTTTCCCCATAAAAATGTCAATGATGGATGTTTGTATCTAAATTTTACATAAATGTCAAAGATTGATGCTTTTTTTTTGCATAAATTTTATATTGTTTAGATGTAAACTTATATTTATAAATAGTTAAAAGACTAATTAAAAAAATTAAATTAATAAGTCATTATGTCTAAAATATTCTAAAAGAAAAAAATAAAGGTAATATAGTAAAAGTTCTTTTAGCCTATCTCATTTTAAATTTCTTCTCACTTTTTCTATTTTTTTTTCATCTTTTTCATTTCGTCCGTTATAAGGTCTATCCTGTTGGGAAATAATATCAATTTCCCTATAATCAGATTTATGAGAAATAAAATAAAATGCAAAATAATAAGACACACAAGTTGATAATGAAGTTCGTCCAATTATGCCTACGTCTCTGGACTGCTGCAAATCTTTTACTGAAGGAATAAAAATTTACAAAATGTTTACAAATGTTCACAACTCACAACCTCTCACTAAAACTTTTGTAAGCTTTTATTTTTTTTCTCTCTCACTTTTGGATGGAATGTCTTACAAATGAATTCCTAAGACTATATATAGGGTTACACCTCCTCAATGGACGACCAAGATTAATTCTCACCTATTTTGATGGATGGTTGAGATCATTTCTCACCTACCATCTTACCTACCAAATGGATGGTCAAGATTAATCTTCATCTACCATCTTACCAACCAAATAGATGGTCAAGATTAATCCCCACCCACCAAATAGATGGTCAAGACTGTCCATCTTCATTGTCATTTATTTTTGATGCATGTGTAATTTGACCAACAATCTCCCACTTGAAGACTGGTTTCAATTTGTTTTCACATTTCGATCAATGCAGCAGCCTTTCTAGTCTTGTTACTCTAGCAGACCAACTGAAGTTGAGCACAACTTCAGTTTGTCGATAGTCACCACCTTTGTCAACATATCAGCTAGATTCCTGCTTCCTTGGATCTTCTCCAGTACCAACACATCATTTTCCTCTTTTACCCGATACACCCATTTGTTATGAAGTGTCTTCTTCCCCATGGGTAACTCAGCTAGTTCCCATGTCTAGTTGAAGATCAGAGACTTCATCTTATCTTTCATAGCAAGTTCCCACTTACTAGTATCTCCAGTCTAACAAGTTTCATAATAACATTCAGGCTCCCCTCCATTAGTCAATAACATATAGTTCATGTATCTCCTGTTAGGCACATGAGGCCGAGAGGACCTTCTTAACACAGGAGATGGAGTAGGAGGTTGTGGTGTGTCAGATTGATGCGCACTGCTTGGTCCAACAAGTTCCTCTGGCTGAGGACTTGCTACAATGGGTTCCATCACGGAACTAAATGAGACATCTCTACATCTGCAAATACTGACTCATTCTATTCTTAGTTGCTAGCGACTGTTTTATGCATGTCCTTGTACATCACCCTTTCATCAAAAATCACATCTCTGCTACGGATAACCTTTTTGTTTTCGTCATCCCAAATACAGTAGCCAAACTCATCTTCACTATAGCTGATAAGAGTGCATTTCTTGGATTTGGGATCAAGCTTATTCCTTTCTTGATCACTGATATGCATATATGCTACACATCCAAAAACTTTTAGATGTGACAGATTTATCTCTTTTTGGCTTCATACCCCCTTTGGTATTATGTGCTCCAATGGAACTGATGGTTCTCGATTGATTAAGTAAGTAGCTGTGTTGACTGCTTCTGTCCAAAACTGTTTCGGTAGATCTGACTGTATATGAATACTTCTGGCTCTTTCTGTCAACATTTGGTTCATACATTCAACTACACCATTGTGTTGAGGTGTGCCTGACACGGTTCTTTCCATTCTGCTACCATGCTCATAGCAAAACTTTTTGAATCTGGTTCTTCATATTCACCACCATTGTCGGTTCTGAGCTTTTTAATCTTCAGACCTGTCTTATTTTTAACCATAGCTTTCCATCTTCTGAAAGCCTCAAACACTTCAAACTTATGTTTTAAAAAGTAAACCCATACCTTTCGAGAGTGATTATCGATGAAAGTCATGAAGTAGTGTTTTTCACCAATAGATGAGACGGTCGTTGTCCCCAAACATCAGAATGAACAAGCTCTAGCCTTTCTTTCTTTGGGGTTCTGCCATTTGTTTGAAATCTGACCCCTTTCTTCTTTTTAAGTATGCAATCTTCGCACATGTCTATCTCTACTGATTGTAGACCTGGAAGTTTTCCCTTCAAATGCATAATCTTTATTCCTTTTTCACTCATATGGCCTAGTCTCTAGTGTCATAAATTGGGATTTTTATTGCTAGCTGCAAATATGATTGAATAGCGTGCTCCTACTGTCATGTAAAAAGTGACATTCTTTTTGCCTCGAGCAACCGTCATTACTCCCTTTGAAATCTTCCAATCATCACCATGGAAGATCGTAGTGTAGCCTTCGCTAGCCAATTGCCTTACTGAGATTAAGTTCTTTTTTAGGTCAGAAATATGTGTGACATCCTTCAGCTCCCAAACAGACCCGTTCAACTTAATCTTCACTAAACTTTATCAATAATAGCACAAGGTTGATCATCACCAAGATATACCTTTCCAAGGTTTCTAGGGACATATCTCTTAAATAATTCTTTATGTAAAGTAGCATGGAACGATGCTCCAGAGTCTAACACCCAAGACTCTTCCTTGCTCTCTAAAGAGCATATTAATGCATCATCGCCCCTTGAGGTGGAAGTAACATTTGCCTCTACCTTTGCTTCATGGTTCTTCAGTGCACTCTTGCACTGATTTTCGTAGTGCCCAATCTTTCCACAATTCCAACATTCGACATCTTTCAAACTATGGGAATTACTTGGATTCCTAGATTTAGACCTCCTGTCCTTTGATTTACCTCGGTAGTTTGACTTGATTTGTCCATTTCCTCTGATTGAATTTCTTCCTCTTGACTCTGTATGAAAAATTGAAGAAGTTGATGATTCACCCAACTCTCTCTATAGGATCTCTTCATGGAGAACTAAATCACGAACATCATCAAATTTCAACTTAGTGCTTCCCGATGAGCTACTCACAACCTTGACAGTAGCATTCCAACTTTCTGGTAGAGAAGACAAAAGTATTAATGCTTGTACTTCTTCATCAAATTCAATTACAATCGAACACAATTGAGTTGTGACTGTATTGAGTTCATTGAGATGTTGAGCTACTGATGCGCCTTCTGTCATTCGCAAGTTGAACAAGCATCTCATGAGGTGTACTTTGTTTCAGGCTGAAGGCTTCTCATACATACTAGAGAGAGCCATCATAAGACCTGTCGTGGTCTTTTCCTTTACTATGTTGAAAGCAACATTGCGGGATAACATCAATCGGATAACTCCGAGAGCTTGTCTGTCAAGAAGACTCCAGCCTTCTTCCTTCATAGCCTCTGGCTTATTCCCTGAGAGAGGTTGATATAGATTTTTTTGATACAAATAATCTTCTATTTGCATTTTCCAAAAGCCAAAGTCCGCTATATCGAACTTCTCAATTTTTACCTTTCCTTCATCTGCGTCCATTTCTCCCACTCGAATTTGACTTCCTCTGGATTGTTTCTCACAATTCCTACGAACCACCGTGTATTAAAACACCTCCATGGATAATTTGGTACAACAACCAAATTTCACCATTTATATGAATAGTAATCACCCGAAAAAAGACAGAAAAATGCAACCAACGCTCTGATACCAGTTGTTGGGAAATAACACCAATTTTCCTATAATCAGATTTATGAGAAAGAAAAGAAAATGCGAAATAATAAGACACACAAGTTGATAATGGAGTTCGACCAATTATGCCTACGTCTCCAAACTGCTGCAGATCTTTTACTGAAGGAAGAGAAACTTACAAAGTGTTTACAAATACTCACAACTCACAACCTCTCACTAAAGCTTTTCTAGCTTTTATTTTTCTTTTCTCTCACTTTTGGATGAAATGTCTTACAAATGAATTCCTAAGGCTATATATAGACTTACACCTCCTCAATGGACAGCCAAGATTAATTCTCACCTACTTTGATGGATGATTGAGATCATTTCTCACCTACTGTCTTATCTACCAAATGGATGGTCAAAATTAATCCCCACCCACAAAATGGATGGTCCAGATTAATCTTCACCTATCATCTTACCAACCAAATAGATGGTCAAGATTAATCTCCACACATTAAATGGATGGTCAAGATTAATCTTCACCTACCATCTTACCTACCAAATATTTTATCAACAAAGGATGCACCGTCCATCTTTATTGTCATTTATTTATGATGCATGTGTAGTTTGACCAACATATCCATCATCCGCTACTTTCACAATTGTTATTAGATAAGAATATGAAAGTTATTTTGTTTAATTTTCAAGTATTTTTCATTTTGGATGTTTTTTTTTGTCTAATTTGTTTGTTTTTCCATTGAACAAAATATGTTTGTAAAATTCTTTATGACTCTATTTAGTAAAACTAGTTGTTAGTTAATAATCTAGTAGTTGAAAATCTGATAACTAATAATTTAGCCGATTCAATTAAAAGTGTTTGGTAAAACTAGTTGAAAAATATAAAATGACATAAAATTATACGTTTATTTTAATTAAAAATATTATATAAAATATATTTAAATATATAATACAAACGAATTATATTATATATATGAATATTAAATAATATAAAAATCATACTAAATATCTCATCCCAATAGAATAAATATGTCCATCTTTATCATCTAACATTATATTATTATTATTATTATTATTATTATTATTATTATTATTATTATTATTATTATTATTATTATTATTATAATTATATTATATATAATAATTATATTATTATTAGAACATGACATCTGATTAAAAAAAGGGATAAGATAAAGAAAAATTATAATCTATTAGCTTCTAACATGAATGCTAGTCCTATTAGCTTTTTTTTTATATTATAATTTAGTTTATTTTTAAGAAAACTACTTTACTAAATACAAATTATTGGTTAAATTAAATTATATTTATAGTCAAGATTATAATGTAGCTTGATATTATCAAAAAGTACCTAAATATACTTTTAATGCTTAAATATTCTATTATTACTTAATAATTAACAATTTATTATAATAATTGATTAGTTTTTAACTTGAGATTTTTCTTAAAATAAAAAAAAATTATCTTCAAGTTTGTATTCCTAAGAAAGTTTATCTTAAAATTCGTAATAAATGTTTTGATGTGAATTTCTAATAAAAGTGTACCTTAAAAGTTTTGTTACAATTAGTTATATTTTGCTTATATGTCTTTTATCCTTATGAATATTATTTTATATTGTATCATTTAGAATTAAAATAACCGAAAACTCATATCGAATTATTTTTAATTATTAGGAAAATACAATATGAAGATTTTTTTAAGATAATAACAAGATTTTAATTTAGAAATTCCTAATTTTCCACGACAAGATTGTAATTTTTTTGATTCTTGAATTGAACTGGATCATATACATCTTTAAAACAAACAGCGGAAAAGTGGTATATCTTTTTTTAAATAATTACAAACAAACCCCAACCTTTTATTTCACCTTCAATTAGACTCTCTAACTTTTCTTTTTGGCAAAAGATATATTGAGCCTTTTGAATTTATCTATTTTTATCGTTATGCCCTCTTAATAAGTTTTTGGTCCAACTTGCCTTTCAAAGTTTATTTTTGGACTATTTTGTCACTTAATATTTCAAAAACACGACATACCAGACCATCATATTACTATGTAGCATGTTGGAAAAATATATTGGTGCGTAAAATGCATACGCTATTCTTGGGTTTAAGAAAACATATTATAACAAAAATGTAAGAGGTAGTTTGGACCAAAAACTAGTTAAGGGGGCAAAATAACGAAGATAGATAAATATAGATGATTAAGTATGTCTTTTGTCATTTCTTTTAATACCAATTGGACATCTTAACATTTCAAAAATCTTTTACATAGATAATTCTGTTAATTATTTCATTTAAAACTAATAGAGAAAACTTTTTGATCGATTTCTCACGTGTGATGTTGTCCATTTGGTATTTTATGATTTACTCAGATCATAAATTTATGCTTGAAATATTTATTTCCTTGTCGCATTACCTCCTTGAGTTATAAAGATTAGAAGAACATTATGCCATGCACCCATGTCATGTTACCTTAGTTTTTTCTTTTTTTTTTCTTTTTTTTTTCTTGAGGATATGTCATTTTGCCTTAATTAATTATTAAGTCTGTGTAATTAAGAATTAGAGGTATCCATGCATGAGACTATATCAGTAAGTTTTAATTTGGTTACACTGAATTATTTTAAAATTATAATTTCAGAAATTAATTAGTCTTAGAAAGTTGTGTAAAGAAAAAAAGCCACATATTATTTAAAAAAATAAAAAGCCAAAGGAGATTCCAAACATACGGATCAAATAGAAATGGTAAATATATTTTTCATATTACTATCTTCAGCCTTTAAAAAATGACATATATATACTCACTTTTAGCACTATGGAACCCACGTAAAAGAAAATAGTTATTGACTTCTGTTATGAAATTCAATTTACTCAGTTTCATACTAAATTTACATATCTTGTGTAATTAGAATTTTAATATTTTGCTCATTTTATAGTCTAAAATTTTAATATGGGCTAATTAGATTGAGTTACACGCTGCAATATGTCCATTATCAGCGCTAATTGCAGACAAAATTTCAGCGAATTTTTCTCAAGTAAAAATAAAATAAATAAAGATGTGAAGGGTATATCATGACTCAGTCAAATACATGATTGGTCCTATCATAAGTTGTTTTTTTGAGAAAAATAAACAGAAGAGAGGAGGCAAGTCTTCATTCTTCAAACCAGACATAAATTAAAATGAGAGAACATAAAATTGAACACTCACTTTCGGACCCATATATTTGGATTGGATATATCACTTCATACCCATAAATTTAATATGTAAAACATAGAATAATTAAAAAGAAGAGGTCAAGCAAAAGGCATAATTAGACTTCTTCATTAACGTTCAGTCTCATGCTTGAAAGCCACATGGAAGGAGATGCTCAGCCCATAAGATGCCGACAATAAATTTAAAATTTTACTATTAATGAGAAAGAAAAAGAAGAGAAATTCAATAAATGTGTTACTGTATCATTAAATTAATTTACAAATGTGCGATTGAATTAAGAGAAATTCTAAGATAGATTGAGTATATATAAAAATTTATTTTGAATTAAGAGTTTTTTCAAGAAAGAAATTATAAATGAAGAAGACCAAGTCAACCATATTATTCCAATGCAAGATTATGAATGCTTCAACACTGTGGACGGCTCTCTCTCTCACTTTCCTTCATAAAAGGAGACCACTTTTCAGAATTCACATATCAGAACTGTTCCTTCCCTTACCTATTTAATTTTCTTTGAAAAAAAAAACTCTATTTAGTTACATTGAAATGACTTCTAGGATTTTTCTGTTAGGGTTTCTTGCCTTTACTTGCTCTCTTGCTGTGGCTGATCATAGTCCTCTTCAAGACTTTTGCGTGGCTGACCCCAGCAAACCAGGTATATATGTATATATAAATTCTCCATACATATATATTTTTGTTATCTTACTCAGGTTTGAATTTGATAATTCATTCAACTTAATTTGATTCATAAACTGAATTAAAACTTCTTGATAATCATTTCTGGGGCGTATCTATGTGAGGTTTATTGACCTCGCTCACTTTGGCAAACTTCACTTTTTTTTTTTTTTACCTTTGTTCGATATTTGTATTATTTTAATCTCAATGAACAATTACAATTGAAATCAGTAAAACCTGAAAATAAAAAAACAATTAATAATAACCCCACTTTATAAGGTAATAATTTTATTAAATTTTTCAATGATCATATACAATTTTAATCCCGCTTACTCAAAATCGGGATACATTCCACGGACTTAAAATCTTGATACGCATTTAGGTAAGAATATTGTTTATTGATTGGTGTTATTTTATGCTGGAATTACAGTTATGGTGAATGGATTGACATGCAAGGACCCAAAGCAAGTTCAAGCAAGTGATTTCTTCTTCAGTGGGCTTCACATTGCAGGAAACACATCAAACCCATTAGGTTCAAAAGTGACACCAGTTACTGTGTCGCAATTACCGGGACTAAACACACTTGGGATATCCATGGCTCGCATAGACTTTGGACCATGGGGTGTCAACCCACCACACACGCACCCTAGGGCCACTGAAATCTTGACTGTTTTGGATGGTAGCCTCGAAGTAGGCTTCGTGACATCTAATCCAGAGAATCGGCTCATTTCAAAAGTTCTGAATAAGGGAGATGTGTTTGTGTTCCCTGTAGGTCTCGTTCATTATCAGAGGAATACTGCGTATGGCAGAGCAGTAGCGATTGTTGCACTCAGTAGCCAAAACCCAGGTGTTATTACTATTTCTAATGCAGTTTTCGGCTCAACTCCTGACATTGCCCTTGATACTCTTGCCAAAGCTTTCCAGGCTGACAAGAATCTCATTTCTCAGCTTCAGGCTAAGTTCTAGCCAATTCATCTGCTGTTATTGTTTTAGTTTTGTTCAAAATGTGATTCTTAATGCTTTGAGTTGTGCTATTTTTTTCATTTTTTATTTGTATTGTCGACATTATTGATCAGTCAATGAATTTGTCATTTTATAATTGAATTAATTTTGGGTTTTATCAAGCTTTATCAACTCAATCTTTTAATTCTGCCGTAGCAAATTAGAATATAGGATAAGGCAAATGTACAGATTAGTCCCTGAAGTATGTACTAATATACAACTTGGATCATAAATTATGACTAAGTACAATCAGATCCCTTACCTTGAATCAAGTCCATTTACCCACTTATTGTCTTACCGTCATCTGTCTCATAGACGGAACCATTTACACCAACAACTCTCCTTTTACCTACCATTGTTCCTCTTGATCAAAGGCAGTATATTCACTCACATGCAATACATTCAAATAATTAATCCTCATGACCTTTAAAGAAACAAAGAACATGACAAATTGTGAAAACAAACACATTCCAACAATCAAATAGCTTAAATACTCCACATCACAAACAACAAAAATAAGTGTGCCAAATTGATGGATACAATGCAGATCGGTCTCAAAAAATGGACCAACTAAATAAAGAACATATGCCAGATCAAATCTAAAAGGGGAAACAAAGGAAAGAACAAATTAGAAGTGTTGGTCTAGATATTATGAGGTCTCATTTTCAGGATGAGAGAATTCCAAAAACCAAGTGAAACAGGTAGCGAAGAATGAAAGGAAATAAAAGAAATATCAATTTCTACTCTTCTACTTAGCTTTTATTGAGAAAGGAAAAAGGATGGAAATAAAAGAAGAAATTTGATACATTTCCTGAGACAACAATGGTGTGGACATATCTTTAGCAGAAATGACTCATATACAAATTTTATGATTTCTTCTTTGTAATATATTACTAACTATATTGGGGATATTTATCAATTTATTATAAATGAAAAAAATACCAATTTAGGGTATTTTTTATAAAATTACTATTTTAGGATAATTTACTATTCAAATGAATTAGTCAAAGGTCAACTGGCGCACAAGATTCAAACTATACAGACTAATTTTTAAAAATTTTTTTGCTTTGTACACCACTTGAAATGGTGCAAAGAGAATAAAATAATTTTTTTAAAAAAACATTTGACTCTGTGTGTAGAGAATAAAATAATTAAAAGTTTTTTGCTTATGTGTGCTACTTGAAGTGACTCACAAAAAATAAAATAATTTTAAAAATATTTGGACTTTGTGCGCCAGTCTAACTAGTGCATAACCTGCCTCCTACGCTAACTCAGCAAAATTATACTAAAATGATAAATTATTTAGTAAAATATCCTATACCTAAAATTTTATGAATTTTTACTATAAATTTATAAATTGTTTTCTAATTTACAACAAACTAAGAATGTTTCCACTATATTGATTGGTGTATTATGATTTCTTCCTTGTAATATCAGTTCCAAATATGATTTCTTCATTTTCCATCAGTTTCTCAGCAATCAAACAATACTTTACTACTCTTCAGTTGATTTAAACTAAAATCTCAATCAAAATTGACTAAATAGATACATTTTTTCCTCAAATGCAATCCTCACTTTCTACTTTTTGTTCGAAATGGCTGCCTCTATCTGGGAAATTTCCAGAGGCTCCATTTTCTTCCTTAAAATTCTTAGTCTAGTTCGATTTTGGCCATGACTAGGTAAAAGACATGTCAAAATTGAAATTTGAGGCTTTGAGATTCCATCAGAAAGTTGAGATTGAGCATTTTAGTGGTGTGATGTTGCAAGTGTAGGTGTTCACTTACCTGCTACTGTTGACGGACTCAGCCAGAAGGGCATTGATGATAATGCTGAAAGGCTTTCTCCTACATTTTCAGTGACTCCATGAATCACCATTCCTCCCTTTATTCTTCTAACTCTTCGGCGTTGCAACACTCTCTCACTTCCACTGCTACCAAGAAAATGAAGAATGCTTTGGGCATCTAATCGCCAAGTTTTACTTTTATTGGACACAACTAGATTAAAAGTGGGAGACAACCAAATATGCATTTATGGGTTTCTTTTATTAATTTTACGCAAAATGTATAAGCCTCATTTTAGCATGTAAAATGCTTGAAGAAATGTGTGAACGAGATGTGGTGTCATAGATTGCTCCATTAGTTAGGGTTTGCAAATGATTGATATGAAAAATGGTAGAGTTGGCTTGTATTCAAAAATGAGAAATATAGGTGAGAGAGGTGAGAAATGCATGTGATATAATAAATAGTAATGGGTTTATCAAGAAACAATTTGATGCCAAAAGGGAGAGATGTTGGGGGAAACAATTTCTTCTTTGGGGCAGATGATAGTAAGACAACATGGGTTAAATGGATTTGATTCAAAGTTAAGAGTCATATTGTGCTAAGTCATATTTAGGATCCAAGTTGTATATTAACACATATTTCAATGGTTGATTTGCACCTTTAGCCTTTACAATATATATTTAAGTGAGAGTATGAAATATCTTTAAAACTTGAAAATAAGTACTTTTGCACCTTTATAGGTCTATCTATCCAAAATCCACATTAATATGCAAAGCTATAAAAATATTGAAATAGTTTTGAAAAACAATCTCCTTATTAAAATTATTGAACCTTAAGGGATATTTCTGCCATTTTGATGATAACAAATAATAAGACAACAAGAAATTTAACTACATTTTGTTCTCTAAGTGTGTTAGACAACTTATTCATTCTTAAAACCTTAAAGTGAGTTGAAAGAGAAGAATTAAAGATTAAGATATTAAAAAAATGCAAATAGTCATGCCCATGAATCTAAAAGTCACGCCTGTGACTAATGTCATTCCCGTGGTGAATGATCACCACCCCTGTGAAAATAGCTCTTCACGCCCGTGAAACAAGTAAGTTCTAAGACTGTTCATTAAAACGTTCACGGCAGTGAAACATTGGCCCAACCGTGAAGATTGATAAAGTCATGCCCATGAAGATTTTGTCATGCCCATGAATGACCATTCATTTTCAGACAGAATGAGTCATAACCAGAGTCACGACTTTCATTCACGGCTACGAAGAACAATCACGCCCGTGACCTTGGAGAGAGAAACTTATCAGGGGTGAACGAAAAAGCAGTTGAACGACTATTTTAACATTAACTGCACCCCTAAAATGGCTATATTTGATTTTAAAGTATAAATACAACACAATTATGACTTCTACAAGTTAGAAAAACAATCATTCATTTTTCTATTCTTATATAACTTTGTGCATTTATTTTTTATTCAACAACTTTATTATTTGAGATTGTAAAACCATAAATTGCTCATAATTGCTGAGCATTTTGGGTGGTGAGTGTTTTCATCTTGTAATTAATTACTCAAAAGTGAGTTTGAGTGAGTTGGGTTATGAGTGGAACACTTTTAAGAGTTTTTGTGTGAACCATAAAAAATACAAGGATTTAGTTGTTGTCTTAGCCATTAAAACACAATAGTTGTTTCCGGGTTAGGTGTTAGCCAAGAGAGAAACATCATAGATAGAAGTGAACTAGAGATAAAATTCCATTGTAACACTATAAGTATTAGTGAAACACCCAATCGAGATTGGGGGAGAGGAGTAGGATTTGTTAATACTCAAACCTCTATAAATCTTTTGTGCACTATATTCCTCTTCTTTTCACCATTCATTATTTAGCTGCTTCTTTCTTCAAGTAATTTTTATTTGCCAACCAATTCAACCCTCCTTCTTGGTTATTATTTGGATAACAATTGGTACCAAAGCCAGGTTTAGCAATCAAGCCTAAAAGCACTAGTAAAGATCAAACTATGGCCAACGAAGGATTTCATTGTCTCAAACCCTACTTTGTTGAAGTTAACTATGCAAATTGGAAATTCAAGATGGAAATCTATCTTAATAGTGAAGGAATAGATGTTTGGGAGTTTGTTCAGAAAGAATGGACACCTCCAACAAGAAAAAATTCTAAAGGATGAGGAGAAATCACTATAAGGGATGAATGGACAAAAATTCAGAAAAGAGCAAAAACAAGAACAAGAAAGTCATGACTATCCTAATCAGCTCTTTATCTCTTAAAAAGTGTGGTCGAATTCAACATTGTCTTACCGCCTACTCTTTTTGGAAGACTTTGTAGAACTACCATAAAGACAGCAAACAAGTTAAGTCCTAGAAGGTTCAACTTCTTATCACTGAGTATGAGCTTTTCAAGATGAAGCGTAATGAGACCATTACCAAAATGACAAATTGTCTTTTTTCCATTGTCAATGGCATGAGGAATCTTGGAAAGCACTATACCTAGGAAGACATAAACAATAAGATTTTTAAGAGTCTTCCAATGAAGGATTATAGCTTAAAAGTTGCGGGCATAGAAAAAGTAAATGAAGACTTAAGTGTGATCCCCACCAACATGCTAATTGGTAAACTTCTCACTCATGTGATGACTCTAGTAAGAGATAAAGAAAATGAAGGAGAAAAAGAGAGGAGAAAGCCAATTGCACTCAAAGCATCAACTTCCATGCCTGTAGATGAAGATCTTCTTAGTGATAAAGAATTAGTTGATGAAGGACATAAGCAAATAGCCCTACTTTCAAGGAGGATCAAGAGATTGATCTTCAAAAAATATGGCTCAATCAATAACTACAAGCAAAGGGCTTTAGAGTTCCCTCCCATAAACTTTTCATCCAATAAAGGCAAGAAGGAAGTAAAATGCTATGAATGTGGGAAGAAAGGTCACATCAAATCAAAGTGTCCCAAGCTCAAGAAGTACAAGAGGAGACCCAATAAAGAAAATGAAGAGAAGGGTAAAAAATCCACTTGGGATGACTCCTCCTCCTCATTCATGGAAGAAGAAGAGGAAGATGGGGTGGCTAACTTATGCTTTATGGCTATTAAGGATGACTCCACTGATCAGGTATGCTCTATATCCCAATATTGTGATTATCTATGTGATTTAATTGATGATGATGATGACGATATAATTGAATTCTTGAACCTTGAAATAGAAAAATACAAAAAGAAACTAGAACTTTATAGAAAAAATAGCTCAAAGCTTAGAAATGATTTCAATTACCTTCAAAAGGTAGTTGAAAAGCTACAAATTTGAAATGACTCTTTAAAAATATCATTAGATGAAATTTCTTCAAAACCCTCAATGAATTCTCTTTTAAAAGAAAATAATGCTTTGAAAAATGAAGTTAATGAGTTTGGAAATTCTATTTCTAGATACTGCAAAGGGAATGAGAGTTTAGATACTTTTATTATATCACAAAGACCTCCTTTAGTGAGACATGGTCTAAACTTCAATGGAACATCATCATCCTCCTAACCTAAAACCATATTTGCTAAATCAAGCACATCACAAACTTCTACAATTGAGGTAATAGCCCCAAGAGCTGAAGGCAATGTACACACAAAATCCTCTACTCAAAAGAAGAGTAATCAAAGATCACTTGGCTCAAGAGGGAAACCTCAAAAAGCCAATCATGTTTTCTTATACAAGAAGCTTGCACCTAGGTAAGTACCTATCACAAATGCATATTTATGGCATTGTGCACAAACACCACCTAGGGAAATAACAAAGCCTAAATACATGGAAAAATAGAAAAACATATATAAGTCTAAACAATGTCACTATTGCATGAAAATTGGGCATATAAACAAAAATTGCTTTATAAGAAAGGCTCATTGGGAACCTTCTAGTGCTAATCCTCAAGGACCCAAGTTCATTTGGGTACCTAGAAACTAAACCTAAAATATAGTTTTGTAGGTATGTCTCAAATCCATATCAAAGGAAAATGTTCGGCTAGTGGATAGTGGATGCTCAAGGCATGTGACTGGTAACAAAAGTCTCTTCACCCATATCAACAGGATTGATAGTGGTAAGGTAACTTTTGGAAATAATGCTAAAGGTAAGGTAATTGGCATTAGATCTATTAGTTAAAATGGTGCAACTTTAATTGAAAATATTTTGTTTGTTGATGGTTTAAAACACAACTTGTTAAGTGTAAGTCAATTATGTAATAAGGGAAACCAAGTCACCTTTACCTCTAATGAATGTATTGTAACCACTCTAAATGACCAAGAGACATTCAAAGGAGATAGATATGACAATACTTACATAATAGACTTACACAAAATATCTAACCTCTTCTCTAAGTGTCTTATGACTATTAGCGATGAGTTTGGGCTATGGCATAAAAGGCTTTGTCATGCAAGTATGGACTTAATTAAAAGCCTTAGCAAAGGAGAGCTAGTCAATGGACTACCAAAAGTCAAATTTGAAAAGGATAAGACATGTAAACCGTGTCAAAGAGGAACACAACACAAAACATCATTCAAGTCTAAAAATATAGTAAGTACCTTTAAACCACTACAACTTTTTACATTTAGATCTTTTTGGACTTATTAGAATTGCTAGTTTAGGAGGTAAACACTATGCATTGGTTATCGTTGATGATTACTCTAGATTCACATGGTAATTTTCTTAGCTCAAAAGAGTGATGCTTTTGAATCCTTCAAAAACTTTGCCAAAAGAGTTTAAAATGAAAAAGAATATTTTATTTCTAAAATAAGAAGTGATCATGGCAAAGCATTTGAAAATGAAAATTTTGAAAACTTTTGTTTAGAATATGGTATTTCTCATAATATTTCAACTCCTAAAACACATCAACAAAATTGGGTAGTTGAAAAGAAAAATAGGACTTTAATTGAAATGGCTCGAACAATGCTCAATGAGTATGGTTTATCAACCTACTTTTAGGCCGAAGCCATAAATACTGCACACTATATTTCTAACTGTGTTTTCAAAAGGCATCTTTTAAATAAAATCTCATTTGAGCTATGGAATGGAAGAAAACTTATGATTTTATATTTTATAGTATTTGGATGCAAGTGTTTTATATTAAACACTAAGGATAATTTGGAAAATTTGCTTCTAAATTTGATGAATGTATCTTCTTAAGATACTCCACTTCTAAAAAAGCTTACATAGTCTTTAATAAAAGATCATTAGTTGTAAAAGAATCTATGTATGTTGTTTTTGATCAATCCAGTAAACTTGATCTTGTGAATGGTAGTGTTTTTTTATTAAATTATAGGAACAATGAAAAAGCTTGATCTTGATCATGGAAAGGATGATGGAACCTTAACGAAAGATGATGATGATCAAGAGGAGCAACAACAAGAAAATTCGCTACCTTAAGCTTAAAAGCAAGGAACCCAAGAGCTTCCATATGAGTGGAAATTTATAAAAAACCACCCCATGGAACAAATCATAGGTAATCCTACTAAGAGTATATGTACTATATCTAATCTTAAACTTTTAGATTATAATCTTGCCTTTGTCTCTCAAATTGAGCCAAAGAATATTGATGAGGCTTTAAATAATAAAAATTGGGTAATTGCTATACAAGAAGAGCTCAATCAATTTGTGAGAAATAAGGTTTCGACCTTAGTTCCTAGACCTAACGACTATCCAATCATTGGTAGTAAATAAGTGTTTACAAATAATTTAGATGAACAAGGTCTTATAACTAGAAATAAGACTAAATTAGTTTCCAAATGTTACAGTCAAGAGGAAGGCATAGATTATGATGAAACCTATATTCCGGTTGCTAGATTAGAAGCAATTAGAATAGTTTTAGCTTTTGCATGCCACATGAATTTTAAACTTTTTCAAATGGATGTTAAAAGTATCTTTTTAAATGGCTTTATAGAAAAGGAAGTCTATATTGAACAACCTCCCAGTTTTGAAAGTCATATATTACCAAATCATGTGTTTAAGCTCACTAAGGCCTTATATGGTTTAAAAGAAGCTCAAATAGCTTGGTATGAAAGACTTAGTGCATATCTATTAAAAAATAATTTTTCAAAAGAACATGCAGACACAACTCTTTTTATTAAAAAACACAAGCATGATATATTACTTGTTCAAATTTATATTGATGATATCATTTTCAGGTATACTAATGAATTGTTATGCCAATAATTTGCTAAGTACATAACTAAGGAGTTTGAAATGAGCATGATGGGTGAGCTCAAGTTCTTCTTTGGTCTTAAAATCAATGTAATGATAGCATCTTCATCAACCAATCCTAGTACACCAAAGAACTATTAAAGAAATTTGGAATGGAAGGGTGTAAGATTGCAAAGACTCCAATGTGCACTTCATCCAAGTTGGACAAAGATGAGAAGGGTAAGAGTATATATGAAAAGTTTTATAGAGGTATGATTGGATCTCTTTTATACCTTATTGCTTCTAGACCTAACATTATGTATAGTGTATGTTTATGTGCTAGATTTCAATCATGTCCTACAGAATCATATTTGAATGTTGTTAAAAGAATCTTAAAATACAAGAACAACAAGATATATCTTGAATAGAATATGATGCAAGAATGAAAGACAACTTTTGAAGATCAAAATAAGAAGAAATAGCAATGTCACGCCCGTGATATAGCTTAGCTCCAACTCTTCAATATTTAAAGTTCACGGCCATGAAGGATCATACCAACCGTGAATGATCAAATCAGTCACGCCTGTGAAAGAAAGACACGACTATGAAATAACATGTCATGTTCTTCCAGAGAGCTTCACAGCCAGAGTCACCACTTGAACCATGGCTTAGAAGAATGTTCATGCCCGTGAAAGTATAAAGTCACACCCGTGATCAAATACTTCAATTTCTTCTAGAAAGCTTCACGGTTAAAGTCACCACTTAGACCACAACTTGGAAGAACATTCATCACCGTGACACATATAGTCACGCCCATGAATGAGGACAGAGAAACATGTCAGGCGCGAAGTTAAGAGTTTGTTCAACGGCTATTTCCATATTAAATGCATCCAAACGGCTATAATTCGCTGAGGAAGTATAAATGCAAGCCATTTATTAATCCTAAAAAGAAGAACAACAATTACTTTGAATCTTGAATCTTGTTGTAGCCTTTGTGCATTAATTATTTTCAACAAAAACCTTTATTCTTTGTATAAACCTAATTGCTCATAATTTCTAAGCACTATAGGTTGGTGAGTGTTTTCATTGTAATCAATTACTCAAGTGAGTTTGGGTATATTGGGTTGAGATTGAAAAAATTGTAAGGGTTTATTATGTGAGCCATAAAATACAAGGAATTGGTTTATTGTGTGAGCCATTAAAACACAAGGGAATTTATGAGTTAGGTATTAGCCATTGAGAGAAACATCATAGTTGGGAGTGAGCTTGTAAACCTTCATTGTAACACTTAGTGTGTTAGTAAAACTCCCAATTGAGATTGAGGAGAGGAGTAGGGTTTGTTAATACCCGAACCTCTATAAATCATGTGTGATATCTCTTCATCCCTACTCTATTTAATTTTATTCCACATTTAAAGTTAAGAAATTTTTATTTCATAACCAATTCAACTGCCCTTCTTGGTTCATTGTTTAGGTAACAAAGTGTTTCACTTTTAACCTGATATACCCAAACTCACTTTTGAGTGATTGGTTACAATGAAAACACTCACCAACCTATAATGCTCAGAAATTATGAGCAATTCAGTTTTTACAATGAATAGATGTTTGTTGAGAAAAATAATTAATGCACAAGGCTACAACAAGATTAAAGATATAAAGTAATTGTTATTCTTCTTGTTCTTTTTTTTATTCTTTCTTGTTGGAATTCATAAATGACTTGCATTTATACTCCCTCTGTGAATTATAGTCGTTTGGATGCATTTAATACGGAAATAACTGTTGAACCAACTATTAATTTTGCGTATGACATCTCTTTGTCCTCGTTCATGGACATGAATATATGTCACGATTGTGAATGTTCTTCTAAGTGATGGGCTAAGTAGTGACTCTGACCGTGAAGCTCTCTGGAAAAATTGGAAGTGAATGATCACGAACATGACCAATACGATCGCGAACGTGACTAATACTTTCACGGACATGAATATTCTTCCAAGCCGTGGTCCAAATGGTGACTCTGGCCATGAAGCGTTTTGGAAGAATTTGACATTTTTGGTCACGAGCGTGACTATCTTTCGCGGGCGTGACTGCTTGATCATTCATGGTTGGTTTGATCCTTCATGGTCGTGAAATTTGAATGTTAGAGAGTTAACGCTAAGCTATATTCACGAGCATGACAAAAGTAGTCACAGGCATGACACTTTGCTTTTCCTTTGATTTTAATCTTTAAAAGTTATCTTTCAACCTTCCTTTATGTTCTAATCAAAGTATATCTTGTTTAACTCACTTAGAACACAAACATTGTTAAATACATTATTGTTATTTTATTTGTTATCATCGAAATGATGAAAATACCCTTAAGGTTCAACCATACTAAATCACGTCCGTAAAATAAGTAAGCACTAAGATTGTTCATTCAAATGTTCACAACAGTGAAGCAGTGGCCCAACTGTGAAGATTAATAAACTCACGTCCATGAAGATTGTGTTGCACTCGTGAATGACCACTCATTTTTAGACCGAATGAGTCACGACTAGAGTCATGATTTTCATTCATGGTTTCGAAGAACAGTCATGCCCATGACTCTGGAGAGAGAAACTTGTTAGACGTGAATAGAAAATCAGTTGAATGACTATTTTCACATTAAATGCACCCCAAAATGGCTATATTTGATCTGGAAGTATAAGTACAACACATTTATGGCTTCTACAAATTAGAAAAACATTGATTCATTCTTCTAATTTTGTATAGCTTCGTGCATTTAGTTTTTATTCAACAACTTTCATTATTTGAGATTGCAAAACCATAAATTACTCATAATTGTTGAGCATTTTGGGTGGTGAGTATTTTGATCTTGTAATCAATTACTCAAAAGTGAGTTTGAGTAAGTTGAGTTATGAGTGAAACACTTGTAATGGTTTTTGTGTGAGCCATAAAAAAATACAAGGATTTGGTTGTTATGTTAGCCATTAAAACACAAAGGTTATTTCTGGGTTAGGTGTTAGCGAAGAAAAAAGCACCATAGGTAGAAGTGAGCTAGATATAAAACTTCATTGTAACACTACAAGTGTTAATGAAACACTCAATCGAAATTGGGAAGAGGAGTAGGGTTTGTTAATACCCAAACCTCTATAAATCTTGTGTGTTCTATATTCCTCTTCCTTTCACCATTCATTATTTAGTTGCTTCTTTTTTCAAGTTATTTTTATTTTCCAACCAATTCAACCCCCCCCTTCTTGGTTATTGTTTTGGGAAACAAAGACATTATTTATGGGTTTCCATCATTTTCCTAGAATTTGTATTATACTCAAATACTATACTTTGTATTCACATAACTAAATAGCTGGTACTTCACGTCCGCGATCTAAATCCTGACTATATACGTGTATTGCTATCGTCAATACTGTAGTACAAAAGCTACCGATCAGAGTCTAAATACAAATATATGAGTATGATAAATCTACTTTAATATGATAATGTGATGTTTAATATGGATAAAGACTTGATTTGATGAACTATTGCAATTACGTTTCATGCATGCAAATCGAGGCAACAAACCATGTTGAAAATACAAGGTTTTCGTCCGACAGTGAGAATTTGAGTTAAACATACCAAAATATAGATAATAATATTTTAAGGTCACAAGTGAAGTTATATGAAAATATTTTAAGGTTAAGGACTCCGATTTGCAGAAATAATCTTCTAGGTACGAATTTATGGTCTAATTTTTCTAATGAGAGTTAGAGATATTTCACTATCACAATGGTCATTTTGTAAAATAATTTGGGAATTTGGGAATCGAACTTTTGATGAATTTTTACAGGCATGATTCATAAAAAAATATTAAATCACAAAAATATAATTTTTGTACCAGTGGTCATTTTGTAAAAAAAAAAAACCATTTTGAAGACAAAAGCATTTTGAGAATATTGGCATATTCAATTTGAAGAGATAAGGACAATTGGGATATGGAATTTAAGAAAATAAATTTATTCAGGTACTAAATTGAAAAATTAGAAAGTTTAGTGAAAAAAGTCCAAAGTTAAAGTTTCTTTTTGAATTAATTTGGATAAAAGTCAAAATATATTCTTGATTAATTTTAATTGACTAATAAGGATTAAGCTTAAGTAAGATTAATTATGCATTAATCAAGTATATAAAAACAAAAATTCAAGAATTTCATAACAAAAACAAAAACACATTTTCTTCTTCTTCTTACTTTAGACAACCACCTTTTTTTTTTTTTTTTATTTCTTTCAATTTTCTCTCATAAGTTACCATCATCCAAGAATAAGGAAGTATAAGGAATTAAGTGGGAGTTAAAAAAATATATTTTTAGAAGCTTGATTAAAATTCAAAGAAAGCATAAGGGTGTGATTTTTTCACTTCTTTCTCAAATATTACTTGATTAAAGTTAATTTTAATTTTCTTTTTAAGTTGATATTAAGTTTAATGATGAATTGAAATTGAATTAGTGTGAAGATAAAATGAAGTTTTGAAATAAAAATGGAGGAATAATTGAATAACAATGAAAAATGAGTTGATTTAAGGTTAAGGTGGATAAAGATTATGCAAATTGAGAAAAACAATAATTTTAAAAGAATGTTTGGGAATTTTTATTAATAGTAGAAATTATTGGAAACTAGAAATAATTAAATCTTAGCTTATCTAGATAGAATTTGAGTTTTAGGAATGATTAGAAGTGAGAAAATAATTGTTGGAGTGGAAAAACTATTTAATAGAATTTTTGCTCAATTTTTAGATTTTGGCTGAATTATTGAAAAATTTATTGAGAATTATTTTGGTAAATTTATTGAAAATTGTAGAAAAATAGACATTAGAAGAAAAATGAAAATAAATTCAAAAAATAATAATGGAGAAGGAAAAATAAGAAAATAAAATAAAAAAATTATTAAATAATTATTGGTCATACTGAAATATGTGTCGGATGAACGAAAAAATAAATTATACATTAAATGTGCGCAGTGTGATTTAATATTGATAGAAATATCGGTAAAAATGAGAGTTGATGAATTTATAAGTAGATTAATTTACATTAGACGTAACAATTGTTTTGGCTTAGAAATTTACTGAATTTGGCCAAATTATTGAAAACTATTGAGTATTATTTTGTTAAAAGTGGTGGTGGAAAATGGAGAAAAATGCATTAAAGTAATTATAGAAATTTATTTAGAAGTTTTGGAACATTTATTGAATTAATATGAATGTTTGAATAGAAAATTGTAGAAAAATGGACATTAGAAGAAAAATAGAAAAAAAAATAATAGATAAGGAAATAAAATAAAATATTATTTAAAAATATTGGTCGCACTGAAATACGTGTTAGATAACCAGAAAAGTAAATTATACATTAAATGTGCGTAATGTGATTTAATATCAATAGAAATATTAGTAAAAATGAGAGTTGAGGAATTTATAAGTAGATTGATTTATGTTATAAGTAACAATTGTTTTTGCTCAGAAATTTATTGAAATATATTCATTAATATGCACGATGTCGGAATAGATATGGATATTTGACAAGGGAGGAAAAATTGGTGGAGTCTGACAATTTAAAAAAGGATTGTACAAAACTATTATAGTAAAAACCACAAAAGTAATTAATAGATTTTTATAGTTAATATATTGGAAGTGAATGATTCTAATAAAATATTTTAGTAACTTTGCTAAATGTTGGAAATATATTATGAATGATAATGTTAAATTGAGAATTTTTGAAAAATTTCCTAAACATTAAATGAATGGTAAGCACTTCATTGAGAGAAAAAAATAGATATAAATAAGATAAAATTTATTTGTGAATTGAATTTTAAGAAAATAATATAAAAACATTTATATGTAATCAAATCGATTAAAGTGTGATAGGTAACTTGTGATTGATCAAAAATAATATTAAATAAATTTCTATTGGTAGAAAATAACAAAGTAGTATGTTATAAAGTCATATATAGCTCGTGAAAAATTTTATTATTTGTGCAATAATTTATTATATTTGGGCATTCAATGATTATATATTAATTTTGACATGAATATATTTTACATGAGTATTTGATAAATTTAATATTTCTATATTATGATATTATTTGCTTATAATATGAATTAAATATTATGACATATTTTAATGAAAGAATTTGGAAATAGTATTTTTTTTTGTGATATGAGATTATTAGTATGTTTTAAGTTGTATATGAAATGAAAACAATATATGAAAATTTACTTAAATAAACAAAAATTGAGAATTAAGAATTTTGAGTTCATTTATTAGCCTAAACAACGGACTAGGGATTTTATTGGAATGCCAATAGGATTTTTGGCCCAATAGGTTTCCTGTGGTAATTAGGTGTTTTGCATTTGGTCTAGTGGGTTTCTTAGGACTGTGTGAATTAGACTTTGGCACATTGAATTTTCTATGGTCGTGTATTATTTGCATTATTTTTCTATGATCCGATGAAATTTTTGGAATTATGAGATTATATACCCCTTATATCCTAAGAGGTAAGTCTACAGTGCTTTAAACATGTGAATGAAGAAATATTACTAGATAATGAAATAACATGATACTAAGGTGATGATTAATGGTTGATGCTATTTGAGATCAATTTTGGACATTATTTGGAGAAAAGTAAAACTTATGTGAAATGTTAATAAATAAAAACAAATGTTATATAAACAATTAAAAGAATAAATATTTATAAATCTTTTGTTCGACGTAATTAATTTACTTAATACTTAAAAATGTTGTAAGAAGTTGATGATTAAATCTATGCATAAATAATTTTTTTATTATTTTTAACTTTGTGTGGTAAATAATAATATTACTATTATAAATAAAAAGTGAAAATATATATTAAACCTATTTAATTTTGAATTGTATTTTCTCTTACGCATATATTAGAGTTGAAAATAAAAGTAGAGTTCAAAAATATGAAAATGATTGATTTAGGGTCTCACCAAAAGAGAAACATTTGTACTTATAGAAGAGATATCATATAAATAAAGAATATTATCATTCTATTTAAAACAAATTATGCATGTATGTTTATTTGATATCATATATTGTGCATAAATTAATTTAAGTGGGTTAGTAAGTCTTGTACCTGCACCACAAATAATGAATTATTGTCAAAATGTTCTTATATCAGATATGATTACTGTTAGGTACTATATGTGTTACAGGTACATTGTAAATTGAAATACTGCAGAAAAATACAAAATTTTCCAATATCTCTCTTATTTTTACATTCATGTACAACTTTATTAATCTAATTAATGTCATGCAAATTTCTAGCTCAAGGTAGAACTCCTTGGGTATATGGATGGATATGTTTTGCTATTCTTCTTTTGAACAAGGACTTATCGTTTGTGAAATTTTTTAAACATTTGGAATTAATGCATTTTTAAAAACAAAATTATTCTCTAAACTTTATAAATTTAAATGAAACTTCTCAACAAAAAATTTATGCATTTTGCTATAGAATTTTGTAATGGAGTGTATATCTGTTAAATGAATGGAGAAAAATTTATGGGAAAGTAAATGAATGGAGAAAAATTTATAATGTGAGAGTTTTACACCTTAATAATCCGATATGACTAACCGAATTTAGTTAGAATGCAATGGACTTCTAGATGGAAGTGATTTAGATAAAAATAAATAAAAAATAAAATTTTTGTTTCAAAATTGTTGAAAATATTCTCATGAGGTGGGTCAATTTTTTAAATAGCAAGTTGTAGAAAGTATGTTGGAGTCGGCTGGTCTTTTTAAACACGCAATCAATTGGAATTTCGCTATTTTTAAATATATTTTGATTTGTCTAACTGTGCATGAATTTAGTTAGTGCTTGTAATGGAATCTATTATTGTATTATGTGGGTAATTTTATTGAAAAAGAACTAGGGTTTTGTGAGGTTTGTGTCTATGTTATATATATATAACCATTTTATTTTTAATCAAAATTCTTCATTTATCTCAAAATTGATACATTTTGTATTGATATATTATGCATAATGGATGACATGTTCATAAGTTTAATTTGGATTGAGATTTTTTGTAGCTAATTTCTTAACACCTAATTTCCATTCCTTGCAGTTGATTTTTTAAGCGAATAAGAAAATTCTTGTCTGGATTTAGTAAACCAGTGATAGAATGACACATACGTAAATTAATAATTGTTTTGTTCATTTAATAGTCTATCATTTGTCCAGTTCGTAAAAAAAAAAAATTATGGTCTAGGTACAAGTACGACTTCCTCAATGAATATGAGCTATATATGGAAATATACTAAAAACTTAGTTTCAATGTATATTTTGGTAGAAATTTATAGGTAAACTTAGTTTAACATAATATCTGTAAACTAATTTAATCATATAATGACAAATATTTTATTATTTTATTGAAATTGGTTAATTTAAATATAATAATTAATATAATTGAATTAATTTACAGAATAAAAATTTTTCTATAATTTGAATCTAATGCTAAAGTGACCTAACTACAACTAATACAGTAAATATTAGGACATGAATTAATAAAAATAAAACTATCCATTATTTTTTTAGGGCTAAAAATGGAGATATTTACTGTAATCTAATTCCTAACCATAAAAAAAAAAGAAGAGAATTGACCAATTCACTCAATCCTAACTTCTTGTCCCAATATAAGAAAGCTTATTCCTAATGCTAAACTAATCATTTATAAATAGGAATCACAATATGTTCTCAACCGATATTTAGAATGAATAAATATATTGTCGTTCTTTATAAACAAATTCACAATTACATAAATGTTAAAAATTTACCCTGAAGTTGTACAGTAAATCAATTTCTTGATTAATATACACATTTCTTCTCAGTTATGACTCCCAAAACTCTTTCATTATTAGGGTTTCTTGCTTTAACTTGCTGCCTTGCTTTAGCATCAGATAATAATCCACTTCAAGATTTCTGTGTAGCAGACACCAACAATAAGCAAGGTAATCTACTATATGTCTCCTATATGCCATTTGTAAAAAAATTGAGCTACTATTTTGTCAAAAAAAAAACTATTCAATTACTAGGATTTATATAGATTAGGCCAATAAAAAATATCGTATAAATCATTTATATGATACTTTCTTATTTATTTTGTATAGTATGAATATGGTCTTAGTAAGAGAAGCTCATATGACAAAAGAGATAATTTAAGAGCTGGAATCTTGACTTATTTTTTCTTTTTTTTTTCCTAAATAATTTTGGAATTCACAATAAATTTTGACAATTCGCATTGCAAAGACATTAATAACTATGATAAGTTTTATACATTTTTCTTTTTTTTCTTTTCAAGTTTGACATGATGTAATATCATTTTTTTTCATGAGTCCCATCAAATTTTACATAAATAATAGATTATAATTGGATTAGTTCATAATTTTTTTCATCTTACTTAAGTTAAAAAAAAATTCAAAATTTTATGAGGTTATAACATAAAAAACTGTTGTGTCATCAAAATAGGGGAGACGGTAACAGGGATATGTATAGTGGAGATTTTATATTATAACTGACATATATTGTTATTTTTCGGTTTGTGTAGCGGTGCACGTGAATGGTTTCGCATGCAAGGGGGCAAAGGAGGTTCAAGTGAATGATTTCTTCATGGGTGGGTTTCAAATAACAGGCAACACATCAAACCCATTAGGTTCCAAGGTGACTCCAACCACAGTGATACAAATTCCAGGCTTAAACACACTTGGGATTTCTATGGTTCGCATAGACTTAGCACCCTATGGCTTAAATCCCCCACATATTCATCCAAGAGGCAGTGAAATCCACACAGTCTTGGAGGGTAAAATGGAAGTAGGATTTATTATTTATTCTCCTGAGAATAGGCTCATCTCAAAAGTCCTAAATCCCGGTGATGTTTTTGTATTTCCTACTGGCCTTATTCACTACCAGAGAAATAATGGATCCACTAAGGCTGTTGCCCTTGGTGCTCTCAATAGCCAAAATGCTGGTGTTGTTTCCTTTGGTAGTTCAATTTTTGGTTCTACCCTAGAAATCCCCACTGATTTGCTCGACAAAGCTTTACAGGTTGACTATAATATTATTTCTCAAATTAAGGACAAGTTTTAATTACATTAATTAATTAATTTGTAACCAATTATTAAATCTATTAATAATTAATGCATCTTGATTGATGAATGTGTTTTATTGCTTTTGTTTCTGATTCTTCACCCTTGTCTCTTTGACTTTAATTATAGGCTATGTTTAGATTAAGAGTTTTTGAATAAATAAATTAGAACAATTTATGGATTTCCTCCATTCTATAATGAAAATTATAGAATTGAAAAAATTGCACTTTATATATTCTATTCTTATTTTGCCATTAATTTTACCTCTTCACGATAAATTTTGAATTAACCTAAAAATTCATTAAATAGTTAGGTCTAAATAAGTATCAGCTTAATAATTTCGAGTCACTACTGAAATTAGATTCACCAACTCGATCTATTGGATATCAAATTGTAATTAAATTATTTTAAGAATATATCAGTTTAGGAATATTATTGTAGCATAGATAGGTTAAGTTAATCAGGATCTTAGTTAATATGCTTCCTTTCTAGCATTTTGTTTCTTTTTTATAGATTACTTATCATGTATATATGCGAGGCCTTCAAAGTTCAAACATTGTGTGAATATTTTCATAACAGAATACAGTAATAATAGTACTATGAGGAATTATTTTCAGCTATGTATATACTTTTATACTTACAATTTATTATGCCTAAATTAAAATGAAATTATATATATCTCTCAATTTTGTCAAAAGAAAACAAAATTCAATGTTATATTTTACGACTAAAATTCTAGTCAAGAAATTATTGAGATAATGGGATATGCACACCAAATTATCTTCCAATTCCAAAACTAATTATTCAATGTGTTTTAAATTAATAATTCCTTAGTCAGAAGAGGTGATTCGAAAAAAAATGTTAGGCTTAGCGTACACATGGAAAAATATATTATTATTTTTCAAATCAATTATAAACTTCTTATTTTATTAACTTCTTACAAATTTTCAATAGAACAAATTATAGAAAATTTTTCTGAAATTTTAACAAATTACAACAAAAAATAAATTTTTAAAAAGACTAACTGTTTACTTCTTTATCTTTTGATAAAAATTTTATTTGAGATAACAATTAGAAATGCTAGAAATTGAATATATTGGTTGTTCTGCAGTTACAGTCATTGATAACAAGCAGAAATTCTAAAACTCTTATAAAATGTCATTAAATTGTATATAAAATCCTAAAAATTTCATACAAAAATATTTAAAATATAGAAAAATTATGTGACATATTGTATTACAATAATTGAAATTTGTACAGTATCGAATGAATAAATATTATTTCAAACGACGGATGAGTAAACTATTATTTTTTAAAGTCTGGTTATGGTTATAATTTAAAAAATTCAAAGAAATTTTTTGTAATTTATTTTTTTCAATAATTATTACAGTTTAATGAGGGAAGTAATCAAAATTTGGCAAAACCCATACTTAGCTTCATGCATTTGTCCATTTTTGTCATTTTATCTTTTCTATTCATTTTTAGTATATAATATTTCATATATGCCGTTTTTTGTACAATTAGTCCCCCAAAATTTCAAATCTAAATAACACCATACTCCTTATTGCTAACGTGGCAAGGAAGCGATCTATAAAACAATTTTAAGGCTCGTTAATAAGTGGTCCAAAAAGATTTTTAATTAAATTTCTAACTTTTAAAAATACAAGAAAATCCTAGAATTTCTTCCCCAAATATCTTCTTTTCCAATTGTTTCTAACTCTGTGGTTAGAGCTGATATGACTTTCTCTTCTCATTTCTACTCACTCCCTTTCTGACATCTACTCACTCTCCTTTTCTCACCTCTATAATACATTTGCAGTTTTTTTTTTAAAAATAAATCATCAAAAAATAATTATTGTACTCTTACCTAGATGTGACCTGTTGTTGCTGTTTTCAAATTAAGAACAAGTTTGAATTACATTAATTAATTAATTTGTAACCAATTATTAACTCTTTTAATAATTAAAGCATCTTAAATGATTTATGCATTTCACTACATTTGTTTTTGATTCTTCACCCATATCTCTTTGACTTTAATTATAGGCTATATTTTGATTGAATGATTTTGAATGAGAAAATTAAAATAATTTATAGATTTTTTCCATTCTATAATTAAAATAATAGAATGGAAGAAATTGCACTTTATATAGTATATTCTTATTTCGCCATTAATTTTGCCTCACAATAAATTTTGAAATAACCCAAAATTTTTTTAAATGGTTCGGTCTAAATAAATATCAGTGTCATAATTTTGAGTCATTACTGAAATTAGATTCACCAACTCGATCTATTCAAATTGTAATTAAATTATTTTAAGAATATATCAGTTTAGGAATATTATTGTAAGATTGATAGGTTAAGTTAATCATGATCCTAGCTAATATGCTTCCTTTCTAGCATTTTGTTTCTTTTGTATAGATTACTTATCATGTATATATATTTAGCATTCTAAGTTCCAACATTGTGTGAATATTTTCATTACAGAATACAGTAATAATAGTAATGTGAGGAATTATTTTCAGCTATGTATATCGTTATACTAACAATTTATTATGCCTTAATTGAAATGCAATTATATATATATATATATATATATATATATATATATATATATATATATATATATCACTTTTGTCAAAAGACAACAAAATCCAATTTTATATTTTACGACCAAAATTCTAGTCAAGAAATTATTGAGATAATGGGACATGCACACCAAATTATCTTCCAGTTCCAAAAATAATTATTTAATGTGTTTTAAATTAATAGTTCCATAGCCAAAAGAGGTGATTGGAACAAAAAAAAAAGAAGTTAGGCCTAGCGTACACACAGAAAAAAAAAATTTATTATTTTTCAAATCAATTATAAACTTCTAATTTTATTAACTTCTTACAAATTTTCAAAAGAATAAATTACAAAAAATTCTTTTGAAATTTTAGATAATAATTAAGAATGCTAGAGGTTGAATATACTGGTTGTCATACAGTTATAGTCGTTGATAATGAATAAAAATTCAAAACCCTTATAAAATATCATTAAATTGTACATAAAACCCCAAACAAATTCATACAAAAAATATCTTAAATATAAAAAAATTAGGTATTTCTCTTATATGCACACTTCATTTCACATAACATCATCTCATTATTACTTGTTGTATAGCACATCATCATGCATGGTCAAACATACATTATAATTTTTTTAATTGCATATTTAATGCATGCACATATCCATTTTTTTCACATACACATGTAAGCTTTATAATTAGCTAAGTACTTACCTTGTTCCATACTTCGTTTTGTATATTTCTTTCACTTTAAGCCACATTTATGTTATTTCATTTCTAATAAGACAAAGTGATATATAATGATTTCAACATTTCTATTAAAGTAGTGCATTTCAATTCATAAACATTATATATATAACATCATTTCTTTCTCATCCTATTTCATTATTTCAGTATGTGTAATAATTTCTCATATACATGCATACAAAACTATTAACTTTAATAGCACATTCTAGCATGCCTTGCAACTTGCCATGTATTGATTTCATTTTTCTATAGCGATTTGTGTCATTTTCTTACTATAACATCATGTATATTAACTCATCATAATTTACCAAACATGTATTATAACTTCATTAATTTCATGTTCTAGAATGTCCAAACACATTTATCAGAATTCCATTTGAATATATAAGGTTGTTGCCCAGATATTAGACCAAGAAATGAGGTTGAATTGGAGTTTCAAAATATTAAACTTTAAAGTGCGGAAATAAAATTGTTAATTTAGAAGGGATAGAGAAAATCACACACAAAGATTTATAGAGGTTCGAGTATTAACAAACTCTACTCCTCTCCCCAATTGCAATTGGGAGTTTCACTAACACACTAAGTATTACAATGGAGTTTTACAAGCTCACTCCCAACTATGGTGTTTCTCACAATGGCTCACACCTAACCCAGAAATCCCTTGTGTTTTAATGGCTCACACAATAACCAATTCCTTTGTGTTTTACAAGCTCACACAAATAACCTACACTTTGTGTTTTATAGGCTCACACAAACAACCTATACTTTGTGTTTTACAGGCTAACACAAACAACTTTTAATTTGTGTTTTGGAGGTTCACACAACTAACCCTTACAAGTGTTCTTCTCTTAACCCAGAACTACCCAATGCTCACTTGAGTAAAGATTACAGAGAGAACTACTTATAAATCTTTATTGCTCAAATATGAGGAGCAATAAGATTTTTACAGAGAATGAATTTGTTCTCAAAGTATAAAAGTACAAGATAGCTTGTGATTTGAAGTATATGCTAATCTTTTATTTTTCTTATCATTCTCTTGTTTTCTTAATGCATAAATGACTTCCATTTATACTCCCATGGCTGAATATAGCCGTTGGGGTGCATTAAATAAGAAACTAGTCGTTATACCAACCAAAAAATTGCGCCTGACATTTTTCTCTTTCATTGTTCACAGGCGCGAATATGCTTGTCACGGGAGTGACAGTTCTTCCTAAGCCGTGACTGAAGTGGTGACCTTGGTCGTGAAGCTCTCTGGTATGTTTTGACATATAGAGTCACGGGCGTGACATTAATCGGTCACGGGCGTGACACTCTTTCCCAGCCGTGAGACAAGTGGTGACTCTGATCGTGAAGCTCTCTGGATGAATTTGAATGAATCCTTCATGGGGGTGACACCTTCATTCACGAGGGTGACAATCTTCCCAGCCGTGACCCAAGTGGTGACTCTGGTCGTGAAGCTCTCTGGAATGAAATTTGCATGAAGCTTCACGGGGGTGACACCTTTTTGCACGGGGGTGACAATCTTCCCAGCCGTGACCCAAGTAGTGACTCTATTCGTGAATCTCTCTAGAATGAAATTTGCATGAAGCTTCATGGGGGTGACTGAAATGCTTACTTCACGGTTTGTTTTTCCTTCATGGTCGTGAACTTCAAATGTTGTTTTTTTGTAACGGCTAGCTTTCTTCACGGGAGTGACTCTTAGAGTCACGGCAGTGAACATGCTACTTCTTGCTTTTTGTTTCTCAAGGATTATTCTTCCAATTCTCCATTCTTGCTATTTTAATTCATGTCCTGTATAATATACTTACAAAAACAAGTATGTTAAATACAATATTGCTATATTATTTATTATCTTCAAAATGACAGAAATACCCCTCAAGGTTAACAATCTCCCCCTTTTTGATGGTGACAAATAATCTAGCAATATGTGATTTTGAAAAGTCTCCCCCTCAAAATATACTTAGAATAAAAAATATAATATGCAAGAATAGTAAATAAAGATGTAGCATTTAACTAGATTTTAAGTATATGCAAGTTATATGAGAAGTATATCCAATACATACCATAATTCCTTTTCAAGACATAAAGTATATGTAAGGTGTATTTAAGATATATCATGACATGTTGTAACTTGCTTTTAAGGTGTATGCAAAGTATACTTAGGGTATTTTTAAAGTATATAGAAACTCAGTTTTTCAATTATCTACTTTGCATCTGAAAAGTTGAATCAAGATTTTTAAATCAATTCAAAGTCTGTTTCACTTTTTGATTCACTATTCTTATTATTGCTAGTTTGATACTACTTTCCCTTATCATATATTATCTATCATATATTGCTAGTTTTCTCCCCCTTTTGTCATCAATCAAAAAGAATATTTAGATTGAAGTAAACAAAAACAAATATATATATTATGAAGGAAAGGATACAAACTAAGAAAGAAAATTTAAGATTTCCTACATAAACCTAACAAACAACAAAAATGATCAAACATAACAAATTTAGGCTACACTCTAGCCTATATCCTAGCCAGACATCCTATCACGAAGCCTAGATACTTCTGCCTCAAGACTGTCTATTCGAGACTCCATGAAGTCCTTGAGGTTTTCCAACCTCTCATCCATGGAAGTCTGCAGCTGCTCGAAATGTGGTGCCAAGAGGTCGACCACCTGCTGCGCTAAAGATGGTGTGGAGGTTGAGGACTGTCCAATGTCCTGCTTGATGGCTGGAGTTGCTTCCTCAATCCGAGCCTTCTTTTTCTGCTGAACTCCCTGGAGGCCTGCTTTAAAATCCTTCGTGTCATGATCTTCCCAGATAATCTCTCCAGCAATATCAGTGAAGCGGTAGAAGATATCGTTCTGAAAAATGATTCTGATAGCTGCTCCCATCTTGATGAATGACTCTACATCCAGCCTATCTCGTAGGTGTGCAGGAATAATGTTGAAGTGATGGTCATCCAGCTTCAAGTAATTGAGCTTCACTGCCATATGAGTGACATATGCCCCAATCAAAATATCTCCTGTGGGCTTGGTGGCGATGGAGAGAAGATGGTTTGCAAACCATCTGGAAAGCGCCACTGTGACTCCCCTGCGAGCCATCTCGAATAGGAAGAGTTCTGATTTCCTAATAGTTTCATTGCTCTCTCCCCGAGCAAAAATGCTACAGGTTAGAAACCTATGCAAATACCTGTGAACTGGGGTCCTGATGTGTGCTCTTAGTTTTCTTGACATCCCAGCTGCAATCCGTGCCAAAATGTGTCCATGCTGCAGGGGTAGAGAATTCTACCTCAGTCTCATTCAGAACGCCATCAGATGGTGGGTTGAACAATTCTCCAAATGCGATGGTCCCTGAGAGTGTTTGCATTGTTGCAGAGTTGGAATTTCACCACTCCAGTTGGTGAAACCTGCAAGGTGTTGAGAAATTCCAGCGTTGGCTCCCGTAGGGTTGGCAGATGAATTTGAAAAAATTCTCTTAGATGACAGGCTTGAAGTTGCTCTGTCATAGCCATCTCGAGCCCGAGATTACGGACTGTCTGCCATTCAAAGGACCTTGATGATAAAATAGGTCTCTTCTTCAAAGTTGCATACCGAGGATGACAACTTTCTGGAATGATGTTCCTGAGGTAATCTGAATACCTCTTCGATGCATGAGACTTCTTTCTCTTTCCCTTTGATGAAGAAGACTCCATATTTGAAGCAATTAGTTGTTGATGGAGTTGAAGAAAATTTTTGACAGAAATTTTGATGAAAGACCCTAGAAGTGTATGATTTCTGCTAAAGATTCAAACTTTTGATGGTATTTATAGTGAAATTTCAGGGTTTTAGGGTCGGAATCTTCAATATCTCAATGAATGAGAGTAAATGAGAGCGGTTTTGGGAGATGGAGAGTTGAAATGAAGATTGTAACCGGATGTGTTCTTATATATTCGATACATTCACGGGCGTGAATCGTCGTGTTCACGGTTTGCTGAAGCAGTGTTCCACCCATGAATGAAAGCGTGAATGCATTCACGGGCGATCGATGAACCTCACGGGCGTGAATGATCATAGGTCACGGGGGTGAATATGTTGTCACAGGCGTGAACTGTTGAATTTCACTACTTATACCCGTGAAGCAAGCTGTGACACAAGTCATGAAAGCTTCTGTGAGTTTTTGGTGTAATTCGTCACTGGCATGATGATTCTTTTCCACGGGCGTGACTCAAGCCGTGAAACTATATTTCACCACTTGAAGCCGTGAATCATGTCGTGACTCAAAGCATGAAAGCTTCTGTGAGTTTTTGATGCGTAATTGTTCACGGGAGTGAAAACGCATCACGGGAGTGAGGATTCTCATCCACGGGCGTGACTCAAGCCGTGAAACTATGTTTCACTACTTGAAGTCGTGAAGCATGTTGTGAACCAAAGTCGTGAATGATATTGCCTCTTTGAGCCACTTAAGTCACGGGCGTGACTCCCCTATAATTTTCATCAGATTAAGTTCTGCAATAAGACTAAATCATTTCAACAAAGATTTTACTTCATAAAACATCAATTCTCATCAAAAAATTTTATCTTATAACTTGTGAGATGTTTTAAGATCAACAATTAAAATTTCATATTCTTGTAATCACAAGGTTAATCCATCAATCATACCCAGTTCTCTTCTAATGAAATTAAATCTATCCTCATTTAGAGACTTAGTGAAAATATCTGCTAATTGCTTTTCTGTGCATACAAATTCTAATTCAACATCTCCATATTGAACATGATCTCTAATAAAATGATGTCTAATGTCAATATGTCTGCATCTGAATATCCTATAATATAGAAAGATGAATTCCTAGGATACCATAAACCTAGATGCAATGTTCCATGTAAATATCTTAAAATCCTTTTTACAACATTTAGAAGAGATTCTTTAGGACATGATTGAAATCGCGCACATAAGCAAACACTGTACATAATATCGGGTCTAGAAGCAGTGAGATATAAAAGTGATCCGATCATACATCTATAAAGCTTTTCATTAATGCTCTTACCCTTTTCATCTTTGTCCAATTTTGTTGATGTATTTATAGGAGTCTTGGAATTTTTGCATCCTTCCATACCAAATTTTTTGATTAAGTCTTTGGCATATTTGGATTGGTTGATGAATATGCCCTCATTGCTTTGTTTGATTTGTAGACCAAGGAAATACTTAAGTTCTCCCATCATGCTCATTTCAAATTCCCTAGTCATGCACTTAGCAAATTCTTGACAAAGCAGCTCATTAGTAGAACCAAATATTATATCATCAACATAAATTTGAACAATTAGTATCTCATGCTTATGTTTTTTGATGAACAGTGTAGTGTCAACATTTCCCTTTGTGAAGCTATTTTCTAGTAAAAAAGAACTTAGTCTCTCATACCAAGCTCTTGGAGCTTGTTTTAAACCGTACAAAGCTTTTGAAAGTTTAAAAACATGATTTGGCAAATCATAGCTTTCAAAACCTGGTGGTTGTTCTACATACACTTTTTCATCTATATAGCCATTTAGAAATGCACTTTTCACATCCATTTGAAAAAGTTTGAAATTCATGTGACATGCATATGCTAAGAGTATTCTTATAGCTTCTAATCTAGCTATAGGTGCATATGTTTCATCATAGTCTATACCTTCTTTCTGATTATATCCTTTTGCAACTAGTCTTGCTTTATTCCTGGTTATTAACCCTTGTTCATCTAACTTATTTCTAAATACCCATTTGCTGCCTATGATTGGATGATTCTTGGGTCTAGGTACTAGGTTCCATACCTTATTTCTCTCAAATTGGTTGAGTTCCTCTTGCATGGAAATTACCCAACTTTCATCATTAAGAGCCTCATCAATGTTTTTAGGCTCAATTTGTGAAATAAAAGCAATGTCAGTGACTAAATGCTTGAAATGAGATCTAGTACTTACTCCCCTTGATAGATCACCAATTATTTGCTCTTTTGGATGATTTTTCTTCATTCTCCATTCTTTTGGAAGTTCTTGCTCCATTTGTTCTTGATTTTGAGGTAGTAAATTTTCTTGATCGTTTTCTTCTTTTCCATTTTCAATGACAAGTTTTTCCATATTATCTACAACATCATCAAGAGCACTACCTTTCACAAGATCAAGTTTACTAGATTCATTAAAAACAACATGCATGGATTCTTCCACTGTTAATGATCTTTTATTAAATACTCTATATGCTTTGCTGGTTGTAGAGTATCCTAAAAAGATACCATCATCAGACTTAGAGGAGAATTTTCCAAGATTGTCCTTGGTGTTCAATATAAAACACTTTCATCCAAATACTCTAAAGTATGATACCAATGGCTTTCTTCCATTTCATAGCTCAAATGAGGTTTTGTTTAAAAGAGATCTTTTGAAAACTCGATTTGAAATATAACATGCAGTGTTTGTGGCTTATGCCCAAAAATAAGTTGGTAATTCATATTCATTAAGCATTGTTCTTGCCATTTCAATTAATGTTCGATTTTTTCTTTCAACTACTCCATTTTGTTGAGGTGTTCTAGGAGATGAGAAATTATATGAAATGCCATGTTCAAGACAAAAACTTTCAAAGTTTTCATTTTCAAATTCTTTACCATTATCACTTCTTATTTTTGAAATACAGTACCCTTTTTCATTTTGAACTCTTTTAGCAAAGTTTTTGAAATTTTTAAAAGCATCATTCTTTTGAGCTAAGAAAATTACCCAAGTAAATCTAGAGTAGTCATCTATGATGACAAATGCATAATGTTTTCCTCCTAAGCTAGCAACCCTAGTAGGTCCAAATAAGTCTAAATGTAGGAGTTGAAGAGGTTTTGAAGTACTTACTATGTTTTTGGCTTTAAAAGATGACTTGTGTTGCTTTCCTCTTTGACAAGGATCACATGTCTTGCCTTTTTCATATTTAACTCTTGGTAATCCTTTTAATAGCTCTCATGTGCTGAGACTTTGTATTAAATCCATGTTAGCATGACCAAGTCTTCTATGCCACAGTCAAGATTCATCACTAGTAGTCACAAGACACTTAGAGGAATGGTTAGATAGTTCATGTAAGTTTATTATGTACGTATTGATATCTCTATTTCCTTTAAATATTTCTCGACCATCAATAGAAATTACAAGACATTCATTTGAAGTGAAAATTACTTTGTTTCCTTTATCACATAATTGACTTACACTTAACAAGTTATGTTCAAGCCATCAACAATTAAAACATCCTTAATAAAATTAGTACCATTGACACCAATAGAACCAATGCCAATTACCTTACCCTTTGCATTGTTTCCAAAGGTAACTTTACCTCCATCAATAATTTTGATTTCATTAAAGAGTTCTTTGTCTCCAGTCATATGCCTTGATCATCCACTGTCTACTAGTCATGCATTTTTGTTTATTGTGGACTTGAGGCATACCTACAGAGTTACAAATCAAGCATGATATTTAGGTACCCAAATGAGTTTGGGTCCTTGGGGGTTAGCACATGAAGGTTGCCAATGAGCCTTCCTTATCCAGCAATTTCTATTTATATGACCCATTTTCATACAGTAATTACATTGTTTAGGTGTAAACTTGTTTTTTGGTCTTACAATGTATTTGAATCCCATAATTTGATTAGGCTGATTTTGAGAACAATGGCATGCACAATCATGATTAATTTGCATTTTTCTAGATACATTCTTCCTATAAATAAAGGCATGATTCTTTTTTGGTATAGAGGTTTTAACATTCTTATTCTGGGTGCAAGTCTAACAGGTGTGGAGATGTTATGTTCTTTAGACTTAACAAATACTGTTTTGTTAGAAGATGATGATGTGTCCTTAAACCCTATACCATGTCTAACTAAAGGTGGTCTTTGAGACACAATGAGAGTATCTAAGCTCTCTTTACCCTTGTGAAATTTAGAAATGGAATTTTTAAGTTCTTCAACTTCATTTTTCAAAGTATTATTTTCTTTTAACAGTGAAGCTGTTGAGGATCTTGATGAGTATTCATCCAATGACTTTTGAAGAAATTCATTAGATGATTTAAGCTTTATATTCTCCTTTTCTAAGCCATCTATCTTATTTTTCAAATTAGAAATATTATTTCTATAGATACTAAATTTAGTTCTATATTTCTCTAATTCTATATTTAATTCTTCTATTAGGCTTTGCTCATCATCATCATCATCATCATCACTATCACTATCATTATTACTACTATCATTATTGAAAGAGTATGAGTGTAGTGATCTTACTTTGTCCGAGATGTGATCCTCAATAGCCATGAAACATAGGTTGACCTCTTCACTTTTATTATCATCTTTTTCACTTGAAGTGCTTTCGTCATCCCATGTGGCTTTGTGACCTTTCTCCCCATTGTCTCTTTGGTATTTGCTCTTATGCTTCTTGAGCCTTGGACATTCTGGTTTGATATGTCATTTCTTTCCACATTCATAGCATTTTACCTCTTCCTTACTTCTGTGTGTATCATTTGAAGTTTGTTTGAGGTTTCTTTGCTTGAATTTTCTGGAATTGCTCATCTTCTTTTCAATGATTCTTTTTAATCTTCTTGAAAGCATAGCGATGTCCTCATTTTCATCATCACTCATCTCTTCATCATCTTCACTTTCTTCTTTTGAAGTAGAGGTTTTGAGTGCTAAGGGTTTTCTTTTCTCTGGCTCTGCTTCAAGCTCTCTATCTCTCTTTACTGCCATCTCATGTGTGAGAAGCTTGCCAATCAGCACATCAGTGTTCATGATACTCATATCTTCATTTGCTTCTTCTATGACAGCAACTCTTGAACCATAGTCTTTAAGAGGAAGACTTCTCAGGATTTTATTGTTTACATCTTCCAAACTCAGATGCTTCCCAAGTTTCCTCATTCCATTTATAATGGATAGAAGACGGTTGGTCATGTCAGTGATTGACTCATTTGATTTCATCTTGAAGAGCTCATATTCTAAGGTTAGAAGTTGAATCTTCTTGGATTTGACTTGCTTAGTTCCCTCATGATAGTTCTCCAATGTCTTCCACATACTATAGGCTGTTGAGCAGTGTTGTATTCTCCCACATTCTTCAATAGATAATGAGCTTGATAGAATTGTCATTGCCTTCTTGTTTTTGAAATTTGCTCTTCTTTGGGGCTCTGTCCAATCATCTCTTGATAGGATTTCTTCTTCACCATCAGCTCCTCTTCTGGTTGGTGGTGTCCATTCTTTTCGTACACTATCCCAAACTTCAATTCCTTCACTATCCAAGTATGTCTCCATCCTAAACTTCCAATGGGCATAATTTGCTCCATCAAAGTAAGGTTTGAGACTCTAGAATCCTTCACTGGCCATATCTTACTCTTTACTAGCGTTTTTTAGGCTTAGATGCTAGACAAGGCTCTGATACCAATTGTTGCCCATATATTAGACCAAGAAGGGGGGTTGAATTGGAGTTTCAAAAAATTAAACTTTAAAGTACGGAAATAAAATTGTTAATTTAGAAGGGATAGAGAAAATCAGACACAAAGATTTATAGAGGTTCGGGTATTAACAAACTCTACTCCTCTCCCCAATTGCAATTGGGAGTTTCACTAACACACTAAGTGTTACAATGGAGTTTTACAAGCTCACTCCCAACTATGGTGTTTCTCACAATGACTCACACCTAACCCAGAAATCCCTTGTGTTTTAATGACTCACACAATAACCAATTCCTTTGTGTTTTACAGGCTC
The DNA here is from genome assembly GCA_023653625.1 of Triadica sebifera. Taxonomy (NCBI): domain Eukaryota; kingdom Viridiplantae; phylum Streptophyta; class Magnoliopsida; order Malpighiales; family Euphorbiaceae; genus Triadica; species Triadica sebifera. The sequence goes on from CM042906.1 coordinate 16,858,305, forward strand.
ACACAAACAACCTACACTTTGTGTTTTATAGGCTCACACAAATAACCTATACTTTGTGTTTTACAGGCTCACACAAACAACCTTTTAATTTGTGTTTTGGAGGTTCACACAACTAACCCTTACAAGTGTTCTTCTCTTAACCCAGAACTACCCAATGCTCACTTAAGTAAAGATTACAGAGAGAATTACTTATAAATCTTTATTGCTCAAATATGAGAAGCAATAAGATTTTTACAGAGAATGGATTTGTTCTCAAAGTATAAAAGTACAAGATAGCTTGTGATTTGAAGTATATGCTAATCTTTTGTTTTTCTTATCATTCTCTTGTTTTCTTAATGCATAAATGACTTTCATTTATACTCTCATGGCTGAATATAGCCGTTGGGGTGCATTAAATAAGAAATTAGCCGTTATACCAACCAAAAAATCGCGCCTGACATTTTTCTCTTTCATTGTTCACGGGCGGGAATATGCTTGTCACGGGGGTGATAAATCTTCCTAAGCCGTGACTGAAGTGGTGACCTTGGTCGTGAAGCTCTCTGGTATATTTTGACATATAGAGTCACGGGCGTGACATTAATCGGTCACGGGCATGACACTCTTTCCCAGCCGTGAGACAAGTGGTGACTCTGGTCGTGAAGCTCTCTGGATGAATTTGAATGAATCCTTCATGGGGGTGACACCTTCATTCACGGGGGTGACAATCTTCCCAGCCGTGACCCAAATGGTGACTCTGGTCGTGAAGCTCTCTGGAATGAAATTTGCATGAAGCTTCACGGGGGTGACACCTTTCTGCACGGGGGTGACAATCTTCCCAGCCGTGACCTAAGTGGTGACTCTGGTCGTGAAGCTCTCTGGAATGCAATTTGCATGAAGCTTCACGGGGGTGACTGAAATGCTTACTTCACGGTTTGTTTTTCCTTCATGGTCGTGAACTTCAAATGTTGGTTTTTGGTAACGGCTAGCTTTCTTCACGGGAGTGACTCCTAGAGTCACGACAATGAACATGCTACTTCTTGCTTTTTGTTTCTCAAGGATTATTCTTCCAATTCTCCATTCTTGCTATTTTAATTCATATCCTGTATAATATACTTACAAAAACAAGTATGTTAAATACAATATTGATATATTATTTATTATCATCAAAATAACAGAAATACCCCTCAAGGTTAACAAAGGTTATTGCACAAGTGTTGGATTTATTGTGTTTATGAAAAGATGAAAAAACATGTATAAGCCTTGCTTTTTGTTGTGGAAGTGATAGAACCACCATAGGTCTCATCACATTCGAGATAAAATCTTCCCCTACTACAGTTGCACGTGTGATGATTTGCCACTCAAATGACAAATAGGCTTTTCTATGCTTGTTTATGCGTATATTTCTTTATCCATAAACACAATTAATGCAAAATTTAATCAATATTCATTTTTCATAAATCATTAATTCTTAAAACATTCAACATACATAAAGGGACAAAATTTAGCAATTTTCATCATCAATTTCATTCAAACATCTATAGTGTCTCATAAGGCATCTGTTGCATAAAAAATCATATGTACATAAAATCAAACATCTCATATGGCCATTACACATCAAAGTCTCAATTTTTTTTCATGCTTTATATCATCATGTTCAAACATAATTACCAATTTGACTTACGTATTCTCATTTATCAAGTCAACATGTTTCAAAGTAAACATACAAGATATCACACAAATCATGCCATGAATATAGTTGGATTGCCATTGTGCACATACCTCAACTTGGAGCCCTTTTTCTCTATATTAAGCCTTGTGTAAGCATCTCCTCCCTCTTGAGGGTTGTTCTTTGCCTAACATAGGTTTCCTAACACATCAAAATACCTTTTTTTTTCTTTCTATTTCTCATATATGTCACAAAATCTGGGTCTAAAACTTATGGCTCCAAACTCAAGCTTCCTACTTAATCTCTAAAATCTCTTTAAGGTTGTTTTTTTTTATTTTTTTATTTTTTTATTTTTTTAATCACTATATGTATTTTGTTGTTAGATTCAAATCATTAAAAACCACAACTTGATGTTAAAGCTCTAGCTTTTTTAGAAAAAGCTCAAAAATATGAAGGGGAATTATTTCTTAAGTTTCCAAGTTAATAAAATGAAAACAAAGGAGAAGAAGAGAAGGAATCTTGTATTTACCAAGGATTTTCTCCAAATCTAAGTGTTTCTCCTTAAATTTCCAACTCCTTCCTTTTTTCTCTTTAAGGTTTTCCTTCTTTTACCTCAAATCCACTTTAAGATCCTCTTTTTTTTCGATTAATAGCATCAAAATGAGGTTTTTCTCCTTAAAAGTGGTTGGGTGTATGTTATGGTGAAGAGAAGTTGAAGAAGAAAAAAGATGAGGAAGAAAGTATTGTGAGAAAGGGTGTGAGGGGAGTAGATGTAACACCACATCATATGCATTTAAGTATAACCTATTTTTGTATCAAATAATCACATACTACATGTTGGAAAAAGAAAATACCCTGATAACAGTGGTAGTAAATTTTTTTATATCATATCCTGTAAAATCAACTAATGACTTTACAAGTCAACATTAAAAACCACAATACGATATATCGCATATATTTAAACATAAACTTCACATTCGAAGGATTACGGGTTGTTTCCATTTATACATTTCAAAACTAATCTAGAGTGATAATACATATTCAAGCATATAAGTCCAAAATACAAATGACATGTTTTCACGTTTGTGTGGAATGCAAGGAGAGAGAGTGATGAGGCTCGGCCAATGTCCTGTGCTCTATGTCTTCTATACACTACTCAAATTGAGCTATCACTTTTCTTTACCTGAAAAATAATGCAAATTGATGAGTTGTGGCTCAGTGAGAATAATCATCCAATAAGCTCTAAAGTACCAAACACTCATAGTAATAAATCACAAATCCAATATATACCATATATTTCATTCCATTAATCAGTATCATATATGTATCAATAAAGTGGAAACATATAATCATTACTCTTTATGTATGCAAATGCTTTGCTTATTTCATTTTGTTGTGACTAAGTTAAACATACATTACCCCGGGTTTCCATGTGAACATTTGTCATGTGAATATTTGCATTTGCATTTGCATTTGCATTTGCTAGCTAACTTGATCATTTATTTCATTTGCACATTTGTTGGGCCATAGGCCTCTTCTTTTGCTTTATAATATCGATTAACTAGTCACAACGCCTTTTTAGTCCATATGCATATGCACTTGTAATTAAGCATTCATCAACAATTGTATTTTATCACATATAATATACATATACCACATATATATCTCATATGCCACACATATACCTTACATATACTATACATATACCATGTATATATATCACAGATGTCAAACATATACTTCAAATATACCACAAGTATACCATTTATATGTACCACAATGTCACAAATTATCCATCATTACATTATCAATGACTAATCATGACAATCATATGAATCACATAACAAACAACATTCATTTGCACTAAAGAATTCAATCGATAATTAGACTCACCGTTCTCTTTTGATTCCGACCCCTAACTTATTGTCTATCCACTCCTAGTGGGTCTCCAATATGTTTCGAGCCTAATATGAAAACATAATTGATTAAATCATGATTAGGGAGACTTAATGTGGCTTAAACAAATTAATATGCATTGTTCATGTCAATAGTTAAGAATTTTCCTATGAGGCAGTGTGACCTTATGGGACTGTTTAGCCTATAAATTTTTCTATACTTGACCAATTAATCGGATTCCTATTCCTAAATAGAACTAACATATAATTATAGAACTTATTAAAATTTTAGACCAATTGGATCATTGTACAATATTTGGTGGAATTTGTAAGTGTATTATGTTTTCTGCCTTGTTTTCTGCCTTTAGGCAGTTTCAAAGTACTCATCTGGGTTCATCATAACTTATAATCTATAAGTCATATTTTAATGAAAATTTACATAAACATATATGGGTTCATATGAAACATTGTTCATGTTTAGAACGTTTATTAATTATGTATCTAAGGTCTTAAAATTATAATAAATATTTTACTGGTCCAGAATATAATTCGCTTCCGGACCAGTTTGACTTCCAAAGGCCATAACTTAGTCTATACATAACCCATTAAGCTGAAATTAGCACCATACTTTATCTAATGAATATACTTATAACTTATATGTTTTGATCCTTTAAATAATCTAGCTCTAAAAATCTCAAATTAGCCAAACAAGTTACTGGATCTGCCCAGGGCACTCAGTAGGCAGTTCAAACCATGAAATAGTCATGGTTCAATTCCCCATAAATCAAAAGTTACAAGACCTATGAATCTGAAGTTTTGTATAAAGATATCAAACACATATATCTACAACTGTTATGTTTTGAGATACTTCAAATAATGGCTTTAAAATATTCGAAATCAAAGCACACAGTAGCTAACTTGGTTAGGGTTCACACCCTGACCAGTTTCAATAGAGAGATGATTTCTCTTCCTATACACGAAATCATACAAAACCGTTTACCTATCCATATATGTAAGACATAAAGGAACAACGTGTGTATTTTACACTTTTCTAGAATCAATTTCTATGTGCATCAAAATCGGGTTGCAAATTAGTGCCTATTAATGAACCTAAGCAACACAAATCAACCCTATAGCAATAAGAATTAATTACTTACCAAGAACTACCTTGCAAGGGATCAATTAGCTTCAAAAACTAAGTGAAACAAGGAAGAATGGAATTCTGAAATGGAGGAAAATGAAGAAGAAGTCGGACTGGAGAAGAAGGCAGAAATGGGGAAGAAAGATGAACATAAAACCAACTTGTTTTTTGTCCTTTTCTCTTTTTCTCTTTTTCTCTTCTCTTTTCTCATTTCTCTTCTCTTATATTTCTCTTTTGTGTCATTTTCATTTTATTTTGTCTATATTATTATTATTATTTACATATATTTATAATTCCACTAATTCACACAATAATACAGCTTAATCATTTTTCCCGATTTAACTAAATTAACAATGTAAATGTTTACTAATCTTAATATAATCATTTTTTTTACTTTAATTTAGTCACCTTATTCAATTTATTTTTAATGCATTGTTATCATCATTTAGGTTATAAGGATACACGTGTGACTCGATATAATTTCCAAATACTAGGACATGTTCAATTGAATTGTATGCAATATACTTATGTTTAATGAAATGCATGTGGGGAAGGTTAAAGAAGTTATGTGAAAGTTTTTGCATATGGGTGCCATTTTCTTTTCATTTTATATGCCAAGATGGAGGGTGGTGATCTTGCCACACCTCTTCTAAATGTTCCACCACTCATTCCATCATCCCATAAGATTAAAGACCTTGGTCAACCAATATTATTAAATTTCTCCATATGAAAAATTACTACTATACCCTTGACACATCATTTCTTCCAAAATTGCCCTTAATTAAATTCCCCCTTATTAATTAATCAAGTCCATTACCATGTGATAGTTTATTACCATCAATTGATGGTCTTTTGTGACGGTCAGCTTCTAGAAACCTTTACATTTTTTAGTTTTAATCAAACTCTGAGTTTTAATCTTAACTCAAAACTTTATTTTAATCTTTTTTTTTATGTTAAATTCATTTTTATGACTTAATAGCATATTTTCGTCATGATATTTTGATTATCTAGGATTAATTAGGATTTTATTTTAGTAGTATAATATTGGTTAATTACTAATTAATCATATTTTTACCTTGAGATAGTCAAAATTATGTCAAATTACATAATTAACATGAAAGACTAACTATTTTAACTTGTAAGGCTACATGGTTAATTTCTTATTATTTTATAATGTTGCATTTAATATTATTTTATTGCTATGTGTTTTATATTATTATATTTGTCTACATTCATGCTGCATATCCTTATGGACTTATTGGCAATATGTGAACTGTCATACTTGAATTACTCCACACGGAAAGAAATAAGTGCTACAAACGGACCCAAGCTCTGAAGATCAATGAGTTGGTCCCTGTATTAGAGTTAAAATGCTTACACCAGCTTATTGGTTTTCAGTTGTACCGAGTGGTGATTCCTCATGATTTATCATCATAAGTTTATTTGCTCACAGTTTGTATGTGGGAGAAGTAAGAGTGTATATAGTCAAATCTAATTCGAAAATTAAAAAATTTCCAGTTTTAACTTGAAAAATTAGGAAATTCTAAATAGTACAATACAAAACATTCAGTATTTTGGATAAATAATATTTTCAAAAAACATAATAAAATTTAAAATTTGGTACCAAATCAAAATATAACTAATTCTAATTATAATTGAACATAAACTTTTTTTATAAACTCGCATAAAAAATTTTATTAGAAACTTTAAGACAAACTTTCTTTTGTTAGGGACATAAATTTAAAATAATTTTATTTTTTATTATAAGAAAAGTTGTAAATTAAAAACTAGTCAACTGTTAAGTAATAAACTGTCAATTACTAAGTAATAATAAAATATTTAAGTATTTGAAGCATATTTAATGAATTCTACAAGCATATTTTTTTCAATGGAAAAAACAAACAAATTACCTTAAAAATTTTGAAAATTAAACAAAAAATTTACCTTCAAATTATTAGCTAATAATAATTGTGAAAGTCGGTAATGATGGATATAACTCACAATGGGCGAAATGAAGAGGGAAAAAAGGGGAGAAAGTGATGAGATGAAGTTAAAAATGAGAGTCAAAGGGGAACCATGCAAGTTACAGGAGGGGAGCGAGATAGCAAAAAAAAAAACATTTACCATATTACCTTTATTTTTTCTTTTAGAATATTTTAGATATAATGACTTATAAAATGGTCTTTTAAATATTTTTAAATATAAGTTTACATTTAACAAATATAAAACTTTTCACGTGTTATTTTTTTTGTCAAATTTTTAATAGATAATGAAAATCTAATTATTCAACTTTACTTCATTTTGTTCATAAGTAACAATTATTGAGAAATATAAATAAAAATTACATGTTTAATTAAATATCATTCCTAAATAATAATTAAGGAGAAATGGAAATAATGAAATGTAAATTTATAAATAATATTTTAAGATTGAATAGTATTGAAAAACAAGTTTCTTTTAGCAATGATTAGAATGTAATTTAATTTTGTTAGATATTTAGTAAGAAATATACAAAATAAAGTGCAATTCAGTATAGTTGAGTTTATAAGATTGAAAATATTAATTAATATCACAAATAAGTTATTTATTTATTATATTGTTATGTTAATTTTGTTAATTAATTAAAAATTATCATTTTAGTTTGTCATGAATTAAAATAAATATAATTAAAAGTTTAGGTTATATTATGAGTGTATAATAGAAGTTATAAATAAGTATATTATTTAATTTCTACTACATATAATAAAATTAATAAATATTTAAATATCAATTCTTTTAGTACAATTCAATTTTAGAACAGTTCGGTACAATTCAGTATAATTATCAATTTAAATATTATCAAAAATCTAAATTCATTCCAAATAAAGGTCAACAGTACAATTCAATTATATGCTAGTCAAACAAATTAATGGTAAAATTCGGTCATTTGTCCGATTCAAGACGATCCAACATCTATAGTGAAAGATAATTTGTATTCTCGTGAAATTTTTCTTTTTTTAATAAATTGGTTTAATGTAATATGTCATGAAATTATAAATGTAATATGTCATGAAATATCCTATTGCACACACAATCACAAATAGTATAGTGCAAGAAAAACAATATAAGATTTACGTAATTCGGCCAATAATAATTACGTTTATAGGTAAGGTGGAGAATGTTTCCACTAAGTTCCATGAATCAATTACAACGCATATTATAAATTCCAAACAAACCCTATATTGAATTGGATAAGAAAACTAAAACAGACTCGCACTTGAAAAATCGGGCCACATTATACGGCGAGGGGCTTACAAAACTTTAATATTAAATCGAACTCATCATCTTGTGCCCTCTGCTTTCAATTCGTACCCCTATTTTTTTTTTTTTTATCTCTTTTCAAGTCCTACTGTGATATTCTCGAATCGGGTTCCAATTTAGATCTACCAAAATTCAAGCCAAATAAACATAATTATTGATTTGTTGTGGATTAGTTTGATATTATTTTGTAGGATTTTTGTTATTGAAATTAACTCTCAAAATTTATTCATATATTAAATAAGAAAAGTGTTATGGACAATCACAATCACATCAAACTATTCAAATACTCATCATCTTTATTAGTTAGTGAAATGAAAAAAAAAATTACAAATAATCTCTTAACATATTTCTTTCCATTCACCAATCATTAAGATAGTAAGTATTGAACAATTATTTTAAAAAATCATTATATTAAAATTACTCTAGTAAAAATTTACGGACTAATATACAAATAATAAATTGCGGTATAAAAATAAGGATTACCGTTTTTACAAGATAATTTAATACTAATTTGATATATAAATTTATTAATGAATCATAATTTGTTTCATTTGATGAAATGTGCATTCCAGTATTTTGGTTTTTCACAAGTTCACATTTGTTATCTTCGTGATAATAAGGTCTTATGATATTCCTCAATATCTCCATTTTTAGATAATTAATCTTCAAACTTAAGAATCAAAAATCTCTATATGGTAGTAAAAAAAAAAAAATCAAAGTCAAGAATTTCAATTGCAGCAAATTCTTTATCCTAATTTCTGATTCATCGCCTTAGTTTTGTGTATTTAGGCTTCAATATTTGTCCAATAATTAAAACGTCAATACTTAATTGTATAGATATGTAAATCAATGTATATACGTAATTAATTATATTTATTTCTATTTACAGGTTTGATTCGATATTAAACTTTCATAAGCTACAAACCCTACTCTATACTTGAATTAAATCTTCTCCTTGGCTTGAATTCCCTCTATCATCATCAACAAAGAAAATCAATTGAATAATCTATCTTGCAATTGCCTTCGCAAGGGTGCTACTAAGTACTACATACTCCAACTAAGTCTAGGCAATGCCTAAACTTGCTGACTAGAACAACATTGGTCTCATATTTATTGGATTCTCATGTGTAGATATCTTCTACACAAGTACAATACTATGTGATATAATGTCCAAAATGAAATGATACCTGATATCAATATGTTTAGTCTACTCATGGTACATCTGGTTTTTAGTGAGATTTATTACACTCTGGACTATCACAAAATATTGAAGGCTTCTATTGTGTCAATCCAAGATCACTCACCAAGGCATATAACCAAATAACCTTTTTTTTTGCTTCTATTAGAGCCATATGCTCTGCCTCTATGGCAGACAATGCTACTGTAGCTTGCAAAGTTGCCTTATAGTTGATGGCACTACCAAAAATAGTAAACAAGTAACCTGTCAGAGATCTTCTTTCATCCAAATTTCCTGCATAATGTTAATCCACATAGTGTATAATTGAGTCGCTCATCTCGGCCCTATTTAATGTCAGACCCACATCTGAAATATGTGTCAAATACCTCAAAATTCATTTCACTGCTTAGTAGTGTTCTTTTCCAGGACATGTCATGTATCTACTCATCACAATAATTGTATGTAAAATGTGCAAACCATGACATGCATGATGCAGCCCACAACAAATAGTTTCATCTCTTCTTTTGTCTTTGATGACAAGTCCGCAAATAGCTTGAAATGGGTAGCAAATTGAACAGATGCAAGCTTAGCACTAACCATATTGAATCACTGAATACCCTTGTCAAAACTTGACTGCTAAGATAATGACTGCTTTCAACACTCTTATCATGTATGAACTCACCCAGCAGATGTGGGATGCCAAGAACATGATGTTATTTTAGCATGTGGCATAATGGGATTTTTGTGGCTCCTGCTTTTTTTTTTCCCCATAAAAATGTCAATGATGGATGTTTGTATCTAAATTTTACATAAATGTTAATAATGGATGCTTTTTTTTTCTATAAATTTTATATTGTTTAGATGTAAACTTATATTTATAAATATTTAAAAGACTAATTAAAAAAATTAAATTAATAAGTCATTATGTCTAAAATATTCTAAAAGAAAAAAATAAAGGTAATATAGTAAAAGTTCTTTTAGCCTGTCTCATTTTCCTGGCAGTCCTCTCAGATTGATTTTAAATTTCTTTTCACTTTTTCTATTTTTTTCATCTTTTTCATTTCGTCCGTTATAAGCTCTATCCATCATCCGCTACTTTCACAATTGTTATTAGATAAGAATTTGAAGGTTATTTTGTTTAATTTTCAAGTATTTTTCATTTTGGATGTTTTTTTTGTCTAATTTGTTTGTTTTTCCATTGAACAAAATATGTTTGTAAAATTCATTAAGACTTTATTTAGTAAAACTAGTTGTTAATTTAGCCGATTCAATTAAAAGTGTTTGGTAAAAATAGTTTAAAAATATAAAATGACATAAAATTATATATTTATTTTAATTAAAATATTATATAAAATATATTTAAATACATAATACAAACGAATTATATTATATATATGAATATTAAATAATATAAAAATCATATTAAATATCTCATCCTAATAGAATAAACATATTCATCTTTATCATTTAGCATTCTATTATTATTATTATTATTAAATCAATTAATAATTATATTATTATTAGAACATGACATCTGATTAAAAGAAAAGGTAAAAGAGAAAGAAAAATCATAATATATTAGCTTCTAACCTGAATGCTAGTCCTATTAGCTTTTTTTAGATTATAAATTAGTTTTTTTTAAAAAAAAAGCTACTTTACTAAATATAAATTATTGGTTAAATTAGATTAGTTTTATAGTTAAGATTATAATATAGCTTGATATTACCAAAAAGTACCTAAATATACTTTAAATGCTTAAATATTCTATTATTACTTAATAATTAACAGTTTATTATCATAATTGATTAGTTTTTAACTTGATATTTTTCTTAAAATAAAAAAAAATTATCTTCAAGTTTATATTCCTAAGAAAGTTTATCTTAAAATTGGTAATAAATGTTTTGATGTGAATTTCTAATAAAAGTGTACCTTAAAAGTTTTGCTACAATTAGTTTTATTTTGCTTATGTCTTTTATCCTTATGAATATTATTTTATATTGTATCATTTAGAATTAAAATAAACAAAAAATCATATCGAATTATATTTAATTATTAGGAAAATACAATATGAAGATTTTTTTAAGATAATAACAAGATTTTAATTTAGAAATCCCTAATTTTCCAAGACTATATTGAACGGGATCATATACATTTTTAAAACAAATAGCGCAAAAGTGGTGTATCTTTATTTAAATAATTACAAACAAACCCCAACCTTTTATTTCACCTTCAATTAGACTCCCTAACTTTTCTTTTTGGCATAAGGCATATTCAACCTTTTGAATTTATCTATTTTTATCGTTATGCCCTCTTAATCGGTTTTTGGTCCAACTTGCCATTTAAACTTTATTTTTGGACTATTTTGTCACTTAGTATTTTAAAAACACAACATACCATATCATTATATGACTATGAGGCATGTTGGAAAAATATATTGGTAAAATATATTGGTGCGTAAAATGCATAAGCTATTTTTGGGTTTAACAAGGGACATATTATAATGAAAATTTTAATTTTTAAAAAGCAAAGTGGACTACAACAAAATGTAAGGTAATTCGGACCAAAAACTAGTTAAGGAGGCAAAATAACGAATATAGATAAATATAGGTGACTAAGTATGTCTTTTGCCATTTCTTTTAATACCAATTGGACGTCTTAACATTTCAAAAATCTTTTACATAGATAATTCTGTTAATTATTTCATTTAAAACTAATAGAGAAAACTTTTTGACCGATTTCTCACTTGTGATGTCCATTTGGTATTTTATGATTTAATGAGATCATAAATTTATGCATGAAATATTTATTTCCTTGTCGCATTACCTCCTTGAGTTATAAAGATTAGGAGTACATTATGCCATGCACCCATGTCATGTTACCTTAGTTCTTTTTTTTTTTTTTAGGATATGTCATTTTACCTTAATTAATTATTAAAAGTCTGTGTAATTAAGAATTAGAGGTATCCATGCATGAGACTATACCAGTAAGTTTTAATTTGGTTACACTAAATTATTTTTAAAATTATAATTTCAGAAATTAATTAGTCTTAGAAAGTTGTGTAAAGAAAAAAAGCCATATAGTATTAAAAAAAATAAAAAGCTAAAGGAGATTCCTAACATAAGGATCACATAGAAATGTTAAATATATATTTTCATATTACTATCTTCAGTTTTTAAAAAATGACATATATATACCCACTTTTAGCGCTATGGAACCCACCGAAAAGAAAATAAGAGATATATATAAAGAAGATTGCTAGTATTTTAATGAGCAAATAGTTATCGACTTCTGTTATGAAATTCAATTTACTCAGTTTCATACTAAATTTACATATCTTGAGGAATTAGAATTTTATATTTTGCCCATTTTATAGTCTAAAATTTTAATATGGGCTAATTAGATTGAGTTACACGCTGCAATATGTCCATTATCCTATAGCATAGGCGCTAATTGCAGACAAAATTTCAAGAGAATTTTTATCAAGTAAAAATAAAATAAATAAAGATGTGAAGGGTATATCATGACTAAGTCAAATACATGATTGGTCCTATCATAAGTTGTTTTTTGAGAAAAATAAACAGAAGAGTGGAGGCAAGTCTTCATTCTTCAAACCAGACAGAAATTAAAATGAGAGAACATAAAATTGAACACTCACTTTCGGACCCATATATTTGGATTGCATATATCACTTCATACCCATAAATTTAATATGTAAAACATAGAATAATTAAAAAGAAGAGGTCAAGCAAAAGGCATAATTAGACTTCTTCATTGACGTTAAGTCTCATGCTTGAAAGCCACATGGAAGGAGATGCTCAGCCCATAAGATGCCGACAATAAATTTAAAATTTTACTATTAATGAGAAAGAAAAAGAAGAGAAATTCAATAAATGTGTTACGGATTAAATTAATTTACAAATGTGTGATTGAATTAAGAGAAATTCTAAGATTGATTGAGTATATATAAAAATTAATTTTGAATTAAGAGTTTTTTCAAAAAAGAAATTATAAATGAAGAAGACCAAGTCAACCATATTATTCCAATGCAAGATTATGAATGCTTCAACACTGTGGACGGCTCTCTCTCTCACTTTCCTTCATAAAAGGAGACACTTTTTCAGAATTCACATATCAGAGCTGTTCCTTCCCTTACCTATTTAATTTTCTTTGAAAAAAAAACTCTATTTAGTTACATCAAACCCATTAGGTTCAAAAGTGACACCAGTTACTGTGTCGCAATTACCAGGACTAAACACACTTGGGATATCCATGGCTCGCATAAACTTTGGACCATGGGGTGTCAACCCACCACACACGCACCCTAGGGCCACTGAAATCTTGACTGTCTTGGATGGTAGCCTCGAAGTAGGCTTCGTGACATCTAATCCAGAGAATCGGCTCATTACAAAAGTTCTGAATAAGGGAGATGTGTTTGTGTTCCCTGTAGGTCTCGTTCATTATCAGAGGAATACTGCGTATGGCAGAGCAGTAGCGATTGTTGCACTCAGTAGCCAAAACCCTGGTGTTATTACTATTTCTAATGCAGTTTTCGGCTCAACTCCTGACATTGCCCTTGATATTCTTGCCAATGCTTTCCAGGCTGACAAGAATCTCATTTCTCAACTTCAGGCTAAGTTCTAGCCAATTCATCTGCTGTTATTGTTTTAGTTTTGTTCACAATGTGATTCTTAATGCTTTGAGTTGTGCTATTTTTTTTTCATTTTTTATTTGTATTGTCGACATTATTGATCAGTCAATGAATTTCTCGTTTTACAATTGAATTAATTTTGGGTTTTATCAAGCTTTATCAACTCAATCTTTTAATTCTGCCGTAGCAAATTAGAATAAAGGATAAGGCAAATGTGCAGATTAGTCCCTGAAGTATGTACTAATATACAACTTGGATCATAAATTATGACTAAGTACAATCAGATCCCTTGACCTTGAATCAAGTCCATTTACCCACTTATTGTCTTACCGTCATCTGTCTCATAGACGGAAGCATTTACACCAACAACTCTCCTTTTACCTACCATTGTTCCTCTTGATCAAAGGCAGTATATTCACTCACATGCAATACATTCAAATAATTAATCCTCATGACCTTTAAAGAAACAAAGAACACGAACAAATTGTGAAAACAAACACATTCCAACAATCAAATAGCTTAAATACTCCACATCACAAACAACAAAAATAAGTGTGCCAAATTGATGGATACAATGCAGATCGGTCTCAAAAAATGGACCAACTAAATAAAGAACATATGCTAGATCAAATCTAAAAGGGGAAACAAAGGAAAGAACAAATTAGAAGTGTTGGTCTAGATATTATGAGGTATCATTTTCAGGATGAGAGAATTCCAAAAACCAAGTGAATCAGGTAGCGAAGAATGAAAGGAAATAAAAGAAATATCAATTTCTACTCTTCTACTTAGCTTTTATTCAGAAAGGAAAAATGATGGAAATAAAAGAAGAAATTTGATACATTTCCTGAGACAACAATGGTGTAGACATATCTTTAGCAGAAACGACTCATATACAAATTTTATGATTTCTTCCTTGTAATATATTACTAACAATATTGGGGATATTTATCAATTTAGTATAAATGAAAAAAAAATACCAATTTAGGGTATTTTTTATAAAATTACTATTTTAGGATAATTTACTATTCAAATGGATTAGTCAAAGGTCAACTGGCGCACAAGATTCAAACCATACAGACTAATTTTTAAAAAATATTTTGCTTTGTATGCCACTTGAAATGGTGCACAGAGAATAAAATAATTTTTTTTTTTTAAAAAATTTGACTATGTGTGTAGAGAATAAAATAATTAATTTTTTTTTGCTTATGTGTGCTACTTGAACTGACTCACAAAAAATAAAATAATTTTAAAAAATTTTGGACTTTGTGCGCCAGTCTAACTAGTGCACAACCTGCCTCCTACGCTAACTCAACAAAATCACACTAAAATGAGAAATTATTTAGTAAAATATCCTATACCTAGAATTTTAAGAATTTTTACTATAAATTTATAAATTGTTTTCTAATTTACAACAAACTAAGAATTTTTCCACTATATTGATTGGTGTATTATGATTTCTTCCTTGCAATATCAGTTCTAAATCTCATTTCTTTCATTTTCCATCAGTTTCTCAGCAATCAAACAGTCATTTACTACTCTTCAGTTGATTTAAACTAAAATCTCAATCAAAATTGACTAAACAGATACATTGTTTCCTCAAATGCAATCCTCACTTTCTACTTTTTGTTCGAAATGGCTGCCTCTATCTGGGAAATTTCCAAAGGCTCCACTTTCTTCCTCAAAATTCTTAGTCTAGTTCAATTTTGGCCATGACTAGGTAAAAGACATGTCAAAATTGAAATTTGAGGCATTGAGATTCCATCAGAAAGCTGAGATTAAGCATTTTAATGGTGTGATGTTGCAAGTGTAGGTGTTCGCTTACCTGCTACTGTTGACGGACTCAACCAGAAGGGCATTGATGATAATACTGAAAGGCTTTCTCCTACATCTTCAGTGACTCCATGAATCACCATTCCTCACCTTATTCTTCTAACTCTTCGACGTTGCAATACTCTCTCACTTCCACTGCTACCAAGAAAATGAAGAATGCTTTGGGCCTCTAATCGCCAAGCTTCACTTTTATTGGACACAACTAGATTAAAAGTGGGAGACAACCAAATATGCATTTATGGGTTTCTTTTATTAATTTTACGCAAAATGTATAAGCCTCGTTTTAGCATGTAAAATGCTTAAAGAAATGTGTGAACAAGATGTGGTGTCATAGATTGCTCCATTAGTTAGGGTTTGCAAATTATTGATATGAAAAATGGTAGAGTTGGCTTGTACTAAAAAATGAGAAATATAGGTGAGAGAGGTGAGAAATGCATTTTTTGAGAAATGCATGTGATATAATAAATAGTAATAGGTTTATCAAGAAAAAATTTGATGCCAAAAGGGAGAGATGTTGGGGGAAACGATTTCGTCTTTGGGGCAGATGATAGTAAGAAAACATGGGTTAAATGGATTCGATTCAAAGCTAAGAGTCATATTGTGCTAATTCATAATTTAGGATCCAAGTTGTATATTAACCCATATTTCAATGGTTGATTTGCACCTTTAACCTTTATAATATATATTTAAGTGAGAGTATGAAATATCTATAAAACTTGAAAATAAGTACTTTTGCACCTTTATAGGTCTATCTATCCAAAATCCACATTAATATGCAAAGCTATAAAAATATTGAAATAGTTTTGAAAAATAATCTCCTTATTAAAACTATTGAACCTGAAGGGATATGTCCACCATTTTGATGATAACAAATAATAAGACAACAAGAAATTTAACTACATTTTGATCTCTAAGTGTGTTAGACAAGTTATTCATTCTTAAAACCTTAAAGTGAGTTGAAAGAGAAGAATTAAAGATTAAGATATTAAAAAAATGCAAATAGTCATGCCCATGAATCAAAAAGTCACACCTGTGACTAATGTCATGCCTGTGGTGAATGATCACCACCCCTGTGAAAATAGCTCTTCACGTCTGTGAAACAAGTAAGTGCCAAGACTGTTCATTAAAATGTTCACGGCAGTGAAACATTGGCCCAACCGTGAAGATTGATAAAGTCATGTCCGTGAAGATTTTGTCATGCCCGTGAATGACCATTCATTTTCAGACAGAATGAGTCACGACCAGAGTCACGACTTTCATTTACGGCTATGAAGAATAATTACGCCCGTGACCCTGGAGAGAGAAACTTATCATGGGTGAACGAAAAAGCAGTTGAACGACTATTTTAACATTAAATGCACCCTAAAATGGCAATATTTGATTTGGAAGTATAAATACAACACAATTATGACTTCTACAAGTTAGAAAAACAATCATTCATTCTTCTATTCTTATATAACTTTGTGTATTTATTTTTAATTCAACAATTTTCATTATTTGAGATTGTAAAACCATAAATTGCTCATAATTGTTGAGCATTGTAACACTACAAGTATTAGTGAAACACCTAATCGAGATTGGGGAGAGGAGTAGGATTTGTTAATACTCAAACCTCTATAAATCTTTTGTGCACTATATTCCTCTTCTTTTCACCATTCATTATTTAACTGCTTCTTTCTTCAAGTAATTTTTATTTGCCAACCAATTCAATCCTTCTTCTTCGTTATTATTTTGGGCAACAATTGGTACCAAAGCCAGGTTTAGCAATCAATCCTAAAACTAAGCAGTATCGTTCACATCTTGAGTCACGGTTTAAGTCACTACCTTGCCTAACCATGAATATGATCATTCACGCTCGTGAACATGAATTCACGGCTGTGAATCGATCAAAATATAACTTGAATTTCACTATTCTCTCTCATTTTCTCTCTCTTAAAACTCATAAGAGTCATGATTTCTCATCTATTTCGGCAAAATCCAGCCTCCTAAACACCTTTTTACCACATATCCTTGCCAAAATCAATCACCAAACACCTCAATCACTTTTGTTTTTGACTTTTAGGGTCCGATTTGAAACCCTAAGCTAGAGATTTCATTTCCTCTCAAACTTTCAAACTCCTCAATGGCTTCAGGATCCTGTCAATCAAAAAGGAAGAGGGAGAGTACGACACCAAAGCTACACATGGATTATTTACTCAATGTCATACCTCGATATTGCCATCCAAAATATGTTTGCCTTAAAAAATGACCTCTCTTATCAACGAGGACCTTTAATTGGGTGTGTGTCAAGACATTAGGCCTTACCTTCGACATGAAGGTTTAGTTATGCAAGTGCGACTTGCTAGAGTTTGTTGACATCTATCGACTCATCTTTCAGGAGTTGACTTTGGAATTTCTTTGCACATTACAGGTCTTTCCAATAGGGAAATTCTCCTTCCAACTCTATAAGCAGGAAAAAACCTTGACTGCCGCTGAATTTGGAGAGATTTTCAAGCTCCCACATGAGGAATTGATCCATGACAATGAGGCTGGATTTTACCCTCATGATGTCTGGTCCTATTTTGGCAGTGACTACAACTAGGACATCAAAAAGACAAAGAGCACACATTTGATATCACTAGTGCTTCGTTATATTTACCAGTTTTTCACCTACAACATCTTTGCTCGGGGTGATAGCAATGACTCAATTCTGAAGTTCAAATTGCTTCTATTTGATATGGCTCGAAAGAATGAGCGTGTGGCACTATCCCGGTGGTTTGCTTCTCACCAACATTCCATTGCCTCCAAGCCTTCAGGAGACATTCTTATTGGAGGTTATATGACTTATTTGGAGATAGAGCTGGGATTTGTGGACCTCAAAAATCATGTTTACAACATCGTTCCACCTTCTTCCATAGATTGACTTGACATTGAGTCATTTATCAAGATGGGAGCAGCAATGAGAATCTATCATATTGATGAAGTGTCTTACCACTTTATCACCCCAATAGGAGAGGTGGCATGAGAGCCTAAAGACTCTGAGGAATTCAAAACGGGACTTCAAGGGCTCCAGTAGAGGAAGAGAGCCCATGTTGAGACTCCACCTCTAGATGATCTAGATGCTCCTCCTACCACCGAGACCTCTTTAGTGCCTCTGCTAGACTTGGCACAACAGCTTTCTGCACTCCTGACTCCTCATTTGACATGGTTTAGGAAAGCATGAACAATTTTCAGGAGTTGATTGATGCAAAGCTAGAAAACTTTAAGGACTTTGTAGAGTCCAAGATTGATAGCCTCGAGGAGGAGGTAGCTCTTTTTTGCAAGCAGATGTTTGGCTTCAAGCCATAACTATCATTATCTCTTTTTTACTTTTTATGTCTTAGGATCTTTAGGATCGTGTTATCATAGTAATTTTTTTATGTTTAGGCAAGCCTATTTTATTTTTTTACAACTCATGCGATTTGTAAATCTTTTGTTTATGCAATGATATATATTTTATTTTATTTTATTCTCCATTGTCTTATCTCTTTTTGATCGTGACAAGAGGGAGAATAAGTAAGCAAATGAAAATGTTAAGTTGAATGCAAATATGACTTGGCTTAATCAACTTGCAATATACCCTTCATATACTTGGTATGAATACTTTGTTTATCTTGATATGAATGCTATGTTTATTGCTTATTTCAATCTTTTTTGAAGCTTCTCTTGTATCTTGTACTTTTTATGATTCATGTTTATTAAGCATCAATTGAGGGGGAGAAAATTTATTTTCTATTTAGACCCCATATTGCTTAATTATTTGTCACCATAAAAAAATGGGAGATTATTGAACCTTGAAGGATATTTCTGCCATTTTGGTGATAATAAATAATTAGGCAACAAGGAATTTAACCATTTTTAGTGCATTAAGTGTGTTAGACAAGTTATGCATTCCTAAAACCTTGAAGCAAGTTGACAGAAAATAATTGAAGATCAAGATACTAAAAAAATGCAAAGAGTCACGCCTATGACTAATATCACACACGTGATAAATGATCACCACCTCTATGAAAATAGCTCTTCATGCTCGTGAATACTTGTCATCCAAATAATGAACCAAGAAGAGGTTGAATTGGTTAGCAACTAAAACTTGCTTAACTTGAAAGTGCAAAATAAATTAAATACAGTAAGGAATGAGAGATATCACATACAAGATTTATAGATGTTCAGGTATGAACAAACCCTACTCCTCTCCCCAATCTTAATTGGGTGTTTCACTAATACACTAAGTGTTACAATGGAGTTTTTTAAGCTCACTCCTAACTATGGTGTTTCTTTCAATGTCTAACACCTAACCCAGAAATTCGCTTGTGTTTTTCAATGGCTCACACAAAAACCAATTCCTTGTGTTTTATGGCTCACACAATAAACCCTTACAAGTATTTCACTCTTAACTTGATATACCCAAACTCATTTTTGAGTAATTGGTTACAATGAAAACACTCACCAACCTACAATGCTCAGAAATTATGAGCAATTAGGTTTTTACAATGAATAGAGGTTGGTTGAGAAAAATAATTAATGCACAAGGCTACAACAAGATTAAAGATATAAAGTAATTATTGTTCTTTTTGTTTTTTTCTGGTTCTTTCTTGTTGGGATTCATAAATGACTTGCACTTATACTCCCTCTATGAATTATAGTCGTTTGGGTGCATTTAATTCAAAAATAGCCGTTGAACTAACTCTTAATTTTGCGCTTGACATGTCTCTCTGTCCTCATTCACAGACGTAAATATGTATGTCACGGTCGTGAATGTTTTTCCAAGCCATGGGCTAAGTGGTGACTCTGGTCGTGAAGCTTTCTGGAAGAATTGAAAGTGATTGATCACGGGCGTGAATATTCTTCCAAGTCATGGTCCAAGTGGTGACTCAAACTGTGAAGCTTTCTAAAAGAAT
Organism: Triadica sebifera; assembly: GCA_023653625.1. Taxonomy (NCBI): domain Eukaryota; kingdom Viridiplantae; phylum Streptophyta; class Magnoliopsida; order Malpighiales; family Euphorbiaceae; genus Triadica; species Triadica sebifera. The sequence goes on from CM042906.1 coordinate 16,878,857, forward strand.
TTGACATGTTTGGTCATGGGCGTGACTATCTTTCACGGTCATGATTGCTTGATCATTTACGGTTGGTTTGATCCTTCATGGCTGTGAACTTTGAATGTTGGAGAGTTGGTGCTAAGCTATATTCACGAACGTGACAAAAAGTAGTCACGAGCGAGACACTTTGCTTTTCCTTTTATTTTAATCTTCAAAAGTTGTCTTTCAATCTTTATTTATGTTCTAATCAAAGTATATTATGTTTAACTCATTTAGAACACAAACATTGTTAAATACATTATTGCTATTTTATTTGTTATCATTGAAATGATGGAAATACCTCTCAAAGTTCAATAATCTCCCCCTTTTTGATGGTGACAAATAATCTAGCAATATGTACTTTTGAGAAGCCTCCCATTCAAAAGGTGCTTAAGATAAAATAATAGTGCAAGATTTGAAAGAAATATAGCAAAGTTATTTGCAAAGTAATAAGGTATATGCATGGTATATCTTAAGTATATCTCATCAATTAACATATGTATAACCAAGTGTATTCAAAGTATATGTGAGATATATTATAAGTATATCTTGTGTATTAAAATGAGTTTAAAATAAGTTCAAGTTTGCAAAGGTATATGCTAGATTGATGTGAGGTATAACTTATGCATATTATCAATTAAAATAAATTTTACATATTTCATACCACACATTGCATATTGCATGTATAAATCACATATATTGTTAGGTTCTCCCCCTTTTATCATCTGCAAAAAGTTGAAATATCAATAAGTTGATTTTATTAAAATTAAAGGAGAAGGATTACATTGAAATTAGAACACATAAAAAAATAAAGATAAATAACAGCAAAAGTAAAGCTATTACAAGAAAACTAGGACTCTAGGTAGGCTTTAAGCCTGACAAATCATCCCTAAGACATGCTACCTCCACCTCGAGGCCTACCATATGAGACTCTATAAAGTCTTTGAGGTTTTCCAATCTCTCATTAATGAAAGCTTGCATTATGTCGAGGCGAGATTCTATAAGATCAGCAACCTATTGTGCCAAAGTGGATATGGTAGAGGCTTATGACTAACCAACATCCTCAGCTATCGCCGGTATCGATGTCTCATCCCGGGCTCACTTTCGTTGCTGGACAGACTAGAGGCTAGCTTTGAAATTTTCAAAGTCATTGTCCTTCCAATCAATTTCACCAGCTGGAATGGTGAAATGGTAGTAGACATTATCTTCAAAAATAATATGGACAGCTGCTCCCATCTTTATAAAGGACTCGACATTGAGTTGGTCTCATGGATTAGCTGGAACGAGAGTGTAAATATGTTTGTTGAGGTTCAAATACCCTAGCTCAATGGCAAGGTGAGTCACATACCCACCAATCAAAATATCTCACGATGGCTTTGTTACAATGGAAAGAAGGTGATTTGCAAACTATCATGAAAATGATATGGATAATCCTCTCCATGCCATATCCAATAAAAGGAGCTCCGATTGTTTTTTATTTTCCCGTTGCTATCTCCTCGAGAAAATATACTATAGGTGAGAAACCTATGTATATATTTATGCATAGAAGACCGAAGATGTGTGCGCTTTATCTTTTTCACATCCCAGCTACATTCTGAGCTGTCCAAGCTGGAGGAGCATAGAATTCGACTTCACTTTCGTTGTGGATGCCTCCGGAAGGAAGCTTGAAAATAGTGTCAAATTTCGCTGCAGTGAGAGTGTTAGGATGTTTGCAGAGCTGGAATTTGGTAGTTCCAATTAGTGAGACTTACAACGTGCTCAGGAACTTGAGAGTTGGTTCCCTTAGTGTTGGACGATAAATGTCCACAAACTCTCTGAGGTGACAAGCATGCAATTATTCAATCATGCTTGTCTCAAGACCAAGTGTCTTGATACAACTCCACTCAAAGGATCGTGATGAGAGTAGAGGTCATTTCTTGAGAACGACATAATATCTTGAGAACGACATATTATGGATGGCAATGATCTGGAATGATGTTGAATAGATAATCGGTGTGGCATTTTGGAGCATGTGATTTCTTCCTAATGCCTTTGGATGAACCAGATTCCATTTGATAGCTTTGTGCAAGGGAATGAGAAGAAATTTTCGAAATAGGATTAAAAACCCTTGAGAAACTTGTGATTCTTCAAACAAAAAGAGTTTTAAGAGTGTGTTATAGAAGGAAAAGTAGGTGAGGATGTCAAAATTTGTGAGAAATATTGAATGGGTGTGTTAAATGAGAGAATTTATAGAGATGGAAATGAGAAAAGACAGAAAATTTCAATTTATAGTCAATAGATTCATGGCCGTGAATAACCAGTCATGGGCATGAATCATCGTGGTCATGGATTGTTGAAGGGGCGCTTTAGCCATGAAGAAGAAGATGAATGAGTCACGGTTGTGACATTAAATAGTCACGGGCGTGAATCAGGCATTTTACAGGAGTGATAAATATTTGTTACGGGCATGAAACTCAGTTTTCATGACTTCTACCCATGAAAAAAGGCGTGAAACAAGGCATGAACGAGTTTGGAATTTTTTTGCTGTCTTTGGTCACAGTCATGACGATGTGTCATGAGCGTGAGGAAGGTTTTTCATAGGTGTGACAAATAGTGTAACGAGTGTGAAACTCAATTTTCACAACTTCTACCCATGAAGCACGTCGTGAAGCATAACGTGAAAGCAATTGGAATTTTTTGCTATTAAGTTCACAGTCATAAATATATGTCATGGGCGTAAACCACCCTAAATCTTCAAAAAATAAAACTAAGTCTAAAACAATATTAGAATATTTCAAAAAAGGTTTATATCCCTTAAAACATATATTTCTATTATTTTAACCACTTCATACCATAAAATAAGTCAAGTAAAATGCATCATATGGAGGAATTAATATTCAAGGTTCACACAACATACAATTGGCATACAAAATTAAAACAAATTTGATCCATCAAGCATACCAAGCTCTCTTCCTATAAAAAATAAACTTTCTTCATTGAGAGATTTAGTAAAGATATCTGCCAATTGATTATTTGTATCAATAAATTCTAACACAACATCTTCATATTGAACATGATCCCTAAGAAAATGATGTCTAATGTCTATATGCTTACTTTTAGAGTGTTGAATGGGATTCTTAGATAGATTGATGACATTAGTGTTGTCACATTTGATGGGTATATGGTCCAAACTATGATCATAATCCTTAAGTTGTTGTTCATCCATAGGATTTGAGTGCAACAACACCCTGCTGCCACATATTTCGCTTTAGTGGTAGATAAGGCAACTGAAACTTGTTTTTTGCTAAACCAAGAAACTAGGCATTTACCAATAAAGTGACAAGTGCCTGAGGTACTCTTTCTATCTAAAAGACTACCGACAAAATCTGCATCCGAATATCTTATGATATGGAAAGATGAATTTCTAGGATACCATAAGCCTAGAGCCAGTATCCTAAGTATTTAAAAATCTTTTTTACAGCATTTAAATATGATTCTTTAGGACAAGATTAAAATCTAGCACATAAGCATACACTATACATTATATCGAGCCTAGAGCCAATAAGGTATAAAAGTGATCCGATCATACCTTTACAGAGCTTTTTATTTATGTTCTTGCCCTCCTCATATTTGTCCAATTTTATTGATGTGCTCATAGGAGTCTTAGCATTTTTGCATCCTTCCATTCCAAATTTCTTGATTAACTCTTTAGTGTACTTAGATTGCTTAATGAATATGCTCTCATTGTTTTGCTTGATTTGTAGACCAAGGACTAACTTAAGTTCACCCATCATGCTCATTTCAAATTTCCTAGTCATACATTTAGCAAATTCTTGGCAAAACAATTAATTAGTAGACCCAAATATGATATCACCAACATAAAATTTGAACAATTAAAATATCATGCTTATGCTTTTTAATAAACAAGGTTGTATCAACATGTCGTTTTGAAAAAATTATTTTCTAAAAGAAAATAACTTAGTCTTTCATACCAAGCTCTTAGAGCTTGTTTTAATCCATATAAGGCTTTTGAAAGTTTAAAAACATGATTAGTAAATTATGGCTTTCAAAACCGGAGGTTGTTCTGCATAAACTTTCTCTTTTATAAAACCAATTAAGAAAGCACTTTTGACATCCATTTGAAAAATTTTAAAATTCATATGGTATGCAAATGCTAAAAGTATTCTTATGGCTTCTATTCTAGCTACCGGAGCATAGATTTCATCATAATTTATACCTTCTTCTTGATTATAACCCTTGGCAACTAACCTAGCTTTATTCCTAGTAATTGAGCTTTGTTCATCTAACTTATTTCTAAACACCCATTTACTACCAATGATTTGATAGTTTTTAGGTCCAGGAACCAAGGTCCATACCTTACTTCTCTCGAACTAGTTGAGTTCCTCTTACATAGCAAACACCTAACTTTCATCATTAAGAGCCTCATCAATATTCTTAGGCTCAATTTGAGAGACTAAACAATGTTAGAATCTATGAGTTTGAAATGAGATCTAGTACTTACACCCTTAGTAGGATCACCAATGATTTGTTCCTTGGGGTGATTCTTTGTCATTTTCCATTCCTTTGGAAGCTCTTAGTTGTCTTGCACTTAAGCTTGAGGTATAGATACATCTTGTTGTTGTTTCTCTTGATCATCATTATCTTTCTCATAATCAAGATCAAGCTTTTCCATTGTACCTACAATGTCATCAAGAACATTATCTTTTACAAGATCAAGCTTACTAGATTCATCAAAAACAACATGCATAGACTCTTTAACAACTAAATACCTTTTATTAAAGACTTTATAAGCCTTGCGAGTTGTAGAGTATCCTAAGAAGATACCTTCATTGGACTTAGAGAAATATTTTCCAAGGTTTTCTTTGGTGTTTAATATAAAACACTTGCATACAAATACTCTAAAGTAGGATATCATGGGTTTTCTTCCATTCTATAGCTCAAAAGAAGTTTTGTTTAAAATTGGTCTTTTGAAAACTCGATTTGAAATATAACACATTGTATTGGTGACTTCGGCCCAAAAGTAGGTTGGTAATCCATACTCATTGAGCATTGTTCGAACCATTTCAATTAAAGTTTGATTTTTTCTTTCTACTACCCCATTTTATTGAGGTGTCCTAGGAGTTGAAAAATTGTGTGAAATACCATATTCTAAACAAACGTTTTCAAAACTTTCATTTTCAAATTTTTTGCCATGATCACTTTTTATTTTAGAAATAAAATAGCCTTTTTCATTTTGAACTCTTTTAGAAAAATTTTTGAAAGATTCAAAAGGATCACTCTTTTGAGCTAAGAAAATTACCCAAGTGTATATAGAGTAATGATCAACAATGACAAAAGCATAGTGTTTACCTCCTATACTAGAAACTCTAGTAGGTCCAAAAAGATCTAAATGCAAAAGTTATAGAGGTTTAAGGTGCTACATTTTTGGATTTGAAGGATGACTTGTGTTGTCTTCCTCTTTAGCAAGGTTCACATGTCTTATCCTTTTCAAATTTGACTTTTGGAAGTCCACTTACTAGCTCTCCTTTGTTAAGGCTTTGAATTAATTTCATGCTTGCATGACCAAGCCTTTTATGCCATAACCAAGATTCATCATTAATAGTCATAAGACACTAAGAGGAAATGTTAGATATTTTGCATAAATCTATTGTGTAAGTATTGATATCTCTAACTCCCTTGAATATCTCTTGGCCACTTAAAGAGGTTACAATACAGTCATTTGAGGTAAAGATAACTTGGTTTCCCTTATCACATAATTGACTTACACTTAACAAATTATGTTTCAAACCATCAATAAGTAAAACATCTTCAATAAAAGTAGTATTATCAATACCAATTGAGCCATTACCAATTAACTTATCCTTAGCATTGTTCCCAAAGGTTACCTTACCACTATCAATTCCTTTGATGTGATTCAAGAGTTCTTTGTTTCCAGTCATATGCTTTGATCATCCACTATCCACAAGCCAAGCATTTTCTTTTTATAGTGGACTTGAGGCATACCTATAAAACCATAATTCAATTTTGTTTTTAGGTACCCAAACAAACTTGGGTCCTTGAGGGTTTGCACTTGAAGGTTCCCAATGAGCCTTCCTTATCCAACAATATTTGTTGATATAACCAAATTTCATGCAATAATAGCATTGTTTATCTCTAAATATATTTTTTGATTTTCACATGTTTTTTTAGTCTCAACATCTTTTTGAAAGGAGTTTGTGTGCAATGACATACACATGCATGATGAATAGGTATTTTCCTAGGTGCATGTCTCTTATATATGAAGGCATGATTGGCCTTTTGGGGTTTCCCTCTTAAGGCAAGTGACCCTTAACCATTCTTCTTTTGAATAGGGGGTTTTGTGTGTGTTATGCTCTTAGCCCTTATGGCTATTACCTCAATTGTGGAGGTTTATGGTGCACTAGACTTAACAAATGTAGTCTTGTGAGATGAAGATGATGTTTCATTAAATCCAAGACCATGTCTTATTACAGATGGTCTTTGAGAAACGATGAAAGTATCCAAATTCTCTTTCCCTTTATGAAACCTTGAAATTGAGTTTCTAAGTTCCTCAACTTCATTTTTCAAAATATTATATTCTTTAAGCAAAGATTTAGTTGAGTGTCTTAAGAAATACTCATTTAATGATTTTTGAAGAGTTTCATAAAAATTTTAAAATCAAAATTCTCTTTTTGTAAAACTTTCATTTTGTTTTTTAAATCTAAAATATTATTTTTATAAGTTTTAAGTCTACTTCTATATTTTTCTAATTCTAAGTTCAATTCTTCTATTAAACTTTGCTCATCATCATCATCTTCACTATTACTGTTATTATCACTACTCTTATCATTAAAAAAATATAAGTAAGAAGGACCTACCTCATCTGTGAAGTGATCCTCTAAAGCCATGAAGCATAGGTTGACCTTTTCTCCTTCATTATCATCTTTTTTGCTTGAAGAGCTTTCGTCATCCCATGTGGCTTTGTGACCTTTCTCCCCATCATCTTTTTGAAATCTTTTCTTGCGTTTCTTGAGCTTTGGACATTCTGGTTAGATATGTCCTTTTTTCCACATTCATAACACTTTATCTCCTATTTATTTCTTTGATAGTCATTTGAGGAGTGTTTGAAGGTTATTTTTTTGGAGTTTCGAGAATTGCCAAATCTTTTTTAATTATTCTTTTTATTCTTTCTAAGAACATGGCAATGTCCTCATTTTCATCATCACTCTTCTTTTCATCATCTTCAATTACCTCTTGAGATTTTAAAGTAGAGGCTTTAAGTGCTAGAGGCTTTAAGTGCTAGAGGATTTCTCTTTTTTGGTTCGGCTTCAAGTTTTCTATCTTTTTTTACCGTCATTTCATGCATTAGAAGTTTGCTAATAAGCACATCAATAGGCATGCCGCTTATTTCTTCATTGGCCTCTTCTATACTCGCAACTTTTGAACCATAGTCTTTAAGAGGAAGGCTTCTTAAAATTTTGTTGTTCACATCTTCCAAGCTCAAATGCTTTCCAAGTTTTCTCATGTCATTGATGATGTTAGAAAATGGTTCATCATATGGGTGATAGTTTCATTGGATTTCATCTGGAAGAGTTCATATTCTGAAGTAAGAAGTTGAATCTTATTGGATTTTACTTGCTTGGTTCCTTCATGATAATTCTCCAATGTTCATGATAACTCTATTGAAAGAATTTCTTCTTCACCATCAACTTCTCTCTTAGTTAGTGGCATCCATTCTTTCCGAACACTATTCTAAACTTCAATTCCTTCACTATCGAGATATGTCTCCGTCCGGAATTTTCAATAAGCATAGTTCACTCCATCAAAATAAGGCTTGAGACTTTGAAATCCTTTACTAGCCATTTCTTGATCTTTGCTAGCGCTTTATAGGCTTTGTTGCTAGACAAGCTCTGATACCAATTCTCACTTAGACAATTAACCAAAGAGGGGGTTAAATTGGTTAGCAACTAAAAGTTGTTTAACTTGAAAATACGAAATAAATTAAATAGAGTAAGGAATGAGAGATATCACACATAAGATTTATAGAGGTTTGGGTATGAACAAATCCTACTACTTTCCCCAATCTTAATTGGGTGTTTCACTAACACATTAAGTGTTACAATGGAGTTTTTCAATCTCACTCCCAACTATGGTGTTTCTTTCAATGGCTAACACCTAACCTAGATAATCCTTTGTGTTTTTCAATGGCTCACACAAAAATCAATTCCTTGTATTTTATGGCTCACATAATAAACCCTTACAAGTGTGTTAAACCCTGAAGGGTATTTCCGTCATTTTGATGCTAACAAATAAAATAGCAATAATGTATTTAACAATGTTTGTGTTCTAAGTTTGTTGAATAGGATATGTCTTGAATAAAATATGATGCAAGAATGAAAGATAACTTTTGAAGATCAAAATAAGAAGAAATAGCAAAGTGACGCTCGTGACTACTTATGTCATGCCCGTGATATAGCTTAGCACCAACTCTCCAACATTTAAAGTTCACGGCCATGAAGGATCATACCAACTATGAATGATCAAATCAGTCATGCCCGTGAAAGAAAGACACACCCATGAAATAAAAATGTCAAGTTCTTCCAGAGAGCTTCATGATTAAAGACACCACTTGAACCACGACTTGGAAGAATGTTCACTAATTTCTTCCAGAAAGCTTCACAGTTAGAGTCACCACTTGGACCATGACTTGAAAGAACATTCACGACCGTGACACATATAGTCATGCTCGTGAATGAGGATAGAGAAACATGTCAAAGGCGAAGTTAAGAGTTGGTTTAATGGTTATTTTCGCATTAAATGCACCCAAACGACTATAATTCGCTGAGGAAGTATAAATGCAAGTCATTTATGAATACTAAAAAGAAGAACAACAATTAATTTGAATCTTGAATCTTATTGTAGCCATTGTGCATTAATTATTTTCAACAAAAACCTTTATTCTTTGTAAAAACCTAATTGCTCATAATTTCTGAGCACTATAGGTTGGTGAGTATTTTCATTGTAATCAATTACTCAAGTGAGTTTGGGTATATTGGGTTAAGATTGAAACACTTGTAAGGGTTTATTGTGTGAGCTATAAAATACAAGGAATTGGTTTATTGTGTGAGCCATTAAAACACAAGGGAATTTCTGGGTTAGGTGTTAGCCATTGAAAGAAACGCCATAGTTGGGAGTGAGCTTGTAAAACTCCATTGTAACACTTAGTGTGTTAGTAAAACTCCCAATTGAGATAGGAGAGAGGAGTAGGGTTTGTTAATACCTGAACATCTATAAATTACTTGTGTGACATCTCTTCATCCCTACTCTATTTTATTTTATTCCGTATTTAATGTTAAGAAATTTTTATTTCATAACCAATTCAACCCCCCTTCTTGGTTCATTGTTTGGGAAATAATTGGTATGAGAGCTTGTCTAGCTTCAAAGCCTAAAAAGCACTAGCAAAGATCAAGAAATGTCCAATGATGGATTCCAAAGTCTCAAGCCTTACTTTGATGGAGCAAACTACACCCATTGGAAGTTCCGGATGGAGACATATCTCGATAGAGGAGTTGATGGTGAAGAAGAAATCCTTTCAAGAGATGATTGGACTGAGCCTCAACATAGAGGAAACTTCAAAAATAAAAAGGCAATGAAAATCTTCGCAAGCTCTCTATCCATTGAAGAATGTGGCAGAATCCAACACTGCCCTACCTTCTATAGTATGTGGAAGACATTGGAGAATTATCATGAAGGAACAAAGCAAGTTAAATCCAAGAAGATTCAACTTCTCACTTCAAAATATGAACTCTTCAAGATGAAATCCAATGAATCCATCACTGATATGATGAAATGTCTTCTAGCAATCATAAATGGCATGAGAAAGCTTGGAAAGCACTTGAGCTTGGATGATGTAAACAGCAAAATTCTAAGAAGCATTTCTCTCAAAGACTATGGTTCAAGAGTTGCTGGTATAGAAAAAGCCAACAAAGACATGAACGTCATGCATACCGATGTGCTTATTGGTAAACTTCTAACACACGAAATGGCGGTAAAGAGAGATAGAGAACTTGAAACTGAGCTAGAAAAAAGAAAGCCTCTAGCACTCAAAGCCTTTACTTCAAAATCTCAAGAAGAAGTTAAAGATGAAGAAGAAAAGAGTGATGACGCAAATGAGGACATTGTCATGCTCTCAAGGAGACTGAAAAGAATAATTGAAAAGAAAATTAGCAACTCTCAAAACTTCAAACAAAGAAACCTTAAACAGTCCTCAAATGACTCTCAAAGGAATAAAGAGGAGGTAAAATGTTATGAGTGTGGAAAGAAAGGACATATCAAACCAGAATGTCCAAAGCTTAAGAAACATAAGAAAAGATGTCAAAAAGATAATAGGGAGAAAGGTCACAAAGCCACATGGGATGACGAAATCTCTTCAAGTGAAAAAGATGACAATGAAAGTGAAGATGTCAACCTATGATTTATGGCTTTAGAAGATCACTTCACGGATGAGGTAGGTCCTTTTTACTCATATTCATTTAATAATGATAGTAGTGATAATAATAGTGATAGTGAAGATGATGATGAGCAGAGTCTAATAGAAGTATTGAATCTAGAATTAGAAAAATATAGATGTAAATTCAATACTTACAAATATAATATTTTAAATTTGAAAAACAAAATGGAAGTTTTACAAAAAGAAAATTTTGATCTTAAATCTTCTAATTAATCTCTTCAAAAATCATTAGATGAATACTCCTCTAGACCCTCAACTAAATCCTTATTTAAAGAGAACAATGTTTTGAAAAATGAAGTTGAGGAACTTAGAAACTCCATTTCAAAATTTCATAAAGGCAATGAGTGTTTAGATACTCTTATAGTGTCCCAAAGACCACCTTTAATAAGACATGGTCTAGGAATTAATGGAACAGCATCTTCATTTCTGAAGACCACAATTGTTAAGTCTAGTGCACCTCATATGTCCACATTAGAAGTAATCGCCCTAAAGGCTAAGTGCACAACACACTCTAAACCCTCTATTTATAAAAAGAATGGTCAAAGGTCGATTAGCCTAAGAGGGAAACGTCAAAAGGCCAATCATACTTTTATGTATAAGAGGCATGCACCTAGGAAAGCACCGATTCATCATACATGTGCATGTCACTGCTCACAAACTCCATCTAATAGGATAATGAGACCTAAAAGCATGTAAAACCGAACAATGTAATTATTGTACGAAATTTGGTCATATTAATAAATATTGTTGGATAAGAAAGGCTCATTGGGAATCTTTATGTGCTAACCCCCAAGGACCCAACTTCATTTGAGTACCTAAAAACAATACTTAAATTGTAATTTTATAGGTATGCCTCAAGTCCACTATAAAAGAAAATATTTGGCTTGTGGATAGTGGATGCTCAAGGCATATGACCGAAAAAAAAAAGCTATTCAATGACATTTGTTGAACCTTGAGGGGTATTTCTGTCAATTTGATGATAACCAATAAAATAGCAATAATGTATTTAACATACTTATTTTCTAAGTTTATTGAACAGGGTATGGAACATGATGGCAAGAATGGAGAATGGAAGACTAATCTTAAAAAGATAGAAAATGAAGAAATAGCATGTTCACGCCCGTGACCTTATATGTCACGCCCATGATGAAACTTAGTGCCAATTATCTAACATTTAAAGTTCACAGCTATGAAGAATGATAGCATCCATGAATGATCATATCAGTCATGACTGTGAAAGAAAGTCACGCCTGTGAGAAGACATGACAAATTTCTCCAGAGAGCTTTACGGCCAAAGTCACTACTTGGACCACGGCTAGGAAGAATGTTCACGCCCGTGAATATATAATGTCACGCCTGTGATCAAAAATTTCAAATACTTCCAGAATGCTTCACAGCCAAAGTCACCACTCAAGTCACGACTGTGACACTCATACTCACGACCGTGAAAGAGGAAAGAGAAACATGTCAGGTGCGAAAATAAGAGTTGGTGCAACTGCTATTTTCACATTAAATGCAACAAAACGGCTATAATTCATCATGAAAGTATAAATGCAAGTCATTTATGAATCCAAAATAAGAGAATAGCAAATACTTCGAATCAAAATCTTGTTGTAAGCCATTTGTGCATTTAATACTTTCAAAACAAATATTTATTCTCTCTAAAAATCTTTTTGCTCATTATTCTCTGAGTATTATAGATTTGTAAGTATTTCTCTTTGTAATCTACTACTCAAATGAGTTTAGGTATTTTGAGTTAAGAGTAGAACACTTGTAAGGGTTATTTGTGTGAGCTCTTCAAACACAAGGAATTGGTTTATTGTGTGAGCCATTAAAATACAAGAGATTTCTGGGTTAGGTGGGATCCATTGTTAGAAATACAATAGTTGGGAGTAAGCTTGTAAAACTGCATTGTAACACTTAGTGTGTTAGTGAAACTCCCAATTGAGATTGGGGAAAGGAGTAGGATTTGTTAACACCCGAATCTCTATAAAAATTCCTGTGTAATATCTTCCTATCCCTACTCAAGTCAACTTTTCTTTCCGCACTTAAAATTTAAAATTTTTAATATCCAATTCAACCCCCCTTCTTAGTTCAATATCCGGACAACAATTGGTATCAGAGCTTAGTCTAGCATCGAAGCCTAAACAGCGCTAGCAAAGATCAAGATATGGCCAATGAAGGATTCCAAAGTCTCAAGCCTTACTTTGATGGAGAAACGTATGCTCATTGTAAGTTTCAGATGGAGATATATTTGGATAGTGAAGGAATTGAAGTATGGGATAGTGTAAGGAAAGAATGGACACCACCAACTAGAAGAGAAGTTGATGGTGAATAAGAAATCTTGTCAAAAGATGATTGGACAGAGCCTCAAAGAAGAGCAAACTTCAAAAATAAAAAGGCAATGACAATTCTCTCAAGCTCATTATCCATTGAAGAATGTGGCAAAATACAATACTGCCCAACTGCTTACAGCATGTGGAAAACTTTGGAAAGCTATCATGAAGGAACAAAGCAAGTTAAATCTAAGAAGATTCAACTTCTTACTTCAGAGTATGAACTTTTCAAGATGAAATCCAATGAGTCAATTACTAACATGACCAACCATCTTCGAGCCATCATAAATGGCATGAGAAAGCTTGGGAAACACCTGAGCTTAGAAGATGTTAATAACAAAATCCTGAGAAGTCTTCCTCTTAAAGATTATGGTTCAAGAGTTGTCGGTATAGAAGAGGCAAATGAAGACATGAGCATCATGAATACCGATGTGTTTATTGGTAAACTTCTTATACAAGAAATGGTAGTGAAAAGAGATAGAGAGCTTGAAGCATAGCCAGAAAAAAAAAAGAAAGCCTCTAGCACTAAAAGCCACTACTTCAAAATCTCAAGAGGAAGTTGAAGATGATGAAGAAAAGAGTGATGATGCAAATGAGGACATTGTTATGCTCTCAAGAAGGCTGAAAAGAATATTGAGAAGAGAATGAGCAACTCTAGAAAATTCAGGCAAAGAAACCTCAAACAGACTTCTAATGATGCACAAAGAAGTAAAGAGGAGGTAAAGTTCTATGAATGTGGGAAGAAAGGGCATATTAAATCGGAATGTCCAAGGCTCAAGAAGCACAAGAGCAAATACCAAATAGACAATGGGGAGAAAGGTCAGAAAGCCACATGGGATGATGAAAGCTCTTCAAGTGAAAAAGATGACAATGAAAGGGAATAGGTCAACCTATGCTTCATGGCTATAGAGGATCACATCTCAGATAAGGTATGATCACTTCACTCATACTCTTTCAATAATGATAGTAGTGACAATGATAGTAATAGTGAAGATGATGATGAGCAAAGCCTAATAGAAGTATTAAATCTAGAACTAGAGAAATATAAAAGTAAATTCAATATTTATAAGAATAATGTTTCTAACTTGAAAAATAAAATAGATGCTTTAGAAAATGAGAACTTTAAGCTTAAATCATCTAATGAATCTCTTCAAAAGTCATTAGATGAATACTCTTCAAGACCCTCAACTAAATCCTTGCTTAAAGAAAATAATATTTTGAAAAATGAAGTTGAGGAACTTAGAAACTCCATTTCAAAATTTCACAAGGGAAAAGAGAGTTTAGATACTCTCATTGTGTCTCAAAGACCACCTTTAATTAGATATGGTCTAGGATTTAAGGGTACATCATTATCTTCACACAAGACTACTTTTGTTAAGTAAAGTGAACCTAACAGCTCCACATTTGTTGTAACAGCCCCAAGGGCTAAGTGCACAAAATACACTAAATCCTCTATACATAAGAGGGATGATCAAAGATTGGTAAGCCTAAGAAAGAAACCTCAAAAGGCTAATCATGCCTTTATGTATAAGAAGCATGCATCTAGAAAAGCACCAATTCATCATGATTATGCATGCCATTGCTCTCAAACTCAATCTAATCGAAATATGGCATTCAAGAGCATTGTCAGACCAAAAAGCATATTTAAACCTAAACAGTGTCATTATTGTATGAAATTTGGTCACATAAATAAACATTGTTGGATAAGGAAGGCTCATTGGGAACCTTCATATGCTAACCCCCAAGGATCCAAGCTCATTTGGGTACCTAAAAACTATACTTGAATTGTGATTCTATAGGTATGCCTCAAGTCCACAATAAACAAAAATTCTTAGCTAGTAGACAGTGGATGCTCAAGGCATATGATAGGAGCCAAATAACTTTCCAATGAAATCAAAAGTATTGATAAAGGTAAAGTTACCTTTCGAAACAATGCTAAGGGTAAGGTAATTGGCATTGGCTCTATTGGTATTAATGGTACTCCTTTCATTAAAGATGTCTTGCTTGTTGATGGCTTGAAACATAACTTGTTAAGTATAAGTCAATTATGTGATAAAGGAAACAAAGTAATCTTTACTTCCAACGAATGTCTTGTAACCTCTATTAATGGCCAAGAGATATTTAAAGGAAATAGAGATGTCAATACCTACATAATAGACTTACACAAAATATCTAATCATTCCTCTAAGTGTCTTGTGACTACTAGTGATGAATCTTGATTGTGGCATAGAAGGCTTGGTCATGCAAGCATGAATTTAATTCAAAGCCTCAACATAGGACAGCTGGTAAAGGGACTGCCAAACGTCAAATTTGAAAAAGACAAGACATGTGAACCTTGCTAAAGAGGAAAACAACACAAGTCATCATTCAAATCCAAAAATATTGTAAGTACCTTAAAACCTTTACAACTCCTGCATCTAGATCTATTTGGACCTACTAGAATTGGTAGCTTAGGAGGTAAACACTATGCATTTGTCATCGTCAATGATTACTCTAGATTTACTTGGGTAATTTTCTTAGCTCAAAAGAGTGATGCCTTTGAAACTTTTAGAAATTTTGCTAAAAAAGTTCAAAATGAAAAAGGATATTGTATTTTAAAAATAAAAAGTGACCATGGTAAAGAATTTGAAAATGAAAACTTTTAAAATTTTTGTCTTGAACATGGCATTTCGCAGAATTGTTTGTCTCCTAGGACACCTCAACAAAATGGGGTAGTCGAAAGGAAAAATCGAACATTAATTGAAATGGCTAGAACAATGCTTAATGAATAAGAATTACCAACTTATTTTTGGGCAGAAGCCACAAACACTGCATGTTATATTTCAAATTGAGTTTTCAAAAGACCTCTTTTAAACAAAACTTCATTTGAGCTATGGAATGGAAGAAAGCCTTTGATATCATACTTTAGAGTATTTGGATGCAAGTGCTTCATATTGAATACCAAGGACAACCTTGAAAAATTTGCATCTAAATCTGATAAGGGTATCTTTTTAGGATACTCTACAACTAGCAAAGCATATAGAGTGTTTAATAAAAAGTTATTAACTGTTGAAGAATCTATGCATGTTGTTTTTTATGAATCTAGTAGGCTTGATCTTGTGAAAGGTAGTGTTCTTGATGATGTTGTAGGTACCATGGAAAGACTTGATCTTGAAAATGAAAGAGAAGAAAATGATCAAGAAGATTCACATCAAGATGATTCTCTACTTCAAGCTCAAGAGGAAAACAGGCAAGAGCTCCTAAAGGAATGGAGATTGACAAAAGATCACCCAAAAGAGCAAATCATTGGTGATCCTACAAGGGGAGTAAGTACTAGATCTCATCTCAAATATTTAGTTTCTGACCTTGCTTTTGTTTCTCAAATTGAGCCTAAAAATATTGATGAGGTTGTTAATGATGAAAGTTGGGTGATTGCTATGCAAGTGGAACTCAACCAATTTGAGAGAAGTAAGATATGGACCTTAGTACCTAGACCCAATGAGCATTAAATCATTGGAAGCAAATGGGTATTTAGAAATAAACTAGATGAACAAGGTTCAATAACTAGGAATAATCAGGAAGAAGGAATAGATTATGATGAGACTTATGCTCTTGTAGCTAGATTAGAAGCTATAAGAATACTTTTAGCATATGCATGCCATATTAATTTCAAACTCTTTCAAATGGATGTAAAAAGTGCCTTTTTGAATGGCTTTATAGAAAAAAAAAAGTTTATGTAGAACAACCACCAGGTTTTGAAAATTATGATTTTACCAACCATGTATTTAAACTTTTAAAAGCTTTATATGGTTTGAAACAAGCCCCAAGAGCTTGGTATGAAAGACTAAGTTCTTTTCTCTTAGAAAATAACTTTATAAAGGGGAATGTTGACACTACATTATTCTTTAAAAAGCATAACCATGGTACTCTAATTGTTCAAATTTATGTTGATGATATCATATTTGGGTCTACTAATGAATTACTTTGCTAAGAATTTGCTAAGTGTATGACTAGGAAATTCGAAATGAGCATGATGGGTGAGCTAAAATTCTTCCTCGATCTACAAATAAACAAGGCAATAAGGGCATATTCATCAACCAATCCAAATATGCCAAAGACTTACTTAAGAAATTTGGAATGGAAGGATGCAAAAATTCTGAGACTCCAATGAGCACATCAGCAAAATTGGACAAGGATGAAAAAGGTAAGAGCATTAATGAAAAGCTCTATAGAGGTATGATCGGATCAATTTTATATCTTACTGCCTCTAGACCCGATATAATGTAGTGTATGCTTATCTGCTCGCTTTCAATTATGTCCTAAAGAGTCTCATTTAAATGCAGTAAAAAGAATCTTAAAATATTTACATGGCTCATTGCATCTAGGTTTATGGTATCCTAGAAATTCATCCTTTCAGATTATAGGATATTCAGATGATGATTACGCTAGAAGTCTTTTAGATAGAAAAAGTACTTTAGGTACTTGTCACTTTATTGGAGAATGCTTAGTTTCTTGGTTTAGTAAGAAACAAGTTTCAGTTGTTTTTTCTATCGCTGAAGCGGAGTATGTGGCAACATGATGTTATTGTACATAAATCATTTGGATAAAACAACAACTTAAGGATTATGGTCATAGTTTGGACCATATACCTATTAGATGTGACAATATAAGTGCTATAAATCTATCTAAGAATCTCATTCAACACTCTAGAAGTAAGCATATTGACATAAGACATCATTTTATTAGAGATCATGTTCAATATGGAGATGTTGTATTGGAATTTATAAGCACAGACAATCAATTGGCAGATATCTTCATTAAATCTCTAAATGAGGAAATATTTAATTTCATAAGAAGAGAGCTTGGTATGATTGATGGATTAACTTTATGATTGCCAAAATTGTCGAACCTTGATTGATAATCTTGTGTTTTTTGTCTCATCTTTTTAGATATGAAGTAGCTAACTTGATAGAAATATATGTTATAGGGGATAGAAGCTCCTTAGAAATGCTTTAGTCTTATTTTAGACTTAATTTTATTTAATAAGGATTTTAGGCAATTCACGCCCGTGATCATAATCGCCAAAAGCTCCAGTAGCTTTCACACCTTGCTTCACGATTGAAGGTAGTGAAGACTATGTTTCACACCCATAACCTTTTTCTATCACCCCCGTGAAACCCTTTGTTCACACCCGTGATGCTTATTCATGACCGTGAACATTTTCACCAAAAACTCACAGAAGCATTCATGTGTTGTGTCACGCTCTGTTTCACGGTCACAAGTAGTGAAGATTGTACTTCACGCCCATGACTCATTTGTCACCACTATGATATTTCATCATTCACGCCCGTTACCTTTAATTTTCATGACAGCGAATAGTTTCACATCCCTCTTCATAGGTAGAACATCTCTTCAGCAAACAGTGAACACGATATTTCACGCCTGTGAAGATGTTGGCTATAAAATATTTCTACCGTTATTTCTCTCATTTCTAACTCTCCAACTTCTCTCATTTATCACCATTGAATAACATTTTGAAGATTCTGACCCCCTAGCAACTCATTCCATCTATAAATACCTTCAAAAATTATCTCCATCATCAAAAATCAAACACCTCAGGTTCTACTCCAAAATTTCCATCAGATTTTCACTTTTCAAAAATACATTTCTCAATCAAAAATGGAAACGAGCTTCTCCAAAGGTACCAGAAAGAAGTCTCATGCTCCAAAAAGGTATACGGACTACCTTCTAAACATTATTCCAGAGCACTGTCATCCAAGATACTCGGTTCTCCAACAAAGACCATTCCTTTCCTCTCGATCATTTGAATGGAAAACCATCAGAACATTCGGTCTCGATACAAGCATGACAGAACAACTCCAGGCTTGTCATCTGAAAGATTTTGTTGATATCCATCAACCGATGCTGAGGGAACTAGCTCTAGAGCTCTTGAGCACCCTTAAGTCCATCCTACAAGCACGGTAAAATTCCAACTTTGCAAGCATCCGAACACCTTCACTGCCACAGAGTTTGGTGACATGCTCAACCTTCCCTCTGACAGTATCTTGAATGAGAGTGAGGTGGGGTTCTATGCTTCTCAGGTATGGACTCACTTCGGGCTTGACTGTAGCTGGGACGTCAAGAAGACGTATAAGCACCCACATTCGATCCCCAGTGCAAAAGTACTTGCATAGGTTTCTAACCTATAGCATTTTTGCCAGAGGAGACAGCAATGAATCGATTAGGAAGTCAGAACTCTTTCTTCTGGAGATGGCCCGAAGAGGCCTAACAGTGGCTTTATCTCGATGGTTTGCAAACCATATTCTATCAATTACCACCAAGCCCTCCGGAGACATTCTGATTGGTGGGTACATGACTCACCTTGCTATCAAGCTGGGGTATTTGAAGCTAGAGGAGCACCACTTCAACCTTATACCAGCACATCCTCGAGACCGACTAGACGTCCAGTCCTTTATCAAAATGGAAGCGGTTGTTCGTATAGTTCATGAGAACAACATCTACTACCGCTTTAACAACACTTCTGGTGAGATTATTTAGGAAGAAAATGACTCAGATGACTTCAAAGCTGGCCTCCAAGGGATCCAGCAGAGGAAGAGAGTTCGAGTTAAGATGGCATCTCCAGAGGTTGAGCAGGAAATTAGACAATCCTTTGCCTCCACACCAAACTTGCCTCAGCAAGTGGTTGATCTTTTGGCAACACGGTTTGAGCAATTGCAGGCTTCGATGGATGAGAGGTTAGAGAACCTCAAGGATTTCATGGAGTCTTGCATGGAGAGCCTCGAGGCGGAAGTAGCTCGCCTTAGAGATGGGACGTCCAGCTCAAAATCTAGCTAGACTATATGTTAGCTATGTTATTTTTCTAGCTTGTTTGATGTAGGACTTTCAATTTCTTTTCAAATCCTTGTATTCTTCTTTTCATATTAATATAATTGCTTTTGTTTTCCATTATGATTTATCTTTTTGTTATTCTTTTTGTTGATGAAAAAAAGGGGGAGAACCTAGCAATATATTATATTTAAAGTTAAATGCAATGAAATACTTATTTGAATCAAATGAATATGCAAGTATGCAAATGAGCTAATGTACCTTAAATATACCTTAAGTATACTTTGCATATACCTTGATGCAAGTTACATGAATGAATATGCACTTGATATACTTTGAATATACCTTAAATATACTTTGCATATACTTAACTTTTTTTAAGGAAAACCTTTGGTATACATTGGATATACCTTGCATATAACTTGCATATACCTAAAACTAGGAAGCATATTTTGATGCTACACTTCATCATTCTTTACAATTCTTGCACTTCAGTAATTTTTTTATCTTAATCATCTTTTGAGAGGGAGACTTCTCAAAAACACATATTGCTAGATTATTTGTCACCATAAAAAAGGAGGAGATTGTTGAACCTTAGGGGTATTTCCATCATTTTGATGCTAACAAATAAAATAGCAATAATGTATTTAACATACTTGTTTTCTAAGTTTATTGAACAGGGTATGGAACATGATGGCAAGAATAGAGAATGGAAGATTAATCTTAAAAAGACAAAATATGAAGAAATAACATGTTCACGCCCGTGACCTTATATGTCACGCCCGTGATGAAGCTTAGCGCCAACTATCCAACATTTAAAGTTCACGACCATGAAGAATGATAGTAACCGTGAATGATCATATCAGTCACGACCGTGAAAGAAAGTCATGCTCGTGAGAAAACATGATAAATTCCTCCAGAGAGCTTCACGGCCAGAGTCACTACTTAGACCACGGCTAGGAAGGATGTTCACGCCTGTGAATATATAATGTCATGCCCATGATCAAACATTTGAAATCCTTCCATAATGCTTCACAGCCAAAGTCACCACTCAAGTCACGGCTTGGAAGAACAGTCACGACTGTGACACTCATACTCACGATCATGAAAGAGGAAAAAGAAACATGTCAGGCATGAAAATAAGAGTTGGTGCAACGGCTATTTTTGTATTAAATGCAACCAAACGACTATAATTCGCCATGGAAGTATAAATGCAAGTCATTTATGAATCTAGAACAAAAGAATAGCAAATACTTCGAATCAAAATCTTGTTGTAAGCCATTTGTGCATTTAATACTTTCAAAAGTAAAAATCTTTTTTCTCATTATTCTTTGAGCATTATAGATTTGTAAGTGTTTCTCTTTGTAATCTACTACTCAAGTGAGTTTTTGTATTTTAGGTTAAGAGTAGAACACTTGTAAGGGTTATTTGTGTGAGCCTCTAAAACACAAGGAATTGGTTTATTGTGTGAGCCATTAAAACACAAGGGATTTTTGGGTTAGGTGTGATCCATTGTTAGAAACACCATAGTTGGGAGTGAGCTTGTAAAACTCCATTGTAACACTTAGTGTGTTAGGGAAACTCCCAATTAAGATTGGGGAGAGGAGTTGGGTTTGTTAACACCCGAACCTCTATAAAAATTCCTGTGTGATATCTTCATATCCCTACTCAACTCAACTTTTCTTTCCGCACTTAAAAGTTAAAATTTTTAATATCTAATTCAATCCCTCTTCTTGGTTCAATATCTGGGCAACAACATTAAAAGTATTGATGGTGGTAAGGTAACCTTTAGAAACAATGCTAAGGGTAAAGTAATTGGCATTGGCTCCATTGGTATTAATAATACTACTTTCATTGAAGATGTTTTACTTGTTGATGGTTTGAAACATAACTTGTTAAGTGTAAGTCAATTATGTGATAAAGGAAACCAAGTAATCTTTACCTCAAATGAATGTTTTGTCACCTCTTTTAGTGGCCAATAGATATTCAAAGGAAGTAGAGATGTCAATACTTACATAATAGACTTACACAAATTTTCTAACCTTTCCTCTAAGTGTCTTATGACTACTAATGATAAATCTTGGTTGTGGCAAAGAAGGCTTGGTCATGCAAGTATAGATTTAATTCAAAGCCTTAGCAAAAGAAAGCTAGTAAGTGGAATACCAAAGGTCAATTTTGAAAAAGATAAGAAATGTGAACCTTGCCAAAGAGGAAAACAACACAAGTCCTCCTTCAAATCCAAAAATATTGTATGTACTTCGAAGCCTCTACAACTTTTGCATTTAGCTCTTTTTGGACCTACTAGAGTTGCAAGCCTAGGAGGTAAACACTATGCTTTTGTCATCGTCAATGATTACTCTAGATTCACTTGGGTAATTTTCTTAGCTCAAAAGAGTGATGCTTTTGAATCTCTTAAAAACTTTGCTAAAAGAGTTCAAAATGAAAAGGGTTATTTTATTTCAAAAATAAAATGCGACCATTGCAAAGAATTTGATAATGAAAACTTTGGTCTAGAACATGGTATTTCACAAAAATTTTCATCTTCTAGGACGCCTCAACAAAATGGGGTAGTCGAAAGGAAAAATCGAACTTTAATTGAAATGGCTCGAACAATGCTCAATGAGTATGGGTTACCAACCTACTTTTGGGCGAAGCCACTAATACTGCATGTTATATTTCAAATCGAGTTTTCAAAAAACCACTCTTAAACAAAACTTCTTTTGAGTTATGGAATGGAAGAAAGCCCATGATATCATACTTTAGAGTATTTGGATGCAAGTGTTTTATATTAAATACCAAGGAGAACCTTGGAAATTTTACCTCTAAATCTAATGAAGGTATCTTTTTAGGATACTCCACCTCTAGAAAAGTTTATAGAGTCTTTAATAAAAGGTCATTAGTTGTTGAAGAATCTATGCATGTTATCTTTGATGAATCTAGTAACTTGATCTTGTGAAAGGTAGTGTTCTTGATGATATCGTAGGTACAATGGAAAAGCTTGATCTTGATTATGAGAAAGATGAAAATGATCAAGAAAAACTCATATCAAGATGTCTCTATACCTCAATCTCAAGAGCAAGACAAACAAGAGCTTCCAAAGGAATGGAAAATGACAAAAGATCACCCCAAGGATCAAATCATTGGTGATCCTACTAAAGGAGTAAGCACTAGATCTCATCTCAAACTTTTAGATTTTAACCTTGCTTTTGTCTCTCAATTTGAGCCTAAAAATATTCATGAGGCTCTTAATGATGAATATTGGGTGATTTCTATGCAAGAAGAACTCAACCAATTTGAGAGAAGTAAGGTGTGGACCCAAAGAGCATTTGATCATTGATAGTAAATGGGTATTTAGAAATAAACTAGATGACCAAGGTTCAATAATAGGAATAAGGCTAGGTTAGTTACAAAGGGTTATAATGAAGAATAAGGAATAGATTATGATGAGACCTATGCTCCGGTAGCTAGATTAGAAGCCATAAAAATTCTTTTAGCATTCGCATGCCATATGAATTTTAAACTCTTTCAAATGGATGTCAAAAGTACTTTCTTAAATGGTTTCATAGAAGAAGTTTATGTAGAACAACCACCGAGTTTTGAAAGTCATTATTTTTCTAATCATGTTTTTAAACTTTCAAAAGCTTTATATGGTTTGAAATAAACTCTAAGAGCTTGGTATGAAATACTAAGTTCTTTCCTTTTAGAAAATAATTTTTTAAAGGGAAATATTGACACAACATTATTTACTAAAAAGCATAAGCATGATATTCTATTTGTTCAAATTTATGTTGATGACATCATATTTGGGTCTACTAATTAATTGTTTTGCCAAGAATTTGCTAAGTGTATGACTAAGGAATTTGAAATGAGCATGATGGGTGAGCTTAAGTTCTTTCTTGGTCTACAAATAAAATAAAGCAATGAGGGCATATTCATCAACCAATCCAAGTATGCCAAAGACTTAATCAAGAAATTTGGAATGGAAGGATGCAAAAATGCCAAGACTCTAATGAGCATATCAACAAAATTGGACAAAGACGAAAATGGTAAGAGCATTAATGAAAAGCTCTATAAAGGTTTGAACAGATCACTCTTATCTTATTGCCTCTAGGCTCGATATAATGTATAATGTATGCTTATGTGCTAGATTTCAATCGTGTCCTAAAGAATCACATTTGAATGTTGTGAAGAGAATCTTAAAATATTTACATGGCACATTGCATCTAGGTTTATGGTATCCTAGAAATTCATCCTTTCATATCATAGGATATTCAGATGCAGACTATGCCGACAGTCTCTTGGATACAAAGAGTACTTTAGGCACTTGTCACTTCATTGGTGAATGTTTAGTCTCTTGGTTTAGCAAGAAACAAGCTTCGGTTTCTCTTTCTACCGCTGAAGTGGAATATGTGGCAGCAAGATGTTGTTGTACTCAAATCCTATGGATGAAACAACAATTTAAGGATTATGGTCATAGTTTCATATACCCATCAAATGTGACAATACAAGTGCCATAAACCTATCTAAGAATCTCATTCAACACTTTAGAAGTAAGCATATTGACATAAGATATCATTTTCTTAGAGATCATGTTCAATATGGAGATGTTGTATTAGAATTTATCGATACAAATAATCAATTGATAGATATTTTCACCAAGTCTCTTAATGAAGAAAGATTTAACTTCATAAGAAGAGAGCTTGGTATGCTTGATGGATTAACCTTATCTTAAGCATGATTGTCAAAATTGTCAAACCTTGAATGTTAATTTCCTTCATATGTTGTTTTTTTATTGACCAATCTTTTAAGGTATGAAGTGGTTAACATGATGGGAATAAGGCATAAAAGCATCTTAGAAATCTTTTAGTGTTATTTTAGACTTAGTTTTATTAATTAAATTTTTAAGGAAATTCACGCCTGTGATATATATTCACGACCGTGATCATAATCGGCAAAAGTTCCAATAGCTTTCACGGCTTGCTTCACGACATCCTTCACGCCTGGAGGTAATGAAGACTATGTATCACGCCCTTAACTCTTTTCTTTCACTCCTGTGAAACTCTTTATTCATGACCGTGACATTTTTTCATGACCATGAACATTAACATCAAATAATTAAAGAATTGTTCACGCTTTGTTTTACGCATTTCCTCACAGTTAGAAGTAGTGAAAATTGCATTTCACGACTGTGACTCTTTTGTCACCACCATGAAATTCATAAGTAATGCCCGTGACTATTTGATGTCACGACTGTTGATAACAAAAGGGGGAGAACCTAGCAATATGTGCATATGTGTAGTAAAAGGAAAATGTGTTGTATAAAAAATACCTCACATATATTTTGCATATACTTAACTAGTTAAGCAAACAACTTTGATATACTTTGAATATACTTTGCATATACTTAACTAGTTAAGCAAACAACTTTGATATACTTTGAATATACTTTGCATATACTTAACTAGTTAAGCAAACAACTTTGATATACTTTGAATATACTTAACTAGTTAAGCAAACAACTTTGATATACTTAAAATATACTTTGCATATACTTAACTAGTTAAACAAACAACTTTGATATACTTTGAATATGCTTTGCATGTACTTAACTAGTTAAGTAAACAACTTTGATATATTTTGAATATACTTTGCATATACTTAACTAGTTAAGCAAACAACTTTGATATGCCTAACATATACTTTGAATATACCTAAATGGTTAGCAAAGATCCATGTTATACATCGTTCAATTCTTGCACTATATTATTTTTGTCTTAAACATCTTTTGAGGGGGAGACTTCTCAAAAGCACATATTGCTAGATTATTTGTCACCATTAAAAAGGGGGAGATTGTTGAATCTTGAGGGGTATTTCTATCATTTTGATGCTAACATATAAAATAGCAATAATGTATTTAACAATGCTTGTGTTATAAGTTTGTTGAACAAGATATATCTTAAATAGAATATGATGCAAGAATGAAAGACAACTTTTGAAGATCAAAATAAGAAGAAATAGCAATGTCACACCCGTGACTATTTATGTCATGCCCATGATATAGCTTAGCTCCAACTCTCCAATATTTAAAGTTCACGGCCATGAAGGATCATAACAACCGTGAATGATCAAATCAGTCACACCCGTGAAAGAAAGACACGTCCATGAAATAACATGTCAAGTTCTTCTAGAGAGCTTCACAACCAGAGTCACCACTTGAACCATGGCTTGGAAGAATGTTCATGCCGGTGAAAGTATAAAGTCACACCCGTGATCAAAAACTTCAATTTCTTCTAGAAAGCTTCATGGTTAGAGTCACCACTTGGACCATGACTTGGAAGAACATTCACGACCGTGACACATATAGTCACGCCCATGAATGAGGACAGAGAAACATGTCAAGTGCGAAGTTAAGAGTTGGTTCAACGGCTATTTCTGTATTAAATGCACTCAAACGGTTATAATTCGCTGAGGAAGTATAAATGCAAGTCATTTATGAATCTTAAAAAGAAGAACAACAATTACTTTGAATCTTGAATCTTGTTGTAGTCATTGTGCATTAATTATTTTCAACAAAAACCTTTATTCTTTGTAAAAATCTAATTGCTCATAATTTCTAAGCACTATAGGTTGGTGAGTATTTTCATTGTAATCAATTACTCAAGTGAGTTTGGGTATATTGGGTTGATATTGAAACACTTGTAAGGGTTTATTATGTGAGCCATAAAACACAAGGAATTGATTTATTGTGTGAGCCATTAAAACACAAGGGAATTTATGGGTTAGGTGTTAGCCATTGAGAGAAACATCATAGTTGGGAGTGAGCTTGTAAAACTTCATTGTAACACTTAGTGTGTTAGTAAAACTCCCAATTGAGATTGGGGAGAGAAGTAGGGTTTGTTAATACCCGAACCTCTATAAATCATGTGTGAAATCTCTTCATCCCTACTCTATATTTAAAGTTAAGAAATTTTTATTTCATAACCAATTCAACCGCCCTTCTTGGTTCATTGTTTAGGCAACAAAGTGTTTCACTCTTAACTCGATATACCCAAACTCACTTTTGATTAATTGGTTACAATGAAAACACTCACCAACCTATAATGCTCAGAAATTATGAGCAATTCGGTTTTTACAATGAATAGAGGTTTGTTGAGAAAAATAATTAATGCACAAGGCTACAACAAGATTAAAGATATAAATTAATTGTTATTCTTCTTGTTCTTTCTTGTTGGAATTCATAAATGACTTGCATTTATACTCCCTCTGTGAATTATAGCCGTTTGGATGCATTTAATGTGGAAATAACTATTGAACCAACTATTAATTTTGCGTCTGACATCTCTTTGTCCTCGTTCACGGACATGAATATATGTCACGATTGTGAATGTTCTTCCAAGCCATGGGCTAAGTAGTGACTCTGACTGTGAAGCTCTCTAGAAAAATTGAAAGTGAATGATCACGAGCATGACTAATACTTTCACGGACGTGAATATTCTTTCAAGCCATGGTTCAAGTGGTGACTCTGGCCGTGAAGCTTTTTGGAAGAATTTGACATGTTTGGTCATGAGCGTGACTATCTTTCACGGGCATGACTACTTGATCATTCACGGTTGGTTTGATCCTTCATGGCCGTGAAATTTGAATGTTGGAGAGTTAGCGCTAAGCTATATTCACGGGTATGACAAAAGTAGTCACGGGTAGGACACTTTGCTTTTCCTTTGATTTTAATCTTCAAAAGTTTTCTTTCAATCTTCCTTTATGTTTTAATCAAAGTATATCTTGTTTAACTCACTTAGAACACAAATATTGTTAAATACATTATTGTTATTTTATTTGTTATCATCGAAATGATGAAAATACCCCTTAAGGTTCAACCATACTAAATCACGCCCATAAAATAAGTAAGCACTAAGATTGTTCATTCAAATGTTCACAACAGTGAAGCAGTGGCCCAACTGTGAAGATTAATAAACTCACATCCATGAAGATTGTGTTGCACCCGTGAATGACCACTCAATTTTAGACCGAATGAGTCACGACTAAAGTCATGACTTTTATTCATGGTTTCGAAGAACAGTCACGCCCATGACCCTAGAGAGAGAAACTTGTTAGACGTGAACGGAAAATTAGTTGAACGACTATTTTCACATTGAATGCACCCCAAAATGGCTATATTTGATCTGGAAGTATAAATACAACACATTTATGGCTTCTACAAATTAAAAAAAACATTGATTCATTCTTCTAATCTTGTATAGCTTTGTGCATTTATTTTTTATTCAACAACTTTCATTATTTGAGATTGTAAAACCATAAATTACTCATAATTGTTGAGCATTTTGGGTGGTGAGTATTTTGATCTTGTAATAAATTACTCAAAAGTGAGTTTGAGTAAGTTGGGTTATGAGTGAAACACTTGTAAGGATTTTTGTGTGAGCCATAAAAAATACAAGGATTTGGTTGTTGTGTTAGCCATTAAAACACAAAGGTTGTTTCTAGGTTAGGTGTTAGCTAAAAAAGAAGCACCATAGGTAGGAGTGAGCTAGATATAAAACTCTATTGTAACACTACAAGTGTTAGTGAAACACCCAATCGAGATTGGGAAGAGGAGTAGAGTTTGTTAATACCCGAACCTGTATAAATATTGTGTGCACTATATTCCTCTTCCTTTCACATTTCATTATTTAGTTGCTTCTTTTTTCAAGTTATTTTTATTTTCTAACCAATTCAACCCCCCTTCTTGGTTATTGTTTTAGGCAACAAAGACATAATTCTTTATGGGTTTCCATCATTTTCCTAGAATTTGTATTAAACTCAAATACTATACTTTGTATTCACATAACTAAACAGCTGGTACTTCACGTCCGCGATCTAAATCCTGACTATATACGTGTATTGCTATCGTCAATACTGTAGTACAAAAGCTACCGATCAGAGTCTAAATACAAATATATGAGTATGAGAAATCTACTTTAATATGATAATGTGATGTTTAATATGGATAAAGACTTGATTTGATGAACTATTGTGATTACATTCCATGCATGCAAATCGAGGCAACAAACCATGTTGAAAATACAAGGTTTTCGTTCGGCGGTGAGAATTTGAGTTAAACATACCAAAATATAGATAATAATATTTTCAGGTCACAAGTGAAGTTATATGAAAATATTTTAAGCTTAAGGACTCCGATTTGCAGAAATAATCTTCTAGTAACGGATTTATGGTCTAATTTTTCTAATGAGAGTTAGAGATATTTCACTATCACAATGGTTCCAATGCAATCACAGTATAATTCTAACATTTATGGAATTGATAATTTGGGAATCAAACTTTTGATGAATTTTTACAAGCATGATTTATAAAAAAATATTAAATCGCAAAAATATAATTTTCGCACCAATGGTCATTTTGTAAAATAAAAAAAACTGTTGCCCAGATATTAGACCAAGAAGGGGGGTTGAATTGGAGTTTCAAGAATTAAACTTTAAAGTGCGGAAATAAAATTGTTAATTTTAGAAAGGATCGAGAAAGTCAGACACAAAAATTTATAGAGGTTCAGGTATTAACAAACCCTACTCCTCTCCCCAATCGCAATTGGGAGTTTCACTAACACACTAAGTGTTACAATGGAGTTTTACAAGCTCACTTCCAACTATGGTGTTTCTCACAATGGCTCACACCTAACCCAGAAATCCCTTGTGTTTTAATGGCTCACACAATAACCAATTCCTTTGTGTTTTACAGGCTCACACAAACAACCTTTTAATTTGTGTTTTGAAGGTTCACACAACTAACCCTTACAAGTGTTCTTCTCTTAACCCAGAACTACCCAATGCTCACTTGAGTAAAGATTACAGAGGGAACTACTTATAAATCTTTATTGCTCAAATATGAGGAGAAAAAAGATTTTTTACAGAGAATAGATTTGTTCTCAAAGTATAAAAGTACAAGATAGCTTGTGATTTGAAGTATATGCTAATCTTTTGTTTTTCTTATCATTCTCTTGTTTATTAATGCATAAATGACTTCCATTTATACTCTCATGGCTGAATATAGCCATTGGGGTGCATTAAATAAGAAACTAGCTATTGTACCAACCAAAAAATCGCGCCTGACATTTTTCTCTTTCATTGGTCACGGGCGTGAATATGCTTGTCACAGGGGTGACAGTTCTTCCTAAGCCGTGACTGAAGTGGTGACCTTGGTCGTAAAGCTCTCTAGTATGTTTTGACATATAGAGTCACGGGCGTGACATTAATCATTCACGGGCGTGACACTCTTCACAGCCGTGAGACAAGTGGTGACTCTGGTCGTGAAGCTCTCTGGATGAAATTAAATGAATCCTTCACGGGGGTGACACCTTCATTCACGGGGGTGACCATCTTCCCAGTCGTGACCCAAGTGGTGACTCTGGTCGTGAAGCTCTCTGAATGAAATTACATGACTCTTCACGGGGGTGACACCTTTAGTCACGGGGGTGACTGAAATGCTTAATTCACGGTTTGGTTTTGGTAACGGTTAGCTTCCTTCACGGGAGTGACTCCTAGAGTCACGACAGTGAACATGCTACTTCTTGCTTTTTGTTTCTCAAGGATTATTCTTCCAATTCTCCATTCTTGTTATTTAAATTCATGTCATGTATAATATACTTACAAAAACATGTTAAATACAATATTTCTATATTATTTATTATCATCAAAATGACGGAAATACCCTTCAAGGTTAACAAAAACTATTTTGAAGACAAAAGTATTTTGAGAATATTGGCATATTCAATTTGAGGAGATAAGGTCATTTGGGATATGGAATTTAAGAAAATAAATTTATTCAATTACTAAATTGAAAAATTAGAAAGTTTAGTGAAAAAAGTTCAAAGTTAAAGTTTCTTTTGAATTAATTTGGATAAAAGTCAAAATATATTCTTGATTAATTTTAATTGACTAATTGGGGCAAGCATTAAGCTTAAGTAAGATTAATTAAGCATTAATCAAGTATATAAAAATAAAAATTCAAGAATTTCATAACAAAAACAAAAACACATTTTCTTCTTCTTCTTACTTTAGACAACCACCATTTTTTTATTTCTTTCAATTTTCTCTCATAAGTTACCATCTTCCAAGAATAAGGAAGTATAAGAAATTAAGTGGGTGTTAAAAAATATATTTTTAGAAGCTTGATTAAAATTCAAAGAAAGCATAAGGGTGTGACTTCTTTCTCAAATAATACTTGATTAAAGTTAATTTTAATTTTCTTTTTAAGTTGACTTTAAGTTTAATGATGAATTGAAATTGAATTAGTGTGAAGATAAAATGAGGGTTTGAAATAAAAATGGTGGAATAATTGAATAACAATGAAAAATGAGTTGATTTAAGGTTAAGATGGATAAAGATTATGCACATTCAGGAAAACAATAATTTTAAAAGAAATTTTGGGAATTTTTAGTAATAGTAGAAATTATTGGAAACTAGAAATAATTAAATCTTAGCTTATCTAGATAGAATTTGAGTTTTAGGAATGATTAGAAGGGAGAGAATAATTGGAGTGGAAAAAATATTTAATAGAATTTCTGCTCAATTTTTAGATTTTGGCTGAATTATTGAAAAATTTATTGAGAATTATTTTGGTAAATTTGGTGGTGGAAAATGGAGGAAAATGCATTTATTGAATTAATAAAAAATTTTGAATATAAAATTTTATTTGGAATTTTTTGAACATTTATTGAATTAATAAGAATTTTTCAATAGAAAATTTTGAAAATTGTAGAAAAAATAGACATTAGAAGAAAAAAGAAAATAAATTGAAAAATAATAATGGAGAAGGAAAAGTGAGAAAATAAAATAAAAAATTATTGGTCGCACTGAAATATGTGTCTGATGAACGAAAAAGTAAATTATACATTAAATGTGCGCAGTGTGATTTAATATTGATAGAAATATCGGTAAAAATGAGAGTTGATGAATTTATAAGTAGATTAATTTACATTAGACGTAACAATTGTTTTGGCTCAAAAATTTACTGAATTTGGCCAAATTATTGAAATTTTTATTGAAAATTATTGAGTATTATTTTGTTAAAATTGGTGGTGGAAAATGGAGGAAAATGCATTAAAGTAATTATAAAAATTTATTTAGAATTGTTGGAACATTTATTGAATTAATATGAATTTTTGAATAGAAAAGTGTAGAAAAACGGACATTAGAAGAAAAATAGAAAAAAATAATAATAGATAAGGAAAAATAAGGAAATAAAATAAAATATTATTAGAAAATATTGGTCTCACTGAAATACGGTTAGATAACCAGAAAAGTAAATTATACATTAAATGTGCTTAATGTGAGTTAATATCAATAGAAATATCAGTAAAAATGAGAGTTGAGTAATTTATAAATAGATTAATTTACGTTAGAAGTAACAATTGTTTTTGCTCTGAAATTTATTGAAATTTATTTATTAATATCCACGATTTCGGAATAGATATCGATATTTGACAAGGGGGAAAAATCAGTGGAGTCAGACAATTTAAAAAAAAAAGTTTGTACAAAACTATTATAGTAAAAACCACAAAAGTAATTAATAGATTTTTATAGTTAATATATTTGAAGTGAATGATTCTAATAAAATCTTTTAGTGACTTTGCTAAATGTTGGAAATATATTATGAATGATAATGTTAAATTGAGAATTTTTGAAAAATTTTCTAAACATTAAATGAATGGTACGCACTTCATTGAGAGAAAAAAATAGATATAAATATGATAAAATTTATTTGTGAATTGAATTTTAAGAAAATAATATAAAAACATTTATATGTAATCAAATCGGTTAAAGTGTGATAGGTAACTTGTGATTGATCAAAAATAATATTAAATAAATTTCTATTGGTAGAAAGTAACTAAGTAGTATGTTATAAAGTCATATATAGCTCATGAAAAATTATTATTTGTGCAATAATTTATTATATTTGTGCATTCAATGATTATATATTAATTTTGACATGAATATATTTTACATGAGTATTTGATAAATTTAATATTTCTATATTATGATATTATTTGCTTATAATATGAATTAAATATTATGACATATTTTAATGAAAGAATTTGGAAATAGTATTTTTATAAGTATTTTTTTTGTGATATGAGATTATTAGTATGTTTTAAGTTGTATATGAAATGAAAACAATATATGAAAATTTACTTAAATAAACAAAAATTGAGAATTAATAATTTTGAGCTCATCTATTAGCCTAAACAACGGACTAGGGGTTTATTGGAATGTCAATAGGATTTTCGGCCCGATAGGTTTCCTGTGGTAATTAGGTGTTTTGTATTTAGTCTAGTGGGTTTCTTAGGACTCTGTGAATTAGACTTTGGCATGTTGGATTTTCTATGATCGTGTATTATTTGCATTATTTTTCTATGATCCGATGAGTTTTCTAAAATCATGAGATGATATACCTCTTATATCCTAAGAGGTAAGTCTACGGTGCTTTAAACATGTGAATGAAGAAATATTACTAGATAATGAAATAACATGATACTAAGGTGATGATTAATGGTTGATGCTATATGAAATCAATTTTAGACATTATTTGGAGAAGAGTAAAATTTATGTGAAATGTTAATAAATAAAAACAAAGGTTATATAAACAAGTAAAAGAATAAATATTTATAAATCTATTGTTCAACGTAATTAATTTACTTAATACTTAAAAATGTTATAAGAAGTTGCTGATTAAATCTATGCATAAATATTTTTTTTGATTATTTTTAACTTTGTGTGGTAAATAATAATATTACTATTATAAATAAAAAGTGAAAATATATATTAAACCTATTTAATTTTGAATTGTATTTTCTCTTACGCATATATTAGAGTTGAAAATAAAAGTAGAGTTCAAAAATATGAAAATAATTGATTTAGGGTCTCACCAAAAGAGAAACATTTGTACTTATAGAAGAGATATCATATAAATAAAGAATATTATCATTGTATTTAAAACAAATTATGTATGTATGTTTATTTGATATCATATATTGTGCATAAATTAATTTAAATGGGTTAGTAAGTCCTGTATCTGCACCACAAATAAAGAATTATTGTCAAAATATCCTTATACCAGATATGATTACTGTTAGGTACTAGATGTATTACAGGTACATTGTAAATTGAAATACTGCAGAAAAATACAAAATTTTCCAATTCCTCTCTTATTTTTACATTCATGTACAACTTTATTAATCTAATTAATGTCATGCAAATTTCTATCTCAAGGTAGAACTCCTTGGGTATATGGATGGATATGTTTTGCTATTCTTCTTCTGAACAAGGACTTATCTTTTGTGAAATTTTTTAAACATTTGGAATTAATGCATTTTTAAAAAAAAATATATTTTATTCTCTAAACTTTATAAATTTAAATGAAACTTCTCAACAAAAAATTTATGCATTTTGTTATAGAATTTTGTAATGGAGTGTATATCTGTTAAGGTTTCTGGGAGAGTGAATGAATGGAGAAAAATTTATAATGTGAGAGTTTTACCCTTAATAGTCCGATATGACTAACCGAATTTAGTTAGAATGCAATGGACTTCTAGATGGAAGTGGTTTAGATAAAAATAAATAAAAAATAAAATTTTTGTTTCAAAATTGTTGAAAATATTCTCATGAGGTGGGTCAATTTTTTAAATAGCAAGTTGTAGAAAGTATGTTGGAGTCGGCTGGTCTTTTTAAACACGCAATCAATTGGAATTTCGCTATTTTTAAATATATTTTGATTTGTCTAACTGTGCATGAATTTAGTTAGTGCTTGTAATGGAATCTATTCTTGTATTATGTGGGTAATTTTATTGAAAAAGAACTAGGGTTTTGTGAGGTTTGTGTCTATGTTATATATATAACCATTTTATTTTTAATCAAAATTCTTCATTTACTATTATCTCAAAATTGATACATTTTGTATTGATATATTATGCATAATGGATGACATGTTCATAAGTTTAGTTTGGATTGAGATTTTTTGAAGCTAATTTCTTAACACCTAATTTGCATTCCTTGTAGTTGATTTTTTAAGCAAATATGAAAATTCTTGTCTAGATTTAGTAAACCAGTGATAGAATAACTCATACGTAAATTAATAATTGTTTTGTTCATTTAATAGAATAAATTACAAAAAATTTTCTCCATTAATAATTGTTAGGCCTAGCGTACACAGAAAAAAAAAATTTATTATTTTTCAAATCAATTATAAACTTCTAATTTTATTAACTTCTTACAAATTTTCAAAAGAATAAATTACAAAAAATTCTTTTGAAATTTTAGATAATAATTAAGAATGCTAGAGGTTGAATATACTGGTTGTCATACAGTTATAGTCGTTGATAATGAACAAAAATTCTAAACCCTTATAAAATATCATTAAATTGTACATAAAACCCCAAACAAATTCATACAAAAAATATCTTAAATATAAAAAAATTAGGTATTTCTCTTATATGCACACTTCATTTCACATAACATCATCTCATTATTACTTGTTGTATAGCACATCATCATGCATGGTCAAACATACATTATAATTTTGTTAATTGCATATTTCATGCATGCACATATCCATTTTTTTCACATACACATGTAAGCTTTATAATAAGCAAAGTACTTACCTTGTTTCATACTTCGTTTTGTATATTTCTTTCACTTTAAGCCACATTTATGTTATTTCATTTCTAATAAGACAAAGTGATATATAATGATTTCAACATTTCTATTAAAGTAGTGCTTTTCAATTCATAAACATTATATATATAACATCATTTATTTCTCATCCTATTTCATTATTTCAGTATGTGTAACAATTTCTCATATACATGCATACAAAACTATTAACTTTAATAGCACATTCTAGCATGCCTTGCAACTTGCCATGTATTGATTTCATTTTTCTATAGCGATTTGTGTCATTTTCTTACTATAACATCATGTATATTAACTCATCATAATTTACCAAACATGTATTATAACTTCATTAATTTCATGTTCTAGAATGTCCAAACACATTTATCAGAATT
This sequence comes from Triadica sebifera, assembly GCA_023653625.1. Classification (NCBI taxonomy): domain Eukaryota; kingdom Viridiplantae; phylum Streptophyta; class Magnoliopsida; order Malpighiales; family Euphorbiaceae; genus Triadica; species Triadica sebifera. The sequence goes on from CM042906.1 coordinate 16,914,606, forward strand.
CCATTTGAATATATAAGGTTGTTGCTCAGATATTAGACCAAGAAAAGAGGTTGAATTGGAGTTTCAAAACATTAAACTTTAAAGTGCGGAAATAAAATTGTTAATTTAGAAGGGATAGAGAAAATCAGACACAAAGATTTATAGCGGTATTAACAAACTCTACTCCTCTCCCCAATTGCAATTGGGAGTTTCACTAACACACTAAGTATTACAATGGAGTTTTACAAGCTCACTCCCAACTATGGTGTTTCTCACAATGGCTCACACTTAACCCAAAAATCCCTTGTGTTTTAATGGCTCACACAATAACCAATTCCTTTGTGTTTTACAGGCTCACACAAACAACCTACACTTTGTGTTTTATAGGCTCACACAAACAACCTATACTTTGTGTTTTACAGGCTCACACAAACAACCTTTTAATTTGTGTTTTGGAGGTTCACACAACTAACCGTTACAAGTGTTATTCTCTTAACCCAGAACTACCCAATGCTCACTTGAGTAAAGATTACAGAGAGAACTACTTATAAATCTTTATTGCTCAAATATGAGGAGCAATAAGATTTTTACAGAGAATGAATTTGTTCTCAAAGTATAAAAGTACAAGATAGCTTGTGATTTGAAGTATATGCTAATCTTTTGTTTTTCTTATCATTCTCTTGTTTTCTTAATGCATAAATGACTTTCATTTATACTCCCATGGCTGAATATGGCAATTGGGGTGCATTAAATAAGAAACTAGCCGTTATACCAACCAAAAAATCGCATCTGACATTTTTCTCTTTCATTGTTCACGGGCGCGAATATGCTTGTCACGGGGGTGACAGTTCTTCCTAAGCCGTGACTGAAGTGGTGACCTTGGTCGTGAAGCTCTCTGGTATGTTTTGACATATAGAGTCACGGGCGTGACACTCTTTCCCAGCCGTGAGACAAGTGGTGACTCTGGTCGTGAAGCTCTCTGGATGAATTTGAATGAATCCTTCACGGGGGTGACACCTTCATTCACGAGGGTGACAATCTTCCCAGCCGTGACCCAAGTGGTGACTCTGGTGGTGAAACTCTCTGGAATGAAATTTGCATGAAGCTTCACGGGGGTGACACCTTTCTGCACGGGGGTGACAATCTTCCCAGCCGTGACCCAAGTGGTGACTCTGTTCGTGAATCTCTCTGGAATGAAATTTGCATGAAGCTTCATGGGGGTGACTGAAATGCTTACTTCACGGTTTGTTTTTCCTTCATGGTCGTGAACTTCAAATGTTGGTTTTTGGTAACGGCTAGTTTTCTTCACAGGAGTGACTCCTAGAGTCACGGCAGTGAACATGCTACTTCTTGCTTTTTGTTTCTCAAGGATTATTCTTCCAATTCTCCATTCTTGCTATTTTAATTCATGTCTTGTATAATATACTTACAAAAACAAGTATGTTAAATACAATATTGCTATATTATTTATTATCATCAAAATGACGGAAATACCCCTCAAGGTTAACAATTTCCCCCTTTTTGATGGTGACAAATAATCTAGCAATATGTGATTTTGAGAAGTCTCCCCCTCAAAATATACTTAAAATAAAAAATATAATATGCAAGAATAGTAAATAAAGATGTAGCATTTAACTAGATTTTAAGTATATGCAAGTTATATGAGAAGTATATCCAATACATACCATAATTCCTTTTCAATACATAAAGTATATGTACGGTGTATTTAAGATATATCATGACATGTTGTAACTTGCTTTTAAGGTGTATGCAAAGTATACTTAGGGTATTTTTAAAGTATATATAAACTCAGTTTTTCAATTATCTACTTTGCATATGAAAAGTTGAATCAAGATTTTTAAATCAATTCAAAGTCTGTTTCACTTTTTGATTCACTATTCTTATTATTGCTAGTTTGATACTACTTTCCCTTATCATATATTATCTATCATATATTGCTAGTTTTCTCCCCCTTTTGTCATCAATCAAAAAGAATATTTAGATTGAAGTAAACAAAAGCAAATATATATATTATGAAGGAAAGGATACAAACTAAGAAAGAAAATTTAAGATTTCCTACATAAACCTAACAAACAACAAAAATGATAAAACATAACAAATTTAGGCTACACTCTAGCCTATATCCTAGCCAGACATCCTATCACGAAGCCTAGCTACTTCTGCCTCAAGACTGTCTATTCGAGACTCCATGAATTCCTCGAGGTTTTCCAACCTCTCATCCATGGAAGTCTGCAGCTGCTCGAAACGTGGTGTCAAGAGGTCGACCACCTGCTGCGCTAAAGATGGTGTGGAGGTTGAGGACTGTCCAATGTCCTGCTTGATGGCTGGAGTTGCTTCCTCAATCCGAGCCTTCTTTTTCTGCCGAACTCCCTGGAGGCCTGCTTTAAAATCCTTCGTGTCATGATCTTCCCAGATAATCTCTCCAGCAGTATCAGTGAAGCGGTAGAAGATATCGTTCTGAAAAATGATTCTGACAGCTGCTCCCATCTTGATGAATGACTCTACATCTAGCCTATCTCGTAGGTGTGCAGGAATAATGTTGAAGTGATGGTCATCCAGCTTCAAGTAATTGAGCTTCATTGCCATATGAGTGACATATGCCCCAATCAAAATATCTCCTGTGGGCTTGGTGGCGATGGAGAGAAGATGGTTTGCAAACCATCTGGAAAGCGCCACTGTGACTCCCCAGCCATCTCGAATAGGAAGAGTTCTGATTTCCTAATAGTTCCATTGCTCTCTCTCCAAGCAAAAATGCTATAGGTTAGAAACCTATGCAAATACCTGTGAACTGGGGTCCTGAGATGTGTGCTCTTAGTTTTCTTGACATCCCAGCTGCAATCCGTGCCAAAATGTGTCCATACTGCAGGGGCAGAGAATTCTACCTCAGTCTCATTCAGAACGCCATCATATGGTAGGTTGAACAATTCTCCAAATGCGATGGCGTTGAGAGTGTTTGCATTGTTGCAGAGTTGGAATTTCACCACTCCAGTTGGTGAAACCTGCAAGGTGCTGAGAAATTCCAGCGTTGGCTCCCGTAGGGTTGGCAGATGAATTTGAACAAATTCTCTTAGATGACAGGCTTGAAGTTGCTCTGTCATAGTCATCTCGAGCCCGAGATTACGGACTGTCTGCCATTCGAAGGACCTTGATGATAAAATAGGTCTCTTCTTCAAAGTTGCATACCGAGGATGACAACTTTCTGGAATGATGTTCCTAAGGTAATCTGAATACCTCTTCGATGCATGAGACTTCTTTCTCTTTCCCTTTGATGAAGCAGACTCCATATTTGAAGCAATTAGTTGTTGATGGAGTTGAAGAAAATTTTTGACAGAAATTTTGATGAAAGACCCTAGAAGTGTATGATTTCTACTAAAGATTCAAACTTTTGATGGTATTTATAGTGAAATTTCAGGGTTTCGGGGTCGGAATCTTCAATATCTCAATGAATGAGAGTAAATGAGAGTGGTTTTGGGAGATGGAGAGTTGAAATGAAGATTGTAACCGGCTGTGTTCTTATATATTCGATACATTCACGGGCGTGAATCGTCGTGTTCACGGTTTGCTGAAGCAGTGTTCCACCCGTGAATGAAAGCGTGAATGCGTTCACGGGTGTGATCGATGAACCTCACGGGCGTGAATGATCATAGGTCACGGGGGTGAATATGTTGTCACGGGCGTGAACTGTTGAATTTCACTACTTATACCCGTGAAGCAAGCCGTGACACAAGTCATGAAAGCTTCTATGAGTTTTGGGTGTAATTAGTCATGGGCGTGAGGATTCTTTTCCACGGGCGTGACTCAAGCAGTGAAACTATGTTTCACCACTTGAAGCCGTGAATCATGTCGTGACTCAAAGCGTGAAAGCTTCTGTGAGTTTTTGATGCGTAATTGTTCACGGGAGTGAAAACGCATCACGGGCGTGAGGATTCTCATCCACGGGCGTGACTCAAGCCGTGAAACTATGTTTCACTACTTAAAGTCGTGAAGCATGTTGTGAACCAAAGTCGTGAATGACACTGCCTCTTTGAGCCACTTAAGTCACGGGCGTGACTCCCCTATAATTTTCATCAGATTAAGTTCTACAACAAGACTAAATCATTTCAACAAAGATTTTACTTCATAAAGCATCAATTCTCATCAAAAAATTTTGTCTTATAACTTGTGAGATGTTTTAAGATCAACAATTAAAATTTCATATTCTTGTAATCACAAGGTTAATCCATCAATCATACCCAGTTTTCTTCTAATGAAATTAAATCTATCCTCATTTAGAGACTTAGTGAAAATATTTGCTAATTGCTTTTCTGTGCATACAAATTCTAATTCAACATCTCCATATTGAACATGATCTCTAATAAAATGATGTCTAATGTCAATATGTTTACTTCTAGAGTGTTGAATAGGATTCTTTGAAAGATTTATAGCACTGGTGTTGTCACATTTTATAGGTATATGGTTCATCTTATGACCATAGTCCTTAAGTTGTTGTTTTATCCAAAGAATTTGTGTACAACAACATCCAACTGCTACATATTCAGCTTCAGCAGTTGAGAGAGCAACTGAAACTTGTTTCTTACTAAACCAAGAAACCAAACATTCTCCAATGAAGTGACAAGTACCTGAAGTGCTTTTCCTATCCAAAAGACTACCAGCATAGTCTGCATCTGAATATCCTATAATATAGAAAGATGAATTCCTAGGATACCATAAACCTAGATGCAATGTTCCATGTAAATATCTTAAAATCCTTTTTACAGCATTTAGAAGAGATTCTTTAGGACATGATTGAAATCGCGCACATAAGCAAACACTGTAAATAATATCGGGTCTAGAAGCAGTGAGATATAAAAGTGATCCGATCATACATCTATAAAGCTTTTTATTAATGCTCTTACCCTTTTCATCTTTGTCCAATTTTGTTAATGTACTTATAGGAGTCTTGGCATTTTTGCATCCTTCCATACCAAATTTTTTGATTAAGTCTTTGGCATATTTGGATTGGTTGATGAATATGCCCTCATTGCTTTGTTTGATTTTTAGACCAAGGAAATACTTAAGTTCTCCCATCATGCTCATTTCAAATTCCCTAGTCATGCACTTAGCAAATTCTTGACAAAGCAGCTCATTAGTAGAACCAAATATTATATCATCAACATAAATTTGAACAATTAGTATCTCATGCTTATGCTTTTTGATGAACAGTGTAGTGTCAACATTTCCCTTTGCGAAGCTATTTTCTAGTAAAAAAGAACTTAGTCTCTCATACCAAGCTCTTGGAGCTTGTTTTAAACCGTATAAAGCTTTTGAAAGTTTAAAAACATGATTTGGCAAATCATAGCTTTCAAAACCGGGTGGTTGTTCTACATACACTTTTTCATCTATATAGCCATTTAGAAATGCACTTTTCACATCCATTTGAAAAAGTTTGAAATTCATGTGACATGCATATGCTAAGAGTATTCTTATAGCTTCTAATCTAGCTACCGGTGCATATGTTTCATCATAGTCTATACCTTCTTCTTGATTATATCTTTTTGCAACTAGTCTTGCTTTATTCCTGGTTATTAACCCTTGTTCATCTAACTTATTTCTAAATACCCATTTGCTGCCTATGATTGGATGATTCTTGGGTCTTGGTACTAGGTTCCATACCTTATTTCTCTCAAATTGGTTGAATTCCTCTTGCATGAAAATTACCCAACTTTCATCATTAAGAGCCTCATCAATGTTTTTAGGCTCAAATTGTGAAATAAAAGCAATGTCAGTGACTAAATGCTTGAAATGAGATCTAGTACTTACTCCCCTTGATAGATCACCAATTATTTTCTCTTTTGGATGATATCTGTTCATTCTCCATTCTTTTGGAAGTTCTTGCTCCATTTGTTCTTGATTTTGAGGTATTAGATTTTCTTGATCGTTTTATTCTTTTCCATTTTCAATGACAAGTTTTTCCATATTATCTACAACATCATCAAGAGCACTACCTTTCACAAGATAAAGTTTACTAGATTCATTAAAAACAACATGCATGGATTCTTCCACTGTTAATGATCTTTTATTAAATACTCTATATGCTTTGCTGGTTGTAGAGTATCCTAAAAAGATACCATCATCAGACTTAGAGGAGAATTTTCCAAGATTGTCCTTTGTGTTCAATATAAAACACTTGCATCCAAATACTCTAAAGTATGATACCAAGGGCTTTCTTCCATTTCATAGCTCAAATGAGGTTTTGTTTAAAAGAGATCTTTTGAAAACTCGATTTGAAATATAACATACAGTGTTTGTGGCTTATGCCCAAAAATAAGTTGGTAATTCATATTCATTAAGCATTGTTCTTGCCATTTCAATTAATGTTCGATTTTTTCTTTCAACTACTCCATTTTGTTGAGGTGTTCTAGGAGATGAGAAATTATGTGAAATGCCATGTTCAAGACAAAAACTTTCAAAGTTTTCATTTTCAAATTCTTTACTATGATCACTTCTTATTTTTGAAATACAGTACCCTTTTTCATTTTGAACTCTTTTAGCAAAGTTTTTGAAATTTTCAAAAGCATCATTTTTTTGAGCTAAGAAAATTACCCAAGTAAATCTAGAGTAGTCATCTATGATGACAAATGCATAATGTTTTCCTCCTAAGCTAGCAACCCTAGTAGGTCCAAATAAGTCTAAATGTAGGAGTTGAAGAGGTTTTGAAGTACTTACTATGTTTTTGGCTTTAAAAGATGACTTGTGTTGCTTTCCTCTTTGACAAGGATCACATGTCTTGCCTTTTTCATATTTAACTCTTGGTAATCCTTTTACTAGCTCTCCTGTGCTGAGACTTTGTATTAAATCCATGTTAGCATGACCAAGTCTTCTATGCCACAACCAAAATTCATCACTAGTAGTCACAAGACACTTAGAGGAATGGTTAGATAGTTCATGTAAGTTTATTATGTACATATTGATATCTCTATTTCCTTTAAATATTTCTCGACCATCAATAGAGATTATAAGACATTCATTTGAAGTGAAAATTACTTTGTTTCCTTTATCACATAATTGACTTACACTTAACAAGTTATGTTCAAGCCATCAACAAGTAAAACATCCTTAATAAAAGTAGTACCATTAACACCAATAGAACCAATGCCAATTACCTTACCCTTTGCATTGTTTCCAAAGGTAACTTTACCTCCATCAATACTTTTGATTTCATTGAAGAGTTCTTTGTCTCCAGTTATATGCCTTGAGCATCCACTGTCTACTAGTCATGCATTTTTGTTTATTGTGGACTTGAGGCATACCTACAGAGTTACAAATCAAGTATGATATTTAGGTACCCAAATGAGTTTGGGTCCTTGGGGGTTAGCACATGAAGGTTGCCAATGAGCCTTCCTTATCCAGCAATTTCTATTTATATGACCCATTTTCATACAGTAATTACATTGTTTAGGTGTAAACTTGTTTTTTGGTCTTACAATGTATTTGAATCCCATAATTTGATTAGGCTGATTTTGAGAACAATGGCATGCAAAATCATGATTAATTTGCATTTTTCTAGATACATTATTCCTATAAATAAAGGCATGATTCTTTTTCGGTATAGAGGTTTTAACATTCTTATTTCTGGGTGCAGGTCTAACAGGTGTGGAGATGTTATGTTCTTTAGACTTAACAAATACTGTTTTGTTAGAAGATGATGATATGTCCTTAAACCCTATACCATGTCTAACTAAAGGTGGTCTTTGAGACACAATGAGAGTATCTAAGCTCTCTTTACCCTTGTGAAATTTAGAAATGGAATTTCTAAGTTCTTCAAATTCATTTTTCAAAGTATTATTTTCTTTTAACAGTGAAGCTGTTAAGGATCTTGATGAGTATTCATCCAATGACTTTTGAAGAAATTCATTAGATGATTTAAGCTTTATATTCTCCTTTTCTAAGCCATCTATCTTATTTTTCAAATTAGAGATATTATTTCTATAGATACTAAATTTAGTTCTATATTTCTCTAATTCTATATTTAATTCTTCTATTAGGCTTTGCTCATCATCATCATCATCATCACTATCACTATCATTATTACTACTATCATTATTGAAAGAGTATGAGTGTAGTGATCTTACTTTGTCCGAGACGTGATCCTCAATAGCCATGAAACATAGGTTGACCTCTTCACTTTTATTATCATCTTTTTCACTTGAAGTGTTTTCGTCATCCCATGTGGCTTTGTGACCTTTCTCCCCATTGTCTCTTTGGTATTTGCTCTTATGCTTCTTGAGCCTTGGACATTCTGGTTTGATATGTCATTTCTTTCCACATTCATAGCATTTTACCTCTTCCTTACTTATGTGTGTATCATTTGAAGTTTGTTTGAGGTTTCTTTGCTTGAATTTTCTGGAATTGCTCATCTTCTTTTCAATGATTCTTTTTAATCTTCTTGAAAGCATAACGATGTCCTCATTTTCATCATCACTCATCTCTTCATCATCTCCACTTTCTTCTTTTCAAGTAGAGGCTTTGAGTGCTAAGGGTTTTCTTTTCTCTGGCTCTGCTTCAAGCTCTCTATCTCTCTTTATTGCCATCTCATGTGTGAGAAGCTTGCCAATCAGCACATCAGTGTTCATGATACTCATATCTTCATTTGCTTCTTCTATGACCGCAACTCTTGAACCATAGTCTTTAAGAGGAAGACTTCTCAGGATTTTATTGTTTACATCTTCCAAACTCAGATGCTTCCCAAGTTTCCTCATTCCATTTATAATGGATAGAAGACGGTTGGTCATGTCAGTGATTGACTCATTTTATTTCATCTTGAAGAGCTCATATTCTAAGGTTAGAAGTTGAATCTTCTTGGATTTGACTTGCTTAGTTCCCTCATGATAGTTCTCCAATGTCTTCCACATACTATAGGCTGTTGAGCAGTGTTGTATTCTCCCACATTCTTCAATAGATAATGAGCTTGATAGAATTGTCATTGTCTTCTTGTTTTTGAAATTTGCTCTTCTTTGGGGCTCTGTCCAATCATCTCTTGATAGGATTTCTTCTTCACCATCAGCTTCTCTTCTGGTTGGTGGTGTCCATTCTTTTCGTACACTATCCCAAGCTTCAATTCCTTCACTATCCAAGTATGTCTCCATCCTAAACTTCCAATGGGCATAATTTGCTCCATCAAAGTAAGGTTTGAGACTCTATAATCCTTCACTGGCCATATCTTACTCTTTACTAGCGCTTTTTAGGCTTAGATGCTAGACAAGGCTCTGATACCAATTGTTGCCCAGATATTAGACCAAGAAGGGGGGTTGAATTGGAGTTTCAAAAAATTAAACTTTAAAGTACGGAAATAAAATTGTTAATTTAGAAGGGATAGAGAAAATTAGACACAAAGATTTATAGCGGTATTAACAAACTCTACTCCTCTCCCCAATTGCAATTGGGAGTTTCACTAACACACTAAGTGTTACAATGGAGTTTTACAAGCTCACTCCCAACTATGGTGTTTCTCACAATGGCTCACACCTAACCCAGAAATCTCTTGTGTTTTAATGACTCACACAATAACCAATTCCTTTGTGTTTTACAGGCTCACACAAACAACCTACACTTTGTGTTTTATAGGCTCACACAAACAACCTATACTTTGTGTTTTACAGGCTCACACAAACAACCTTTTAATTTGTGTTTTGGAGGTTCACACAACTAACCGTTACAAGTGTTATTCTCTTAACCCAGAACTACCCAATGCTCACTTGAGTAAAGATTACAGAGAGAACTACTTATAAATCTTTATTGCTCAATATGAGAAGCAATAAGATTTTTACAGAGAATGGATTTGTTCTCAAAGTATAAAAGTACAAGATAGCTTGTGATTTGAAGTATATGCTAATCTTTTGTTTTTCTTATCATTCTCTTGTTTTCTTAATGCATAAATGACTTCCATTTATACTCTCATGGCTGAATATAGCCGTTGGGGTGCATTAAATAAGAAATTAGCTGTTATACCAACCAAAAAATCGCGGCTGACATTTTTCTCTTTCATTGTTCACGGGCGTGAATATGCTTGTCACGGGGGTGATAGTTCTTCCTAAGCCGTGACTGAAGTGGTGACCTTGGTCGTGAAGCTCTCTGGTATATTTTGACATATAGAGTCACGGGCGTGACATTAATCGGTCACGGGCGTGACACTCTTTCCCAGCCGTGAGACAAGTGGTGACTCTGGTCGTGAAGCTCTCTGGATGAATTTGAATGAATCCTTCATGGGGGTGACACCTTCATTCACGGGGGTGACAATCTTCCCAGCCGTGACCCAAATGATGACTCTGGTCGTGAAGCTCTCTGGAATGAAATTTGCATGAAGCTTGACGGGGGTGACACCTTTCTGCACGGGGGTGACAATCTTCCCAGCCATGACCCAAGTGGTGACTCTGGTCGTGAAGCTCTCTGGAATGAAATTTGCATGAAGCTTCACGGGGGTGACTGAAATTCTTACTTCACGGTTTGTTTTTCCTTCATGGTCGTGAACTTCAAATGTTGGTTTTTGGTAACGGCTAGCTTTCTTCACGGGAGTGACTCCTAGAGTCACGACAGTGAAGATGCTACTTCTTGCTTTTTGTTTCTCAAGGATTATTCTTCCAATTCTCCATTCTTGCTATTTTAATTCATGTCCTGTATAATATACTTACAAAAACAAGTATGTTAAATACAATATTGCTATATTATTTATTATCATCAAAATAACGGAAATACCCCTCAAGGTTAACAAAGGTTATTGCACAAGTGTTGGATTTATTGTGTTTATGAAAAGATGAAAAAAATGTATAAGCCTTGCTTTTTGTTGTGCAAGTGATAGAACCACCATAGGTCTCATCACATTCGAGATTAAATCTTCCCCTACTACAGTTGCACGTGTGATGATTTGCCACTCAAATGACAATTAGGCTCTTCTATGCTTGTTTATGCGTATATTTCTTTATCCATAAACACAATTAATGCAAAATTTAATCAATATTCATTTTTCATAAATCATTAATTCTTAAAACATTCAACATACATAAAGGGACAAAATTTAGCAATTTTCATCATCAATTTCATTCAAACATCTATAGTGTCTCATAAGGCATCTATTGCATAAAAGTCTCAAATTTTTTTTCATGCTTTATATCATCATGTTCAAACATAATTACCAATTTGACTTACGTATTCTCATTTATCAAGTCAACATTTTTCAAAGTAAACATACAAGATATCACACAAATCATGCCATGAATATAGTTGGATTGCCATTGTGCACATACCTCAACTTGGAGCCCTTTTTCTCTATATTAAGCCTTGTGTAAGCATCTCCTCCCTCTTGAGGGTTGTTCTTTGCCTCACATGGGTTTCCTAACACATCAAAATACCTTTTTTTTTCTTTCTATTTCTCATATATGTCACAAAATCTGGGTCTAAAACTTATGGCTCCAAACTCAAGCTTCCTACTTAATCTCTAAAATCTCTTTAAGGTTGTTTTTTTTATTTTTTTATTTTTTAATCACTATATGTATTTTGTTGTTAGAGTCAAATCATTAAAAACCACAACTTAATGTTAAAGCTCTAGCTTTTTTAGAAAAAGCTCAAAAATATGAAGGGGAATTCTTTCTTAAGTTTCCAAGTTAATAAAATGAAAACAAATGAGAAGAAGAGAAGGAATCTTGTATTTACCAAGGATTTTCTCCAAATCTAAGTGTTTCTCCTTAAATTTCCAACTCCTTCCTTTTTTCTCTTTAAGGTTTTCCTTCTTTTACCTCAAATCCACTTTAAGATCCTCTTTTGTTTCGATTAATAACATCAAAATGAGGTTTTTCTCCTTAAAAGTGGTTGGGTGTATGTTATGGTGAAGAGAAGTTGAAGAAGAAAAAAGATGAGGAATAAAGTATTGTGAGAAAGGGTGTGAGGGGAGTAGATGTAACACCACATCATATGCATTTAAGTATAACCTATTTTTGTATCAAATAATCACATACTACATGTTGGAAAGAGAAAATACCCTGATAACAGTGGTAGTAAATTTTGTTTATATCATATCCTGTAAAATCAACTAATGACTTTACAAGTCAACATTAAAAACCACAATACGATATATCGCATATATTTAAACATAAACTTCACATTCGAAGGATTACGAGTTGTTTCCATTTATACATTTCAAAACTAATCTAGAGTGATAATACATATTCAAGCATATAAGTCCAAAATACAATTGACATGTTTTCACGCTTGTGTGGAATGCAAGGAGAGAGAGTGATGAGGCTCGGCCAATGATCTGTGCTCTATGTCTTCTATACACTACTCAAATTGAGCTATCAGTTTTCTTTACCTGCAAAATAATGCAAATTGATGAGTTGTGGCTCAGTGAGAATAATCATCCAATAAGCTCTAAATTACCAAACACTCATAGTAATAAATCACAAATCCAATATATACCATATATTTCATTCCATTCATCGGTATCATATATGTATCAATAAAGTGGAAACATATAATCATTACTCTTTATGTATGCAAATGCTTTGCTTATTTCATTTTGTTATGACTAAGTTAAACATACATTACCCCAGGTTTCCATGTGAATATTTGCATTTGCATTTGCATTTGCATTTGCTAGCTAGCTTGATCATTTGTTTCATTTGCACATTTGTTGGGCCATAGGCCTCTTCTTTTGCTTTATAATATCGATTAACTAGTCACAACGCCTTTTTAGTCCATATGCATATGCACTTATAATTAAGCATTCATCAACAATTGTATTTTATCACATATAATATACATATACCACATATATATCTCATATGCCACACATATACCTTACATATATTATACATATACCATGTATATATATCACATATGTCAAACATATACTTCAAATATACCACAAGTATACCATTTATATGTACCACAATGTCACAAATTATCCATCATTACATTATCAAGGACTAATCATGACAATCATATGAATCACATAGCAAACAACATTCATTTGCACTAAAGAATTCAATCGATAATTAGACTCACCGTTCTCTTTTGATTCCGACCCCTAACTTATTATCTATCCACTCCTAGTAGGTCTCCAATATGTTTCGAGCCTAATATGAAAACATAATTGATTAACTCATGATTAGGGAGACTTAATGTGGCTTAAACAAATTAATATGCATTGTTCATGTCAATAGTTAAGAATTTTCCTATGAGGCGGTGTGACCTTATGGGACTGTTTAGCCTATAAATTTTTCTATACTTGACCAATTAATCGGATTCCTATTCCTAATTAAAACTAACATATAATTATAGAACTTATTAAAATTTTAGACCAATTGGATCATTGTACAATATTTGGTGGAATTTGTAAGTGTATTATGTTTTCTGCCTTGTTTTCTGCCTTTAGGCAGTTTCAGAGTACTCATTTGGGTTCATCATAACTTATAATCTATAAGTCATATTTTAATGAAAATTTACATAAACATATATGGGTTCATATGAAACATTGTTCATGTTTAGAACGTTTATTAATTATGTATCTAAGGTCTTAAAATTATAATAAATATTTTACTGGTCCAGAATATAATTCGCTTCCGGACCAGTTTGACTTCCAAAGGCCATAACTTAGTCTATACATAACTCATTAAGCTGAAATTAGTACCATAATTTATCTAATAAATATACTTATAACTTATATGTTTTGATCCTTTACATAATCTAGCTCTAAAAATCTCAAATTAGCCAAACAAGTTACTGGATCTGCCCAGGGCACTCAGTAGGCAGTTCAAACCATGGAATAGTCATGGTTCAATTCCCCATAAATCAAAAGTTACAAGACCAATGAATCTGAAGTTTTGTATAAAGATACAAAACACATATATCTACAACTGTTATGTTTTGAGATACTTCAAATAATGGCTTTAAAATATTCGAAATCAAAGCACACAGTAGCTAACTTGGTTAGGGTTCACACCCTGACCAGTTTCAATAGAGAGATGATTTCTCTTCCTATACACGAAATCATACAAAACCGTTTACCTATCCATATATATAAGACATAAAGGAACAATGTGTGTATTTTACACTTTTCTAGAATCAATTTCTATGTGCATCAAAATCGGGTTGCAAATCAGTGTCTATTAATGAACCTAAGCAACACAAATCAATCCTATAGCAATAAGAATTAATTACTTACCAAGAACTACCTTGCAAGGGATCAATTAGCTTCAAAAACTAAGTGAAACAAGGAAGAATGAAATTCTGAAATGGAGGAAAATGAAGAAGAAGTCGGACTGGAGAAGAAGGCATAAATGGGGAAGAAAGATGAACATAAAACCAACTTGTTTTTTGTCCTTTTCTCTTTTCTCTTCTCATTTCTCATTTCTCTTCTCTTATATTTCTCTTTTGTGTCATTTTCATTTAATTTTGTCTATATTATTATTATTATTTACATATATTTATAATTCCACTAATTCACACAATAATACAGCTTAATCATTTTTCCCGATTTAACTAAATTAACAATGTAAATGTTTACTAATCTTAATATAATCATTTTTCTTACTTTAATTTAGTCATCTTATTCAATTTATTTTTAATGCATTGTTATCATCATTTAGGTTATAAGGATACACCTGTGACTCGATATAATTTCCAAATATTAGGACATGTTCAATTGAATTGTATGCAATATACTTATGTTCAATGAAATGCATCTGGGGAAGGTTAAGGAAGTTATGTGAAAGTTTTTGCATATGGGTGCCATTTTCTTTTCATTTTATATGCCAAGATGGAGGGTGGTGATCTTGCCACACCTCTTCTAAATGTTCCACCACTCATTCCATCATCCCATAAGATTAAAGACCTTGGTCAACCAATATTATTAAATTTCTCCATATGAAAAATTACTACTATACCCTTGACACATCATTTCTTCCAAAATTGCCCTTAGTTAAATTCCCCCTTATTAATTAATCAAGTCCATTACCATGTGATAGTTTATTACCATCAATTGATGGTCTTTTGTGACGGTCAGCTTCTAGAAACCTTTACATTTTTTAGTTTTAATCAAACTCTGAGTTTTAATCAAACTCTGAGTTTTAATCTTAACTCAAAACTCTATTTTAATCTTTTTTTTATGTTAAATTCATTTTTATGACTTAATAACATGTTTTCGTCATGATATTTTGATTATCTAGGATTAATTAGGATTTTATTTTAGTAGTATAATATTGGTTAATTACTAATTAATCATATTTTTACCTTGAGATAGTCAAAATTATGTCAAATTACATAATTAACATGAAAGACTAACTATTTTAACTTGTAAGGCTACATGGTTAATTTCTTATTATTTTATAATGTTGCATTTAATATTATTTTATTGCTATGTGTTTTATATTATTATATTTGTCTACATTCATGCTGCATATCCTTATGGACTTATTGGCAATATGTGAACTGTCATACTTGAATTACTCCACACGGAAAGAAATAAGTTCTACAAACGGACCCAAGCTCTGAAGATCAATGAGTTGGTCCCCGTATTAGAGTTAAAATGCTTACACCAGCTTATTGGTTTTCAGTTGTACCGAGTGGTGATTCCTCATGATTTATCATCATAAGTTTATTCGCTCACAGTTTTTATGTGGGAGAAGTAAGAGTGTATATAGTCAAATCTAATTCGAAAATTAAAAAATTTTGAAAAATTAGGAAATTCTAAATAGTACAATACAAAACATTTAGTATTTTGGATAAATAATATTTTTAAAAAAACATAATAAAATTTAAAATTTGGTACCAAATCAAAATATAACTAATTCTAATTATAATTGAACATAAACTTTTTTTATAAACTCGCATAAAAAATTTTATTAGAAACTTTAAGACAAACTTTCTTTTGTTAGGGACATAAATTTAAAATAATTTTATTTTTTATTATAAGAAAAGTTGTAAATTAAAAACTAGTCAACTGTTAAGTAATAAACTGTCAATTACTAAGTAATAATAGAATATTTAAGTATTTGAAGCATATTTAATGAATTCTACAAGCATAATTTTTTCAATGGAAAAAACAAACAAATTACCTTAAAAATTTTGAAAATTAAACAAAAATTTTACCTTCAAATTATTAGCTAATAATAATTGTGAAAGTCGGTAATGATGGATATAACTCACAATGGGCGAAATGAAGAGGGAAAAAAGGGGAGAAAGTGATGAGATGAAGTTAAAAATGAGAGTGAAAGGGGAACCATGCAAGTTAGAGGAGGGGAGCGAGATAGCAAAAAAAAAAAAAAATTTACCATATTACCTTTATTTTTTCTTTTAGAATATTTTAGATATAATGACTTATAAAATGGTCTTTTAAATATTTTTAAATATAAGTTTACATTTAACAAATATAAAACTTTTCACGTGTTATTTTTTTTGTCAAATTTTTAATAGATAATGAAAATCTAATTATTCAACTTTACTTCATTTTGTTCATAAGTAACAATTATTGAGAAATATAAATAAAAATTACATGTTTAATTAAATATCATTCCTAAATAATAATTAATGAGAAATGGAAATAATGAAATGTAAATTTATAAATAATATTTTAAGATTGAATAGTATTGAAAAACAAGTTTCTTCTAGCAATGATTAGAATGTAATTTAATTTTGTTAGATATTTAGTAAGAAATATACAAAATAAAGTGCAATTCAGTATAGTTGAGTTTATAAGATTGAAAATATTAATTAATATCACAAATAAGTTATTTATTTATTTATTTATTTATTATATTGTCATTTTAATTTTGTTAATTAATTAAAAATTATCATTTTAGTTTGTCATGAATTAAAATAAATATAATTAAAAGTTTAGGTTATATTATGAGTGTATAATAGAAGTTATAAATAAGTATATTATTTAATTTCTACTACATATAATAAAATTAATAAATATTTAAATATCAATTCTTTTAGTACAATTCAATTTTAGAACAGTTCGGTACAGTTCAGTATAATTATTAATTTAAATATTATCAAAAATCTAAATTCAATCCAAATAAAGGTCAACAGTACAATTCAATTATATGCTAGTCAAACAAATTAATGGTAAAATTCGGTCATTTGTCCGATTCAAGGCGATCCAACATCTATAGTGAAAGATAATTTGTATTATCGTGAAATTTTTCTTTTTTTAATAAATTGGATTAATGTAATATGTCATGAAATATCCTATTGCACACACAATCACAAATAGTATAGTGCAAGAAAATAGAAAAACAATATAAGATTTACGTAATTCGGCCAATAATAACTACTTTTATAGGTAAGGTGGAGAATGTTTCCACTAAGTTCCATGAATCAATTACAACGCATATTATAAATTCCAAACAAACCCTATATTGAATTGGATAAGAAAACTAAAACAGACTCGCACTTGAAAAATCGGGCCACATTATACGGCGAGGGGCTTACAAAACTTTAATATTAAATCGAACCCATCATCTTGTGCCCTCTGCTTTCAATTCGTACCCCTATTTTTTTTTTTTATCTCTTTTCAAGTCTTACTGTGATATTCTCGAATCGGGTTCCAATTTAGATCTACCAAAATTCAAGCCAAATAAACATAATTATTGATTTGTTGTGGATTAGTTTGATATTATTTTGTAGGATGTTTGTTATTGAAATTAACTCTCAAAATTTATTCATATATTAAATAAGAAAAGTGTTATGGACAATCACAATCACATCAAACTATTCAAATACTCATCATCTTTATTAGTTAGTGAAATGAAAAAAAAAATTAAAAATAATCTCTTAACATATTTCTTTCCATTCACCAATCATTAAGATAGTAAGTATTGAACAATTATTTTAAAAAATAATTATATTAAAATTACTCTAGTAAAAATTTACGGACTAATATACAAATAATAAATTGCGGTATAAAAAATAAGGATTACCGTTTTTACAAGATAATTTAATACTAATTTGATATATAAATTTATTAATGAATCATAATTTGTTTCATTTGATGAAATGTGCATTCCAACATTTTGGTTTTTCACAAGTTCACATTTGTTATCTTCGTGATAATAAGGTCTTATGATATTCCTCAATATCTCCATTTTTAGATAATTAATCTTCAAACTTAAGAATCAACAATCTCTATATGGTAGTAAAAAAAAAAAAATCAAAGTCAAGAATTTCAATTGCAGCAAATTCTTTATCCTAATTTCTGATTCATCGCCTTAGTTTTGTGTATTTAGGCTTAAATTTTTGTCCAATAATTAAAACGTCAATACTTAATTGTATAGATATGTAAATCAATGTATATAAGTAATTAATTATATTTATTTCTATTTATAGGTTTGATTCGATATTAAAGTTTCATAAACTACTGACCCTACTCTATACTTGAAATTAAATCTTCTCCTTGGCTTGAATTCCCTCTATCATCATCAACAAAGAAAATCAATTGAATAATCTATCTTGCAATTGCCTTCGCAAGGGTGCTACTAAGTACTACATACTCCAACCAAGTCTAGGCAATACCTAAACTTGCTGACTAGAACAACATTGGTAGTCATATTTATTGGATTCTCATGTGTAGATATCTTCTACACAAGTACAATACTATGTGACATAATATCCAAAATGAAATGATACCTGATATCAATATGTTTGGTCTACTCATGGTACATCTGGTTTTTAGTGAGATTTATTACATTCTGGACTATCACAAAATATTGAAGACTTATATTGTGTCAATCCAAGATCACTCACCCAAGGCATACAACCAAATAACCTTTTTTTTTTTTGCTTCTATTAGAGCCATATGCTCTGCTTCTATGGCAGACAATGCTACTATAGCTTGCAAAGTTGCCTTATAGTTGATGGCACTACCAGAAATAGTAAATAAGTAACCTGTCAGAGATCTTCTTTGATCCAAATTTCCTGCATAGTGTTAATCCACATATTGTATAACTGAGTCGCTCATCTCGGCCCTATTTAATGTCAGACCCATATCTGAAGTATGTCTCAAATACCTCAAAATCCATTTCACTGCTTACTAGTGTTCTTTTCCAGGACATGTCTTGTATCTACTCATCACAATAATTGTACGTAAAATGTGCAAACCATGACATGCATGATGCAGCCCACAACAAATAGTTTCATCTCTTCTTTTGTCTTCGATGACAAGTCCGCAAATAGCTTGAAATGGGTAGCAAATTGAACAGATGCAGGCTTAGCACTAAACATGTGACATAATGGGATTTTTGTGGCTGCTGCTTTTTTTTCCCTATAAAAATGTCAATGATGGATGTTTGTATCTAAATTTTATATAAATGTCAATGATGGATGTTTGTATCTAAATTTTACATAAATGTCAATGATGGATGCTTTTTTTTACTATAAATTTTATATTGTTTAGATGTAAACTTATATTTATAAATATTTAAAAGAATAATTAAAAAAATTAAATTAATAAGTCATTATGTCTAAAATATTCTAAAAGAAAAAAATAAAGGTAATATAGTAAAAGTTCTTTTAGCCTATCTCATTTTCCTGGCAGTCCTCTCAGTTTGATTTTAAATTTCTTCTCACTTTTTCTATTTTTTTTCATCTTTTTCATTTCGTCCGTTATAAGCTCTATCCATCATCCACTACTTTCACAATTGTTATTAGATAAGAACTTGAAGGTTATTTTGTTTAATTTTCAAGTATTTTTCATTTTGGATGTTTTTTTTTTGTCTAATTTGTTTGCTTTTCCATTGAACAAAATATGTTTGTAAAATTCTTTAAGACTTTATTTAGTAAAACTAGTTATTAATTTAGCCGATTCAATTAAAAGTGTTTGGTAAAAATAGTTTAAAAATATAAAATGACATAAAATTATATATTTATTTTAATTAAAAATATTATATAAAATATATTTAAATACATAATACAAACGAATTATATTATATATAAAAATATTAAATAATATAAAAATCATATTAAATATCTCATCCCAATAGAATAAACATGTTCATCTTTATCATTTAACATTCTATTATTATTATTATTATTATTATTATTATTATTATTATTATTATTATTATTATTATTATTAAATAATTTAATAATTATATTATTATTAGAACATGACATCTGATTAAAAAAAGGTATAAGAGAAAGAAAAATCATAATATATTAGCTTCTAACCTAAATGCTAGTCCTATTAGCTTTTTTTAGATTATAAATTAGTTTTTTTTTAAAAAAAAACAACTACTTTACTAAATACAAATTATTGGTTAAATTAGATTATTTTTATAGTCAAGATTATAATATAGCTTGATATTACCAAAAAGTACCTAAATATACTTTAAATGCTTAAATATTCTATTATTACTTAATAATTAACAGTTTATTATCATAATTGATTAGTTTTTAATTTTATATTTTTCTTAAAATAAAAAAAATTATCTTCAAGTTTATATTCCTAAGAAAGTTTATCTTAAAATTGGTAATAAATGTTTTGATGTGAATTTCTAATAAAAGTCTACCTTAAAATTTTTGCTACAATTAGTTTTATTTTGCTTATATGTCTTTTATCCTTATGAATATTATTTTATATTGTATCATTTAGAATTAAAAGAACCGAAAAATCATATCGAATTATATTTAATTATTAGAAAAATACAATATGAAGATTTTTTTAAGATAATAACAAGATTTTAATTTAGAAATCCCTAATTTTCCACGACAAGATTGTAAATTTTTTGATTCTCGAATTGAACGGGATCATATACATTTTTAAAACAAATAGCCCAAAAGTGGTGTATCTTTTTTTTAAATAATTACAAACAAACCCCAACCTTTTATTTCACTTTTAATTAGACTCTCTAACTTTTCTTTTTGGCATAAGGCATATTCAGCCTTTTGAATTTATCTATTTTTATCGTTATGCCCTCTTAATCGGTTTTTGGTCCAACTTGCCATTTAAAATTTATTTTTGGACTATTTTGTCACTTAATATTTTAAAAACACAACATACCATACCATTATATGACTATGAGGCATGTTGGAAAAATATATTGGTAAAATATATTGGTGCGTAAAATGCATACGCTATTCTTGGGTTTAACAAGGGACATATTATAACGAAAATTTTAATTTTTAAAAAGCAAAGTGGACTACAACAAAATGTAAGGTAATTCAGACCAAAAACTAGTTAAGGGGGCAAAATAACATAGATAAATATAGGTGACTAAGTATGTATTTTTCCATTTCTTTTAATACCAATTGGACGTCACGAGTACAATAAATACTTTAAGTTAAAGGTTATATATGTCTGTTGTCTAAATGATAGACGCTTAAAATGTAGTCGGTGGCAATTTTGTAAATATGTTACTTGTTATATGCGTCTGTCATTTACAAATATCAGTCATATAAAGTTTAGACATCTGTCATTATAAATAACAAACGCATATAAATTTTTCATATGCGTCTGTCATTATAAATGACAAATATATAAATGTTAGGCATCTGTCTTAAATAATAACATACACATATGATATTCTAATAGGTGTCAGTTATTATTTAAGACAGACGCATATAAGTTTTTTAAAAACCTAAAAATGAGCCTCTTTAATTACACAGTGTTCATCGTCTGCAACAAATTATACTCATCTGACCATGCTCAAATTGTAGCTCAATCCCTTAGCAACGATAAGGTATTACTCGTTTTTCAGTGCTATTTCAATTTTGAAATTCTTTGGACTTGATTTGCTTTTTAATTGCGGTGTGCTTTTGATTTTGAATTTTTTGTTGGGTTAGTTCTCTAGATAACATCCAGAGATCCTCATAATTTCTTCAACATTAGGTACTGTTTTACTTGGTTCAAAGCTTTTATATTTTGAACAAGTTAGTTTAAGTGATTGCATCTACTTCTGCTTTTATATTTCCAAATTGCTTTTATACAAATTGAAGACATGAGACTTTAGATTCTTCCAATAATACAAAAGCTCTTCTACATCCCTCAAGTCTCTAACTTTTCCCTCTTCAACTATCATCTCCACCAAGTAATTTTCGAAGCTTCTGCACGTATCCTCCATATCTTCATCTCTAAATGCTTTCTTCATAGCAGTCCTGCTGGCTCTGATGTATGATGGGGTAATTGGCGATGGTACGAGCTTTCGTCCATGTTCTGCTTCAGTTACATTCTTAAGTTCCCTTAGTTTGTCCATCTGCTTTGACTGCTTGTAGGAACAGAAAACTGAATGCAAACCAGTGAAAGTCCGGTTCTTTTTATGAGCTTTTCTAGTTCTATTAGGGCGAGAATGAAATTGAAGCCCTCTTATAAACACTGGTCTTCTAAGTTTGAATCTAAAGATAAGAGAGAGTTTTCTGAATGACTTGAAAAGCTTGGATTTGAAGGTAAATAATTCTTTCATTTCCACAGCTAATTATTGAAAACGGAGTAATGCTGAAGTAATATGGGATAGAATATGTTACTTGTTATAAGCGTCTGTCATTTACAAATGTGAATCATATAAAATTAGACGACTGTCATTATAAATAAAAGACGCATATAAATTTTTCATATGCGTCTGTCATTTATAATGACAGATGCATATAACTCTAGAATATGTGTCTGTCATTATAAATGACAGACATATAAATGTTAGGCGTCTGTCTTAAATAATAACAGACGCATATGATATTCTAATAGGTGTCAATTGTTATTTAAGACAGACGCATATAAGTTTTTTAAAAACCTAAAAACGAGCCTATTTAATTACACAGTGTTCATCATCTGCAACAAATTGTAGCTCAATCCCTTAGCGGCGATAAGGTATTACTCATTTTTCAGTGCTATTTCAATTTTGAAATTCTTTGGACTTGATTTGGTTTTTAATTGTGGTGTGCTTTTGATTTTGAATTTTTTGTTGGGTTAGTTCTCCAGATAACATCCAGAGATCCTTATCATTTCTTTAACATTAGGTATTGTTTTACTTGGTTCAAAGCTTTTATATTTTGAACAAGTTAGTTTAAGTGATTGCATCTACTTCTGCTTTTATATTTCCAAATTCAATTTGATATGCATCTACTTCTGCTTTTATATTTCCAAATTTCTTTTATACAAATTGAAGATAGGAGACTTTAGATTCTTCCAATAATACAAAAGCTCTTCTACATCCCTCAAGTCTCTAACTTTTCCCTCTTCAACTATCATCTCCACCAAGTAATTTTCGAAGCTTCTGCACGCATCCTCCATATCTTCATCGCCAAATGCTTTCTTCATAGCAGTCCTGCTGGCTCTGATGTATGCTGGGGTAATTGGCGATGGTACGAGCTTCTGTCCATGTTCTGCTTCAGTTACATTCTTAAGTTCCCTTAGTTTGTCCATCTGCTTTGACTGCTTGTAGGAATATGAGCCTTTGTCTAATTCTCGTCTAGGGAAGTGGTGTCCCATGAAAAATAAAAAATTGCAGAGATTAGAAAATCTTGATTAAAAAGGAATTTAATGATCTGAAGATTGCCAATGAATGATTTAGATTGAAAAGAACAATTATAACAAGGGTAGTTTATGAATTCATATCAGCTAAAGCAATTTGTATATATAAAAGCAATTTGTATGAATTATTTTTTTGGTTGTTTTGTTAGGTTTTGAAGTTTAACCTCACCGAATCTGCAGTTAGAAAGGCAGTCAGGTTTGTGAGCAAAGGTCTTTCCATAACTGCAGTTAGAAAGGCAAGGATTTAAATACTACTCTGACTCTTAGTTGAATTATTGTGTCATTCATATAATGTGTATTGTTAGAACTCTTGCTATGGTTGTACTATACATGGCATGCAGTCTGGTTTATCTGAATTCAGCCAACCTTTTTTTTCCCAGTTATCTTCATATTTTTAAATATTTATTGTTTTCCAACTATGTAATTGAGTATTTGATAGTTTTAATTGAATTGGGAACCGAGTAAAATAATCTGGATATTCTGATCTTAGTTAGATATAATGTATATTGTCCTTGTAAAACATGCGTCCTCATTGTGTTGTGGTAGCTTCTTATGGACATGGAGGTAGCTTTGGCAATTTATTTTATCTTGTGAAACTAAATGTGTAGAAGATTGGCTCTGTTTGCATGACTATATTGCTGAACCAGATTGGTTTTCTGATGTGATAAAAGCTATACTGAAATAGATAAGAAGATACATGTTGATAAACTTAGCTGACTGTCTTATAAGTGATTTGGAAGCATGGTGAGACATCCTATGGTTTCTTGTGCTTACACTCTAAAAATTGAATTGGCTCTTATGCACTTTTTTGACCTTCAAACGATATAACAAAGATTTAATATGTTTTAGTTGGCAAAGAAAACAGAAAAGAATTCACTTGTAAAATCCAAAAAACCTTCAGCATTTGATTAAGCACCTCCACGCTTTATATGATACTATTTTTGATACTCTAAGGAAAAGAGAGAGGCCCTGCTGTAAATCCCATCCTTCTTGACCATACCCCACTGACGCAGTGGAAGAATTAAGGGCAATTAGATCTCAATAATTAAGCAAGAATTGGGTTGACTGTGGTTGGAACAACAGAAAATAACTAGGTTTATAGAAACCCCTATAGTAAAAATTCTTAATTGAGAAAAATAATAGAATACGTAAGCTGAATACTGAGATGTCCTTCATTTTCCTTATGTGATGTCCTTTATTGAGTTTTTGACTTGTTTGCCTATGCTTGTAGCCTCAGCCCAATTCACCAAAAATGGCTCCCTTCTATCTGGTCTTTTTGGAATTGTTATATTAACAAACTAGAAAAATGTCATTTAGTTTATTCTATCCCATAACTCTATTAGGAAAAATGCATTTTAGGCTAGTTTCTTACTTTGTGGAATAGGTAGGGTTAGTTGTTAAACAAATCAGCTCTATGGTGGGATAGTAACATCTAGCTGACTAATTGACAAATATTTGAACTTGGATTCATTCATGTTACTATTACAATTGTCCAGAAATAATCTAGGGAGTATAGGATTCTTTAGTCATAATTGATGTTATACGAAAATTGATTCTTGTATTATAAATTTCATTACACCTAAAGCCCTTCTTGCCATGTTTTATCCATATAAGTTTTCACTCTGACTGTTCTAGGCAGTAAGAATTTCAGATATGGATTCGAAATTGAAAATATTATGCGAAACACATGTTTATTACTAAGAAGATGAAATTTTAGCTAGAACAACTATGAAGGGAAACAAATAGATAGTGGAAATGAATAAATTACTTTTGGATCACTTGTTTAGGATCCTTAGGCAGTATACCTAAGGAAAAGATTAATTAGCATTTAACTTGTGTGATGTCTCACCAAAATGCTGAAGGTTCACAAAATTCTATGTTGCCCAGATATTAGACCAAGAAAGGGGGGGAGGGTTGAATTGGAGTTTCAATAATTAAACTTTAAAGTGCGAAAATAAATAGTTAATTTTAGGAAGGATAGAGAAAATCAGACACAAAGATTTATAGAGGTTCGGGTATTAACAAACCCTACTCCTCTCTCCAATCGCAATTGGGAGTTTCACTAACACACTAAGTGTTACAATGGAGTTTTACAAGCTCACTCCCAACTATGGTATTTCTTACAATGGCTCACACCTAACCCATAAATCCCTTGTGTTTTAATGGCTCACACAATAACCAATTCCTTATGTTTTACAGGCTCAACAAACAACCTACATTTTTTGTTTTACAGGCTCACACAAACAACCTACACTTTGTGTTTTACAGGCTCACACAAACAACCTTTTAATTTGTGTTTTGGAGGTTCACACAACTAACCCTTACAAGTGTTCGACTCTTAACCCAGAACTACCCAATGCTCACTTGAGTAAAGATTACAGAGAGAACCACTTATAAATCTTTATTGCTCAAATATGAGGGGCAAAAAGATTTTTATACAGAATAGATTTGTTCTCAAAGTATAAAAGTACAAGATAGCTTGTGATTTGAAGTATATGCTAATCTTTTGTTTTTCTTATCATTCTCTTCTTTTTTAATGCATAAATGACTTCCATTTATACTCCCATGGCTGAATATAGCCGTTGGGGTACATTAAATAAGAAACTAGCTGTTGTACCAACCAAAAGATCGCGCCTGACATTTTTCTCTTTCATTGTTCACGGGCGTGACTATGCTTGTAACGGGGGTGACAGTTCTTCCCAAGCTGTGACTAGAGTGGTGACCCTGGTCGTGAAGCTCTCTAGGATGTATTGACATAAGGGGTCATGGGCGTGACATTATTCCCAGCCGTGAGCCAAGTGGTGACTCTGGTCGTGAAGCTCTCTGGGATAAAATTGCATGAAGCTTCATGGGGGTGACACCTGTCTTCATGGGGGTGACACCTGTCTTCATGGGGGTGACTGAAATGCTTACTTCACGGTTTTTTTTTCTCCTCATGGCCGTGAACTTCAAATGTTGGTTTTGGTAACGGTTAGCTTCCTTCACGGGAGTGACTCCTAGAGTCACGGTAGTGAACGTGCTACTTGATTTTTATTTCTCAAGGATTATTCTTCCAATTGTCCATTCTTGCTATTTTAATTCATGTCCTGTATTATACACTTAAAAACAAGTATGTTAAATATAATATTGCTATATTATTTATTATCATCAAAATGACGGAAATACCCCTCAAGGTTTATCAATCTCCCCCTTTTTGATGGTGACAAATAATCTAGCAATATGAGATTTTGAGAGGTCTCCCCCTCAAAATATACTTAGGATAAAAAATTATAATGTGCAAGAATAGTAAATAATTATGTAGCATTAAATTAGATTTTAAGTATATGCAAGTTATATGAGAAGTTTATCCAATACATACCATAATTCCTTTTCAAGACATAAAGTATATGTTAGGTATCTTTAAGGTATATCATAGCATGTTTGTAACTTGTTTTTAAGGTATATGCAAAGTATACTTAGAGTATATCTAAGGTATATAAAAACTTAATTTTCCAATTATATACTTTGCATATGAAATGTTGAATCAAGAATTTTTTAAACCAATTTAAAGTCAATTCATTCACTTTTTGATTCACCAATTCCTATACCATTCTCCCCTATCATATATTGCTCATATATTGCTAGTTTTCTCCCCCTTTTGTCATCAATCAAAAAGAATATGAAGATTGAAGTAAACAAGAACAAATATATAGATAAAGGAAAAAGGATACAAACTAAGTTAAAATATGCAGAAAGGAAATTTAAAAATTCCTACCCAATCAAAACATAAAAATGATAAACAAGCTAAAAATGATCAAATTTAGGCTACACTCTAGCCTATCTCCTAGCCAGACATCCTATCACAAAGCCTAGCTACTTCAGCCTCAAGGCTGTCCATCTGAGACTCCATGAAGTCCTTGAAGTTCTCCAACCTCTCATCCATGGAAGTCTTCAGCTGCTCAAAATGTGGTGCCAAGAGGTCGTCCACCTGTTGCGCTAAGGATGGTGTGGAAGCTGAGGACTGTCCAATATCCTGCTCGACTGCTGAAGGTGCTTTCTCAATCCGAGCCCTCTTTTTCTGCTGGACTCCTTGGAGGACTGCTTTAAAATCCTCCGTGTCATTATCTTCCCAGATAATCTCTCCAGCAGTATCAGTGAAGCGGTAGAAGATATCGTTTTGAAAAATGATTCTAACAGCCGCTCCCATCTTGATGAATGACTCGACATCTAGCCTATCTCGAGGATGTGCAGGAGTGATGTTGAAGTGATGGTCATCCAGCTTCAAATAATTGAGCTTCACTGCAATATGGGTGACATATGCCCCAATCAAGATATCTCCTGTGGGCTTGGTGGCAATGGAGAGAAGATGGTTTGCAAACCATCTGGAAAGTGCCACTTTGACTCCCCTGCGAGCCATCTCAAGGAGGAAGAGCTCTGACTTTCTGATTGTTCCATTACTTTCTCCCCGAGCAAAAATGCTATAGGTTAGGAACCTATGCAAATACCTGTGTACTGGGGCCACGAGATGAGTGTTCTTTGTCTTCTTGACATCCCAGCTGCAACCGGTGCCGAAATGTGTCCAGGCTGGAGGAGCAAAGAATTCTACCTCAGTCTCATTTAGAATGCCATCAGATGGTAGGTTGAACAAATCTCCAAATGCGATGGCACTGAGGGTGTTAGGATTATTGCAGAGTTGGAATTTCACCACTTCAGTTGGTGAAACCTGCAGGGTGCTGAGAAATTCCAACGATGGCTCCCTCAGAGTCAGCTGATGAATTTCAACAAATTCTTTGAGATGACAGGCTTGAAGTTGCTCTATCATAGCCATCTCAAGCCTGAGACTACGGACTGCCTGCCATTCGAAGGACCTTGATGATAAAATAGGTCTCTTCTTCAAAATTGCATACCGAGGATGGCAACTTTCTGGAATGATGTTCATGAGGTAATCTGAATACCTCTTAGGTGCATGGGACTTCTTTCTCTTTCCCTTAGATGAAGCAGACTCCATATTTGAAGAAATTAGTTGTTGATGGAGTTGAAGAAAATTTTTGACAGAAAATTTGATATAAAACCCTAGAAATGTATGATTTATGCTGAAGATTCAAACTTTTGGTGGTATTTATAGTGAAATTTCAAGTCTTTGGGGTCGGAAACTTCAATGTCTCAATGAATGAGAGTAAATGAGAGCGGTTTTGGGAGATGGAGAGTTGAAATAACCGGCTGTTTTCTTATATATTCGATACATTCACTGGCGTGACTTCTGGTTTCACGGGCCTGAATAGTCATGTTCACGGTTTGTTGAAGGAGTGTTCCACTCGTGAATGAAAGAGTGAATATGTTCACGGGTGTGATTGATGAATTGCACGGGCGTGACTGATCATAGGTCACGGGGGTGAACATCACGTCACGGGCGTGAACAGTTGAATTTCACTACTTATGCCCGTGAAGCAAGCCGTGACACAAGGCGTGAAAGCTTCTGTGAGTTTTGGGTGTAATTATTCACGGGAGTGAAACTTCGTCACGGGCGTGAAGGTTCTTATCCATGGGTGTGACTCAAGCCGTGAAACTATGTTTCACCGCTTGAAGCCGTGAATCATGCCGTGAACCAAAACGTGAAAGCTTTTGTGAGTTTTTGAGGCGTAATTGTTCACGTGAGTAAAAATGCGTCACGGGCATGAACGTTCTTATCCATGAGCGTGACTCAAGCCGTGAAACTATGTTTCACCACTTGAAGCAGTGAATCATGTCGTGAACCAAAGTCGTGAACGACACTGCCTCTTTGGGCCACTTAAGTCACGGGCATGAGTATTAGTCACGGGCGTGACTCCCCTATAATTTTCATCAAATTGAATTTAAGTTATGTAACAAGACTAAATCATTTCAACAAAGATTTTATTTCATAAAGCATGAATTCTCATCAAAATTTCTATCTTATAACTTGTGATATGTTTTAAGATCAACAATTAAAATTTCATATTCCTGAAATCACAAGGTTAATCCATCAATCATACCTAGTTCTCTTCTAATGAAATTAAATATTTCCTCATTTAGAGACTTAGTGAAAATATCTGCTAATTGATTTTCTGTGCATACAAATTCTAATTCAACATCTCCATATTGAACATGATCTCTAATAAAGTGGTGTCTAATGTCAATATGTTTACTTCTAGAGTGTTGAATAGGATTCTTTGAAAGATTTATAGCACTAGTGTTGTCACATTTTATAGGTATATGGTTCATCTCATGACCATAGTCTTTAAGTTGTTGTTTCATCCAAAGAATTTGTGTACAACAACATCCAACTACTACATATTCAGCTTCAGCAGTTGAGAGAGCAACTGAAACTTGTTTCTTGCTAAACCAAGAAACCAAATATTCTCCAATGAAGTGACAAGTACCTAAAGTACTTTTTCTATCTAAAAGACTACCAACATAGTCTGCATCTGAATATCCTATAATATAAAAAGATGAATTCTTAGGATACCATAAGCCTAGATGCAATGTTTCATGTAAATATCTTAAAATCCTTTTTACAGCATTTAGATGAGATTCTTTAGGACATGATTGAAATCGCGCACATAAGCAAACACTATACATAATATTGGGTCTAGAAGCAGTGAAATATAAAAGTGATCCGATCATACCTCTATAAAGCTTTTCATTAATGCTCTTACCCTTTTCATCTTTGTCCAATTTTGTTGATGTGCTTATAGGAGTCTTGGCATTTTTGCATCCTTCCATACCAAATTTTTTGATTAAGTCTTTAGCATATTTGGATTGGTTGATGAATATGCCCTCATTGGTTTGTTTGATTTGTAGACCAAGGAAATACTTAAGTTCTCCCATTATGCTCATTTCAAATTCCCTAGTCATGCACTTAGCAAATTCTTGACAAAGCAGCTCATTAGTAGAACCAAATATTATATCATCAACATAAATTTGAACAATTAGTATATCATGCTTATGCTTTTTGATGAACAATGTAGTGTCAACATTTCCCTTTGTGAAGCTATTTTCTAATAAAAAAGAACTTAGTCTCTCATACCAAGCTCTTGGAGCCTGTTTTAAACCATGCAAAGCTTTTGAAAGTTTAAAAACATGATTTGGAAAATCATAGCTTTCAAAACCTGGTGGTTGTTCTACATACACTTCTTCATCTATATAACCATTTAGAAATGCACTTTTCACATCCATTTGAAAAAGTTTGAAATTCATGTGACATGCATATGCTAGAGTATTCTTATTGCTTCTAATCTAGCTACAGGTGCATATGTTTCATCATAGTCTATACCTTCTTTCTGATTATATCCTTTTGCAAATAGTCTTGCTTTATTCCTGGTTATTAACCCTTGTTCATCTAACTTATTTCTAAATACCCATTTGCTGCCTATGATTTGATGATTCTTGGGTCTAGGTACTAGGTTCCATACCTTATTTCTCTCAAATTGGTTGAGTTCCTCTTGCATGGAAATTACCCAACTTTCATCATTAAGAGCCTCATCAATGTTTTTAGGCTCAATTTGTGAAATAAAAGCAATGTCAGTGACTAAATGCTTGAAATGAGATCTAATACTTACTCCCCTTGATAGATCACCAATTATTTGCTCTTTTGGATGATTTTTCTTCATTCTCCATTCTTTTGGAAGTTCTTGCTCCATTTGTTCTTGATTTTGAGGTAGTAAATTTTCTTGATCGTTTTCTTCTTTTCCATTTTCAATGACAAGTTTTTCCATATTATCTACAACATCATCAAAAGCACTACCTTTCACAAGATTAAGTATACTAGATTCATTAAAAACAACATGCATGGATTCTTCCACTGATAATAATCTTTTATTAAATACTCTATATGCTTTGCTGGTTGTAGAGTATCCTAAAAAGATACCATCATTAGACTTAGAGGCAAAATTTTCCAAGATTGTCCTTGGTGTTCAATATAAAACACTTGCATCCAAATACTCTAAAGTATGATACCAAGGGCTTTCTTCCATTCCATAGCTCAAATGAGGTTTTGTTTAAAAGAGGTCTTTTGAAAACTCGATTTGAAATATAACATGCAGTGTTTGTGGCTTCTGCCCAAAAATAAGTTGGTAATTCATATTCATTAAGCATTGTTTTCGCCATTTCAATTAATGTTCGATTTTTCCTTTCAACTACTCCATTTTGTTGAGGTGTCCTAGGAGATGAGAAATTATGTGAAATGCCATGTTCAAGAAAAAAACTTTCAAAGTTTTCATTTTCAAATTCTTTCCTATGATCACTTCTTATTTTTGAAATGCAGTACCCTTTTTCATTTTGAACTCTTTTAGCAAAGTTTTTGAAATTTTCAAAAGCATCACTCTTTTGAGCTAAGAAAATTACCCAAGTAAATCTAGAGTAATCATCTACGATGACAAATTCATAATGTTTTCCTCATAAGCTAGCAATCCTAGTAGGTCCAAATAAGTCTAAATGCAGGAGTTGAAGAGGTTTTGAAGTACTTACTATGTTTTTGGCTTTGAAAGATGACTTGTGTTGCTTTCCTCTTTGACAAGGATCACATGTCTTTCCTTTTTCATATTTAACTCTTGGTAATCCTTTTACTAGCTCTCCTTTGCTGAGACTTTGTATTAGGTCCATGTTAGCATGACCAAGTCTTCTATGCCACAGCCAAGATTCATCACTAGTAGTCACAAGACACTTAGAGGAATGGTTAGATAGTTCATGTAAGTTTATTATGTATGTATTGATATCTCTATTTCCTTTAAATATTTCTTGACCATCAATAGAGATAACAAGACATTCATTTGAAGTGAAGATTACTTTGTTTCCTTTATCACATAATTGACTTACACTTAACAAGTTATGTTTCAAGCCATCAACAAGTAAAACATCCTTAATAAAAGTAGTACCATTAACACCAATAGAACCAATGCCAATTACCTTACCCTTTGCATTGTTTCCAAAGATAACTTTACCTTCATTAATACTTTTGATTTCATTGAAGAGTTCTTTGTCTCCTGTCATATGCCTTGAGCATCCACTGTCTACTAGCCATGCATTTTTGTTTATTGTGGACTTGAGGCATACCTATAGAATTACAAATCAAGTATGATGTTTAGGTACCCAAATGAGTTTTGGTCCTTGGGGGTTAGCACATGAAGGTTCCCAATGAGCCTTCCTTATCCAGCAATTTTCATACAGTAATTACATTGTTTAGGTGTAATCTTGCTTTTTGGTCTTACAATGTATTTGAATGCCATAATTTGATTAGACTGATTTTGAGAACAATGGCATGCACAATCATGATTAATTTGCATTTTTCTAGATACATTCTTCCTATATATAAAGGCATGATTCTTTTTCTATATAGAGGGTTTAACATTCTTATTTCTTGGTGCAGTTCTAACAGGTGTGGAGATGTTATGTTCTTTAGACTTAACAAATATTGTTTTGTTAGAAGATGATGATGAGTCCTTAAACCCTAGACCATGTCTAACTAAAGATGGTATTTGAGACACAATGAGAGTATCTAAGCTCTCTTTACCCTTGTGAAATTTCGAAATGGAATTTCTAAGTTCCTCAACTTCATTTTTCAAAGTATTATTTTCTTTTAACAGTGAAGCTGTTGAGGGTCTTGATGAGTATTCATCTAATGACTTTTGAAGAAATTCATTAGATGATTTAAGCTTTATGTTCTCTTTTTCTAAACCATCTATCTTATTTTTCAAATTAGAGATATTATTTCTATAGGTACTAAATTTAGTTCTATATTTCTCTAATTCTATATTTAATTCTTCTATTAGGCTTTGCTCATCATCATCATCATCACTATCACTATTACTATCATTATCACTACTATCATTATTGAAAGAGTATGAGTGTAGTGATCTTACTTTGTCCGAGACGTGATCCTCAATAGCCATGAAACATAGGTTGACCTCTTCACTTTTATTATCATCTTTTTCATTTGAAGAGCTTTCGTCATCCCATGTGGCTTTGTGACCTTTATCCCCATTGTCTCTTTGGTATTTGCTCTTATGCTTCTTGAGCCTTGGACATTCTAGTTTGATATGTCCTTTCTTTCCACATTCATAGCATTTTACCTCTTCCTTACTTCTGTGTGTATCATTTGAAGTTTGTTTGAGGTTTCTTTGCCTGAATTTTCTGGAATTGTTCATTTTCTTCTCAATGATTCTTTTTAATCTCCTTGAAAGCATAGCGATGTCCTCATTTTCATTATCACTCATCTCTTCATCATCTTCACTTTCTTCTTGAGATTTTGAAGTAGAGGCTTTGAGTGCTAAGGGTTTTCTTTTCTCTGGCTCTGCTTCAAGCTCTCTATCTCTCTTTACTGCCATCTCATGTGTGAGAAGCTTGCCAATCAGCACATCAGTATTCATGATACTCATATCTTCATTTGCTTCTTCTATGCCAGCAACACTTGAACCATAGTCTTTAAGAGGAAGATTTCTCAGGATTTTATTGTTTACATCTTCCAAACTCATATGCTTCCCAAGTTTCCTCATTCCATTTATAATGGATAGAAGACGGTTGGTCATGTTAGTGATTGACTCATTGGATTTCATCTTGAAGAGCTCATATTCTGAGGTTAGAAGTTGAATCTTCTTGGATTTGACTTGCTTAGTTCCCTCATGATAGTTCTCAAATGTCTTCCACATACTATATGTTGTTGAGCAGTGCTGTATTCTCCCACATTCTTTAATAGATAATGAGCTTGATAGAATTGTCATTGCCTTCTTGTTTTTGAAATTTGCTCTTCTTTGAGGCTCTGTCCAATCATCTCTTGATAGGATTTCCTCTTCACCATCAGCTCCTTTTCTGGTTGGTGGTGTCCATTCTTTTCGTACACTATTCTAGACTTCAATTCCTTCACTATCCAAGTATGTCTCCATCCTAAACTTCTAATGGGCATAATTTGCTCCATCAAAGTAAGGTTTGAGACTCTGGAATCCTTCACTGGCCATATCTTACTCTTTACTAGCGCTTTTTAGGCTTTGATGCTAGACAAAGCTCTGATACCAATTGTTGCCCATATATTAGACCAAGAAGGGGGGGGTTGAATTGGAGTTTCAATAATTAAACTTTAAAGTGCGGAAATAAATAGTTAATTTTAGGAAGGATAGAGAAAATCAGACACAAAGATTTATAGAGGTTCGGGCATTAACAAACCCTACTCCTCTCTCCAATCGCAATTGGGAGTTTCACTAATACACTAAGTGTTACAATGGAGTTTTACAAGCTCACTCCCAACTATGGTGTTTCTCACAATGGCTCACACCTAACCCACAAATCCCTTGTGTTTTAATGGCTCACACAATAACCAACTCTTTGTGTTTTATAGGGTCACATAAACAACCTACATTTTGTGTTTTACAGGCTCACACAAACAACCTACACTTTGTGTTTTACACGCTCACACAAACAACCTACACTTTGTGTTTTACAGGCTCACACAAACAACCTTTTAATTTGTGTTTTGGAGGTTCACACAACTAACCCTTACAAGTGTTCTACTCTTAACCCAGAACTACCTAATGCTCACTTGAGTAAAGATTAAAGAGAGAACCACTTATAAATATTTATTGCTCAAATATGAGGAGAAAAAAGATTTTTACAGAGAATAGATTTGTTCTCAAAGTATAAAAGTACAAGATAGCTTGTGATTTGAAGTATATGCTAATCTTTTGTTTTTCTTATCATTCTCTTCTTTTTTAATGCATAAATGACTTCCATTTATACTCCCATGGCTGAATATAGCCGTTGGGGTGCATTAAATAAGAAACTAGCCGTGGTACCAACCAAAATATTGCGCCTGACATTTTTCTCTTTCATTGTTGACGGGCGTGACTATGCTTGTCACGGGGGTGACAGTTCTTCTCAAGCCGTGACTGAAGTGGTGACCCTGGTTGTGAAGCTCTCTGGGATGTATTGACATAAGGGGTCACGGGCCTGATATTAATCCTTCACGGGCGTGACATTATTCCCAGCCGTGAGCCAAGTGGTGACTCTGGTCGTGAAGCTCTCTGGGATAAAATTGCATGAAGCTTCACGGGGGTGACACTTGTCTTCACGAGGGTGACTGAAATGCTTACTTCACGATTTGTTTTTCTCTCATGGCCGTGAACTTCAAATGTTGGTTTTGGTAATGGTTAGCTTCCTTCACGGGAGTGACTCCTAGAGTCATGGCAGTGAACATGCTACTTGATTTTTGTTTCTCAAGGATTTTTCTTCCAATTGTCCATTTTTGCTATTTTAATTCATGTCATGTATTATACATTTAAAAACAAGTATGTTAAATATAATATTGTTATATTCTTTGTTATCATCAAAATGACGGAAATACCCCTCAAGGTTTAACATTCTAATTTCAAAATAATCATTTCAACCTTAGTAAAGCTTCCCTATGGCTAAGTAGGCTGCTTGAGCTTTCTTAGTGGATATGCCTGCAAGATTTTGACAGACTTGTTATTTTTTTTACTGGTCTACCGCTTCTTGACAGATTACTGGCTAAACAGGTGGTATTGGTTTTTTGAAGTTATTATGTGACAATATTATGGGTTTAGTTAGTGAATATTTTGAGCTTTCACATGTAACTGTTGTGGCAAATGTAGCATCACTCGGACACTACATCAATCCTATTAGGGACACTCTTCATTATATGTTCCATGGTTTCCAAGTTTGAAATGGTTTTGTTTCAACTAAATTATGATGGGTGCGAGAACCAAGTTGCTACATAAAATATGGCGCTCCTTGAGAATATGAACTAGTTGATACATTCTTTTGTTAGTAGGAAGAGCATACAATTTCCTTGAAACATATTCTTGATTATAAACTCAAATTGCTTCCATGATGATGAGGTGCTGATTTTTGTTAGAAAACTGACACTATATGCCAATGATAGCTTTTCTTGAGGTTAAAGACTTGTATAATACATTGCCTTTTGGGGGTTATGCCCCCATTATTCTGAACATCATAAAATATTTCAGTTTTATCTTATTATTTTAAGTTTATCAAATGCTTTATAATAGATCCAAGAATTAGTAATGATGCCAAAAGTTAGTAATCATGCTTTATCTTATTCAGCCAATATTCAGCTGGAATGTGGTAGCCAATATTCAACTTTCAATCTATAAATATCTTTGTGCTTTCCTCCTTATCCCGAGCCAAAATATGTTCTCCAAATTTGTGCCAGCTGACTGGGCTGTGCTATTTGTAAGTTTCCAGTACCAAATTCTAGATTTTGTGAGCGCTTAATTATTTTAGTCATCATTTAGCCACGTGTTTGCCTATTTAGTTTGATTCTTATTATCACTGTAGTGATGTGAGAAACAACAGCTTGAATGGGAGTATTCTACAAAATATAGGCAACACAACTTTCTTCAAGGTCTTGTATGTACTTTATCCAACTCAGCAAACTGAAATACTTGTAATACTTTGTTTAATTGATTGAATTTTTACTAAATATGTCTTCTATTGATAGGGACTTGTCCTACAACCAGCTAACAGGAGAGATTCCATTCAACATTGGTTTCTTACAAGTAGCCACATTGTATGTGCTTGCAACTTATCTCTAATATGGTTGACAACTTTGATTTTGAATTTTAATCTTGATCCTCACTTGATAACTTATCTCCAATGCCATTTTATGAATTTTAATCTTGATCCTCACTTGATAATATGATAGATTTTGATCTCGGACCAGGCTTCATTCCTCACATCAAGTTTTTTGTACTGAAATACAAGAACACTCAAGGTATATTTTCCTCATCTTAATATCATCAACCTTTTATTGATTTTAGTCATTATGGTTGCATAATTCCTACTTGAATTTCATGTGTATATAAATTTTCCAACTATATATATATATATATATATATATATATATATATATATATATATGTTTCCAGATAGTTGCATTAACAGTTTAGCAATGATATGAAATCGATATTTTTAATCAACAATGGATTCTTATCATCAATACCCATTCAAGATGTACTCATTAGATGTTTAAGGATATTATATATAATGTTTCTCCTGATTAAAAAACAATAAGACTTATATATATTGAACCTTTTTTTGTGTGGTTAGATATGGATCGAAGTTGGATGTATGGTAGATGCACTACATTTGAATATTTGAATGGAGTTGCGGAATTTATTAGAAATGTGGAGGAAAAGCAAATAAGGGAAAGAGAAGAAATGATTGTATGTCCTTGTGTTGATTGTAAGAATATGAAAAAGTTTCGAGATGTTCATATAGTGAAATCTCATATAATAAGGCGTGGTTTTAAGGAAGGTTACACACAGTAGATATGGCATGGTGAGAGTGTTTTAACTAGGACACGTTCTAATAATAATGAATTTGATCAACAAGGAGAAAATAACATTGATGATGAAGAGAATGATCGTGTAGATGAGATGATAGATGATACGAAACATTTTGTGGAAAGGGCAGAATACCTTCAGAGATTGTTAAACGATGCTGATAAACCTTTGTATCCCGGTTGCAGTAATTTCACAAAATTGTCAGCCGTTTTTAAACTCTGTAACATGAAAGCAAAAAATGGATGGAGTGATAAGAGTTTCATGACACTATTAGAATTGTTGCAAGACATACTTCCAGAGGGAAATGAGCTTCCCATATATACATATGAGGCTAAGAAAATGTTGTGTCCTATGAGTATGGAATATAAGAAGATACATACATGTCCAAATGTGTATTATACCGAAATGAATATAAGGACTTGTATGAGTGTCCAAGGTGTGGAGCGTCACGTTACAAACATGAGAAAGTTTCTTCTGAGGATAAAAAAGGGCCTACAGCTAAAGTAT
Source organism: Triadica sebifera (assembly GCA_023653625.1). Taxonomy (NCBI): domain Eukaryota; kingdom Viridiplantae; phylum Streptophyta; class Magnoliopsida; order Malpighiales; family Euphorbiaceae; genus Triadica; species Triadica sebifera. The sequence goes on from CM042906.1 coordinate 16,952,913, forward strand.
TATGGTATTTACCTATAATACCAAGATTCAAACGCCTGTTTGCAAATGCAAAAGATGCAAAAAACTTAAGGTGGCATGCAGAAGGAAGAAACCATGATGGAAAACTTAGACATCCTACAGATTCTCCTCAATGGAGAACAATTGATAAAACATTCCCAGAATTTAATGGTGAAGTTAAGAATCTGAGGCTTGGACTTTGTACGGATGAAATCAACCCCCATGGCACACTCAGTAGTAAACATAGCACGTGGCCAGTTCTTCTTGCGGTTTACAATCTGCCTCCTTGGCTGACTATGAAGCGTAAGTATATTATGTTATCGTTGTTGATATCAGGGCCTAAACAACCGAGAAATGATATTGATGTTTACCTTGCACCACTTATTGATGATTTGAAACTGTTGTGGGATGAAGGTGTGCCGGTGTATGATGCATACAGTGAAAGCATGTTTACCTTACATGTCATGATATTTTGCACTATAAATGATTTTTCGGCTTATGGTAACTTATCTGGGTACACCATGAAAGGAGCAAAAGCGTGTCCGATTTGTGAGGACAACACAATGGACCAACGTTTAAATCATAGCCAGAAAAATATTTATATGAGTCATCGAACATTTCTCCTTCCTAATCACCCTTATCATAAGAAGAAAAAGTCTTTCAATGGATATACCAAAATGCGAGTAGCTCGTTTGCCATTAACAGGAAATGAGATTTTTGAACGAGTTAGAGAAATTGATAATGCATTTGGTAAACCTTTTAAACCTGCTCAAAAGGGTCATTGGAAAAAGAGATCTATATTCTGAGATCTTCCATATTGGGAATACTTACCGGTTTGTCATTGTATTGATGTTATGCACTTGGAGAAAAATGTTTGTGATGCTATAATAGGGACATTGTTGAATATACCGGGAAAAACAAAAGATGGTCTCAAAGTAAGAAAGGAGATGTTAGAAATGGGCACACGGATGGAGTTAGAGCCTCAAGATACAGGGAAACGAACATATCTTCCCCCAGCTTGTTATATGTTGTCTAAAAAAGAGAAAACAAGCTTTTGTGAGTGTCTTTATGGTGTTAAAGTTCCATATGGATTTTCATCAAATATTAAAAGTCTTGTGTCAATGAAAGAATTAAAGTTGATAGGTATGAAGTCTCATGATTGTCATGTTTTGATGCAACAATTTTTACCGATAACAATTCGAGGAATACTACCGAATCATATGAGGAATGTTATCACAAGACTTTGTTTTTTCTTCAAATAAATTTGTTGTAAGGTCATTGATCCAGATAATTTGGATGAGTTGCAAGCCAATATTGTTTTTACTCTATGTCAATTTGAAATGTATTTTCCACCTTCCTTTTTTGACATAATGGTGCATTTGGTTGTTCATCTTGTGAGAGAGATTAAATTGTGTGGTCCAGTGTATTTGAGGTATATGTATCCTTTTGAGAGATTCATGGGTATCTTAAAAGGGTATGTGAGGAACCGATATCGATCTGAAGGTAGTATTATTGAAGGTTACTCGGTTGAGAAGGGTATTAAATTTTGCACAGACTATTTATCAGGTGTTGAACCTATTGGCATTCCTAAGTCTCATCACGAGGGAAGACTTGGAGGTAAAGGAATAGTTGGATTTAAAATGGTATTACTCGGTGGTCAGATGCGTGAGAAAGCACATCTCATTGTGTTGCACCACTTTTCACAAGTTCATCCATATTTAGAAGAGCACATATCCATTTTAAGGCGTCTGAATCCATCCAAAGGTGAAATATGGTTGACAAATGAACATAATAGTTCTTTCATTAGATGGTTTAAAGACCGAGTGATGCGTCATTTATCAGAAGTGCCAGAAGATGTAACTGATACCATAAAATGGTTAGCATATGGCCCTAGGTTGAATATATAGTCTTATAAAGGATATGACATCAACGGATATACCTTTTACACTAAACGTCAGGATGACAAAAGCACAATGCAAAATAGTGGAGTTACTTTGATAGCTTCATCACGAGAAATTTCTAGTGCTAAAGACACCATGCCAATAAATGTTATGATGTCATATTATGGTGTAGTTGAAGACATTTGGGAGCTTGATTACAGGGAATTTATGATTCCTCTCTTTCGATGTAAATGGATTGAAAACTGACGCAGTGTTCGAGTGGATGAGTTAGGAATCACTTTGGTTGATTTTAGCCGATTGGGTTATCAAGATGATCCATTCATTCTTGCTTCACAGGCTAAAAAAGTATTTTATATTATTGACCCTAACGATAGTAAGTGGTCTATTGTTCTTCAAGGTAAGAGGCGTATTGTTGGTATCGATGATGTGGTAGATGAGGAAGAATATGATCAGTTTGATGAGACTTTCCCGTTTTCTATCGGGTTACCAATGCCAGTTGGGGAATATATTTTAGATTCAAATTACATGTGTGATGATCATACTGAAGGCATATGGATTGAAAAAGGACAATAATTGATGCATATATGTTTCTTGTAAGTTTATTTATAAATGTGTATTATGATTAATGTGGTTTATACTCATAATTACCAGTTTTGTTATTATTTATCATATAAATCTATTGTTTTTATTTCCCTTTAAAATAAAGTATTATTATTGTGGATTATACGAACATGTTTCTTTGTTATGCTTATGTTACAGGAAATCATGTCCAATGAACAACCAGATTCTGAGCCATCAAGTATCATGACAAAAAGGAAAACTAGGGGAGCTACCACATGCAAAAAATTGAAGAAGCAAGGGAATGAACCAAAGACAATAGATTTTGATAACTTTGATCGCCCAATAGGAACATACACCGATATATTTAGTTCCTACATTGGCCTTGAAGCACGTTCCCATATGAACATCACGATAAAAAGCTGGGATCTGGTCGATAAGGGTCTTAAAAATACAATTTGGGAAGATATCAAGGTAAGTTTCCTTCAAATCTATTAACAAATTTGATTGTAAAGAAGTAAAACTAATTAATCTAAAATATTATTTTGCAGAAAGAGTTCAACATTTCGGATGATAAGAAAAATATTGTACTCAGAACTATTGGAATGCGGTGGAAGGATTTTAAGTATTGATTGGTGGTTAAGTATATAAAGAATAAATCAGTGCAAAAGTCACCATTGGAATTTTATGAATTCATCACCGAGAAAGATTGAGAGGAGTTTAAACAAGCACATGAATCTGAAGAATATAAGGTACTAATTATGAAGTAGATTAATGCAATTTATATTTACATTTATGTAATGCTTGATAATGGGATCTTCATTATTTTGTTAACAGCAAATCAGTGCCAAGGCGAAGGCAAAGCAAGCAAAGAATGTGTATCCACATTTCTTGGGTCGTGTGGGCTATGCTGGGAAAAGGACTCAATGGATTATTGAAGATCCCATCTCTTCTTTTTCATCATCACCATCTATGAGCTCTGATGTTATATCATCATATGATCGAAGCCTAGATTGGGTAAGAGCTAGAACAAAAAATACATAAGAAGAAAATTATATAATCCCAGTAGAAAAGACAAAAGAGGTGGCAACAAAAATCGTAAGTATAACTTGCTAAACAAACAATGATATCAAGGAATATGTTTTTTTTTAATCTATGATTGCTTATAACATATTGTTTATCTCGTGAATAGGAGACATTACGGGGAGAAGTAGCCCAAGGTAGCTGGGTACCAGAAAGGCATGATGACATATTGTCACGTGCACTTGAAAAACCCGAACATTCTGGCTATGTGAGAGGTGTTGGAAGTACTGTGACCATTAAAAACTTTTATGGTAATCCTGGAAAAAGGAAACTAGCAACATTCGTCTCACCTGAAGTTATAGAAACGCTTGAGACTAAAATAGAGGCCAGATTATTTGCTAAATTCTCGGCACATATTGCACATCTTGAGAATATGATAGAGGAGAGAACTAGGAAGTCCTCTCAAATTGGCCCTGATATGGAGGTGGAGATGGGTCCTTCATTTGCTCGCCTAACTCCCAGTAGTTGTCACTCTGTGGACCCACCATTTCCAATATCATAATTACAGGTAAAAAGTACATTAATTTCATTACTTCCACTTCCATTTTAATCTAGCTAATATTGATTTTTTTGTGTTTTTGCAGACACCTACATCATGCAGACTTGCTACCATTAATGAAGGTAAGCAGGTGATTGTGGCAAGGGGTATGGTTTATCCATCCCTTATTGATGCTATGGTGCACAATCGATCTTTCATGCCCAATCACGTCAAGGTATCTATAGATGAAGTATTATCTGGCTGTCATGAAGCCGAACTTCTTGTGCCTACTAAATACTTAACTACAGTTGGGAAAGCAGAAGGTAGCTTTGTTCAATGGCCACAACATCTTATGGTTTTTGGAGAGGTAATAATTTCTAAACTTATAAAACAATAAAATATAGATTATCGCATTTCATATATCATAATATATCATAATTTATTATTAATTGATAGGAACTTAAATCCAAGCCATTAAAGAAGGCTCCAAAGAATAAACAAGGTAGCGGTTTATCAAAAGAATCAGCTACAAAATAACATGGGCCTTTAGTTAATGAGAACATTTTGGCTACTTTGAGTGGTGACAAAAGGTTGATGCATAACATGGTTGCTAAATCGCCTACTGGGTATATTTTTGAAGTTCCTGCAGACATTACAGTGTTTAAGTATCCAGTAGATAATCAGATGATTCATGTTGGTATGGAAGACATCGCTCAACTAATCTCTATGGAATGGCTTGATGTCTCGATCATTCGAATATTTATGATGTAAGATTATACTATTTATTACTAATATTATAAGATTGATTTAAAAACTACAAAAATAATACTTATGTATGTATTGTGATTCATGCATGCAGGTACCTTCATAACTTGTGCGATACATTCTTCATATCGTCGATCGAATTTCTTTGTCCAACAATGCTTCGTTTGATGTTCACAGAGACTAACTCAGCAGAAAGATATATTATAGAAGCTTTGAAGGAACAAAGAGATAAACATTTCATTCTACTACCATATTTCGAGAAGTAAGAAATATTTACATTCATGTTTGCATAATTTTTATTCTCAACATTTTTACTAACTTCTAACATATTTGTATATCTATAGTAACCATTGGATGTTGATTGTATTTTGCTGTGAACGGAGTGAGGCATTTTTCATGGATCCTCTATCTCGTGGCAGCCGCGATATAAGTCTGAAACCTCATATTAACCTGTAAGTTATAATACTACTAGTTAATAGTTTCTATGATATTTGTAGCGTTTTCAATATTAATGCCGATTTTGATATACATTTATTTTTCAGAGCCTATAGAACTTATGCTATAGAAGGTGGAAAAAATAAAGGTGTCAGGTTAAAATGGAATGACATTTCGGTGAGAATTTTATATTCTAAATTACTAGTTAAATTAAAGTTTTTATGATTTTATAATCCTTTATTTAGAATGGACCTTTGTTGTTTTTTCTATTTTAAGTGCCCTCAACAACAAGGAGGTGTTGAATGTGGATATTACATCATGAGGTATATGTACGAAATTGTTGTATATCATAACAGTGATAAAACATTGCTTAAGGTACGTTTTTTCAAATACTAGTCAGTTTATATTACAAGTATGATACATAACTAGCTATTAATTTTTTTTATTTCTAACATATTTTCTATTATCTGTTTATTTGTCTTGTAGGTTTTTGAAAAAGGATCATATAGTCAAGATCAAATAGATGAAATTCGACATATGTTGTCAAATTACTTTATGAGATAGTGTATGTAATCTTTTTATTTACTTTTGTAAAATATTTCATATTAATGAGAAAATACAATTTTAAATTAAAGAATTTTGAACAACTTGTAGATTAATTATTTAATGTGAATTGTTTTGGGCATGATGCTATTGTTTTGATTTATTTAATTTTTTTAGTTTGTGTTGTCCTGTGAATTCTTGATTATTGAGTTTTGTGAGTTGAATGTTGGATGCCTATTGTGGCTTATTGAAACCGAATTATTATTAATTTTGAAGTGCACAAGTTATATATATATGAATGGTAGCATTATAATATATATGAACCTAAATTTTAGAAAAAACAAACAAATATGTGTCTGTCATTTAATAATAGCATACGCATATAATTAATTATACGCGTCTGTCGTTCATTAATAGCAGACGAGTATAACCTTGATATTATGCGTCTGTCGTTTACTAAACGACAGACGCATATAATTAAAGTTATACGTGTCTGCTATTAATAAACGACAGACGCGTATAATTATTATATGCGTTAGATGCGTATAATTGATTATATGCGTCTGTCAAAACGACAGACACATAAAATTTATATCATATGTGTCTCCTATATATGTGTCTACTATTTGACAGACGTATAAAATGCAAAATAATCGACATATATAACACTATTTTGTACTAGTGTGTCTTAACATTTCAAAAATCTTTTACATAGATAATTCTGTTAATTATTTCATTTAAAACTAATAGAGAAAACTTTTTGACCGATTTCTCACTTGTAATGTTGTCCATTTGGTATTTTATGATTTACTCAGATCATAAATTTATGCATGAAATATTTATTTCCTTGTCGCATTACCTCCTTGAGTTATAAAGATTAGGAGAACATTATGCCATGCACCCATGTCATGTTACCTTAGTTCTTTTTTTTTTTTAGGATATGTCATTTTACCTTAATTAATTATTAAAAGTCTGTGTAATTAAGAATTAGAGGTATCCATGCATGAGACTATACCAGTAAGTCTTAATTTGGTTACACTAAATTATTTTTTAAATTATAATTTCAGAAATTAATTAGTCTTAGAAAGTTGTGTAAAGAAAAAAAGTCATATAGTATTAAAAAAAATAAAAAGCTAAAGGAGATTCCTAACATAAGGATCACATAGAAATGTTAAATATATTTTTCATATTACTATCTTCAGTTTTTAAAAAATGACATATATATACTCACTTTTAGCGCTATGGAAGCCACCTAAAAGAAAATAAGAGATATATATTACTCAATATATATATATATATATATATATATATAAAGAAGATTGCTAGTATTTTAATGAGCAAATAGTTATCGACTTCTGTTATGAAATTCAATTTACTCAGTTTCATACTAAATTTACATATCTTTAGTAATTAGAATTTTAATATTTTGCCCATTTTATAGTCTAAAATTTTAATATGGGCTAAATAGATTGAGTTACACCCTGCAATATGTCCATTATCCTATAGCATAGGCGCTGATTGCAGACAAAATTTCAAGAGAATTTTTCTCAAGTAAAAATAAAATAAATAAAGATGTGAAGGGTACTAAGTCAAATACATGATTGGTCCTATCATAAGTTGTTTTTTGAGAAAAATAAACAGAAGAGTGGAGGCAAGTCTTCATTCTTCAAACCAGACAGAAATTAAAATGAGAGAGCATAAAATTGAACACTAACTTTCGGACCCATATATTTGGATTGCATATATCACTTCATACCCATAAATTTAATATGTAAAACATAGAATAATTAAAAAGAAGAGGTCAAGCAAAAGGCATAATAAGACTTCTTCATTGACGTTAATTCTCATGCTTGAAAGCCACATGGAAGGAGATGCTCAGCCCATAAGATGCCGACAATAAATTTAAAATTTTACTATTAATGAGAAAGAAAAAGAAGAGAAATTCAATAAATGTGTTACTGTATCATTAAATTAATTTACAAATGTGTGATTGAATTAAGAGAAACTCTAAGATTGATTGAGTATATATAAAAATTTATTTTGAATTAAGAGTTTTTTCAAACAAGAAATTATAAATGAAGAAGACCAAGTCAACCATATTATTCCAATGCAAGATTATGAATGCTTCAACACTGTGGACGGCTCTCTCTCTCACTTCATAAAAGGAGACCACTTTTTCAGAATTCACATATCAGAGCTGTTCCTTCCCTTACCTATTTAATTTTCTTTGAAAAAAAAAAATCTATTTAGTTACATTGAAATGACTTCTAGGATTTTTCTGTTAGGGTTTCTTGCCTTTACTTGCTCTCTTGCTGTGGCTGATCATAGTCCTCTTCAAGACTTTTGCGTGGCTGACCCCAGCAAACCAGGTATATATGTATATATAAATTCTCCATACATATATATTTTCGTTATCTTACTCAGGTTTGAATTTGATAATTCATTCAACTTAATTTGATTCATAAACTGAATTAAAACTTATTGATAATCATTTCTGGGGCGTATCTATGTGAGGTTTATTGAACTCGCTCACTTTGGCAAACTTCACTTTTTTTTTACCTTTGTTCGATATTTGTATTACTTTAATCTCAATGAACAATTACAATTGAAATCAGTAAAACCTGAAAATAAAAAAAAAAATTAATAATAACCCCACTTTATAAGGTAATAATTTTATTAAATTTTTCTATGATCATATACAATTTTAATCCCGCTTACTCAAAATCGGGATACATCCCACGGACTTAAAATCTTGATACGCATTTAGGTAAGAATATTGTTTATTGATTGGTGTTATTTTATGCTGGAATTACAGTTATGGTGAATGGATTTACATGCAAGGACCCAAAGCAAGTTCAAGCAAGTGATTTCTTCTTCAGTGGGCTTCACATTGCAGGAAACACATCAAACCCATTAGGTTCAAAAGTGACACCAGTTACTGTGTCGCAATTACCAGGACTAAACACACTTGGGATATCCATGGCTCGCATAGACTTTGGACCATGGGGTGTCAACCCACCACACACGCACCCTAGGGCCACTGAAATCTTGACTGTTTTGGATGGTAGCCTCGAAGTAGGCTTCGTGACATCTAATCCGGAGAATCGGCTCATTACAAAAGTTCTGAATAAGGGAGATGTGTTTGTGTTCCCTGTAGGTCTCGTTCATTATCAGAGGAATACTGCGTATGGCAGAGCAGTAGCGATTGTTGCACTCAGTAGCCAAAACCCTGGTGTTATTACTATTTCTAATGCAGTTTTCGGCTCAACTCCTGACATTGCCCTTGATATTCTTGCCAAAGCTTTCCAGGCTGACAAGAATCTCATTTCTCAACTTCAGGCTAAGTTCTAGCCAATTCATCTGCTGTTATTGTTTTAGTTTTGTTCAAAATGTGATTCTTAATGCTTTGAGTTGTGCTATTTTTTTCATTTCTTATTTGTATTGTCGACATTATTGATCAGTCAATGAATTTGTCATTTTATAATTGAATTAATTTTGGGTTTTATCAAGCTTTATCAACTCAATCTTTTAATTCTGCCGGAGCAAATTAGAATATAGGATAAGGCAAATGTGCAGATTAGTCCCTGAAGTATGTACTAATATACAACTTGGATCATAAATTATGACTAAGTACAATCAGATCCCTTGACCTTGAATAAGTCAATTTACCCACTTATTGTCTTACCGTCATCTGTCTCATAGACGGAACCATTTACACCACCAACTCTCCTTTTACCTACCATTGTTCCTCTTGATCAAAGGCAGTATATTCACTCACATGCAATACATTCAAATAATTAATCCTCATGACCTTTAAAGAAACAAAGAACATGACAAATTGTGAAAACAAACACATTCCAACAATCAAATAGCTTAAATACTCCACATCACAAACAACAAAAATAAGTGTGCCAAATTGATGGATACAATGCAGATCGATCTCAAAAAATGGACCAACTAAATAAAGAACATATGCTAGATCAAATCTAAAAGGGGAAACAAAGGAAAGAACAAATTAGAAATGTTGGTCTAGATATTATGAGGTCTCATTTTCAGGATGAGAGAATTCCAAAAACCAAGTGAATCAGGTAGCGAAAAATGAAAGGAAATAAAAGAAATATCAATTTCTACTCTTCTACTTAGCTTTTATTGAGAAAGGAAAAAGGATGGAAATAAAAAAAGAAATTTGATACATTTCCTGAGACAACAATGGTGTAGACATATCTTTAGCAGAAACGACTCATATACAAATTTTATGATTTCTTCCTTGTAATATATTACTAACTATATTGGGGATATTTATCAATTTATTATAAATGAAAAAAATACAAATTTAGGGTATTTTTTTATAAAATTACTATTTTAGGATAATTTACTATTCAAATGGATTAGTCAAAGGTCAACTGGCACATAAGATTCAAATTATACAGACTAATTTTTAAATTGTTTTTTGCTTTTTACGCCACTTGAAATGGTGCACAGAGAATAAAATAATTTTTTAAAAAAAAAATTTGACTCTGTGTGTAGAGAATAAAATAATTAAAATTTTTTTGCTTATGTGTGCTACTTGAAATGACTCACAAAAAATAAAATAATTTTAAAAAAAAATTAGACTTTGTGCGCCAGTCTAACTAGTGCACAACCTGCCTCCTAAGCTAACTCAGCAAAATCACACTAAAATGAAAAATTATTTAGTAAAATATCATATACCTAGAATTTTATGAATTTTTACTATAAATTTATAAATTGTTTTCTAATTTACAACAAACTAAGAATTTTTCCACTATATTGATTGGTGTATTATGATTTCTTCCTTGCAATATCAGTTTTAAATATCATTTCTTTCATTTTCCATCAGTTTCTCAGCAATCAAACAATCTTTTACTACTTTTCAGTTGATTTAAACTAAAATCTCAATCAAAATTGACTAAACAGATACATTTTTTCCTCAAATGCAATCCTCACTTTCTACTTTTTGTTTGAAATGGCCACCTCTATCTGGGAAATTTCTAGAGGCTCCACTTTCTTCCGCAAAATTCTTAGTCTAGTTCGATTTTGGCCATGACTAGGTAAAAGAAATGTCAAAATTGAAATTTGAGGCTTTGAGATTCCATCAGAAAGCTGAGATTGAGCATTTTAGTGGTGTGATGTTGCAAGTGTAGGTGTTCGCTTACCTGCTACTGTTGACGGACTCAGCCAGAAGGGCATTGATGATAATGCTGAAAGGTTTTCTCCTACATCTTCAGTGACTCCATGAATCACCATTCCTCACCTTATTCTTCTAACTCTTCGGCGTTGCAACACTCTCTCACTTCCGCTGCTACCAAGAAAATGAAGAATGCTTTGGGCATCTAATCGCCAAGTTTCACTTTTATTGGACACAACTAGATTAAAAGTGGGAGACAACCAAATATGCATTTATGGGTTTCTTTTATTAATTTTACGCAAAATGTATAAGCCTCATTTTAGCATGTAAAATGCTTGAAGAAATGTGTGAACGAGATGTGGTGTGATAGATTGCTCCATTAGTTAGGGTTTGCAAATGATTGATATGAAAAATGGTAGAGTTGGCTTGTACTCAAAAATGAGAAATATAGGTGAGAGAGGTGAGAAATGCATGTGATATAATAAATAGTAATGGGTTTATCAAGAAAAAATTTGATGCCAAAAGAGAGAGATGTTGGGGGAAACAATTTCGTCTTTGGGGCAGATGATAGTAAGACAACATGGGTTAAATGGATTCGATTCAAAGCTAAGAGTCATATTGTGTTAAGTCATAATTTAGGATCCAAGTTGTATATTAACACATATTTCAATGGTTGATTTGCACCTTTAGCCTTTACAATATATATTTAAGTGAGAGTAAGAAATATCTTTAAAACTTGAAAATAAGTACTTTTGCACCTTTATAGGTCTATCTATCCAAAATCCACATTAATATGCAAAGCTATAAAAATATTGAAATAGTTTTGAAAAACAATCTCCTTATTAAAATTATTGAAACTTAAGGGATATTTCTGCCATTTTGATGATAACAAATAATAAGACAACAAGAAATTTAACTAAATTTTCTTCTCTAAGTGTGTTAGACAACTTATTCACTCTAAAAACCATAAAGTGAGTTGAAAGAGAAGAATTAAAGATTAAGATATTAAAAAAATGCAAATAGTCATGCCCATGAATCAAAAAGTCACGCCTGTGACTAATGTCATGCCCGTGGTGAATGATCACCACCCCTGTGAAAATAGCTCTTCATGCTCATGAAACAAGTAAGTTCCAAGACTGTTCATTAAAACATTCACGACAGTGAAACATTGGCCCAATCGTGAAGATTGATAAAGTCATACCTGTGAAGATTTTGTCATGCCCGTGAATGACCATTCATTTTCAGACATAATGAGTCACAACCAGAGTCACGACTTTCATTCACGGCTACGAAGAACAATCACGCCCGTGACCCTGGAGAGAGAAACTTATCAGGGGTGAACGAAAAAGCAGTTGAACGACTATTTTAACATTAAATGCACCCCACAATGGCTATATTTGATTTGGAAGTATAAATATAACACAATTATGACTTCTACAAGTTAGAAAAACAATCATTCATTCTTATATTCTTATATAACTTTGTGCGTTTATTTTTGATTCAACAACTTTATTATTTGAGATTGTAAAACCATAAATTGCTCATAATTGCTGAGCATTTTGGGTGGTGAGTGTTTTCATCTTGTAATTAATTATTCAAAAGTGAGTTTGAGTGAGTTGGGTTATGAGTGGAACACTTTTAAGAGTTTTTGTGTGAACCATAAAAAATACAAGGATTTAGTAGTTGTCTTAGCCATTAAAACACAATAGTTGTTTCCGGGTTAGGTGTTAGCCAAGAGAGAAACACCATAGTTAGAAGTGAGCTAGAGATAAAACTCCATTGTAACACTACAAGTATTAGTGAAACACCCAATTGAGATTGGGGAGAGGAGTAGGATTTGTTAATACTCAAACCTCTATAAATCTTGTATGCACTATATTCCTCTTCTTTTCACCATTCATTATTTAGCTGCTTCTTTCTTCAAGTAATTTTTATTTGCCAACCAATTCAACCCTCCTTCTTGGTTATTATTTTGATAACATTTGGTACCAAAGCCAGGTTTAGCAATCAAGCCTAAAAGTACTAGTAAAGATCAAACTATGGCCAACGAAGGATTTCATTGTCTCAAGCCCTACTTTGATGAAGTTAACTATGCAAATTGGAAATTCAAGATGGAAATCTATCTTAATAGTGAAGGAATAGATGTTTGGGAGTTTGTTCAGAAAGAATGGACACCTCCAACAAGAAAAAATTCTGAAGGATAAGGAGAAATCACTATAAGGGATGAATGGACAAAAATTCAGAAAAGAGCAAAAACAAGAACAAAAAAGTCATGACTATCCTAATAAGCTCTTTATCTCTTAAAGAGTGTGGTCGAATTCAACATTGTCTTACCGTCTACTCTGTTTGGAAGACTTTGGATAACTGTCATAAAGTCAACAAACAAGTTAAGTCCTAGAAGGTTCAACTTCTTATTATCGAGTATGAGCTTTTCAAGATGAAGCGTAATGAGACCATTACCAAAATGACAAATTGTCTTTTTGCCATTGTCAATGGCATGAGGAATCTTGGAAAGCACTATAGCTTGGAAGACATAAATAATAAGATTTTTAAGAGTCTTCCAATGAAGGATTATAGCTTAAGAGTTGTGGGCATAGAAAAAGTAAATGAAGACTTAAGTGTGATCCCCACCGACGTGCTAATTGGCAAACTTCTCACTCATGTGATGACTCTAGTAAGAGATAAAAAAAATGAAGGAGAAAAAGAGAGGAGAAAGCCAATTGCACTCAAAGCATCAACTTCCATGCCTGTAGATGAAGATCTTCTTAGTGATAAAGAATTAGTTGATGAAGGACATAAGCAAATAGCCCTACTTTCAAGGAGGATCAAGAGATTGATCTTCAAAAAATATGGCTCAATCAATAACTACAAGCAAAGGGCTTCAGAGTTCCCTCCCATAAACTTTTCATCCAATAAAGGCAAGAAGGAAGTAAAATGCTATGAATATGGGAAGAAAGGTCACATCAAATCAAAGTGTCCCAAGCTCAAGAAGTACAAGAGGAGACCCAATAAAGAAAATGAAGAAAAGGGTAACAAAGCCACTTGGGATGACTCCTCTTCCTCCTCATTCATGGAAGAAGAAGAGAAAGATGAGGAGGCTAACTTATGCTTCATGGCTATTAAGGATGACCCCACTGATGAGGTATGCTCTATATCCCAACATTGTGATTATCTATGTGATTTAATTGATGATGATGATGATGATGATATAATTGAAGTCTTGAACCTTGAAATAGAAAAATACAAAACAAAACTAGAACTTTATAGAAAAAATAGCTCAAAGCTTAGAAATGATTTCAATTACCTTCAAAAGGTACTTGAAAAGCTACAAATTTGAAATGACTCTTTAAAAATATCATTAGATGAAATTTCTTCAAAACCCTCAATGAATTATCTTTTAAAAGAAAATAATGCTTTGAAAAATGAAGTTAAGGAGTTTGGAAATTCTATTTCTAGATACCGCAAAGGGAATGGGATTTTAGATACTTTTATTATATCACAAAAATCTCATTTAGTGAGACATGGTCTAGACTTCAATGGAACATCATCATCCTCCTAACCTAAAACCATATTTGCTAAATCAAGCACATCACAAACTTCTACAATTGAGGTAATAGCCCCAATAGCTGAAGGCAATGTACACACAAAATCCTCTACTTAAAAGAAGAGTAATCAAGGATCACTTGGCTCAAGAGGGAAACCTCAAAAGGCCAATCATGTTTTCTTATACAAGAAGCATGTACCTAGGTAAGTACCTATCACAAATGCATATTTATGTCATTGTGCACAAACACCACCTAGGAAAATAACAAAGCCTAAATACATGGAAAAATAGAAAAACATATATAAGTCTAAACAATGTCACTATTGCATGAAAATTGGGCATATAAACAAACATTGTTTTATAAGGAAGGCTCATTGGGAACCTTCTAGTGCTAACCCCCAATGACCCAAGTTCATTTAGGTACCTAGAAACTAAACCTAAATTATAGTTTTGTAGGTATGTCTCAAATCCTTATCAAAGGAAAATGCTTGGCTAATGGATAGTGGATGCTCAAGGCATGTGACTGGTAACAAAAGTCTTTTCACCCATATCAACAGGATTCATTGTGGTAAGGAAAATTTTGGAAACAATGCTAAGGGTAAGGTAATTGGCATTGGATCTATTAGTTAAAATGGTGCAACTTTAATTGAAAATGTTTTCTTTGTTTATGGTTTAAAGCACAACTTGTTAAGTGTAAGTCAATTATGTAATAAGGGAAACCAAGTCACCTTTACCTCTAATGAATGTATTGTAACCACTCTAAATGACCAAGAGACATTCAAAGGAGATAGATATGACAATACTTACATAATAGACTTACACAAAATATCTAACCTCTTCTCTAAGTA
The DNA here is from genome assembly GCA_023653625.1 of Triadica sebifera. NCBI lineage: Eukaryota > Viridiplantae > Streptophyta > Magnoliopsida > Malpighiales > Euphorbiaceae > Triadica > Triadica sebifera. The sequence continues at coordinate 16,968,211 of CM042906.1, forward strand.
TCATATGACTATTAGCGATGAGTCTGGGCTATGGCATAAAAGGCTTTGTCATACAAGTATGGACTTAATTAAAAGCCTTAGGAAAGGAGAGCTAGGTAATGGACTACCAAAAGTCAAATTTGAAAAGGATAAGACATGTAAACCATGTCAAAGAGGAACACAACACAAAACATCATTCAAGTCTAAAAATATAGTAAGTACCTTTAAACCACTACAACGTTTTATATTTAGATCTTTTTGGACCTATTAGAATTGCTTGTTTAGGAGGTAAACACTATGCATTGGTTATCGTTGATGATTACTCTAGATTCACATGGTAATTTTCTTAGCTCAAAAGAGTGATGCTTTTGAATCCTTCAAAAACTTTGCCAAAAGAGTTTAAAACGAAAAAGAATATTTTATTTCTAAAATAAGAAGTGATCATGACAAAGAATTTGAAAATGAAAATTTTGAAAACTTTTGTTTAGAATATGGTATTTCTCATAATTTTTCAACTCCTAAAACACCTCAACAAAATTGGGTAGTTGAAAAGAAAAATAGGACTTTAATTGAAATGGCTCGAACAATGCTCAATGAGTATGGTTTACCAATCTACTTTCGGACCGAAGCCATAAAGACTGCACACTATATTTCTAACTGTGTTTTCAAATGACATCTTTTAAATAAAACCTCCTTTGAGCTATGGAATGGAAGAAAACTTATGATTTTATAGTATTTGGATGCAAGTGTTTTATATTAAACACTAAGGATAACCTTGGAAAATTTGCTTCTAAATCCGATAAAGGTATCTTCTTAAGATACTCCACTTCTAAAAAAGCTTACAGAGTCTTTAATAAAAGATCATTAGTTGTAAAAGAATCTATGTATGTTGTTTTTTATCAATCCAGTAAACTTGATCTTGTGAATGGTAGTGTTTTTTATGAAATTATAGGAACAATGAAAAAGCTTGATGTACATCATGAAAAGGATGATGGAACCTTAACAAAAGATGATGATAATCAAGAGGAGCAACAACAAGATAATTCACTACCTCAAGCTTAAAAGCAATGAACCCAAGAGCTTCCATATGAGTGGAAATTTATAAGAAACCACCCCATGGAACAAATCATTGGTAATCCTACTAAGAGTATAAGTACTAGATCTAATCTTAAACTTTTAGATTATAATCTTGCCATTGTCTCTCAAATTGAGCCAAAGAATAATGATGAGGCTTTAAATAATGAAAATTGGGTAATTGCTATGTAAGAGGAGCTCAATCAATTTGCAAGAGATAAGGTTTGGACCTTAGTTCCTAGACCCAAGGACTATCCAATCATTGGTAGTAAATGGGTGTTTAGAAATAAGTTAGATGAACAAGGTCTTATAACTGGAAACAAGACTAAATTAGTTGCCAAATGTTACAATCAAGAGGAAGGCATAGATTATGATGAAACCTATATTCCGGTTACTAGATTAGAAGCAATTAGAATAGTTTTAGCTTTTGCATGCCACGTGAATTTTAAACTTTTTCAAATGGTTGTTAAAAGTATCTTTTTAAATGGCTTTATAGAAAAGGAAGTCTATATTGAACAACCTCCCAGTTTTAAAAGTCATATATTACCAAATCATGTGTTTAAGCTCACTAAGGCCTTATATGGTTTAAAACAAGGTCCAAGAGCTTGGTATGAAAGGCTTAGTGCATATCTATTAGAAAATAATTTTTCAAAAGAACATGTAGACACAACTCTTTTTATTAAAAAACATAAGCATGATATATTACTTGTTCAAATTTATATTGATGATATCATTTTTAGGTATACTAATGAATTGTTATGCCAATAATTTGCTAAGTACATGACTAAGGAGTTTGAAATGAGTATGATGGGTGATCTCAAGTTCTTCCTTGGTCTTAAAATCAATGTAATGATAACATCTTCATCAACCAATCCTCGTACACCAAAGAACTATTAAAGAAATTTGGAATTGAACGGTGTAAGATTGCAAAGACTCCAATGAGCACATCAACCAAGTTGGACAAATATGAGAAGGGTAAGAGTATATATGAAAAGTTTTATAGAGGTATGATTGGATCTCTTTTATACCTTATTGCTTCTAGACCTGACATTATGTATAGTGTATGTTTATGTGCTAGATTTCAATCATGTCCTAAAGAATCATATTTGAATGTTGTTAAAAGAATCTTAAAATACATGGATCTTTACATCTAGGTCTATGGTATCCATGGAATACTTCTTTTCATATCATTGGATTTTCGGATGCTGATTATGTCTGTAGTCTATTAGATAGAAAAAGAACTTCAGGTACGTGTCACTTTATTGGAGAATGCCTAGTTTATTGGTTTAGTAAGAAACAAGTTTCAATTGCCTTATATAACACTGAAAAGGAATATATGGCAGCAAGGTGTTGTTGCACTCAAGTTCTTTGGATGAGACAACTTAAAGATTATGGTTAAATTATGGATCATATTCCCATCAAATGTGACAATACTATTGCTATAAATCTTTCTAAGAACCCTATCCAACACTCTAGGAGCAAACATATAGACATTAGACATCACTTCCTAAGAGATCCAAAATGGAGATGTTGTGCTAGAATAAATTGACACAAATAACCAATTGGTTTATATTTTTACCAAGCCTCTCAATGATAAAATGTTCTGCTTTATAAAAAGAGAGCTTTGAACGCTTGATGGCACCACATTATCTTAAATGATAATTCTTATGTCATGAATATACTTTTTTTTTTTACATTTATGAACTTTAAGTGATATTGTGATTATTTGAGGATTTGCATGATCATATTATATGACAAAGTGTTTATTTTTGTGTTTAAAATGTTTAGAAAATGTTTGGATATCACATACTCTTAAATATGACTTAGTTTTACTTTTTATAAATTTTTTAGATATTCACGCCCATGAATAAATCTTCATGGTCGTGAAAATGGTAGCCAAAACTAACAGATTCGATCACGGTTTGTGTCGTGCCTTGGATCACAGTTTGATCCCATGGTAGACTTTATTCATGCTCGTGATTGTTCAGTATCACGACCGTAAAAATACCTCAATTTTTAAGCAGTATCGTTCACATTTTAAGTCACGGTTTAAGTCACTACCTTGCCTAACCATGAATATGATCATTCACGCCTGTGAACATGAATTCACGGCTGAATCGATCGAAATATAACCTGAATTTCACTATTCTTTCTCATTTTGTCTCTCTTCAAACTCATAAGAGTCTTGATTTCTCATCCATTTCGGCAAAATCCAGCCTCCCAAACACCTTTTTACCACATATCCTTGCCAAAATCAATTACCAAACACCTCAATCACTTTTGTTTTTGACTTTTAGGGTCCGATTTGAAACCCTAAGCTATAGATTTCATTTCCTCTCAAACTTTCAAACTCCTCAATGACTTCAGGATCCTGTCAATCAAAAAAGAAGAGGGAGAGTATGACACCAAAGCTACATATGGATTATTTACTCAATGTCATACACCGACATTGCCATTCAAAATATGTTTGCCTTAAAAAATGACCTCTCTTATCAACGAAGACCTTTAATTGGGTGTGTATCAAGACATTGGGCCTTACCTCCGACATGAAGGTTTAGTTATGCAAGTGTGACTTGCTAGAGTTTGTTAACATCTATCGACCCATCTTTCGGGAGCTGACTTTGGAATTTCTTTGCACATTACAGGTCTCTCCAATAGGGAAATTCTCCTTCCAGCTCTATAAGCAGGAAGAAGCCTTGATCGCTGCTGAATTTGGAGAGATTTTCAAGCTCCCACATGAGGAATTGATCCATGACAATGAGGCTGGACTTTACCCTCATGATGTCTGGTCCTATTTTGGCAGTGACTACAACTAGGACATCAAGAAGACGAACAGCACACACTTGATATCACTAGTGCTTCGCTACATTCACCATTTTTTCACCTACAACATCTTTGCTCGGGGTGATAGCAATGACTCAATTTTAAAGTTCAAATTGCTTATATTTGATATGAATCGAAAGAATGAGCATGTGGCACTATCCCAGTGGTTTGCCTCTCACCAACAGTCCATTGTCTCCAAGCCTTCAGGAGACATTCTTATTGAAGGTTATATGACTCATTTAGAGATAGAGCTGGGATTTTTGGACCTCAAAAATCATGTTTACAATATCGTTCCACCTTCTTCCATAGATTGACTTGACATTGAGTCATTTATCAAGATGGGAGCAACAATGAGAATCTATCATAAGGATGAAGTGTCTTACCACTTTATCACCCCAATAGGAGAGGTGGCATGAGAGCCTGAAGACTCTGAGGAATTTAAAATGGGACTTCAACGGCTCCAATAGAGGAAGAGAGACCATGTTGAGACTCCACCTCTAGATGCTATAGATGCTCCTCCTACCACCGAGACCTCTTTAGTGCCTCTGCCAGACTTGGCACAACAGATTTCTGCACTCTTGACTCCTCGCTTTGACATGGTTTAGGAAAGCATGAACACTTTTCAGGAGTTGATTAATGCAAAGCTAGAAAACTTTAAGGACTTTGTAGAGTCCAAGATTGATAGCCTCGAGGAGGAGGTAAATCGTCTTTTTAAACAGATGTTTAGCTTCAAGCCATAACTAACATTATCTTTTTTTTACTTTTTATGTCTTAGGATCCTTAGGATCATGTTATCATAGTACCTTTTATGTTTAGGCAAGCCTATTTTATTTTTTTTACAACTCATGCGATTTGTAAATATTTTGTTTATGCAATGATATATATTTTATTTTATTTTATTCTCCATTGTCTTATCTCTTTTTGATCATGACAAGAGGGAGAATAAGTAAGCAAATGAAAATGTTAAGTTGAATGCAAATATGACTTGGCTTAATCAACTTGCAATATACCCTTCATATACTTGGTATGAATACTTTGTTTATCTTGATATGAATACTTTGTTTATCTTGATATAAATGCTATGTTTATTGCTTATTTCAATCTTTTTTGAAGCTTATCTTGTATTTTGTACTTTTTATGATTCATGTTTATTAGGCATCAATTGAGGGGGAGAAAATTTATTTTCTATTTAGACCCCATATTGCTTAATTATATGTCACCATAAAAAAAATGGGAGATTATTGAACCTTGAAGGATATTTCTGCCAATTTGGTGATAACAAATAATTAGGCAACAAGGAATTTAACCATATTTTGTGCTTTAAGTGTGTTAGACAAGTTATGCATTCCTAAAATCTTGAACCAAGTTGAAAGAGAATAATTAAAGATCAAGATACTAAAAAAAAAAAAGAAAAGAGTCACGCCCATGACTAATATCATGCACGTGGTGAATGATCACCACCTCCGTAAAAATAGCTCTTCACGCTCGTGAATACTTGTCACCCAAACAATGAACCAATAAGAGGTTAATTGGTTAGCAACTAAAAACTGCTTAACTTGAAAGTGAAAAATAAATTAAATAGAGTAAGGAATGAGAGATATCACACATAAGATTTATAGATGTTTAGGTATGAACAAACCCTACTCCTCTCCCCAATCTTAATTGGGTGTTTCACTAACACACTAAGTGTTACAATGGAGTTTTTCAAGCTCACTCCCAACTATGGTGTTTCTTTCAATGGCTAACACCTAACCCAGAAATTCACTTGTGTTTTTTAATGCCTCACACAAAAACCAATTCTTTGTGTTTTATGGCTCACACAATAAACCCTTACAAGTGTTTCACTCTTAACTCGATATACCCAAACTCATTTTTTAGTAATTGGTTACAATGAAAACACTCACCAACCTACAATGCTCAGAAATTATGAGCAATTAGGTTTTTACAATGAATAGAGGTTGGTTGAGAAAAATAATTAATGCACAAGGCTACAACAAGATTAAAGATATAAAGTAATTGTTGTTCTTCTTGTTTTTTTGGTTCTTTCTTGTTGGGATTCATAAATGACTTGCATTTATACTCCTTCTATGAATTATAGCCGTTTGGGTGCATTTAATGCGAAAATAGCCGTTGAACCAACTCTTAATTTCGCACTTGACATGTCTCTCTGTCCTCGTTCACAAATGTAAATATATATGCCACGGTCGTGAATGTTCTTCCAAGCCATAGACTAAGTGGTGACTCTGGTCATGAAGCTTTCTGGAAGAATTGAAAGTGATTGATCACAGGCTTGAATATTCTTCTAAGCCATGGTCCAAGTGGTGACTCTAACCGTGAAGCTTTCTAAAAGAATTTGACATGTTTGGTCATGGGCATGACTATCTTTCACGATCATGACTGCTTGATCATTTACGGTTGGTTTGATCCTTCATGGCAGTGAACTTTGAATGTTGGAGAGTTGGTGCTAAGCTATATTCACGAGCGTAACAAAAATAGTCACGGGCGAGACAATTTGCTTTTCCTTTGATTTTAATCTTCAAAAGTTGTCTTTCAATCTTGCTTTATATTCTAATCAAAGTATATTCTATTTAACTCATTTAGAACACAAACATTGTTAAATACATTATTACTATTTTATTTATTATCATTAAAATGATGAAAATACCCCTCAAGGTTCAATAATCTCCCCCTTTTTGATGGTGACAAATAATCTAGAAATATGTGCTTTTGAGAAGTCAAAAGGTGCTTAAGATAAAATAATAGAGTGCAACATTTGAAAGAAATATAGCAAAGTTATTTGCAAAGTAATAAGGTATATGCATGATATATCTTGAGTATATCTCATCAATTAACATATGTATAACCAAGTGTATTCAAAGTATATGTGAGATATATTATAAGTATATCTTATGTATTAAAATGAGTTCAAAATAAGTTCAAGTTTACAAAGGTATATGCTAGGTTGATGTGAGGTATAACTTATGCATATTATCAATTAAAATACAGTTTACATATTTCATACCACACATTGCATATTGCATGTATAAATCACATATATTGTTAGGTTCTCCCCCTTTTATCATCAGCAAAAAGTTGAAATATCAATAAGTTGATTGTATTAAAATTAAAGGAGAAGGATTACATTGAAATTAGAAGCATAAAAAAATAAAGATAAATAACAGCAAAAGTAAAGCTATTACAAGAAAACTGGGATTCTAGGTAGGCTTTAAGCCTGACAAATCATCCCTAAGGCATGCTACCTCTACCTCGAGGCCTTCTATACGAGACTCCATAAAGTCTTTGAGGTTTTCCAACCTCTCATTAATGGAAGCTTGCATCATGTCGAGGCGAGGTGCTATAAGATCAGCAACCTGTTGTGCCAAAGTGGATGTAGCAGAGGCTGATGACTGACCAACATCCTCAGCTATCGTCGGTGTCGATGTCTCATCATGGGCTCACTTTCGTTGCTGGACAGACTGGAGGCTAGCTTTGAAAGCGTCAAAGTCATTGTCCTCCCAATCAATTTCACCAGCTGGAATGGTGAAACAGTAGTAGACATTATCTTTAAAAATAATACGGACAGCTGCTCCCATCTTTATAAAGGACTCGACATTGAGTTGGTCTCATGGATTAGCTAGAATGAGAGTGTAAATGTGTTCGTCGAGGTTCAAATACCCTAGCTCAATGGCAAGGTGAGTCACATACCCACCAATCAAAATATCTCACGATGGCTTTGTTACAATGGAAATGAGGTGATTTGCGAACTATCATGACAATGCTATGGATAATCCTCTCCATGCCATATCCAACAAAAAGAGCTCCGATTTTTTTATTTCCCCGTTGCTATCTCCTCAAGAAAATATACTATAGGTGAGAAACATATGTATATATTTATGCATAGGAGACCGAAGATAGGTGCCTTTTGTCTTTTTCACATCCCAACTACATTCTGAGCCAAAAATGTGTCCAAGCTGGAGGAGCATAGAATTCGAATTCACTCTCATTATGGATGCCACCGGAAGGAAGCTTGAAAATAATGTCAAATTCCACTGCAGTGAGAGTGTTAGGATGCTTGTAGAGCTGGAATTTGGTAGTTCCAGTTGGTGAGCCTTGCAACATGCTAAGGAACTTGAGAGTTGGTTTCCTTAGTGTTGGACGATAAATGTCCACAAACTCTCTGAGGTGACAAGCTTGTAATTATTCAATCATGCTTATCTCAAGACCAAGTGTCTTGATACAACTCCACTCAAAGGATCGTGATGAGAGTAGAGGTCGTTTCTTGAGAACGACATATCATGGATGGTAATGATCTGGAATGACATTGAATATATAATCGGTGTGGCATTTTGAAGCATGTGATTTCTTCCTAATGCCTTTGGATGAACCGGATTCCATTTGATAGCTTTGTGCAAAGGAAGGAGAAGAAATTGTCGAAATAGGATTAAAAACCCTTGAGAAATTATTGATTCTTTAAATAAAAAGAGTTTTGAGAGGGTGTTATAAAAGGAAAAGTAGGTGAGGATGTCAAAATTTGTGAGAAATATTGAATAGGTGTGTTAAAGGAGAGAATTTATAGAGATGGAAATGAGAAAATACAGAAAATTTCAATTTATAGTCAATAAATTCATGGCCGTGAATAACCAGTCACGGGCATGAATCATCGTGGTCATGGATTATTGAAGGGGCGATTTAGCCGTGAAGAAGAAGATGAATCGAGTCACAGTTGTGACATTAAATAGTCACAGACGTGAATCAGGCATTTCACAGGAGTGATAAATATTGTTACGGGCATGAAACTCAGTTTTCACGACTTCTACCCATGAAGAAAGGCGTGAAACAAGGCATGAACAGTTCTGGAATGTTTTTGCTGTCTTTGGTCACAGTCATGAAGATGTGTCACGAGTGTGAGGAAGGTTTTTCACGGGTGTGACAAATAGTGTGACGGGCATGAAACTCAATTTTCACAACTTCTACCCATGAAGCACGTTGTGAAGCATAGCGTGAAAGTAATTGGAACTTTTTGCTATTAAGTTCACAGTCATAAATATATGTCATAGGCGTAAACCACCTTAAAACTTTAAAAAATAAAACTAAGTCTAAAACAAGATTAGAATATTTCTAAAAAGGTTTCTCCTCAAAACATATATTTCTATTATTTTAACCACTTCATACCATAAAATAAGTCAAGTAAAATGCATCATATGGAGAAATTAATATTCAAGGTTCACACAACATACAATTGGCATGAAAAATTAAAACAAATTTGATCCTTCAAGCATACCAAGCTTTCTTCTTATAAAAAAATAAACTTTCTTCATTGAGAAGTTTAGTAAAGATATCTGCCAATTGATTATTTGTATCAATAAATTCTAATACAACATCTTCATATTGAACATGATCCCTAAGAAAATGATGTCTCATGTCAATATGCTTACTTCTAGAGTGTTGAATGGGATTCTTAGATAGATTGATGACACTAGTGTTGTCACATTTGATGAGTATATGGTCCAAACTATGATCATAATCCTTAAGTTGTTGTTCATCCATAGGATTTGAGTGCATAACACCCTGCTGCCACATATTACGATTTAGCGGTAGATAAGATAACTAAAACTTGTTTCTTGCTAAACCAAGAAACTAGGTATTCACCAATAAAGTGACAAGTGTCTGAGGTACTCTTTCTATCCAAAAGACTACCGACAAAATCTGCATCTGAATATCCTATGATATGGAAAGATGAATTTCTGGGATACCATAAGCCTAGAGCCAGCATCCTAAGTATTTTAAAATCTTTTTTACAGCATTTAAATATGATTCTTTAAGACAAGATTAAAATCTAGCACATAAGCATACATTATACATTATATCGAGCCTAGAGCTAGTAAGGTATAAAAGTGATCCGATCATACCTCTATAGAGCTTTTTATTTATGCTCTTGCCCTCCTCATCTTTGTCCAATTTTGTTGATGTGCTCATAGGAGTCTTAGCATTTTTGCATCCTTCCATTCCAAATTTCTTGATTAACTCTTTGGTGTACTTGGATTGCTTGATGAATATGCCCTCATTGCTTTGCTTGATTTGTAGACCAAGGACTAACTTAAGTTCATCCATCATGCTCATTTCAAATTTTCTAGTCATACATTTAGCAAATTCTTGGCAAAACAATTCATTAGTAGACCCAAATATGATATCACCAACATAAAATTTGAACAATTAAAATGTCATGCTTATGCTTTTTAATAAACAAGGTTGTATCAACATGTCCTTTTTGAAAAAATTATTTTCTAAAAGAAAATAACTTAGTCTTTCATACTAAGCTCTTAGAGCTTGTTTTAATCCATATAAGGCTTTTGAAAGTTTAAAAACATGATTAGTAAATTTTGGCTTTCAAAACTGGAGGTTGTTCTGCACAAACTTTCTCTTCTATAAAACCATTTAAGAAAGCACTTTTGACATCCATTTGAAAAATTTTAAAATTCATATGGTATGCAAATGCTAAAAGTATTCTTATGGCTTCTATTCTAGCTACCGGAGCATAGATTTCATCATAATTTATGCCTTCTTCTTGATTATAACCCTTGGCAACTAACCTAGCTTTATTCCTAGTAATTGAGCTTTGTTCATCTAACTTATTTCTAAACACCCATTTACTACCAATGATTTGATAGTTTTTGGGTCCGGGAACCAAAGTCTATACCTTACTTCTCTTGAACTAGTTGAGTTCCTCTTACATAGCAAGCACCTAATTTTCATCATTAAGAGCTTCATCAATATTCTTGGGCTCAATTTGAGAGACTAAAGCAATGTTAGAATCTATGAGTTTGAAATGAGATCTAGTACTTACACCCTTAGTAGGATCACCAATGATTTGTTCCTTGGGGTGATTCTTTGTCATTTTCCATATTCCTTTGGAAGCTCTTAGTTGTCTTGCACTTAAGCTTGAGGTAGAGATACATCTTGTTGTTGTTTCTCTTGATCATCATCATCTTTCTCATAATCAAGATCAAGCTTTTCCATTGTACCTACAATGTCATCAAGAACACTACCTTTTACAAGATTAAGCTTACTAGATTTATCAAAAACAACATGCATAAACTCTTTAACAACTAAAGACTTTTTATTAAATACTATATAAGTTTTGCTAGTTGTAGAGTATCCTAAGAAGATACCTTCATTGGACTTAGAGAAAAATTTTCCAAGGTTGTCCTTGGTGTTTAATATAAAACACTTACATCCAAATACTATAAAGTAGGATATCATGGGTTTTCTTCCATTCTATAGCTCAAAAGAAGTTTTGTTTAAAATTGGTCTTTTGAAAACTCGATTTGAAATATAACACGTTGTATTGGTGGCTTCGACCCAAAAGTAGGTTGGTAATCCATACTCATTGAGCATTGTTCGAGCCATTTCAATTAAAGTTTGATTTTTTCTTTCTACTACCCCATTTTATTGAGGTGTCCTAGGAGTTAAAAAATTGTGTGAAATACCATATTCTAAACAAAAGTTTTCAAAATTTTCATTTTTAAATTCTTTGCCATGATCACTTTTTATTTTAGAAATAAAATAGCCTTTTTCATTTTGAACTCTTTTAGAAAAAGTTTTGAAAGATTCAAAAGGATCACTCTTTTGAGCTAAGAAAATTACCCAAGTGTATATAGAGTAATGATCAACAATAACAAAAGCATAGTGTTTACCTCCTATACTAGCAACTCTAATAGGTCCAAAAAGATCTAAATGCAAAAGTTATAGAGGTTTAAGGTACTTACTACAGTTTTGGATTTGAAGGATGAGTTTTGTTGTCTTCCTCTTTAGCAAGGTTCACATGTCTTATCCTTTTCAAATTTGACTTTTGGAAGTCCACTTACTAGCTCTCCTTTGCTAAGGCTTTGAATTAATTTCATGCTTGCATGACCAAGCCTTTTATGCTATAACCAAGATTTATCACTAATAGTCATAAGACACTAAGAAGAAAGGTTAGATATTTTGCATCAGTCTCTTGTGTAAGTATTGATATCTCTAACTCCCTTGAATATCTCTTGGCCACTTAAAGAGGTTACAATACTGTCATTTGAGGTAAAGATAACTTGGTTTCCCTTATCACATAATTGACTTACACTTAACAAATTATGTTTCAAACCATCAATAAGTAAAACATCTTCAATAAAAGTAGTATTATAAATACCAATTGAGCCATTACCAATTACCTTACCCTTAGAATTGTTCCCAAAGGTTATCTTACCACCATCAATTCCTTTGATGTGATTCAAGAGTTCTTTGTTTCCAGTCATATGCTTTGATCATCCACTATCCACAAGCCAAGCATTTTCTTTTTATAGTGGACTTGAGGCATACCTATAAAACCATATTTCAATTTTGTTTTTAGGTACCCAAACAAACTTGGGTCCTTGGGGGTTAGCACTTAAAGGTTCCCAATGAGCCTTCCTTATCCAACAATGTTTGTTGATATGACCAAATTTCATGCAATAATAGCATTGTTTAACTCTAAATATATTTTTTGGTTTTGACATGTTTTTTGGTCTCAACATCCTTTTGGAAGGAGTTTGTGTGCAATGACATACACATGCATGATGAATAGGTATTTTCGTAGGTGCATGTCTCTTATATATGAAGGCATGATTGGCCTTTTGGGGTTTCCCTCTTAAGGCAAGTGACCTTTGACCATTCTTCTTTTGAATAGGAGGTTTTGTGTGTGTTATGCTCTTAGCCCTTAGGGCTATTACCTCAATTGTGGAGGTTTATGGTGCACTAGACTTAACAAATGTAGTCATGTGAGATAAAGATGATGTTTCATTAAATCCAAGACCATGTCTTATTAAAAGTCGTCTTTGAGAAACGATGAAAGTATCCAAATTCTCTTTCCCTTTAAGAAACCTTGAAATTGAGTTTTTAAGTTCCTCAACTTTATTTTTCCAAATATTATTTTCTTTAAGCAAAGATTTAGTTGAGTGTCTTGAGAAATACTCATTTAATGATTTTTGAAGAGTTTCATAAAAGTTTTAAAATCAAAATTCTCTTTTTGTAAAACTTTCATTTTTTTTAAATCTAAAATATTATTTTTATAAGTTTTAAGTCTACTTCTATATTTTTCTAATTCTAAGTTCAATTCTTCTATTAAACTTTGGTCATCATCATCATCTTCACTATTACTGTTATTATCACTACTCTTATCATTAAAAAAATATGAGTAAGAAGGATCTACCTTATCTGTGAAGTGATCCTCTAAAGCCATGAAGTATATGTTGACCTTTTCTCCGTCATTATCATCTTTTTTGCTTGAAGAGCCTTCATCATCCCATGTGGCTTTGTGACCTTTCTCTCCATCATCTTTTTGAAATCTTTTCTTACGTTTATTGAGCTTTAGACATTCTGGTTGGATATGTCCTTTTTTCCCACATTCATAATACTTTATCTCCTATTTATTTCTTTGATAGTCATTTGAGGAGTGTTTGAAGGTTATTCGTTTGGAGTTTCGAGAATTGCCAAATCTTTTTTCAATTATTCTTTTTATTCTTCCTAGAGCATGGCAATGTCCTCATTTTCACCATCACTCTTCTTTTCATCATCATCAATTATCTCTTGAGATTTTGAAGTAGAGGCTTTGAGTGCTAGAGGCTTTCTCTTTTTTGGTTCAGCTTCAAGTTTTCTATCTCTTTTTACCATCATTTCGTGCATTAGAAGTTTGCTAATAAGCACATCAATAGGCATGACGCTTATGTATTCATTGGCCTCTTCTATACTCGCAACTCTTGAACCATAGTCTTTAAGAGGAAGGCTTTTTAAAATTTTATTGTTCACATCTTCCAAGCTCAAATGCTTTCCAAGCTTTCTCATGTCATTGATGATGGCTAGAAGATGGTTCATTATGTGGGTGATAGTTTCATTGGACTTCATCTAGAAGAGTTCATATTCTGAAGTAAGAAGTTGAATCTTATTGGATTTTTCTTGCTTGGTTCCTTCATGATAATTCTCCAATGTTTTCCATATGTTATATGTGGTAGGACAATGTTGGATTCTGCCACATTCTTCAACAAATAGAAAGCTTGCGAGGATTGTCATTGCCTTTTTATTTTTGAAGTTAGCTATTCGTTAAGGCCTTGTCCAATCATCTTTTGAAAGAATTTCTTCTTCACCACCAACTTCTCTTTTAGTTAGTGGCATCCATTCTTTCCGAACACTATCCCAAACTTCAATTCCTTCACTATCGAGATATGTCTCCATCCGGAATTTTCAATAAGCATAGTTCACTCCATCAAAATAAGGCTTGAGACTTTGAAATCCTTTACAGGCCATTTCTTGATCTCTGCTAGCGCTTTATAGGCCTTGTTGCTAGACAAGCTCTGATACCAATTGTAACCTAGACAATTAACCAAAGAGGGGGTTAAATTAGTTAGCAACTAAATATTGCTTAACTTGAAAGTGTGAAATAAATTAAATAGAGTAAGGAATGAGAGATATCACACATAAGATTTATAGAGGTTCGGGTATGAACAAATCCTACTATTTTCCCCAATCTCAATTGGGTGTTTCACTAACACACTAAGTGTTACAATGGAGTTTTTCAAGCTCACTCTCAACTATGGTGTTTCTTTCAATGGCTAACACCTAACCTAGAAAATCCTTTGTGTTTTTCAATGGCTCACACAAAAATCAATTCCTTGTGTTTTATGGCTCACACAATAAACACTTACAAGTGTGTTGAACCCTGAAGGGTATTTTTGTCATTTTGATGCTAACAAATAAAATGGCAATAATGTATTTAAAAATGTTTGTGCTCTAAGTTTGTTGAACAGGATATGTCTTGAATATAATATGATGCAAGAATGAAAGATAACTTTTGAAGATCAAAATAAGAAGAAATAGTAAAGTGACGCTCGTGACTACTTATGTCATGCCCATGATATAGCTTAGTGTCAACTCTCCAACATTTAAAGTTCACGACCATGAAGGATCATACCAACTATGAATGATCAAATCAGTCATGTCCGTGAAAGAAGGACACACCCGTGAAATAACATGTCAAGTTATTCCAGAGAGCTTCATGATCAGAGACACCACTTGAACCACGACTTGGAAGAATGTTCATGCCTGTAATCAAACACTTCAATTTCTTCCAGAAAGCTTCACGATTAGATTCACCATTTGGAACATGACTTGAAAGAACATTCACGACTGTGACACATATAGTCATGCTCGTGAATGAGGACAGAGAAACATGTCAGACACAAAGTTAAAAGTTGGTTCAACGGCTATTTTCGCATTAAATGCACCCAAACGACTATAATTTGCTAATGAAGTATAAATGCAAGTCATTTATGAATACTAAAAAGAAAAAAAACAATTACTTTGAATCTTGAATCTTGTTGTAGCCATTGTGCATTAATTATTTTCAACAAAAACCTTTATTCTTTGTAAAAACCTAATTGCTCATAATTTTTGAGCACTATTGGTTGGTGAGATTTTCATTGTAATCAATTACTGAAGTGAGTTTGGGTATATTGGGTTAAGATTGAAACACTTGTAAGGGTTTATTGTGTGAGCTATAAAACACAAGGAATTGGTTTATTGTGTGAGCCATCAAAATACTGAAGTGAGTTTGGGTATATTGAGTTAAGATTGAAACACTTGTAAGGGTTTATTGTGTGAGCTATAAAACACAAGGAATTGGTTTATTGTGTGAGCCATCAAAATATAAGGGAATTTATGGGTTAGGTGTTAGCCATTGAAAGAAATTCCATAGTTTGGAGTGAGCTTGTAAAACTCCACTGTAACACTTAGTGTGTTATTAAAACTCCCAATTGAGATTGGGGAGAGGATTAGGGTTTGTTAATACCTGAACATATATAAATTACTTGTGTGATATCTCTTCATCCCTACTCTATTTTATTTTATTCCATATTTAAAGTTAAGAAATTTTTATTTCATAACCAATTCAACCCCCCTTCTTAGTTCATTGTTTGGGCAACAATTGGTATGAGAGCTTGTCTGCTTCAAAGCCTAAAAAGTGCTAGCAAAGATCAAGAAATGTCCAATGAAGGATTCCAAAGTCTCATGCCTTACTTTGATGGAGCAAACTACGCCCATTGGAAGTTCCGGATGGAGACATATCTCGATAAGGAGGGAATTGAAGTTTGGGATAGCATTCGGAAAGAATGGACACAACCAACCAGGAGAGGAGTTGATGGTGAAGAAGAAATCTTTTCAAGAGATGATTGGACTAAGCCTCAACTTAGAGGAAACTTCAAAAATAAAAAGGCAATAACAATCCTCGCAAGCTCTCTATCCATTGAAGAATGTGGCAGAATCCAACACTACCCTACCGTATATAGTATGTGGAAGACATTGGAGAATTATCATGAAAGAACAAAGCAAGTTAAATCCAAGAAGATTCAACTTCTCACTTCAGAATATGAACTCTTCAAGATGAAATCCAATGAATCCATCACTGATATGATGAACCGTCTTTTAGCTATCATAAATGGCATGAGAAAGCTTGGAAAGCATTTGAGCTTGGATGATGTAAACAACAAAATTCTAAGAAGCCTTCCTCTTAAAGACTATGGTTCAAGAGTTGCTGGTATAGAAGAAGCCAATGAAGACATGAGCGTCATGTGTATCGATGTGCTTATTGGCAAACTTCTAACACACAAAATGGTGGTAAAGAGAGATAGAAAACCTGAAACCGATCCAGAAAAAAGAAAGTCTCTAGCACGAGTTTAGAGGATCACTTCACGGATGAGGTAAGTCCTTTTTACTCATATTCATTTAATAATGATAGTAGTGATAATAATAGTGATAGTGAAGATGATGATGAGCAGAATCTAATAGAAGTATTGAATCTAGAATTAGAAAAATATATATGTAAATTCAATACTTACAAAAATAATATTTTAAATTTGAAAAACAAAATGGAAGTTTTACAAAAAGAAATATTGATCTTAAATCTTCTAATTAATCTCTTCAAAAATCATTAGATGAATACTCCTCTAGACCCTCAACTAAATCCTTACTTAAAGAGAACAATGTTTTGAAAAATGAAGTTGAGGAACTTAGAAACTCCATTTCAAAATTTCATAAAGGCAAGGAGAGTTTAGATACTGTTATAGTGTCCCAAATACCACCTTTAATAAGACTTGGTCTAGGATTTAATGGAACAACATCTTCATCTCAGAAGACCACAATTGTTAAGTCTAGTACACCTCATATGTCCACATTAGAAGTAATAGCCCTAAAGGCTAAGTGCACAACACACACTAAACCCTCTATTTATAAAAAGAATGGTCAGAGGTCGATTAGCCTAAGAGGGAAACCTCAAAAGGCCAATCATGCTTTTATGTATAAGAGGCATGCACCTAGGAACGCACCAATTCATCATGCATGAGCATGTCACTGCTCACAAACTCCATCTAATAGGATAATGAGACCTAAAAGCATGGTAAAACTGAAAAACATGTTAGAGCTAAATAATGTAATTATTGTACGAAATTTGGTCATATTAATAAATATTGCTGGATAAGGAAGGCTTATTGGGAACCTTTATGTGCTAACCCCTAAGGACCCAACTACATTTGGGTACCTAAAAACAATACTTAAATTGTAATTTTATAGGTATGCCTCAAGTCCACTATAAAAGAAAATGTTTGGCTTGTGGATAGTGGATGCTCAAGGCATATGACTGGAAACAAAGAGCTATTCAAGGACATTTGTTAAACCTTAAGGGGTATTTCCATCATTTTGATGATAACAAATAAAATAGCAATAATGTATTTAACATACTTATTTTTTAAGTTTATTGAACAGGGTATGGAACATGATGACAAGAATGGAGAATGGAAGACTAATATTAAAAAGACAAAAAATGAAGAAATAGCATGTTCACGTCTGTGACCTTATATGTCACGTCCGTGATGAAGCTTAGTGCCAACTATCTAACATTTAAAGTTTACGGCCATGAAGAATGATAGCATCTGTGAATGATCATATCAGTCATGACCGTGAAAGAAAGTCACGCCTGTGAGAAGACATGACGAATTCCTTCAGAAAGCTTCACGGCCAGAGTAACTACTTGGGCCATGGCTAGGAAGGATGTTCACGCCCATGAATATATAATGTCACGCCCGTGATCAAAATTTTCAAATCCTTCCAGAATGCTTCAAGGCCAAAGTCATCACTCAACTCACGGCTTGGAAGAACAGTCATGATCATGACACTCATACTCACGACCGTGAAAAAGGAAAGAGAAACATGTCAGGCGCAAAAATAAGAGTTGGTGCAATGACTACTTCTACATTAAATGCAACCAAACGGCTAAAATTCGCCATGAAAGTATAAATGAAAGTCATTTATGAATCCAAAACAAAAGAATAGCAAATACTTCGAATCAAAATCTTGTTGTAAGCCATTTTTGCATTTAATACTTTCAAAACAAATATTTATTCTCTGTAAAAATCTTTTTGCTCATTATTCTCTGAGCATTATAGATTTGTAAGTGTTTCTCTTTGTAATCTACTACTTAAGTGAGTTTGGGTATTTTGGGTTAAGAGTAGAACACTTATAAGGGTTATTTGTGTGAGCCCTTAAAACACAAGGAATTGGTTTATTGTGTGAGCCATTAAAACACAAAGGATTTCTGGGTTAGGTGTGATCCATTGTTAGAAACACCATAGTTGGGAGTGAGCTTGTAAAACTCCATTGTAACACTTCGTGTGTTAGTGAAACTTCCGATTGAGATTGGGGAAAAGAGTAGGGTTTGTTAACACCCGAACCTCTATAAAAATTCTTGTGTGATATCTTCTTATCCCTACTCAACTCAACTTTTCTTTCCGCATTTAAAAGGTAAAATTTTTAATATCTAATTCAACCCCCGTTCTTGGTTCAATATCCATGCAACAATTGGTATCAGAGCATAGTCTAACATCAAAGCCTAAACAACACTAGCAAAGATCAAGATATGGCCAATGAAGGATTCTAGAGTCTCAAGCCTTACTATGATGGAGAAAATTATGCGCTTTGGAAGTTTTAGATGGAGATATATTTGGATAGTGAAGGAATTGAAGTCTAGGATAGTGTTCAGAAAGAATGGATACCACCACTAGAAGAGGAGTTGATGGTGAAGAAGAAATCTTGTCAAAAGATGATTGGACAGAGCCTCAAAGAAGAGCAAACTTCAAAAATAAAAAAAGGCAATGAAAATTCTCTCAAGCTCATTATCCATTAAAGAATGTGGCAGAATACAACACTGCCCAACTGCTTACAGCATGTGGAAAACTTTGGAAAACTATCATGAAGGAACAAAGCAAGTTAAATCCAAAAAGATTCAACTTCTTACTTCAGAGTATGAACTTTTCAAGATGAAATCCAATGAGTCAATTACTGACATGACCAACCGTCTTCGAGCCATCATAAATGGCATGAGAAAGCTTGGAAAACACCTGAGCTTAGAAGATGTTAATAACAAAATCCTGAGTAGTCTTCCTCTCAAAGATTACGGTTCAAGAGTTACCGGTATAGAAGAGGCAAATAAAGACATGAGCATCATGAATACCGATGTGCTTATTGGCAAACTTCTTACACATGAAATGGCAGTGAAAAGAGATAGAGAGCTTAAAGTAGAGCTAAAAAAAAAAGAAAGCCTCTAGCACTAAAAGCCACTACTTCAAAATCTCATGAGGAAGTTAAAGATGATGAAGAAAAGAGTGATGATACAAATGAGGAGATTACTATGCTCTCAATAAGGCTGAAAAGAATTATTGAGAAGAGAATGAGCAATTCTAGAAAATTCAGACAAAGAAACCTCAAATAGACTTCTAATGATGCACAAAGAAGTAAAGAGGAGGTAAAGTGCTATGAATGTGGGAAGAAAGGGCATATTAAACCGGAATGTTCAAGGCTCAAGAAGCATAAGAGCAAATACCAAATAGACAATGGGGAGAAAGACAAAGCCACATGGGATGACGAAAGCTTTTCAAGTGAAAAAGATGACAATGAAAGGGAAGAGGTCAACCTATGCTTCATGGCTATAGAGGATCACGTCTCGGATAAGGTAGGATCACTTCACTCATACTCTTTCAATAATGATAGTAGTGACAATGATAGTAATATTGAAGATGATGATGAGCAAAGCCTAATAGAAGTATTGAATCTAGAACTAGAGAAATATAGAAGTAAATTCAATACTTATAAGAATAATGTTTCTAACTTGAAAAATAAAATGGATGCTTTAGAAAATGAGAACTTTAAGCTTAAATCATCTAATGAACCTCTTCAAAAGTCATTAGATGAATACCCTTCAAAACCCTCAACTAAATCCTTGCTTAAAGAAAACAATATTTTGAAAAATGAAGTTGAGGAACTTAGAAACTCCATTTCAAAATTTCACAAGGGAAAAGAGAGTTTAGATACTCTCATTGTTTCTCAAAGACCACCCTTAATTAGACATAGTCTAGGATTTAAGGGTACATCATCATCTTCTCACAAAACTACTTTTGTTAAGTCAAGTGAACCTCACAGCTCCACATTTGCTATAACAGCCCCAAGGGCTAAGTGCACAAAATACACTAAATCCTCTATACATAAGAGGGATGATCAAGGATTGGTAAGCCTAAGAAAGAAACCTCAAAAGGATAATCATGCCTTTATGTATAAGAAGCATGCATCTAGAAAAACACCAATTCATCATGATTGTGCATGCTATTGCTCTCAAACTCAATCTAATCGAAATATGGCATTCAATAGCATTGTAAGACCAAAAAGAATATTTAAACCTAAATAGTGTCATTGTATGAAATTTGGTCATATAAATAAACATTGCTGGATAAAAAAGACTCATTGGGAACCTTCATGTGCTAAACCCCAAGGACCCAAGCTCATTTGGGTACCTAAAAACCATACTTGAATTTTGATTCTATAGGTATGCCTCAAGTCCACAATAAACAAAAATTCTTGGCTAGTAGACAGTGGATGCTCAAGACATATGACAGGAGACAAAAAACTTTTCAATGAAATCAAAAGTATTGATGGAGGGTAAAGTTACCTTTGGAAACAATACTAAGGGTAAGGTAATTGGCATTGGCTCTATTGGTATTAATGGTACTACTTTCATTAAAGATGTCTTGCTTGTTGATGGCTTTAAACATAACTTGTTAATTGAAAGTCAATTATGTGATAAAGGAAACAAAGTAATCTTTACTTCCAAGGAATGTCTTGTAACCTCTATTAATGGCCAAGAGATATTTAAAGGAAATAGAGATTTCAATACCTACATAATAGACTTACACAAAATATCTAATCATTCCTCTAAGTGTCTTGTGACTACTAGTGATGAATCTTGGTTGTGGCATAGAAGGTTTGGTCATGTAAGCATGGATTTAATTCAAAGCCTCAACATAGGAGAGCTGGTAAAGGGACTGCCAAAAGTCAAATTTGAAAAGGACAAGACATGTGAACCTTGCCAAAGAGGAAAACAACACAAGTCATCCTTCAAATCCAAAAACATTGTAAGTACCTCAAAACCTCTACAACTCCTGCATCTACATCTACTTTGACCTACTAGAATTGCTAGCTTATAAGGTAAACATTATGCCTTTGTCATCATCAACGATTACTCTAGATTTACTTGGGTAATTTTCTTAGCTCAAAAGAGTGATGCCTTTGAAACTTTCAGAAATTTTGCTAAAAGAGTTCAAAATGAAAAAGGATATTGTATTTCAAAAATAAAAAGTGACCATGGCAAAGAATTTAAAAATGAAAACTTTGAAATTTTTTGTCTTGAACATGGAATTTCGCAGAATTTTTCATCTCCTAGGGCACCTCAACAAAATGGGGTAGTCGAAAGGAAAAATCGAACTTTAATTTAAATAGCTCGAACAATGCTCAATGAGTATGGTTTACCAACTTACTTCTAGGCTGAAGCCACAAATACCGCATGTTATATTTCAAATCGAGTTTTCAAAAGACATCTCTTAAACAAAACTTCATTTGAGCTATGGAATGGAAGAAAGCTTTTGATATCATACTTTAGAGTATTTGGATGCAAGTGTTTCATATTGAATACCAAGGACAACCTTGAAAAATTTTCCTCTAAATCTGATGAGGGTATCTTTTTAGGATACTCTACAACTAACAAAGCATATAGAGTGTTTAATAAAAAGTCATTAACTGTTGAAGAATATATGCATGTTGTTTTTTTTATGAATCTAGTAGGCTTGATCTTGTAAAATGTAGTGTTCTTGATGATGTTGTAGGTACCATGGAAACACTTGATTTTGAACATGAAAGAGAAGAAAATGATCAAGAAGATTCACATCAAGATGATTCTCTACTTCAAGCTCAAGAGGAAAACAGGCAAGAGCTCCCAAAGGAATGGAGATTGATAAAAGATCACTCCAAAGAGCAAATCATTGGTGATCCTACAAGGGGAGTAAGTACTAGATCTCATCTCAAACATTTAGTTTCTGACCTTGCTTTTGTTTGTCAAATTGAGCCTAAAAATATTGATGAGGCTCTTAATGATGAAAGTTGGGTGATTGTTATGCAAGAGGAACTCAACCAATTTGAGAGAAGTAAGGAATGGACCTTAGTACCTAGACCCAATGAGCATCAAATCATTGGAAGCAAATGGGTATTTAGAAATAAACTAGATGAAAAAGGTTCAATAACTAGGAATAAGGCTAGGTTGGTTGCAAAAGGACATAATCAGGAATAAGGAATAGATTATGATGAGACCTATGCTCCTGTAGCTAGATTAGAAGCCATAAGAATACTTTTAGCATATGCATGCCTTATTAATTTCAAACTCTTTCAAATGGATGTAAAAAGTGCCTTTTTGAATGGCTTTGTAGAAAAAGAAGTTTATCTAGAACAACCACTAGGTTTTGAAAGCTATGATTTTCCCAACCATGTATTTAAACTTTTAAAAGCTTTATATGGTTTGAAACAAGCCCCAAGAGCCTGGTATGAAAGACTAAATTCTTTTCTCTTAGAAAATAACTTTACAAAGGGGAATGTTGACACTACATTATTCATTAAAAAACATAAGCATGATACTCTAATTGTTCAAATTTATGTTGATGATATCATATTTGGGTCCATTAATGAATTGCTTTGCCAAGAATTTTCTAAGTGTATGACTAGGGAATTCAAAATGAGCATGATGGGTGAGCTAAAATTCTTCCTCGGTCTACAAATAAACAAGGCAATGAGGGCATATTCATCAACCAATCCAAATATGCCAAAGACTTACTTAAGAAATTTGGAATGGAAGGATGCAAAAATTCCAAGACTCCAATGAGCACATCAACAAAATTGGACAATGATGAAAAAGGTAAGAGCATTAATAAAAAGCTCTATAGAGGTATGATCGGATCACTTTTATATCTTACTACCTCTAGACCCGATATAATATATAGTGTATGCTTATGTGCTCGCTTTCAATCATGTCCTAGAGAGTCTCATTTAAATGCAGTAAAAAGAATTTTAAAATATTTACATGGCTCATTGCATCTAGGTCTATGGTATCCTAGAAATTCATCCTTTCACATTATAGGATATTCAGATGTTGATTACGCTGGAAGTCTTTTAGATAGAAAAAAGTACTTCAGGTACTTGCCACTTTATTGGAGAATGCTTAGTTTCTTGCTTTAGCAAGAAACAAGTTTCTTGGTTTAGCAAGAAACAAGTTTCAGTTGCTCTTTCTACCGCTGAAGCGGAGTATGTGGCAGCAGGATGTTGTTGTACATAAATCCTTTGGATAAAACAACAACTTAAGGATTATGGTCATAGTTTGGACCATATACCTATTAGATGTGACAATACAAGTGCTATAAAAATCTTGTTGTAAGCCATTTGTGCATTTAATACTTTCAAAAAAAATATTTATTCTCTATAATGCTCAAAGAATAATGAACAAAAAGATTTGTGAGTGTTTCTCTTTTTAATCTACTACTCAAGTCAGTTTGGGTATTTTGGGTTAAAAGTAGAACACTTGTAAGGATTATTTGTGTGAGCCTTTAAAACATAAGGAATTGGTTTATTGTGTAAACCATTAAAACACAAGGGATTTCTAGGTTAGGTGTGATCCATTGTTAGAAACACCATAGTTGGGAGTGAGCTTGTAAAACTCCATTGTAACACTTAGTGCGTTAGTGAAACTCCCAATTAAGATTGGAGGAGAGGAGTAGGGTTTGTTAACACCCGAACCTCTATAAAAATTCATTTGTGATATCTTACTATCCCTACTCAACTCAACTTTTATTTCCGCACTTAAAAGTTAAAATTTTTAATATATAATTCAATTCCTCATCTTGGTTCAATATCTGGGCAACAACATTAAAAGTATTGATGGTGGTAAGGTAACCTTTAGAAACAATGCTAAGGGTAAGGTAATTGGCATTGGCTCTATTGGTATTAATAATACTACTTTCATTGAAGATGTTTTACTTGTTGATGGTTCGAAACATAACTTGTTAAGTGTAAGTCAATTATGTGATAAGGGAAACCAAGTAATCTTTACATTTTACCTCAAACGAATGTCTTGTCACCTCTTTTAGTGGCCAAGAGATATTCAAAGGAAGTAGAGATATCAATACTTACATAATAGACTTACACAAAATTTCTAACCTTTCCTCTAAGTGTCCTATGACTACTAATGATAAATTTTGGCTGTGGCAAAGAAGGCTTGGTCATGCAAGTATAGATTTAATTCAAAGCCTTAGCAAAGAGAGCTAGTAAGTAGAATACCAAAGGTCAAATTTGAAAAAGATAAGACATGTGAACTTTGCCAAAGAGGAAAACAACACAAGTCCTCCTTCAAATCCAAAAATATTGTATGTACTTTGAAGCCTTTATAACTTTTGCATTTAGCTCTTTTTGGACCTACTAGAGTTGCAAGCCTAGGAGGTAAACACTATGCTTTTTTCATCGTCGATGATTACTCTAGATTCCCTTGGGTAATTTTCTTAGATCAAAAGAGTGATGTTCTTGAATCTCTTAAAAACTTTGCTAAGAGAGTTCAATATGAAAAGGGTTATTTTATTTCAAAAATAAAAAGCGACCATTGCAAAGAATTTGATAATGAAAACTTTGAAAACTTTTGTCTAGAACATGGTATTTCACAAAAAATTTTATCTCCTAGGACGCCTCAACAAAATGGGGTAGTCGAAAGGAAAAATCAAACTTTAATTGAAATGGCTCGAACAACGCTCAATGAGTATGGGTTACGAACCTACTTTTGGCCCGAAGCCACTAATACTACATGTTATATTTCAAATCGAGTTTTCAAAAAATCACTCTTAAACAAAACTTCTTTTGAGTTATGGAATGGAAGAAAGCTCATGATATCATACTTTAGAGTATTTGGATGCAAGTGTTTTATATTAAATACCAAAGACAACCTTGGAAATTTTGCCTGTAAATCTAATGAAGGTATCTTTTTAGGATACTCCACCTCTACAAAAGCTTATAGAGTCTTTAATAAAAGGTCATTAGTTGTTGAAGAATATATGCATGTTGTCTTTGATAAATCTAGTAAGCTTGATCTTGTGAAAGGTAGTATTCTTGATGATATCATAGGTACAATGGAAAAGCTTGATTTTAATTATGTGAAAGATGAAAATGATCAAGAAAAACCCATATCAAGATGTCTCTCTACCTCAAGCTCAAGAGCAAGACAAACAAGAGCTTCCAAAGGAACGGAAAATGACAAAAGATCACCTCCAAGGATCAAATCATTGGTGATCCTACTAAAGGAGTAAGCACTAGATCTCATCTCAAACTTTTAGATTTTAACCTTGCTTTTGTCTCACAACTTGAGCCTAAAAATATTCATGAAGCTCTTAATGATGAATATTGGGTGATTTCTATGCAAGAGGAATTCAACCAATTTGAGAGAAATAAGGTGTGGACCTTAGTTCCTAGACCTAAAGAGCATCTGATCATTGATAGTAAATGGGTATTTAGAAATAAACTAGATGACCAAGGTTCAATAATAGGAATAAGGCTAGGTTAGTTGCAAAGGGTTATAATTAAGAAGAAGGAATAGATTATGATGAGATCTATGCTCCGGTAGCTAGATTAGAAGCCATAAAAATTCTTTTAGTATTTGCATGCCATATGAATTTTAAACTCTATCAAATGGATGTCAAAAGTGCTTTCTTAAATGGTTTCATAGAAGAAGTTTATGTAGAACAACCACCGGGTTTTGAAAGCCATTATTTGCCTAATCATGTTTTTAAACTTTAAAAAGCTTTATATGGTTTGAAACAAGCTCCAAGTGCTTGGTATGAAATACTAAGTTCTTTCCTTTTAGAAAATAATTTTTTAAAGGGAAATGTTGACACAACATTATTTACTAAAAAGCATAAGCATGATATTCTAATTATTCAAATTTATGTTGATGACATCATATTTGGGTCTACTAATGAATTATTTTGCCAAGAATTTGCTAAGTGTATGACTAAGGAATTTGAAATGAGCATGATGGGTGAGCGTAAGTTCTTTCTTGGTCTACAAATAAAATAAAGCAATGAGGGCATATTCATCAACCAATCCAATTATTCCAAAGACTTAATCAAGAAATTTGGAATGGAAGGATGCAAAAATGCCAAGACTCCAATGAGCACATCAACAAAATTGGACAAAGACGAAAAGGGTAAGAGCATTAATGAAAAGCTCTATAAAGGTATGAACAGATCACTCTTATATCTTATTGCCTCTAGGCCCGATATAATGTATAGTGTATGCTTATGTGCTAGATTTCAATCGTGTCCCTAAAGAATCACATTTGAATGCTATGAAGAGAATCTTAAAATATTTACATGGCACATTGCATCTAGGTTTATGGTATCCTAGAAATTCATCCTTTCATATCATAGGATATTCAGATGCAGACTATGCCGATAGTCTTTTAGATAGAAAGAGTACTTCAGGCACTTATCACTTCATTGGTGAATGCTTAGTTTCTTGGTTTAGCAAGAAACAAGCTTCGATTGCTCTTTCTACAGCTGAAGTGGAATATGTGGCAGCAAGATATTGTTGTACTCAAATCCTATGGATGAAACAACAACTTAAGGACTATAGTCATATTTTGGACCATATACCCATCAAATGTGACAATACAAGTGTCATAAACCTATCTAAGAATCTCATTCAACACTCTAGAAGTAAGCATATTGACATAAGATATGGAGATGTTGTATTAGAATTTATCGATACAAATAATCAATTGACAGATATTTTCACCAAGTCTCTTAATGAAGAAAGATTTAACTTCATAAAAAGAGAGCTTGGTATGCTTGATGGATTAACCTTATCTTAAGCATGATTGTTAAAATTGTCAAACCTTGAATGTTAATTTCCTTCATATGTTGTTTTTTTATTGTCTAATCTTTTAATGTATGAAGTGGTTAACATGATGGGAATAAGGCATAAAAGCATCTTAGAAATATTTTAGTCTTATTTTAGACTTAGTTTTATTAATTGAAGTTTTAAGAAAATTCACGCCTGTGACATATATTCACGACTGTGATCATAACCGCCAAAAGTTCTAATAGCTTTCACGGCTTGCTTCACGCCATCCTTCACGCCTAGAGGTAGTGAAGACTATGTATCATGCCCTTAACTCTTTTCTTTCACTCCCGTGAAACTCTTTATTCACGACCGTGACATTTGTTTATGACCGTGAACATTAACATCAAATAATTACAGAACCGTTCACGCTTTATTTTAAGCATTGCCTCACAGTTAGAAGTAGTGAAAATTGCATTTCACGACTATGACTCCTTTTGTCACCACCATGAAATTCATAAGTATTGCCCATGACTATTTAATGTCATGACTGTGAACTGATTCATATCCTTTATCACAGCTAGAGTGCCTCTTCAACAAACCGTGACCACAACTATTGCCCGTGATGGACGATTCACGATCGTGAATATGTCGACTATAAAATAGGATTATACTATTTTTCTCACTTTCAACTTTAAAAATTCTCTCAGTTAAAGCTCTCATTCAATATTTCTCACAAAATCCAGCCTCCTCATATCCTTTTCCATTTATAAAATCCATCAAAACTCTTTCTCTTTGAAGAATCATAACATCTCATGGTTGTTCTCAAATCTTTGGTTAGAAACTCATTCTCCAAAATCCCTTTCTAAGATTATCAATGGAACCTGGCTTATCAAAAGGCACAAGGAAGAAATCCCATGCTCCGAGATGCCACACATATAACCTTCCCAACATCATTCTGAAGCATTGTCATCCAAGATATGATGTTCTAAAGAAAAGGCCCTTACTTTCATCTCGGTCTTTCAAGTGGAGTGCTGTCAGGACTCTCGATCTTAAGACAAGTATGACAGAACAATTGTTAGCTTGTCACCTTAAGGAATTTGTGGACATTCATCGGCCAATGCTAAGGGAACCAACTCTCGAGTTCATTAGCACTTTGCAAGTCTCTCCCACCGAAACAATCAAATTCCAACTCTATAATCATCTGAACACTCTCACAGCAGCGGAGTTTGGTACTATCTTCAAACTTCCCTCAAATGGCATTCATAATGAGAGTGAAGTGGAATTATATGCCAATCCGGCATGGACTCATTTTGGGTTGGATTGTAGCTGGGATGTGAAGAAGACTAAGAGCACCCATCTTCAGTCTCCGGTGCATAAATATTTACATAGGTTTTTTACCTATAGTATCTTTACCAGATGAGATAGCAACGGGGCAATCCAAAAATCAGAGCTTTTCCTATTGGAGATGGCACGAAGAGGTCTAATCATAGCTCTGTCTCGTTGGTTTGCAAATCATCTTCTGTCAATTGTAACAAAGTCATCGGGAGATATCTTGATTGGTGGGTATGTGACTCACCTTGCAATTAGGCTTGGGTATCTAAAACTCAATGAGCACAATTTTAACCTCATTCCAGTATATCCTTGAGATCGACTAGATGTCGAGTCTTTCATAAAGATAGGAGCAGTTGTTCACATTATTTATGAGAATAATGTCTATTACCGTTTCACCACTCCAGCTGGTGAAATTGATTGGGAAGACCAGAATTTTGATGATTTCAAAGCTGGCCTCTAAGGTATCCAGTAATGAAAATGAGCCCGAGTCAAAATAGTGACCCTAGAGATTGAGCAAGAGGTTGGTCAATCATCGGTTTCTACCACACCTAGCTTGGCGCAGCAGGTTGCTGATCTTTTAGCACCTAGATTTGACCTAATGCAGGCTTCCATCGATGAGAGGTTGGAAAACCTCAAAGACTTCATGGAATCTTATATGGATAGCCTCGAGGCAGAGGTAGCATGCCTTAAAGATAGTCTGTCAGGCTTGAAGCCTAATTAGAGTCCTAGTCTTTTCATATTTTTTTTATTAGTTTAATTTTTATGGGTGTAGGACTTTAATTATATTTTTAAACTTTGTAATCCTTCTCTTTCTTTTAATATAATTACATCATTATCATTTTATGGTTTGTTTTGTTGATGACAAAAGGGGGAGAACCTAGCAATATGTGCATATGTGTAGTAAAAGGAAAATGTGTTGTATAAAAAATACCTCACATATACTTTGCATATACTTAACTAGTTAAGCAAACAACTTTGATATACTTTAAATATACTTTGCATATACTTAACTAGTTAAGCAAACAACTTTGATATACTTTGAATATACTTAACTAGTTAAGCAAACAGCTTTGATATACTTAAAATATACTTTGCATATACTTAACTAGTTAAGCAAACAACTTTGATATACATTGAATATACTTTGCATATACTTAACTAGTTAAGCAAACAACTTTGATATGCCTAACATATACTTTGAATATACCTAAATGGTTAGCAAAGATCCATGCTATACATCGTTCAATTCTTGCACTCTATTATTTTTGTCTTAAGCATCTTTTAAGGGGGAGACTTCTCAAAAGCACATATTGCTAGATTATTTGTCACCATTAAAAAGGGGGATATTGTTGAATCTTGAGGGGTATTTCTATCATTTTGATGCTAACAAATAAAATAGCAATAATGTATTTAACAATGCTTGTGTTATAAGTTTGTTGAACACGATATATCTTGAATAGAATATGATGCAAGAATGAAAGACAACTTTTGAAGATAAAAATAAGAAGAAATAGCAATGTCACGCCCGTGATATAGCGTAGCTCTAACTCTCCAACATTTAAAGTTCACAGCCATGAAGGATCATACCAACCGTGAATGATCAAATCAGTCACGCCCGTGAAAGAACGACACGTCCATGAAATAACATGTCAAGTTCTTCCAGAGAGCTTCATAGCCAGAGTCACCACTTGAACCATGGTTTGGAAGAATGTTCATGCCCGTGAAAGTATAAAGTCACACGCGTGATCAAACACTTCAATTTCTTCTAGAAAGCTTCACGGTTAGAGTCATCACTTGGACCATGACTTGGAAGAACATTCACGATCGTGACACATATAGTCATGCCCATGAATGAGGATAGAGAAACATGTCAGGCGTGAAGTTAAGAGTTGGTTCAACAGCTATTTCCGTATTAAATGCACCCAAACGGCTATAATTCGCTGAGGATGTATAAATGCAAGTCATTTATAAATCCTAAAAAGAAGAACAAAAATTACATTGAATCTTGAATCTTGTTGTAGCCATTGTGCATTAATTATTTTAAACAAAAATCTTTATTCTTTGTAAAAACCTAATTGCTCATAATTTATAAGCACTATAGGTTGGTGAGTGTTTTCATTGTAATCAATTACTCAAGTGAGTTTGGGTATATTGGGTTGAGATTGAAACAATTGTAAGGGTTTATTATGTGACCCATAAAACACAAGGAATTGGTTTATTGTGTGAGCCATTATAACACAAGGGAATTTATGGGTTAGGTGTTAGCCATTGAGAGAAACATCATAGTTGGGAGTGAGCTTGTAAAACTTCATTGTAACACTTAGTGTGTTAGTAAAACTCCCAATTGAGATTGGAGAGAGGAGTAGGGTTTGTTAATACCCAAACCTCTATAAATCATGTGTGATATCTCTTCATCCCTACTCTATTTAATTTTATTCCTCATTTAAAGTTAAGAAATGTTTATTTCATAACCAATTCAACCGCCCTTCTTGGTTCATTGTTTGGGCAACGAAGTGTTTTACTTTTAACCCAATATACCCAAACCCACTTTTGAGTAATTGGTGACAATGAAAACACTCACCAACCTATAATGTTCAAAAATTATAAGCAATTCGGTTTTTACAATGAATAGATGTTTGTTGAGAAAAATAATTAATGCACAATGCTGCAACAAGATTAAAGAAATAAAGTAATTGTTATTCTTCTTGTTCTTTTTTTTGTTCTTTCTTGCTGGAATTCATAAATGACAGAAATAACTATTGAACCAACTATTAATTTTGCGCCTGACATCTCTTTGTCCTCTTTCACGGACATGAATATATGTCACAATTGTGAATGTTCTTCAAAGCCATGGGCTAAGTAGTGACTCTGACCGTGAAACTCTCTAGAAAAATTGAAAGTGAATGATCACGAGCTTGACTAATACTTTCACGGACGTGAATATTCTTCCAAGTCGTGGTCCAAGTGATGACTCTGGCCATGAAGCTTTTTGGAAGAATTTGACATGTTTGGTCACGGGCATGACTATCTTTTACGGGTGTGACTGCTTGATCATTCACGGACGTGACTGCTTGATCATTCACGGTTGGTTTGATCCTTCATGACCGTGAAATTTAAATGTTGGAGAGTTAGCGCTAAGCTATATTCATGAGCATGACAAAAGTAGTCATGGGCATGACACATTGTTTTTCCTTTGATTTTAATCTTCAAAAGCTATCTTTCAATCTTCTGTTATGTTCTGATCAAAGTATATCCTGTTTAACTCACTTGGAACACAAACATTGTTAAATATATTATTGTTATTTTATTTGTTATCATCGAAATTATGAAAATATCCCTTAAGGTTCAACCATACTAAATCATGCCCGTAAAATAAGTAAACACTAAGATTGTTCATTCAAATGTTTTCAACAGTGAAGCAGTGGCCCAACTGTGAAGATTAATAAACTCACACCCATGAAGATTTTATCGCGCCCGTGAATGACCATTCATTTTTAGACCGAATGAGTCACGACTAGAGTCATGACTTTCATTCATGGTTTCGAAGAACAGTCACGCCCATGACCCTGGAGAGAGAAACTTGTTAGACGTGAACAGAAAATCAGTTGAACGACTATTTTCACATTAAATGCACCCTAAAATGGCTATATTTGATCTGGAAGTATAAATACAACACATTTATGGCTTCTACAAATTAGAAAAACATTGATTCATTCTTCTAATTTTGTATAGCTTTGTGCATTTATTTTTTATTCAACAACTTTCATTATTTGAGATTGTAAAACCATAAATTACTCATAATTTTTGAGCATTTTGGGTGGTGAGTATTTTGATCTTGTAATCAATTACTGAAAAGTGAGTTTGAGTAAGTTGAGTTATGAGTGAAACACTTGTAAGGGTTTTTGTGTGAGCCATAAAAAATACAAGGATTTGGTTGTTGTGTTAGCCATTAAAACACAAAGGTTGTTTCTGGGTTAGGTGTTAGCTAAGAAAGAAGCACCATAGGTAGGAGTGAGCTAGATATAAAAGTCCATTGTAACACTAAAAGTGTTAGTGAAACACTCAATCGAGATAGGAAAGAGGAGTAGGGTTTGTTAATACCCGAACCTCTATAAATCTTGTGTGCACTATATTCCTCTTCCTTTCACCATTCATTATTTAGTTGCTTCTTTTTTCAAGTTATTTTTATTTTTCAACCAATTCAACCCCCCCTTCTTGGTTATTGTTTTGGGCAACAAAGACATAATTCTTTATGGGTTTCCATCATTTTCCTAGAATTTGTATTATACTCAAATACTATACTTTTATTCACATAACTAAATAGCTGATACTTCACGTCCATGATCTAAATCCTGACAATATACGTGTATTGCTATCGTCAATACTGTAGTACAAAAGTTACCGATCATAGTCTAAATACAAATATATGAGTATGATAAATCTACTTTAATATGATAATGTGATGTTTAATATGGATAAAGCCTTGATTTGATGAACTATTGCGATTACGTTCCATGCATGCAAATCGAGGTAACAAACCATGTTGAAAATACAAGGTTTTCGTCCGGATGTGAGAATTTGAGTTAAACATACCAAAATATAGATAATAATATTTTAAGCTCACAAGTGAAGTTATATGAAAATATTTTAAGGTTAAGGACTCCGATTTGCAAAAATAATCTTCTAGGTACGAATTGATGGTCTAATTTTTCTAATGAGAGTTAGAGATATTTCACTATCACAATGGTCATTTTGTAAAATAATTTGGGAATTTGGGAATCGAACTTTTGATGAATTTTTACAGACAAGATTCATAAAAAAAATATTAAATCGCAAAAATATAATTTTCGCACCAATGGTCATTTTGTAAAATAAAAAAAACTATTTTGAAGACAAAAGTATTTTGAGAATATTGGCATATTCAATTTGAGGAGATAAGGTCATTTGGGATATGGAATTTAAGAAAATAAATTTATTCAGGTACTAAATTGAAAAAATAGAAAGTTTAGTGAAAAACATCCAAAGTTAAAGTTTCTTTTGAATTAATTTGGATAAAAGTCAAAATATATTCTTGATTAATTTTAATTGACTAATTAAGGATTAAGCTTAAGTAAGATTAATTATGCATTAATCAAGTATATAAAAACAAAAGTAAATGGAGGAAAATGCATTTATAGAATTAATAAGAATTTTTGAATAGAAAATTTTATTTGGAATTTTTTGAACATTTATTGAATTAATAAAAATATTTCAATAGAAAATTTTGAAAATTGTAGAATTGAACATTTATTGAATTAATAAAAATATTTCAATAGAAAATTTTGAAAATTGTAGAAAAATAGACATTAGAAGCAAAATGAAAATAAATTGAAAAAATAATAATGGAGAAGAAAAAATGAGAAAATAAAATAAAAAATTATTGGTCGTACTGAAATATGTGTCGGATGAACGAAAAAGTAAATTATACATTAAATGTGCGCAATGTGATTTATTATTGATAGAAATATCGGTAAAAATGAGAGTTGATGAATTTATAAGTAGATTAATTTACATTAGATGTAACAATTGTTTTGGCTCAAAAATTTACTGAATTTGGCCAAATTATTGAAAATTTTATTGAAAATTATTGAGTATTATTTTGTTAAAATTGGTGGTGGAAAATGGAGAAAAATGCATTAAAGTAATTATAGAAATTTATTTAGAAATTTTGGAACATTTATTGTATTAATATGAATTTTTGAATAGAAAATTGTAGAAAAATGGACATTAGAAGAAAAATAGAAAACAATAATAATAGATAAGGAAAAATAAGGAAATAAAATGAAATATTATTAGAAAATATTGGTCGCACTGAAATACGTGTTAGATAACCAAAAAAGTAAATTATACATTAAATGTGCATAATGTGATTTAATATCAATAGAAATATCAGTAAAAATGAGAGTTGAGGAATTTATAAGTAGATTAATTTACGTTAGAAGTAACAATTGTTTTTGCTCAGAAATTTATTGAAACTTATTTATTAATATGCACGATGTCGGAATAGATATTGATATTTGACAAGGGGAAACAATTGGTGGAGTCGGACAATTTAAAAAAAAAAGTTTGTACAAAACTATTATAGTAAAAACCGCAAAAGTAATTAATAGATTTTTATAGTTAATATATTTGAAGTGAATGATTCTAATAAAATCTTTTAGTAACTTTGCTAAATGTTGGAAATATATTATGAATGATAGTGATAAATTGAGAATTTTTGAAAAATTTTCTAAACATTAAATGAATGGTAAGCACTTCATTGAGAGAAAAACAAAATAGATATAAATATGATAAAATTTATTTGTGAATTGAATTTTAAGAAAATATTATAAAAACATTTATATGTAATCAAATCGGTTAAAGTGTGATAGGTAACTTGTGATTGATAAAAAATAATATTAAATAAATTTCTATAGGTAGAAAATAACTAAGTAGTATGTTATAAAGTCATATATAACTCATGAAAAAATTTATTATTTGTGCAATAATTTATTATATTTGGGCATTCAATGATTATATATTAATTTTGACATGAATATATTTTACATGAGTATTTGATAAATTTAATATTTCTATATTATGATATTATTTGCTTATAATAGGAATTAAATATTATGACATATTTTAATGAAAGAATTTGGAAATAGTATTTTTATAAGTATTTTTTTGTGATATGAGATTATTAGTATATTTTAAGTTGTATATGAAATGAAAAAAATATATGAAAATTTACTTAAATAAACAAAAATTGAGAATTAATAATTTTGAGTTCATCTATTAGCCTAAACAACGGACTAGGGATTTTACTGGAATGCCAATAGGATTTTCGGCTCGATAGGTTTCCTGTGGTAATTAGGTGTTTTGTATTTGGTCTAGTGGGTTTCTTAGGACTGTGTGAATTAGACTTTGGCACGTTGGATTTTCTATGGTCGTGTATTATTTGCATTATTTTTCTATGATCCGATGGGTTTTCTGGAATCATGAGATTATGTACCCCTTATATCCTAAGAGGTAAGTCTACGGTGCTTTAAACATGTGAATGAAGAAATATTACTAGATAATGAAATAACATGATACTAAGGTGATGATTAATGGTTGATGCTATATGAAATCAATTTTGGACATTATTTGGAGAAGAGTAAAATTTATGTGAAATGTTAATAAATAAAAACAAAGGTTATATAAACAAGTAAAAGAATAAATATTTATAAATCTTTTCTTCAACGTAATTAATTTACTTAATACTTAAAAATATTGTAAGAAGTTGCTGATTAAATCTATGCATAAATAATTTTTTTATTATTTTTAACTTTGTGTGGTAAATAATAATATTACTATTATAAATAAAAAGTGAAAATATATATTAAACCTATTTAATTTTGAATTGTATTTTCTCTTACGCATATATTAGAGTTGAAAATAAAAGTAGAGTTCAAAAATATGAAAATGATTGATTTAGGGTCTCACCTAAAGAGAAACATTTGTACTTATAGAAGACATATCATATAAATAAAGAATATTATCATTGTATTTAAAACAAATTATGCATGTACGTTTATTTGATATCATATATTGTGCACAAATTAATTTAAGTGGGTTAGTAAGTCTTGTACCTGCACCACAAATAACGAATTATTGTCAAAATGTTCTTATACCAGATATGATTACTGTTAGGTACTAGATGTGTTATAGGTACATTGTAAATTGAAATACTGCAGAAAAATACAAAATTTTCCAATTCCTCTCTTATTTTTACATTCATGTACAACTTTATTAATCTAATTAATGTCATGCACACTTCTATCTCAAGGTAGAACTCCTTGGGTATATGGATGGATATGTTTTGCTATTCTTCTTTTGAACAAGGACTTATCTTTTGTGAAATTTTTTAAACATTTGGAATTAATGCATTTTTTTAAAAAAAAATATTTTTTTCTCTAAACTTTATAAATTTAAATGAAACTTCTCAACAAAAAATTTATGCATTTTGCTCTAGAATTTTGTAATGGAGTGTATATCTGTTAAGGTTTTTGGGAGAGTAAATGAATGGAGAAAAATTTATAATGTGAGAGTTTTACACCTTAATAGTCCGATATGACTAACCGAATTTAGTTAGAATGCAATGGACTTCTAGATGGAAGTGGTTTAGATAAAAATAAATAAAAAATAAAATTTTTGTTTCAAAATTGTTGAAAATATTCTCATGAGGTGGGTCAATTTTTTAAATAGCAAGTTGTAGAAAGTATGTTGGAGTCGGCTGGTCTTTTTAAACACGCAATCAATTGGAATTTCGCTATTTTTAAATATATTTTGATTTGTCTAACTGTGCATGAATTTAGTTAGTGCTTGTAATGGAATCTATTCTTGTATTATGTGGGTAATTTTATTGAAAAAGAACTAGGGTTTTGTGAGGTTTGTGTCTATGTTATATATATAACCATTTTATTTTTAATCAAAATTCTTCATTTATCTCAAAATTGATACATTTTGTATTGATATATTATGCATAATGGATGACATGTTCATAAGTTTAATTTGGATTGAGATTTTTTGTAGCTAATTTCTTAACACCTAATTTCCATTCCTT
This sequence comes from Triadica sebifera, assembly GCA_023653625.1. Taxonomy (NCBI): domain Eukaryota; kingdom Viridiplantae; phylum Streptophyta; class Magnoliopsida; order Malpighiales; family Euphorbiaceae; genus Triadica; species Triadica sebifera. The sequence goes on from CM042906.1 coordinate 17,005,346, forward strand.
GCAGTTGATTTTTTAAGCGAATAAGAAAATTCTTGTCTAGATTTAGTAAACCAGTGATAGAATGACACATACATAAATTAATAATTGTTTTGTTTATTTAATAGTCTATCATTTGTCCAGTCCGTAAAAAAAAAAAATTATGGTCTGGGTACAAGTAAGACTTCCTCAATGAATATGAGCTATATATGGAAATATACTAAAAACTTAGTTTCAATGTATATTTTGGTAGAAATTTATAGGTAAACTTAGTTTAACATAATATCTGTAAACTAATTTAATCATATAGTGACAAATATTTTATTATTTTATTGAAATTGGTTAATTTAAATATAATAATTAATATAATTGAATTAATTTATAGAATAAAATTTTTTTTATAATTTGAATCTAATGCTAAAGTGACCTAACTACAACTAATACAGTAAATTTTAGGAAATGAATTAATAAAAATAAAACTATCCATTATTTTTTTAGGGCTAAAAATGGAGATATTTACTGTAATCTAATTCCTAACCATACAAAAAAAAAAAAAAAGAGAATTGACCAATTCATTCAATCCTAACTTCTTGTCCCAATATAAGAAAGCTTATTCCTAATGCTAAACTAATCATTTATAAATAGGAATCACAGTATGTTCTCAACCGATATTTAGAATGAATCAATATATTGTCGTTCTTTATAAACAAATTCACAATTACATAAATGTTAAAAATTTACCCTGAAGTTGTACAGTAAATCAATTTCTTGATTAATATACACATTTCTTCTCAGTTATGGCTCCCAAAACTCTTTCATTATTAGGGTTTCTTGCTTTAACTTGCTGCCTTGCTTTAGCATCAGACAATAACCCGCTTCAAGATTTCTGCGTAGCAGACACCAACAATAAGCAAGGTAATCTACTATATGTTTCTTATATGCCATTTGTAAAACATTTGAGCTACTATTCTGTCAAAAAAAAACTATTCAATTACTAGGATTTATATAGATTAGGCCAATAAAAAAATATCGTGTAAATAATTTATCTGATATTTTCTTATTTTTATTTATTTTGTATAGTATGAATATGGTCTTAATAAGAAAAGCTCATCTGATAAAAGGTTACCAGATCTATTAAGAGAAAATTTAAGAGTTGGAATCCTGACTTATTTTTTCTCTTTTTTTCCTAAATAATTTTCGAAATCACAATAAATTTTGACAATTCGACATTGCAAAGACATTAATAACTATGATAGGTTTTATACATTTTCCTTTTTATCTTTTCTAGTTGGACATGATGTGTAATATCATTTTTTTCACGAGTCCCATCAAATTTTACATAAATAATAGATTATGATTGGATTAGTTCTTTTTTTTTCATCTTATTTAAGTAAAAAAAAAATTCAAAATTTTATGAGGTTATAACATAAAAAACTGTTGTGTCATCAAAATAGGGGAGACGGTAACAGGGATATGTATAGTGGAGATTTTATATTATAGCTGACATATATTGTTATTTTTCGGTTTGTGTAACGGTGCACGTGAATGGTTTCGCATGCAAGGGGGCAAAGGAGGTTCAAGTGAATGATTTCTTTATGGGTGGGTTTCAAATAGCAGGCAACACATCAAACCCATTAGGTTCCAAGGTGACTCCAGCCACAGTAATACAAATTCCAGGCTTAAACACACTTGGGATTTCTATGGTTCGCATAGACTTAGCACCCTATGGCTTAAATCCCCCACATATTCATCCAAGAGGCAGTGAAATCCTCACAGTCTTGGAGGGTAAAATGGAAGTAGGATTTATTATTTCTTCTCCTGAGAATAGGCTCATCTCAAAAGTCCTAAATCCTGGTGATGTTTTTGTATTTCCTGCTGGCCTTATTCACTACCAGAGAAATAATGGATCCACTAAGGTTGTTGCCCTTGGTGCTCTCAATAGCCAAAATGCTGGTGTTGTTTCCTTTGGTTGTTCAATTTTTGGTTCTACCCCAGAAATCCCCACTGATTTGCTCGGCAAAGCTTTACAGGTTGACTATAATATTATTTCTCAAATTAAGGACAAGTTTTAATTACATTAATTAATTAATTTGTAACCAATTATTAAATCTATTAATAATTAATGCATCTTAATTGATGAATGTGTTTTATTGCTTTTGTTTCTGATTCTTCACCCATGTCTCTTTGACTTTAATTATAGGCTATGTTTAGATTTAGAGATTTTGAATAAGTAAATTAGAACAATTTATGAATTTCTTCCATTCTATAATGAAAATTATAGAACTGAAAAAATTGCACTTTATATAGTCTATTCTTATTTTGCCATTAATTTCACCTCTTCACGATAAATTTTGATTTAACCTAAAAATTCATTAAATAGTTAGGTCTAAATAAGTATCAGCTTAATAATTTTGAGTCACTACTGAAATTAGATTCACCAACTGGATCTATTGGATATCAAATTGTAATTAAATTATTTTAAGAATATATCAGTTTAGGAATATTATTGTAGGATAGATAGGTTAAGTTAATCAGGATCTTAGTTAATATGCTTCCTTTCTAGCATTTTGTTTCTTTTTAATAGATTACTTATCATGTATATATGCTCGGCCTTCTAAGTTCAAACATTGTGTGAATATTTTCATAACAGAATACAATAATAATAGTACTATGAGGAATTATTTTCAGCTATGTATATACTTTTATACTAACAATTTATTATGCCTAAATTAAAATGAAATTATATAATTATATATATATCTCTCTCATTTTTGTCAAATGAAAACAAAATTCAATTTAATATTTTAAAACTAAAATTATAGTCAAGAAATTATTGAGATAATGGGATATGCACACCAAATTATCTTCCAATTCCAAAACTAATTATTCAATGTGTTTTAAATTAATAATTCCTCAATCAAAAGAGGTGATTGGAAAAAAAACGTTAGGCCTAGCGTACACATAGAAATAGATATTATTATTTTTCAAATCAATTATAAACATTTTATTTTATTAACTTCTTACAAATTTTCAATAGAACAAATTACAAAAAATTATTCTAAAATTTTAACAAATTACAATAAAAAAATTTTAAAAAGACTAACTGTTTACCCCTTTATCTTTTGATAAAAAGTTTATTTGAGATAACAATTTGAAATCCTAGAGATTGAATGTACTAGTTATCCTGCAGTTACAGTTGTTGATAACAAACAAAAATTTTAAAACTCTTATAAAATATCATTAAATTGTACATAAAATTCTAAAGAATTCATACAAAAATATTTAAAATATAGAAAAATTATATGACATATTGCACTATAATGTTTGAAATTTATACAGTATCAAATGAATGAATATTATTTCAAACAATAGATGAGTAAACTGTTGTCTTTTAAACTCTGTTTATGGTTATAATTTAAAAAATTCAAAGAAATTTTCTGTAATTTATTTATTTTCAATAATTATTACAGTTTTATGAGGGAAGTAATTAAAATTTGGCAAAACTCATACTTCGCTTCATGTATTTGTCCATTTTTATCATTTTGCCTTTTCTATTCATTTTTAGTATATAATATTTTATATACGCCATATTTTGTAGAATTGCCTAAAAACCTCATCAAATAAAATTAAGTCTAAAACAAGACTAAAGCATCTCAAAGGAGCTTATATCCCCTGTAACATATATTTCCATCAAATTAGCTACCTTATTTCTAGTAAGATGAGACAAAAAATACAAGATTATCAATCAATGTTTGACAATTTTGGCAATCACAAAGTTAATCCATCAATCATACCAAACTCTCTTCTTATGAAATTAAATCTTCCCTCATTTAGTGACTTAGTGAAGATATCTGTCAATTGATTGTTTGTGCTTATAAATTTCAATACAACATCTTCATATTAAACATGATCTCTAATAAAATGGTGTCTAATGTCAATATGCTTACTTCTAGAATGTTGAATGGGATTCTTAGATGGATTTATAGCACTTGTATTATCACATCTAATAGGTATATGGTCTATATTATGACCATAATCCTTAAGTTGTTGTTTCATCCAAAGGATTTGTGTACAACAGCATCTTGCTGCAACATACTCCGCTTCAGAGGTAGAAAAAATAACTGAAACTTGTTTCTTGCTAAAACAAGAAACTAAGCATTCTCCAATAAAGTGACAAGTACCTGAAGTACTTTTTCTATCTAAAAGACTTCCAGTATAATCAGCATCTGAATATCCTATAATGTAAAATGATGAATTTCTAGGATACTATTAACCTAGATGCAATGAGCCATGTAAATATTTTAGAATTTTTTTTACTGCATTTAAATGAGACTCTTTAGGACATGATTGAAAGCGAGCACATATGCATACACTATACATTATGTCGGGTCTAGAGGTAGTAAGATATAAAAGTGATCTGATCATACCTCTATAGAGCTTTTCATTAATGCTCTTACCCTTTTCATCCTTGTCCAATTTTGTTGATGTGCTCATTAGAGTCTTGGCATTCTTGCATCCTTCCATTCCAAATTTCTTAAGTAAGTCTTTGGCATATTTGGATTGTTGATGAATATGCCCTCATTGCCTTGTTTTATTTGTAGACCGAGGAAATATTTTAGCTCACCCATCATGCTCATTTTGAATTCCCTAGTCATACACTTAGCAAATTCTTGACAAAGCAATTCATTAGTAGACCCAAATATGATATCATCAACATAAATTTGAACAATTAGAATATGATGCTTATCCTTTTTAATGAACAATGTAATATCAACATTCCTCTTTGTAAAGTTATTTTCTAAGAGAAAAGAACTTAGTCTTTCATACCAAGCTCTTGGAGCTTGTTTCAAATCATATAAAGCTTTTGAAAGTTTAAATACATGATTAGGCAAATCATAGCTCTCATAAACTTCTTCTTCTATAAAACTATTTAAAAAGACACTTTTTACATCCATTTGAAAGAGTTTGAAATTCATATGGCATGCATATGTTAAAAGTATTTTTATGACTTCTAATCTAGCTACAGGATCATAGGTCTCATCATAATTTATTCCTTCTTCCTGATTATACCCTTTTGCAACCAATCTAGCCTTATTCCTAGTTATTGAACCTTGTTTATCTAGTTTATTTCTAAATACTCATTTGCTACCTATAATTTGATGCTCTTTGGATCTAGGTACTAAGGTCTATATCTTAGTTCTCTCAAATTGGTTGAGTTCCTCTTGCATGGCAATCACCTAACTTTCATCATTAAGAGCCTCATCAATATTTTTAGGCTCAAATTGAGAAACAAAAGCAATGTCAGAAACTAAATATTTGAGATGAGATCTAGTACGTACTCCCCTTGTAGGATCACCAATGATTTGATCTTTGCGATGATCTTTTGTCAATCTTCATTCATTTGGGAGCACTTGCCTGTTTTCCTCTTGAGCTTGAGGTAGAGAATCATCTTGAAAATTTTCTTTTGTTCCATTTCCAAGATCAAGTCTTTCCATGGTACTTACTACATCATCAAGAACACTACCTTTCACAAGATCAAGTCTACTAGATTCATCAAAAATAACATACATAGATTCTTCAACAGTTAATGATTTTTTATTAAATACCCTATATGCTTTACTAGTTGAAGAGTATCCTAAAAATATACCCTCATCAGATTTAGAGACAAAATTTCCAAGGTTGTCCTTGGTATTCAATATGAAGCACTTACATCCAAATACTCTAAAGTATGATATCAAGGGCTTTCTTCCATTTCATAGCTCAAATGAAGTTTTGTTTAGGAGAGGTCTTTTGAAAACTCGATTTGAAATATAACAAGCAGTATTTGTAGCTTCTACCCAAAAGTAAGTTGGTAAACCATACGCATTGAGTATTGTTCGAGCCTTTTCAATTAAAGTTTGATTTTTCCTTTTCACTACCCCATTTTGTTGAGGTGTCTTAGGAGATGAAAAGTTATGCAAAATGCCATGTTCAAGACAAAAGCTTTCAAAGTTTTCATTTTCAAATTCTTTGCCATGGTCACTTTTTATTCTTGAAATGAAATATCCTTTTTCATTTTGAACTCTTTTAGCAAAATTTTTGAAAGTTTCAAAAGCATCACTCTTTTGAGCTAAAAAAATTACCCAAGTAAATCTAGAGTAATCATCTACGATGACAAAGGCATAGTGTTTACCTCCTAAGCTTGCAATTCTAGTAGGTCCAAACAAATCTAGATGCAGGAGTTGTAGAGGTTTTGAGGTACTTACTATATTTTTGGATTTGAATGATGACTTGTGTTGCTTCCCTCTTTGGCAAGGTTTACATGTCTTGTCTTTTTCAAATTTGACTTTTGGCAGTCCCTTTACCAGCTCTCTTGTGCTGAGGCTTTGAATTAAGTTCATGTTTGTATGACCAAGTCTTCTATGTCATAGCCAAGATTCATCACTAGTAGTCACAAGACACTTAGAGGAATGGTTAGATATTTTGTGTAAGTCTATTATGTAGGTATTAGCATCTCTATTTCCTTTAAATATCTCTTGACCATCAATAAAGGTTACATGACATTCGTTGAAAGTAAATGTTACTTTGTTTCCTTTATCACATAATTGACTTACACTCAACAAGTTATGTTTAAAGCTATCAACAAGTTATGTTTAAAGCTATCAACAAGTAAGACATCTTTAATAAAAGTAGTACCATTAATACCAATAGAGTCAATGTCAATTACCTTACCCTTAGCATTATTTCCAAAGGTAACTTTACCTCCATCAATACTTTTGATTTTATTGAAGAGTTCTTTGTCTCCTGTCATATGCCTTAAGTATCCACTGTCTACTAGTCAAGCATTTTTGTTTATTGTGGACTTGAGGTATACCTATAGAATCACAATTTAAGTATGGTTTTTAGTTACCCAAATGAGCTTAGGTCCTTGGGGGTTAGCACATTAAGGTTTCCAATGAGCCTTCCTTATCCAGCAATATTTATTTATGTGACCAAATTTCATACAATAATTACACGGTTTAGGTCTAAAAATGCTTTTTGGTCTTACAATGCTTTTGAATGCCATATTTCTATTAGACTGAGTTTGAGAACAATGGCATGCATAATCATGATTAATTGGTGTTTTTCTAAATGCATACTTCTTATACATAAAGGCATGATTAGCCTTTTGAGGTTTCTTTCTTAGGCTTACCAGACCTTGAACATCCCTCTTATGTATAGAAGTTTTAGTGTATTTTGTGCATTTATCTCTTGGTGTTGTTCCAGTAAATGTGGAGATGTGAGGTTCATTTGACTTAACAAAAGTAGTCTTGTGAGAAGATGATGATGTACCCTTAAATCCTAGACCATGTCTAATTAAGGATGGTCTTTGAGACACAATGAGAGTATCTAAGCTCTCCTTTCCTTTGTGAAATTTTGAAATGGAGTTTATAAGTTCCTCAACTTCATTTTTCAAAGTATTATTTTCTTTAAGCAAGGATTTAGTTGAGGGTCTTAAAGAGTATTCATCTAATGACTTTTAAAGAGATTCATTCGATGATTTAAGCTTAAAGTTCTCCTTTTCTAATGCATCCATTTTGATTTTCAAATCAGAAATGTTATTCTTATAAGTATTGAATTTACTTCTATATTTTTCTAGTTCTAGATTCAATACTTCTATTAAGCTTTGCTCATAATCATCATCTTCATTGTTACTATCATTATCACTACTATCATTATTGAAAAAGTATGAGTAAAGTGATCTTACCTTATCCGAAACGTGATCCTCTATAACCATGAAGCATAGATTGACTTTTTCACTTTCATTGTCATCTTTTTCACTTAAAGAGCTTTCGTCATCCCATGTGGCTTTCTGACCTTTCTCCCCATTGTCTCTTTGGTATTTGCTATTGTGCTTCTTGAGCCTTGGACATTCAGGTTTAATATGCCCTTTCTTTCCACATTCATAGCACTTTACCTCTTCTTTACTTCTTTGTGTATCATTAGAGGTATGTTTGAGGTTTCTTTACCTGAATTTTCTAGAGTTGCTCATTCTTTTCTCAATGATTGAGAGCATAGCAATGTCCTCATTTGCATCAGCACTCTTGTTTTCATCATCTTCAACTTCCTCTTGATATTTTGAAGTAGAGGCTTTTAGTACTAGAGGCTTTCTTTTTTCTGACTCTACTTCAAGCTCTCTATCTCTTTTTACTGTCATTTCATGTGTGAGAAGTTTGCCAATAAGCACGTCAGTATTCATAATGCTCATGTCTTCATTTGCCACTTCTATACCGGCAACTCTTAAACCATAATCTTTGAGAGGAAGACTTCTTAGGATTTTGTTATTTACATCTTCCAAGCTCAGGTGTTTTCCAAGTTTTCTCATGCCATTTATGATGGCTAGAAGATGGTTGATCATGTCAGTAATTGAATCATTGGATTTCATCTTGAAGATCTCATACTCTGAAGTAAGAAGTTGAATCTTCTTGGATTTAACTTGCTTAGTTCCTTCATGATAGTTTTCCAATGTTTTTCACATGCTGTAAGTTGTTGGGCAGTATTGTATTCTACCACATTCTTCAATGGATAATGAGCTTCAGAGAATTGTCATTGTCTTCTTGTTTTTGAAGTTTGTTTTTCAGGTGTTAACAAATCCTACTCCTCTCCCAAATCTCAATTGGGAGTTTCACTAACACTCTAAGTGTTACAATGGATTTTTACAAGCTCACTCCCAACTATGGTGTTTCTAAAAATGGATCACACCTAATCTAAAAGTCCCTTGTGTTTTAATGGCTCGCACAATAAACCAATTCCTTGTGTTTTAATGGCTCACACAAATAACCCTTACAAGTGTTCTACTCTTAACCCCAAAATACCCAAACTCACTTGAGTAGATGATTACAGAGAGAAACACTTACAAATCTTTATTGCTCAGAGAATGATGAGCAAAAAGATTTTCATAGAGAATAAATGTTTGTTTTGAAAATATTAAATGCACAAATACCTTACAACAAGATTTTAATTCGAAGTATTAGCTATATTCTTGTTTTGGATTCATAAATGACTTGCATTTATACTTCTATGGAGAATTATAGTCGTTTGATTGCATTTAATGCGGAAATAGTTGTTGCACCAACTCTTATTTTCACGTCTGACATGTTTCTCTTTCCTTTCACCGTCGTGATTATGATTGTCACGGTCGTGACTGTTCTTCCAAGTCGTGACTTGAGTGGTGACATTGGCCGTGAAGCATTCTAGAAGGATTTGAAGTGTATGATCATGGGCGTGACATTATATCTTCATGGGCATGAACAACCTTCCTAGCCGTGGTATAAGTGGTGACTCTGGTCGTGAAGCTCTCTGGAAGAATTTATCATGTCTTTTCACGAGCGTGACTTTCTTTCACGGGCGTGACTGATATGATCATTCACGGTTGCTATCATTCTTCATGACCGTGAACTTTAAATGTTAGATAGTTGGCGTTAAACTTCATCACGAGCATGATATATAAGGTCGCAGGCGTGAACATGCTATTTCTTCTTTTTTTTGTCTTTTTAAGATTAGTCTTCCATTCTCCATTCTTGCTATCATATTCCATACTATGTTCAATAAACTTAGAAAATAAGTATGTTAAATACATTATTGCTATTTTATTTGTTAGCATCAAAATGACAGAAATACCCCTCAAGGTTCAACATGTTGCATGGAATGAATTGTCTTAGAAACTTTTGTTTTTGCACTGGAATCACCCCTGTTAGAATGATCAACTGTAGCCCGCATGAGCAACACCAAGTCTACCTCAAAAGTTGAAAATCTCCACTGCAACTCCATAGAGATTTCTGTGATTTTGCTTTCTAGATGTTCCAGAGCATCACGCAAGTTGTCCACACATTCATATATGCTTTCCACACCATCAGCATCTTCTGGCCCGATGATCCCTTTAATTTATGCAACCCGCTCACAAACAGCATCAAGCATTGCACCACCAGCCATCTTTTAGACAGCCAAGCTCTAATACCAAATTGTCACAGGGTCCAAGTTTGAGTTAAATGACAACAAGAAATCTGAAACATACTATGCAACCAAGCGATCCTACAAGGTTCAGTCAATACACGATTTATACATGTTAAAAAAGTCAAGATGTACAAAAATTGAGTAAAGCAATAAGAACTGATATTACGGGAAAACTCTCAACCTTATATTCGTTGCTATATAGAATTTGTAATGCTTCGAATTAGTTTTACTAATTTCAGTTATAATTTTTATCTTTAAATAATTTTTCAAAAAATCATTATCTTTATATAATCTATTATAATTAAATAATTTAATTTAAATATAAATATATTATTATTTTAATTTCTTACACGTTTTTATACATATAATTATTTTGAATTTTACTATATAAAAAATGATTATTATAAAAATATAAATTAATATTTTAAATTATAGTAAATATTATTATTTAATATAAATAATAAATTTCTAGGTTGATATTGATGATAAATGGATTATATTTTTATAGCATTTTTCATACTGTATATAATTTTAATTTTTTATAAGTAATTTATAATTACCAAAACAAATCAAAATAAATTCGGTTAAACCAAACCTATATCATAATTCAATAATTGGTACGGTTTTGAAACATTGTATATAAGTAGAGAGAATGAATGGGAGCATCCATATGTAAGAATGAATGGGAGCATCCATATGTAAGCATGAATGGTAGCATCCACCTCCCTTATTTTACTTTTTGCCTTTTCCATCCTTATGAATATGCATCTTTTCAGAAAAGATCATCAATATTGAGAAACGGTGGAAATTCCTAATCTTTTTAAGGAACTTGAAGACGAATCCACTGATAATGATGAAGAGGAAGGGGAAGCACAGAAGGGTTTAAGCTCAAGGCCAAATAGCAGGCATGGGTACCATCTGGTTAGAGGGAAAATGGAGCATGGAATAGAAGATTTAGTAGTAGCAGAAACTAGGAATTTCAATAGCCATGATTTAGAGCTTTATGCAATTTTTGATGGCCATTTTGATCGTCATGTTGCTAAATACTTTCAATCTCATCTATTTGATAGCATACTCAATGAGGTCCTAAAAACAAAAAGAACCTCTAGCAGGAATTTTTCAAGTTGGAAATTCACTTTCTTGAATTTCTTTTTCTTTTTTAATTGCACGGACTGATTTCTCCAAGAATCCAAAACGAGCAATAAAGGATGCACACAAGACTACAGATGAAGAGATTCTGGAAGGAGTAGTTGGTTCAATATGAGGATTAACAGCAATCACTGCAATTCTAATAGACCACAAAAAGGTAATAGTGGCTATTGTTGGGAACTCTAGGGCTGTTGTGTAGAAATGGTGTGGCCAGGCAGTCAATCGGTTGATCGTGAACCCCACAGGAGAAGGAGCTTGTTGAGAGCAAAGGAGTTGTGACCCAAAGGCCATGTGGTTTTTTTTTTAATTTTCGGGCTCGGGCATGGGCTTGAACTTAATTACATAAGCTAGTGATTGAAATTATTTATAAATTTCTCTGAATAATTTAGGGAGTGTTGCATGTGAGGATGGCTCATTAGCAATGACGAGGGCATTTGGGGATGGAAAATTAAAAGAACTCGTTACTTCTGAACCTGATTTCATTACTGAAATCATCCATAAGGATGCTGAATTCCTTATTTTTGCCAGTGATGGCCCATGGAAGTTTAAAGAAGATCGAACTCTTCAGCTTCACAAACCATTATTGGCTTTAGTATTTAGAACATTTTAAAATGCTTCAAAACATAATAGAATCAGTTCTGTGTCACAATTAAATTTCTCTGTTCATGCAGGTGATGTCTAATGAAGAAGTATGCGATTGCATTAGAGAAATTGAAGACGCACAAGAGGCATTAGAGAACTTGATAGCAGAGGCACTAGCAAGATTATGGATGATATCTCTTGCATAGTTGTGAATTTTAACTCTTTTAAGTGTTTTGAGAAAAAAAAAAAAAACATTATCATTTTTATGTGGTAATAAATATTAAATAGTACCAGTTTATCCACGATATGATGTGAAGACAAGTTTAAGAAATCTGCTGTAATATAGTAGTCTGCAGCTGGGACATCTAATCTGCCTGTCGTTGAGAATATTGCTGTCTTCTGCTCTTAATTTATCGACATTTATATTCATCTTGCTAGAATTGGGTATTCGAAAAAAGTCCAATCTGTGGCCATTTCTAGTAACCAAGTCAACTTTGTAATCCCCTCTACAGAATTATGTTGAAGTTTTAATCCTCTACACATATAAACCATTCCGATTAAAATCTTCAAAGATCCTTCTGTAGTTAGGAACGAATTGCAGACACTGCCAAAACACAACGCTCAAATTCCTTCCCGAGTTCCATAGGATCAACATTCACTCAAAAACTCCAAAAGAATACAAAACTTCGAGTAGTTCAATCCATATGACCAGACATAAAATAAAAACTGCCTTCAACACTCAACTGGCGCAAAAATTGTTCTGCTTCTGTTAAAAACTTGCAGTATATGAACAGACATAAAATAACAATCCTCAATATTCAACATAAAAATACTTTCGTTAAAAGCCTATGTAAATAGAAAAATCAATGTATTACCTCAGATTGTGAACTTGTCTGGCTTCAATATCCTGGAGTCTTAGAGTTACAGCTCTCTTGTGAGCTTCCAGGCCTTCAACTTCAGCCATGGTAGCCACATACGGACCAAGCTTTCTCAGACCTTCCTCCGTCAAAGTTTGTACAGTCATGTATTTGAGGAATGAATCCAGTGAAACTCCACCGTACATCCTTGCATATCCATATGTAGGCAAGACATGGTTTGTCCCGCTTGCATAATCTCCAACACTCTCCGGCGTCCATTGCCCCAAGAATACAGAACCTGCATTGCCAATCATCCAGGGTTTAAATTCATCATTTGTTTATTTCATAGAGATTTAAAATCTTATTTCCCCCCTTTTTGTAGGTGTTCAGAGCATTGGAGCATAAATTCAGGGTTCAAATGTATCTAAATCCTCGAAATAACATGCATAGTTCTCAATCACATCAATCAAAACTTGCATAATTTATTAAGGACTAATTGACAAAATAATCCAAAACATTGAATGCTTTTATGATTTTATCCTATTCTTTTAATTTTTTAACTATATCTTAATTTCAACATTGTCAACAATTTTAGCCAACTTAGTAAAGACAACCAAAATATACATGTAAAATCCAGAAAACTTATTAATTGAAATATATATATATATATATATATATATATATATATATATATAAATATTTGACTTATTGTGTAAATTTTTTTTTTTGTAAAAAAATAATTGGTTTTATTTATTAATTACTAGAACAAAATTAATATAAATTCCTTCTTAAATTAAAAAGAAAAAGTAATTTATATTTACTAGCATTAAAAATAAGTAAAAATAAGATAACATATTTTGTCAATTGATGAAATTTAGTTGGGTTTCAGGTTAAATTTCTTTCTTTCTTTTTTTTTTTTTTTACCAAATTGACTAAAATTGTTACATATGTTAAAGTTTGGATTAAAATTAACAAACTTAAAAGAATAGGATAAAAAAAACTGCAAGTTTAGGATCTTTTTATCATTAAGGCCTTGACTAGCTTCAACATACTGTTCCAGAAAAAGTAGAGACAAATTCCAAATTGATATTCATTTCAAGAATTTGGGCATAAATAGACTTTGCAGAAACCATATCATTGTATCAAGGCAAAGGGTATCTAAGTAGCCATAAATTCCATGTGGAACACCTACATTGCTAGAGACTAAAAAGAACTCTTTCAGGTAAGAAATAATCTTGGTAACAAAACAGAGCTGAAAGGGCAATTATCGAGGTTGAAATTGATAGCCATAAGAGGATCAAACATGATGATAACTAGACCTGGCCGCAAATTGGGCCCGCAGGCCTAATTTCTTCCTTCTTCTTTTACCTTGTCCAAGCCCCGTTGGGGTTCAGTCAGGCTACCAGAGTTTATAAAAAAACAAAAAATTTAATGGAATGTAAAATAATCTAATGTGCTATAAAGAAATTTATAAAAGTTGACTACCAAAACCTAAATAATCTAATATACTATGAAAATTAATTAAATACAAAAATGAATTATCTCATAACAGATTATCCAGAAAAAAAAAAAGGATTTTTCTTGGGTTTGGTGCGGGCCTACACTCAGATTCCTGTCCAAACCCAGGCAAAATGGCAAAGGCCGAGCAGATACCCAGTTGCATGGCCAGGTCTAAATGATAACAATAAAGGGAAAAAAATAAGAGTAAAGGAGCAGAAATCATCATACAAACAGAGAATACCTGCATTCTCAATAGAACTCTCCCACTTTTCTGCATCTTTTACATTAACAATCAGATGCTCAGGTGCGTATAAGTTTGAAAAAGAAATTGCCTGCAGAAACCAATACAGCAGCTTTCACAGTTACAAATATGGAAAGAGCAGTAATCATAGCTTTGAGGTCCTATAAATTTCATTTAGAGGGCCTTGTATGACTAATGAAAGACATTTTTCAAGTTCAATTCAATCATCATAGCCCGCCCATGTCAGTGACACCAAAGGACTATTGATATTGTGATTTAAGAGATGCATGTTATTGCAGTTTCGATATCCACTGACATCCAATCCTATTGTATATGAAATTGGAATGCAATAAAGCAGTTACCGCAACTTTAGATAGTTAGGAAGCTCAGAACAGTCAGTTAAGAGCATAAGACCAACCTCAACCATATCACGAGCAAAGACAATAAAACTATGGCCCAGTGCTTTTGAAGCATATTCTCCCCTTGGTAGGCTGTTACATTGCTTACTGATTTCCTCTTCAATAGCTTTCAAATCAACATCATCTCCAACAATTACTAGAACAACCTGGCTATCAGGGCCATGCTCAGCCTGGAACATTGATAAGAACATCAGGCTGGATACAACCATTTACATAACAGGAAAGAAATAATTCATTTTTGTATTTGATATTTACTAGCATTTTATGTGCAGTAAAATCTGTGTTATAGAAATGAATAATTAAAGCACAATCATTATAGGCAAGATATTGACTTAATAATATCACTTGGAGATATTATTAACACGAAAGAGACAAGCCAACAAACTGAGGCTGGACACAACCATTAACATAACATGAAAGAAAGGAGTGTTTCCTGTGCAGTTAAATTCATGTCTTCTACAAATGAATAATTAAGGCATGAAGAATGACCTTATTGTCCAAGATGTTGACTTAATAATATCAATGGGAGATCAGATCATAAACCAACAGACTCAACAACATACAATTGTACAGAAGAAATGTTCAGAGTATCATATTGAGTGAACTGTAGAAACAAGTCCCAATGACTTTTAGTTGGAGTAGGGCTTCTAGCATACTGCAACCCATTAATAACATATGTATATGTTAAACTCTTCTGAGCAGTCTGAATTTATTTTAATTTCACTGGCTTTTATCTACAACCAAGTCTATCATAGTGTATAACTCCATTGAATCATGAAGTAGTCAGGCACACACGATAAACAAATGCCTACATATGTACTTCACCAGAAATGAGCACTTCAAGAATATAGTACATTATCAGTGAAAAGAAAAGGTTAATCACCTGGGATAGTAAATCTGCAGCTATATGGATGGGACTAGCATGTCTGTCCGCAATGACTAAAACTTCTGAAGGTCCAGCAGGCATGTCAATTGAGATCATTGCCTCACTGTTCTGTTCATAAATAAAAGCAACAAGAAACTGAGTCAATCTAGAAACAAGCATTTCCAGTACTAGAAAAAAAAAAAAAGCATTTGCATGATAATAATTCATTTCACATAATTTTATGTATATTTTATGTATACAGTGGGAAAGAGAAGTACGTTTCATCCTTGAAAGCAGCATGGCAACTTCATGCAAAAAATGCAGAATAATAAGCCTTCTATACAGAATAGACATTATGAAAATAAATAGTTCTACAAGTGAGAAAAAGATATTACTTGGAGAATCATTTTGGCAGCTGTGACATACTGATTTCCTGGTCCAAAAATCTTCTCAACCTGAAAACTATAATAATAAATTCTTGTATGCTAGGGGAAAAAAAAAAAGTAACAATCTTGTATTTAAACTTGAAACTTGAAAACTAAGAAGTATTTAAAGTATGTTATTTGTTTTTGTCCAATTTTTATATAAATACTTGTCCAATTTTTATATAAATACTTATGTTCCATAAGCAAAATCATGTAATCAAGCTGAAATATGATCATCTTACCCTTATTTTTTTGTTTTACTATTCCATATCCAACTAAAAATCAAACAACTCAGAAACAGTAGGCATTCTGATTAAAAGCTCAACCTTTTATGCAGAATTTTCATAATATTTAAAGTTAGAACTGGAAATTTACAATATCTTACACACAAATGGCATAAATAAACACTTTGCGAGAGAGACTTTCTGATTCAACAATTCAAATGACAAATAAAATACTTCTAACATTAAATTTAAAGTGATTAGAATTTCTGATTAATACTTTACTTCCTTTTACAATTTTTTTTATAGTATTTTAATTGGAATCTGAAATTTATTATTTATTCACAAACAGAAGGCATAAATAAAAACTTAGTGGGGTAACTACATTTTTTTCATCATCAAATTTAATATTAAGTAAAATGCAGCTTAAATTAAGGATTATAAATGGAATGAACAAACACACAATTAAAGATCTACAAAATAATTGAACAATTTATTATCAGCTTAAGATAGTTGATAAAAATCATGACCTTAGGGCAGGATTCCGTTCCCCAAGCCATAGCTGATATAGCCTGCAGATTGGAAATCCAGTCTCACATAAATTCTATAGACACCGAAAATATCCAAATGTAGCACTGCATTTTGTAACAAGTTCTATATGTTTTCCAACCTGAGCTCCACCAGCTTTAAGGATGTGAGTGACACCTGCCTTCTTAGCACAGTACAATACTTCCTGCAGGGCATTCATCAAAATCTGTGGCTAAATTTGTAAATTCTAAACAACTGCAAGGGAAAAAAGATATGCAATTCTGACCTTGCATATGCTGCCATCTTGACTTGGAGTTGCCAGAACAATGGTTTTACACCCAGCAATCTGTGCAGGCTAGTTTATGGAATAAGCAAAAATGTCAACAAAATGAGCTTGCCTTGACAGTGAAATTTATAATAAATGTTAAACCTACTTGAGCCAGCCAACCAGCCAAAACAATTAATATAATACATCCAATTAACTTACAACTGAAAGCATCAGAGCTGTTGAAGGCAAAACTGCAGTACCCCCTGGAACATAAAGACCTACAGAAGAAATGCTCCTTGCCACTCTTTTGCATCTAACACCCTGAAATATTTCGTAACACAATAAGCTTCATATTTGTACAAGGAAAAACCATGAACCAAGCGCTGGAAAATACTTACTTTCATGTTCTCAACATATTTCTCAGATGCTTTTTGAGCAAGATGAAATGCATATATATTATCATATGCCACATCAAATGCTTCTTTAACATTTATATCAAGCTGTAATGGGCAAAATGAACAATAGGATCATAAATCTCATTCAAGTTCAAGGACTAAGGAAGGAAAATTGTAAAAACGGTTCACCATGGCAGATTAGAGATATGAGAAACTTCTTGTCTTGGCAGATATCTTTAAGAAAATTACCTCTGGGTCAGGAAGCTCTGATACAAGCTCAACAATCTTCTCCAGCTTGGCTTTGTCAAATTTTACTGTATAACTACAATAGAAACATATGATAATCATTGGCTTGACCTCACCACTAAAAGAGGCAAACAAATGAAATAAAAAATTGACACTAAAAAAAGTCTTTGGGAGAGCCATCATGAAGAACACGGCAGCTCCAAGTAAGAAGGAAAAAGAAAAAGCTTATAATAAGAAGGATAAGTCGCATATATCCACTTCAAAATTAGCATTATTAAGATTTGAATTGTTAACTTTTGAAAACTGAATTAAATGGTGCTCAACTTGATAAATTCAAACTTTGAATTTAGTCCTTCCATTAAAATACCATATATTTTAATCCCTAAGGTTTTAACCTAGACAACAATTTAGTCCTTGAGTTATCAAACCAAACAACATGTTAATTCCTAAAATGTTTAAAGGTGTGATATTATAATATATTATCTATCTACAGGGTAAGTAAATCTATGGTTATTAAAAAGTATGTTTTTCCAAAAGTTAAGGAGCATTTAATTAACCTTGAAAAATGCAAGGCATCAAATGTACATATAGACAAGGGGTTTTATAATTAATTTAACAACTACAAGAACAACAAGAATATGAAGCACCAACTCTTTAACTGCAGCATCACCTCTGCTCCGTACATCATCCACAATAGGATTGACCTGAAAAATGATTAAAAAAATATAAATACATCATTTATCAATCAAGTATTCATGAAAAAATTATAGAAGAAATTGCAAAACAAAAGGCTTACAATGTTGAAAATTGAAGAGAAATCTATCCGAGGACGAGCTTTCAAACTCTCAACCTCTGAATGGGAGAGTTCTGATAAACGATAAGATTTCATCGCACACCGTATTCTGTTCAAAGTAGACCCTGCCAAGACAACAAACTAGAAGAAATTAAAGGATAAAAACAAGAAGAAAAAAAATAATAAAAATAAGTAGCATTACATGCAGATTTTATTATTTGACTAAGAAAATTTAATAGCTAACTTTTCATCAAAGCAAGAAAATCACATTAAAGTTAAAAAATTTCGTTATAATGAAAACTAGTTAACCTATATCAAAATGTTTATATTTCATGTACATATCCATAAGAACCATGAGGATTGTTATTTCCGTATCCATAACCAAAGTCATATGCTTATCATATATTTGATTCTTTGTAAATTCAAAACTTTAAGAAATAGGCACTGAACCACAAGGCTATGAATCCATTAACATGTTTTTTAGAAAGATAAACAAATCAATTGATTGATGATTCCACAAATGGTACCCAAACCACATTTGCAGGTAACAATAGGTTTTCCGAATTGTTGCTTATCTAATTAATAATTTCTTATAGCCATTGTTTATATTTATAATATGTCCAACATATAAACCAGTACAGCTACCATCACCATCATTTCTGATTAGAAAAAAAATTTCAGACATTTAGCTGTATAACATTTTTCACACTTAAATTTATAATATAAATATTTCATTTTGTTTCTCTTAAAATACAATAGTAAAAACTATAGCATAGGTCAGAGAAAGAGTGAAAATGAGAATGCATGTGATGACAGAAAAACAACTAAACAACTATACCTCTAGGAAAACAAAGATGAGAAGGTCGATATGAGCACCTTGGAGCACCAAGCAATTGAAAGGATTTGATCCGCTGACAGCATAAAAGCTGAGAATCCATCACACTGAAGAATCAGAATAATAAGAAATGAAAACAAAACTCGAATTGTATACATACAACAAAAAAAGTTTGACCCTCTGATTATTATGTGTTAACATTACAGTAATGAACAATAGATTTCAACCGTAGAGTAGTAAGGTTCAATCTATTTCCATAACCTATAAACCTAGAGTCACTCTATTTAAACTTTCACAAATAAAGGAAAAGGCATTGAAAAAAGCAACCACAGATCAGGAACCGTGAATCAGGTAGATTCTAGTATAATTTTGTTTTTTACAAAGTGAAAGCAACATTGTTTTTAAAAAAAAAATAAAAAAAAAAATAGATGAGGAGATAAAAGAATATAAACAGAATTATTCAAAACAAAGTCACTGGAGAAATCACCCATCTTTCGTCATATCAAATTGTATCAAAAGCATAATATTGGAGAAGCCAATTATTATAAACTATTATAGAGAACATAAAAAGCAAGTTGATTTTGCAACAATGAAGTAGATAGAATAAACAGTGAGGCTGCTGGACGGGTGTTACAGAGATTATTAGTAAGTAGCATACTCATTTTTAACCAAAATGTGAAGCTTCTCCTCAAGTGCAGAGCTTCAAAATTGACATGAAAAATTAAATTCTAAGGCAGCAGAGACAAACAAAAACCAAAAGAATAAAACAAAACCTCGCGAATCTCAGCAATTTCATCCAACATTAACCAAGAAAACAAAAGTGAAATAGTTCATTCTACCATTATAAAAATAACAGAGAACGAAAACCATCCATATAGGGAAATCATAGGAGTTCAAAAAAAATCCACGGCAGTTATTTCTATGCTACTATACGCAATGTTTAGATGAGAAAAAGAAAAATCACCAGAAAGTGTTGAGAAGTATTATCTCCGACAGATTCGCAGAGAAAGGATCGGGGAATCAAAAAGAGAGAGAAATGAGGAAGAGTGAGTGGGTTTTCCAGTAAAACTATGCCGTTTTAGATACTTAAAAGTCTTAAAAAGAAGTTTATAAATAGATCATATGGGTTGTTATATTATGGCTTAGATCCATATTATACTGTGGGAGATATTATATTATAGATGCAGATTAATATCGCATTATGAATATATTTTTTTTCATAAAAGTGTACATTTTTTCAGAAAATAGATTTTATTAAACTAATAGATATAAAATAGATTTATTAGTTATAATTTACAAATTTATCATTTTTAA
The DNA here is from genome assembly GCA_023653625.1 of Triadica sebifera. Taxonomy (NCBI): domain Eukaryota; kingdom Viridiplantae; phylum Streptophyta; class Magnoliopsida; order Malpighiales; family Euphorbiaceae; genus Triadica; species Triadica sebifera. Next base: position 17,025,932 of record CM042906.1, read on the forward strand.
ACTTATAAGTTCATTAATTATAATTTACAAATTTATCGTTTTAAACTTATAGTTTAATCTTTTTGAACTTACAGTTTAATTTTTTTGAACTTACAAATTTATCGTTTTAAAATTAATTATTCAAAAATTACAAGTTTTCCTTTTATAAATTACAGGTTTATCATTTTGAATATATAGTTTCATTATTTAAAAGTTACAGTTCATCATTTAAAACTTACAGATTCATCGTTTACAACTTATTATCTCATCATTTACAGATTTATCGTTTACAACTTGTAAATTTATCATTTTAAACTTGCAAGTTTATCATTTTAAAACTACAGATTCATTTTTTGGATTTTATAGGTTTAATATTTACAATCGTTTACTTCATGTAAGTTTATCGTTTTAAATTCGCAGATTTATCATTTTTAAACTAACAAGTCTCACTTGTAAGTTTATCGTTTAGATTTTGTAAATTCAACATTTATAGATTTATTGTTTATAACTTGCAGATTTATTGTTTACAACTTGCAGATTCATCATTTTGAAACTATATATTTATCTTTTTTAAATTTACAAGTATCACTTGCAGCTTCATTCTTTTTTAAACTGCAGACTTATTATTTAGATTTTGCAGGTTTAATATTTATATATTTATCGTTTACAACTTAAAAATTTATTATTTTAAACTTGAAAATTTATTCTTTTGAAACTATAGATTTATCGTTTTTAAACTTACATGTATCACTTACAGATTTATCGTTTATAACTTATAAATTCATTACTTATATATTTATCATTTAAGAATTCATTATTTTTATCAAATATATTATCTTTAACCTCCAACAACTCGATTTTTTCTATTTATATTACTCATTTTAGTTCAAATATCTTTATTTTCAACTATTTTCTTTCATAAAAAATTAAAATTAAATATTTTGATCTCAAACATTAATAACAATCATTACAATATTCAAAAATACTCAAAATAAAATCAAATTAAAAATTAAAAAAATTATCTCACTCTAAAAATAAACTAAAAATATATTTTTTTTCTTTTATCTCTGAAGAAAAATAATATTAAAAAAAGAAAAAGAAGATAAAAAAAGAAGAATAATACATTAAAAAAAAAAGAATAATACTTTGAAGAAGAAGAATATCGTAGATACAAAATTAAAAAATAGTGTCGTACTAATTAATGGCACACAAAACATCATAAATTTGCATAAATCAAATTAAGAGGGAAATAAAAAATAATAAAATAAAGGAAATTCTCAATACAACCAAAAGTAAATAAATAAATAAATAAGAAAGAAAGTTTTAAAATAGATTCTGCTTATTAATTGTTGAGTCACTCTTTGATACATTCAACATACTATAGGGTTCTTATATTTTATTAATTGATTTAATTTTTTTTAATTTATTTATTTAGTTTAATAATTCATTTTTTCATATCAATCATTTATTCGTCAATTAATGATTCAAATTTACAAATATATGATGTGGAGAAATTGTCATTAATGAATGGTTTTATATTTGATTACATAATATTGAGATTTCAAAAATTATCAAATTTTCCTTTGAATATATACTATACCGATATTATAAAAAAAATAATTTAAAAATTAAAAAATTAAAAAAATAAGAATATAAAATAAAATAAAATAAAATTCATAATCCCTTTAATACTCCAAATTGGGGTATTAAAATTTAAGGAAGAAATGAAAAATTTTAACACTACAAATAACTTAAATTACTTTATTATTAACATTTTATACTCTTTACAAGTGCAAACTCTTCCTTTCTATTTAAGCAGTGCAGAGTTCATATGTATATTTTGAAACACAACCTTATATATTGTGCTGATTGTGCAAGACCCTGTAATTCTATGAATATGCAACAGCTCATGGGCTATCTTGAGATGGAGTTATATCACGGAAAACCTGCAACCTGTTGCTCTTCTTCTTCATGTTGAAATCTTTCTTGCCATCAAAACATAAAGAACGCCGCACCGATGGATTCCTTGGTGAAACAGAGTTGCTCAATGTGTCATAGTTATCCTTTAGATCAAATGCTTCAAGCCTTTGGCTTATAGTTTCTCCAGGACTTTGATAATTAATATTGGAATCCACATTTTCATCATTACGTTCTTTATAATTCCAATCATTATTAAAACAAGGGCTCAGATCTTCTCCAGTTAGTAACTTCTCTTCTCCTTCTTCAATCATATCTGCCCAGCTCTTATGAGCTAATTTAGTTGAGCTGTTCCTTCCCAGACTTTTATCTCCAACAGTATCTGTTGGTTTCATCTTGCCAGAAATCTCATATTCCCTGCCAATTGAAGCTTCTGACATTCTGGGTTGTGAAAATGGTTCTAGCGCTTCTGCTTCTGTGCTCTTCCACTGAGCAACCTCACTCCATGACCATCCTCTCCAATTTCTCTCAGGAGGTAAGAACATACTGGACTGAGTATTTTCAAATGGTCTCTCATTTCTTTCTTCTTCCAATCTTCCTCTTGCCTGATCACCTTCACCAAAACTCCAAGAAACATGCCTTGGTTGTGTATATAGAACAGCCGCAGGGGAACCACGCATTTCCTTATGCGAAGAACCTTTCCTCCAGTCATTGTCAACTCTAGCTTGTTGAGAAGACAGCAAACCATCTCCCATTCCAGTGCCAGGTGATGCCGAAGACTTGCGGTTCTCTTTGTCTGCTCCGGTTTGTGTTAACACTGATTTTGAATCCAATTCAGTAAGCAGCTGAACAGCACGCTCATAGGATTTAGCGTAAGACTCATCCATCTTTTTGCTTCCGCATGAATCACTTACTGCCTGAATCAGAGACTTTGCTTCAGGGATTCTGTTCATATGCATCAAGCAGATTGCCAAGTTGCATTGCTTGTTATAATCTGGCTCCAAAGACAGGGCTTTCCTACAAAATAATAATGTACCATGAAAAATGAACCTCTTCACCTTCATATATGTGTAATATAGTCTATCCACAAGTCCAGATACATTTTAAGTGCAGAATAATACTTACCTATAACATTGTTCAGCTAAACCGTAGTCATGATGCTGTAAGTAAGCCCAGGCCAAGTTTCCCAATATCCTGCATCATTAAAGGTTATAACTGAAATTAAAGTTCAAAGATCTTTAATTTGTTGTTGAGATTAAAAATTCAAACATCTGCAGTAAAAAGAAGAGACAGGAAGGAAAGCCACCTGGATCTTTCTTGTTCAACAGTTATTTGAATCTTCTTCCCTTGAGATCTTGCAATCTTTGTTTTCTTTCCACCAAAAGCTATTCCTTCTTCTATGTTCTTCAATTTGCAATGCAGCATTTCAATCTCTTCTTCAATCCTTCCTGACCTCTGTTACGAGTTAAAACAGACAATATGCATTATACCTGTATATAGGCAGCAATATTTATAGAAGAATGGCAAACTATCATAAAAGCTTCAGCAGCACACTTCATATGAAATCAGTTTCCACTATCTTAAACAGGAAACTCGCACATACGTACATCAACAATACATGCTTCTCTTGCTTATACTCCATACAATACCTTGAAATGACTACAATGTTATATTGCTTAGATTCTACTGCCTATTAGTTGAGAACATTCACATTGCTCCTTAATTAAATTGGTTATATCTTGGGAGATTTGTCTAACCAAATTGAATTCCATTTCCTTCAAAAATGCCCACAGAAAACTTGCAGTGCTCACCTATTCCATTATAAAACTTAATCTGACAAAAACTAGTGAATATAACTGGATCGTATGAAGATAGAAATCAAAAACTGCAGAGATGATGCTAACTAATGAAAATATAAGCATAAAAAAGATGTGATTTACCTTGTAGAGTTCAACTAGCACATTGTCTAGAGATTCCTGAAAGGCATAAAAAAAGATGTGATTTACCTTGTAGAGTTCAACTAGCACATTGTCTAGAGATTCCTGAGAGTCAAAGGGGCAGAGATGACGGAAAGATTTTATTGCCTCTATGGCCTCATCAGATCGATTCAATTGTTTCATCACTACTGCCATGTCTTTCAAGGCACTATCAACCCGATCCCCTGCATTTATAGCAGCCCAGAACAAGGAAATGGCTCTGCTTGGATCTTTGTCTATCAACTGTAATAAAGGAGTTGAATCAAATAAAACATATATAAAATATAAACTAAATAAAAATGATAAATTTCATGTAAGTTTCAAAACCGGAAGCTTAAAATGGAATCTAGAAGGGAATACACAATGAGTATAAAAACCGAGGTAACTTTGATTTTTTTGGTTTCCCAATGAAATTGATGAGAAAGTAACCCTGAGGGTTCTTATCACATAAGCTAGTTATTATCTTTTTCTTCAATGCTTTGATACTTGATTATTTTACTAAATCCCAATGTTCAACTTCAAGGCATCTAGTATTCCATTCTTTTTTTTTTCCTTTAATTCAATACGTTTGACTAGTGCAAATAACTCTTCTTCATATAAAAGTTCAAAATGATGCCATTGAAATTTTACAAACATTGCAAAATAAATCGAATGAATTCGGCTTCAGGTACCAATTAAATATGTCAAAACATATGGCATTGAAAAACAAATTGCCTATGTCGGATATGAATTGACCACAAGAGGTAATGGAACCAAAAATCAAAACCCATGACAGCCAATAAAATAAAAAGTTCAGAAATTACTAATCAATAGTATTTCAATAATCTGAAGGTTCAAGGAATCTTAAGAAAAAAGGCCAAACTAAAAGAGATAATTTTGAAATTCACTATGCATGAAGTAAACAATTAAAAGAACAAGCATGGTACTATCTTAAAGTAACAAGAAATTAAAGATTGGAAGAAGAATCCCATAACCATAATCAATCTAATTAAGGAAAAGAATTCTCAAAATCAGAGCAAAATGAAAACCACAAAACAACATATACAAAAAAAATTAAACAAATCCCAGAAAACCAACGGTAACTTCATAAAACCTTAAACCTCCACTACAATTCAAGAGCATTTTTCGTGCCAATTATTACCCATCGTGCACCCCAAAAGAAAGTCCAGAAAGAAAAGCAAATTCTTCAAACGGAAATACAAGAAAAAGAAAAGCAAAGCAAAAAAATTGCGAAAAAATATAAACAAGAAAGAACTCACCTGAGCATGTTTTGCCCTGACATAGGGAGAATCACCAGCAGGCACTTTGTGAACGACATGAAAGAGATCACGTTTGCACCCAGATGGAACCCGCTTTCCCTCCGACATGGGTATCGGCGCTGAAGAATGAGGCGACTTCCAAGACGCCGGCGGCGTCGAAAAGCCCCTTGCGAGTATATTCTTGTCGTGGTTGGACCACATTATCAATAATTTTTAAAGCTGTTTTCTTGAATTTTGAAAGTAAGTGTGATTCCACAGCAATCGATAAAAGAAATATATTTTTCTTTTTCTACGAAGAGGAATGTTAGTTTATAGTGAATTTTCTTGTGGGAAAGCAAAGGAAAATGAAGAAGGTGGAGAGGTGTAAGATGATTGGGGAGCAAGGGTCGAACGAAAGAGAAAATGTGGAAAAAGAACTAGCCGTTTTATAACTACTAGCCGTTGGGGCTCCACACGTGTGTTCGTCGCCCTTCACACGTACTGGTACCGCCATTTATTAAAAAAGTTATTAATATAAAAATGGGAACAATTTTGTTTAATAATGTTAATTTTGGATTCAAAAAGGGCTAACAGTCACTCATATACATATAATAAATGTAATACTTGTAAAATTATTTATATATATATAATTACACGTAATTATATAATTATATAAATAAAAATGATATATATATATATAAAATAACATACAACTACATGTAATTATATAAAATAATATAAAAAAATTATAAAAAATAATATATAATTATCAATAATTATATGTATAAGATCAAATTCTTTAATTTTTATAAATTTACTCATTATAATACTATTATTTATTAAACAATTTAAAATTTTTTTATTGGTCACGACGACACCATAAATGCCGACGTAGCTCCGCCCTGAGGACTAATCTGGTATAAAATCCTACTTTAAGAAATAAGAATCCAATTGGACTAAAGAAAACTGTGATAACTAATTTATATGATAAATACAACAATTTTTCATATTTAAATTTTAAATATTGAATTAAAAATTTAAATGTAAATATAATTATCAATATTCAATGTCTAATATAAAAATATTATTATTAATTTGATATATATATATTCAACATCTAAGAAGTAAGGAGTAAAAAGTGTTACTCTATGTCCATCGTTTTGTGAAGAGATGTATCCCTTCCTAACTCATTTCTATTTCATCAAAATAATCATTTATACTATTTACACCTTTACCATTAACAATTTTTCATATTTAAACTTTAAATATAAAATTAAGTACTTAAATGTAATTATAATTATCGATACTCAATGTCTAATATAAAAATATTATTAACAATATATATATATATATATAAACATATGTCTAAGGAGGAAGGATTAAAAAGTGTTACTCCATAATTTTGTGATCAAATTTTAAATATCCTACGATACTTAACGTATTGTCTGGTAAGTAACATTTTTTTTAGAATTTAAATACAATATGATACTGAAATACCCTATTAATTGAAAATAGCAATATAACATCAGTGTATCGTATGTTATGAGGTAGACAAATGATATAAACCAATATAAATTTTACATAACAGTTTAAAAAAAAAATTTATTGAAATATTATTAATTTAAAATATGGATATTGTTTGAAATAAAAATATTATTTTTTTTCTTTCATTTTCTTGAATTACAAAGATAGATTATATTAGTTACAACATGTGTAATTACTTATGTGCTTGTAATATATATATATACTCATAGATCCTTCAATGTTGACTTTGATTGTTTCAAATTATATTATTATTTATTTAAAATATGAATATATAGTCAATTTTTATATTGATTCATTTGTTCATCAGTCTTCTTATGGATATCCACATGATTATTGGATGAATTATATCACATACAAATATATCCTATAACAGATAAGATTGATATGAACAACACTTATTAAGGTTATAAAATCAATACATTCAATGAAGTAAGTTCATTGTTTAACATTTTTCCATCTAAACAAACTATTTCTACTAGTGATTATTTAATTCTACATTATACATATTTTTATAAATATAATTTTTAATTTTTTTATTATTTAGTTATAAAAATAAAATTTTTCATCATCTTTCTCTTTTTGAGAAAAGTGATTTTTCTCCTCATATTTAATAAAATACTATTTGCTTAACAAAAAAATCAAAACATTACTTTATAATAAAGTTGTTTAATTTAATAGTGTTTATTATATTATTATAAATATTATGTAATTTATATTTTTTAAATAAAATAATATTTATTTAAATATTTATTAACTTAATATATTTTATATTTAATTTTTTATTAATTTGGATAATTTTACTGATTATTTTTTAAATTTCACAATGATTCGAATCAATATCGTTACAACAATTCCGATACCGATATGTTAAGCTATACTGATATTTAAAACCATGTTTGTGATATGATGTGTCTCTTTTCTATCCTATTTCCATGAACGTGACCCTCAAAACATATAATTTGCTCAGTGATTGAAGAGCAAGAACAAAAAAGATAAATTAGGATAATATGTTGATTACTTTGTCTATTTCCAAAAATTTGTAAAGCTTCATTTCAGCCTATTACTGCAATAAAGTAGAGCAAAATGACAGCCCAATATGCTTAGAAAAGAGGCTTAGTTGGTTAGCTATTTGTCAAAGCAGACTATGATCTATCTACACTGCCCCACTCCCACACCACTCTGCAATTTCTTGTTGAATTTTCATTCTTTGAAAAATCATTTTCTTCCAGTAGGATCTCCCTCTTAAAGACGGCAATCTGAGAAGCAAACCCTGGTTCAACATCAGCAGAACCACCAACCCCACTGAACTCAACACTATAATTGTGCCTTCTGGCTAATTCAGATGCCCAGTTATTGAACTGCTCTCTAGTCCACTCAAATTTGTGATCGTGGTTGCGAAATCTACAAGATTGTGACTCAGTTTTCTCATCCTGATCTTCTTCCAGATCTGTGAGAGTTGATCTTTGCAGAATCACATTATATTCATAGTTTGGGGTGGAAATAATAAGAATCTTCGGACGGAAATAACTTAATGCAACATCACCAAACAGACAGGCCTGGTCCTCCTCCATATGCTCAATCACCTATAATTTGACAAAAGCATCAGAATAAATGAGCAATTACCAGAGAAAAGGAACTGGTTTCTATATTTTTAATGACTGCACTACTAGGAATAGCAACCGGTTGAGTTTGGGGTGGAGTTCCCCATTCCCACCCTTGACCCCAATATACCGTTCTGTTCCCCGTTCTCCATTGGAAAAAAATTTTAGACCGCCATCCCCGCACCACATGGGAACGGGTATCTCCGTTCTCTGCTTTTTATTAAAATTTTTATTTTATTTTAATGTTATAAATATTTTTTATTTTTTATTTTAATTAATTAGTTATATGTATAATTGTTTAAATAAAAAATATTTTACTTTAAATGAGAGTTATATTTTTATTTTATTATTTTTTTAAACTATTAATTATATTAAAATATAAATAATTAATATATGTATATATATATATATAATAATCGGGGCAGGGTGAGACAGGTCCAAATTGCTATTTCTAAGCACTACAGATAACTGGTTTCTATATTTTTAAGGACTGGACTACAGATGCTGCAGAGAATTATAAAATTAAAATTTTGGAATTCTAGGGCTGGCTGATCTAATTTGTTCACATTAGTTATATATATCTTCATTTCAAACTAAAACACTACTAAGATCACAAAACGTGATCATTTGATTTTGACTGACGTTAAAAATCATCAGAAACTCAATCTACCAATCTAACAGTCAGTTTTTTCCAGATTCAGCAATCGCTCCATGCCATGACACACAACTGGAAGAATAGAAAATCATAAATACAAGCCCTTTCATTGCTTCACATGATACATGCATATGCAATCCTAAATGAAGTTAACATGACCGCATTTCCGTTAAACTTGAACTTGCAGTTCCTAAAGCATGTTCATTGCTCCACAATAGAGAAACATGCTAAAGGATCAGAATTTATGGCTACCTATTTTCATGATTCAAGGCCTTTCATCTCCTAAAGACACCTCTTCATACCTTTAATTATCAATAATGATCCTTTATTTTACCAATCTCCCAGTTCTGTCTTTTAGTACTTACTTTTTATTAAAAGCTATTATTTTTTTTCAATTTATTTTATGCCATGAATCTAGGAATAAGGAATTAAAAAAAAAAAAAAACTTCACATTCTACTCAAGGCAATCAAATTGATTATCCTTTCTTCTTTTGTGATTTTTTCACATTTAAGTATTCCTTCTCTTAGACAAGTTCAGCTTTTTACAAATTACAATTGTCACATGAACATGTGGTGCAAGAAAATGAAAGCATATGCAAGATCTGTGTGTCCGTGTGTGCGTGCGTGTGTGTACATGCATGTATTCTATAGGTCAATATGAGACATCAATAATGATTACTCACTACTGTAGAATCCAGGTTCTATAGATATGCATGGATGTCAATGAAAATATATATATTGCTAAATTCTAGTTTCATGGCTATACAAGGGCATAATAAATTAGAAACACTCAATGAAACCAACCCTGGTTAAAAATATTTGCTAAATATGATCAATCACAAGGATTAAAAAAAGATATAATACCTCTAAGCAAGTGCCAATATCAAATCCACATAATCGAGAGTCGAACTCTGTGATAGAACCGTCATAAAGAACAGCAGATTTGATGGTTTTATCTGAATTCATGCTTAGTTTTGAATGAAGTATCTGTAGAATTGCAGTATCCTCAGCTCATAACTCAAAATCTTAATTTGTTTACACAGATGAAAGATGCTCTTGGAATGCTCCCTTTATATATATATATATATATATATACAAAATTCTTATCTCTAGTGTTTTCATAATCAGGATGATAAAACTTGCATTTCTATTATATATTACAATTACATGCGAGAGTTCAGCATCAAGAAAATAAGATCTAGAAAATTGACAAACTCATTTAGATGTAATATATAAATTTGCCAAATAACGCATGCAGCATATATTCTTTAGCAAAGCATATTAGAGATAACTAAAAGTTGCTAAACCAGGAGAGAATGCTAAGTTCAGCGTATATCAAGGAAATTTTTTGATATCTAGACCAACATCTTATATGTCCATGCATGCGCAGAAATTCATGGTCCAATGTTCATGTTTTTGTTCACATAGTCATGATCAGAACACCTGAATTTCTATGAACACCACGGACAACCTATTGTTTACAAGAGAATCCATGACAGAACCTATTAACTGTGGAACTAACACCAAAACTCTCTTCAGCCATTAACAGAAAATCCTACCGCATATGTTTCTCAAATAATTAAGAGCTTTGTTAAGACTCATTACCACAATAACAGCAATGATATTAACAAAAATAATTATATTGTCCAAACTGAAAACCTAGTTATGATTCAGACCTTTGCAGCACGGCTAAGACTCTTCTGTGATATGTCAACACCAGCAATTTTTACCAATGAAGTTGGATAATCTAATAAAGTATCCATTAAACTTCCAGAGCCACACCCAAAGTCAACCTGGATACAGAAATAGACAGAAAGAGGAGAGAGTGAGATATAACAAAGCAGGAAAGGTAGAAGAAATAGAATAAAATTAGAAACTCAAATTTTCAATCACACATTATTTTGAGATAAGAAATTCTAGATATATACCAAAGTAGTAGCACAAGATATTTTGATGTGTTGCAGAGCAAATTCCACCCGTTGCTTTGAAAGTGGAGGACTAAAAAGAGCCTGCTCCATTCGTTCTTCTGGGGGTTCTGTTACACGCAACAAGTGTACAGAGTAGTCCAAGCAGCAAGCTTCTGCCAAAACACAATGCTCTGTTATTTAACTGATCATTAAAATGATCTGTAACAGAAAGTTTCAGCACATATTCTCATAACATATTGCCCCATTTTTTGCACTCTTCTGTGAAAAATATGGAATAAACTGTTCAATCACTTTTTGGCCACATGAGAAGAAACCTGCTTTCAGAATAGTACCAGGCAAGACGTTATGCCCTTCTATGGAAGGATCCGGGAATCCCAAGCCTTAATCATTCAGTTTCCCCAAAGGAAATGACTCCAAAGTCCACATTCTGATTTTTACAGGAATATTCTTCAACTTGGTCAGACAATTAGCTAGATGGTTTCGACCAATTCAATAAAAACTGACTGCTATTTGGCCAGCTCAACCATAGTTCAAGAATGCTTGAGCTACCTGAATGTGTAAAACATGATGGAACGGCTGTTTATACAGTTCCAAAGATCTCATAACTCTTGTCATGTAACGGAGATTGAAGACATCACAGCATCTAGTCCTTTAATATACCATCACAAAACCTTTTAGCAATCCTAGAAATCTTGTCATGCTATAGGGATTCAGAATTCAGAGCAACTTGTCCTTTTAATATACCATTGCAAAAACTCGACATTCATGAGCTTGGTCCAGTGCCAATAACCATGAAGAAATTAATCATGCATGTTATCATTCCTAAAAGTAAATCAGTTATTATAGACATAAAGAAAAATACAAGTGAATTACCTAAAAAAAAGTGAGTTTTTATTAAAAGAAAAATAATAGCAAGAGCAAGTTAAATCCCCTAATCCTAAAAAAGTTACCAAACTAAACAAATAATTAAGCAACTTTCTTCTAAATTGATCCACATTCTTAGCAATGTAAATTAACAAATCTATCTTGCCAAAGCTTCCAACAGTCACAATTTCTCTACGTCATTTTCTCATTAACACTATAGGCACATAATAGAGAGCAGAAATTTAGAATCCAGATTTATAAAGAAGTTCATCAATCATATTTCAAGAAGAATAATCCATTTTGTAAATCATAGCAATAAATTGGACATGAAGCCACCAGGGGGCAACTTACGTGATGACAACATTGAAATAATCCTCCCAGAGTCATTAGCTGCAGCTAAAATAAACTCATGCAGGGGTAAATCTGTACTGAAAGAAGCAGACTGACCAACTGACAATTGTGTGAGAACTGTTTCAAGAGGAGAAATAACGGCCCCAGTCCCCATCTCAAACTCAAAGTCATTACTGCTCTCAAGAAGCTCTTTCATCTGTTTGTTTTCTGTTACCAAAGAAACAGAATACCTTATACCTAATAAAGATCCATTCAACGGACAGACCCCAGAGTCTGAACCCTCTATGTTCAAAAAGCAAATATCTTGTCCCAGAAAGGAATATGGCACATTCCTACTTCTTTGCTCTGGTAATTTGCCTCCTTGTTCCGCTCTATCTTGAAAACTATGAACAGACAGACACAAAGAGAACTCTTTAAGGAAATTTTCTGGATAAAATCGAATGTCGAGGGCACCAGCCAAAGAGTTTAGGCTTTCCACAGTCATGCTTAGGTCCTTAAAATATTGATTCAACCACAAGAGAATTTTCAGAGAAGCGTTATGGATAGAATAGTTTGACTTTTTATAGGTTTTTTTAGGTAAACACTCTATGAGCAGATCTTGAAACTTGGAAAATATTTTTACTTCACATTGGAACATGCTTCTAGATTCCAACAGCTCTCTACCATCAGTAGCAGTGTCTGTTCCATTTGCATATTCTGTCTTTTGTTTGAATCCCTCAGCAACATTCACCATCCCTTGTGATCTTGACAAGCACGATTCTTTGAAAGGCATACTTTCAGTGGAGAAAACAGGTTCAGATAGTTGATGCTGCCGACAGAACGAGCATAGGATTTCCCTTGGGAAGGAACCTCTCCAGTTTGATTTTGAGGTGAATATTGTGGGCAATTCTGCTGCAAGTATAGCTTCTCTGGACAACTTGTAATTTCCACTTGGCATCTTACTTATAAGCATCCTATGCAAAGGCATCCAAATGCAATTAAATTATGGAAGGGTGAACATTCATCATTATAAAATACATCACATAACTGATTGCGTCATACAAAAGACACAGCTTGAAGCAAACAATTCCAAAAACATACAATAAAAGAAAGGCTGCAATGGACCTTAGAAAATGAACAATTCCAGATGCAATTTTTCTATGCCATCACCGTGAACTCTCGAAGATGGGCTAGAAATAGGAGAAAAGTTTAAAAGGGAAAAAAAATTCTCCAAAACGTTAGAAGGAAAATAGAAAAACATTCTCCAAAATGTTAAAAGGAAAATTCAAACATTCTCAAAAATGTTAAAAGGTGTTGAAATATTGATATTATATGCATGATTCTAGGTTAAAAATCAATGAATATATTACTGTAAATATATGATTCTACTTCCTTATTTGTATTAAATTTTTACTTCCTATTTTGTATCCTACATCTAGTATATATACCAATTAGCTTGAGAGAATAATCAAGCTGTGTAATTCATATTTCACTCTCTTCTTTCTCTTTTTCTTTCTCCTCTTCTTTCCCTAAGTTTCTCATGGTATCAGAGCCTTAGGATTTCCGCCATCAATTTTCCCTCTTCCCATTACTATTCACGATCCATTCCTGTTTGACCATCTTCTTGCCTCACAGCCATTGTCCCTAGAAGCGACGGATGCCAACTAGCAAGTCGGAAAAATTTCATCACCAGACAACTGCGTGTGAGTCCACATGCACCGTCACAAATTTCCATCGGTCCTCCATGCGCCGGCGCGTGTTTCTAGCCGCACTTCCTACAGCAGAGTCGCCCGATCATCCCGATTTAGTTGGTACCATTGGTTTTCTGTTCCGACTTCTCTTATATTCCGGCACTCAAAGGCAGCCCCGCTCTTCCCGGTATTCTCTAGTTCTTCAACCTCTCTTCAACATGTCTGACATCTCAGGTTCTCTAAAACCTTTTATTTCATTTATTTTTAGTCTTCCAGCAATCACTACAGTTAAACTACAAGGTAGTGATAATTATATTTCATGGGCAGCATCTGTTGAGTTGTGGTTTATGGGTCAAGGATATAGTGATCGCTTAGAAAAAATTGCTCGTGATATTGATGACAAGAATAGGGCTACATGGATTAAGATTGATGCACAATTATGTAGTTTGTTGTGGCATTCTTTGGATCCAAAATTATTGACTCTTTTTCAATTTTGCAAAACCTGCTACAAAGTCTAGACAAAGGCAAAAACACTTCATACTAATGATATTCAACATATTTATGAAGTTGTGTCTGACCTTGTCCATTTACAGCAAAATTTTCAAGATATGTCTAGCTACTTGGGACAGGTTGAAACTTTGAAACATGAATTTAATTCTCTCATGCCGTTTTCTGAAAGTATTACTGAACAGGAAAATCAGAGAGAAATTTTTTATGGTATTAGCCTTGATAGGGTTTCGGGGAGATTTGGCTTCAATACTATATCAAATTCTTGTCAGTCCAGTCATTCCTACTCTCAATTAAGTGTTTGCTCGATTACTTCATATCTTCTCTACCAAGCTTGAAACTAAGTTATCTGTACTAGTTATACAGAGAAATAACCATCAAGAAGATAATCGAAAATAAAAAGGGATATGATCCAAATTTCATTGTACTCACTGTGATAAGGGAGGTCATACTCGTGACACTTGTTGGGCCCTTCATAGTCGACCTCCAAGGAATAATCAAAATAATCGATCTACTGCTCATATGGCTCAGTCTCAAGGAGATGAGATTCTTCCTTTACCAACTACTCAAGCTCAAGGATCTTATTCAATTACATTGACTAAGGCTAATTATACTGATTATTTGCAGTATCAAGCATCGAAACAACAGTCATCTTCTTCCATGGTTTCTGTTGCTCAACCGGGTAATTCATTTGCTTACCGAACACAACTTCATCTAGTAAATCTTGGATCTTTAATTCTGGTGCTTCTGATCATATATCTGGTAATAAAAACTTTTTCTCTACCCTCCATCCATTTCCTTTACAATCACCTTGGTTAATGGATCACAAACATTGACTAAAGGAGTAGAAGAAAGTAATCTTCTCTCTTCTATTCCCTTAGTCTTTGTCTTATATGCTCCAGAATGTCCTTACAATTTGATCTTCATTAGTAAAATATCTAAACAACTTAATTGTAGAGTGATATTTTATTCCAATTCTGTTTCTGTGCAGGACCAGAGTACAAGGAAGATAATTGGCGAAGGTCATGAGTCAAATGGATTATATTATCTTTCCTGCCCTACCACTGCCTTTACTTCTACTCATTCAGTTGATCTTCATAATCGCCTAGGTTATCCTAGTCTCAACAAATTTCAAAAAATGGTTCCTGGTCTTTCAACATTGTCTTCTATTGAGTGCGGGTCTTGTCAGCTTGGGAAACATACTCATAGTTTTTTTCCTTAGCGATTAAATAATAGAGCTTTATCTATATTTAATGTTGTTCACTCAAATAAATAGGATCCAAGTTGTATTGGTACAAACTTGGGATTTTATTATTTTGTTACTTTTATTGATAATTGTTCTCGTTATACTTGGTTGTTTCTAATAAAACATATATCTAAGTTATTAACTATTTTCAAAAACTTTAGTGCTGAAATTCAAAATCAATTTAGTGTCTCTATTAAAATTTTGCATAGCGATAATGCATGAGAATATATGTCTCATCCCTTTCAGAAATTCATGGCCTCTCAGAGAATCATTCAACAAGCATCTTATGCTTATACCCCTCAACAAAATGGAGTGGCTGAACGGAAAAATCGACATCTCATTGAAACAACCGGAACCATGCTCATTCATCATAATGTTCCACTTCGTTTTTGGGGGGATGTTGTCTTAACTACATACTTTCTAATTAATCAGATGTCCTCCTCAATTTTGCAAAACTAGAGTCCCCATTCTATTTTGTTCCCAAGTAAACCCTTTTATCATCTCTCTGCTCATGTTTTTGGGGGTACTTATTTTGCCCATAATCATATCCCTGGTAAGGATTAACTTCATCCCAAATCTATTAAATGTCTTCTTAGGATATTCTCGCCTACATAAGGGTTACAAATGCTATGATCTAACAACTAACAAATACTTTATCTTAGCAAATGTAACCTTTTTCGAGACATCCCCTTATTTTTCACCAACCACAGACCAACAAAATATAATAGAAGCTCTTCCAATGTCCATTTTTTCAATTTCTATCAGACCATCACCATCACTATCCCCTAAACCATTACAAGTCAACTCTAGAAGACCACTTATGCATGGTTCTGATGTTCCTCTTGTAGCTATAGATCAGATAGATACTCCACTTGACTCATCTTCTATGCCACCAACTTCTCCAACACCGTTTATGTCTCAAACAGAAGAACCCACTCTACCTATTGCTATCAAAAAAGGTATTTCTTCTCGTAATCCTCATCCCATTTATAATTTCTTGAGCTATCATCATCTATCACCTTCATACTATGCTTTTGTATCAAATTTATCCATTGTACCTATCCCGAACAATGTTAGTAAAGCACAGGAATATCCAGGTTGGCAACAAGCTTTGATTGAGGAAATGAATGCTCTTCATGCTAACAATACTTGGGAGCTTGTTCCATTACCATCTGGAAAATCTGTAGTTGGTTATCGTTGGGTTTATGCAGTGAAAGTTGGTCATGATGGTAAAATCGATCACTTGAAAGCTCGTTTGGTTGCTAAAAGGCACACTCAAGTTTCTGGCCTTGATTATGGGGATACCTTTTCTCTAATTGCCAAGACTGCCTCTGTTCGGCTCCTTATTTCTCTTTATGCTATGCACCATTGGAGTATTCATCAACTGGACATTAAAAATGTCTTCTTACATGGAGAATTGACAGAAGAAGTCTATATGGAGCAACCACCAGGTTTTGTTGCTCAAGGGGAGTCTGGGTTGGTTTGTCGACTGTGAAAGTCTCTTTATGGTTTGAAACAATCTCAAAGGGCATGGTTTGGACGGTTTAATACTGTTGTTCAAAACTTTAGGATGCATAGAAGCGAAGCAGATCACTCAGTGTTTTATCGTCATACAATTCATGGTAAATGTATTTACTTAGTGGTACATGTGGATGACATTGCTATAACAGGAGATGATCATGAAGGAATCGCTCAACTCAAGCAACATCTTTGTAGTTATTTTCAAACTAAAGACTTGTGGAGATTGAAATATTTTTTGGGCATTGAGGTGGCACAATCAAATATAGGCATTGCTATTTCACAAAGGAAATATGCCTTAGATATTTTGGAAGAGACAGGAATGTTAGATTGCAAACCTATGGAAACTCTTATGGATCCAAATGTTAAACTTGTTTCAGGATAGGGGGAGTCATTAAGAGACCCTGGACAGTATTGAAAATTGGTGGGAAAACTCAATTATCTCACTATCACTCGCCTAGATATTTTGTTTGCAATAAGTGTGGTCAACCAGTTCCTTCAAGTCCCATGTGACAATCATTGGGATAAAGTAATACGCAACCTTAGATATATCAAAGGGTCTCCAGGACAAGGTTTGTTGTATGAGGACAGAGGATATACACATATCATTGGGTATTCAAATGCTGATTGGACAGGTTCTTCAAATAGACGAACTACTTTGGGATATTGTGTCTTGATTGGAGGAAATCTAATATCATGGAAAAGCAAAAAGCAGGATGTTGCAACAAAATCAAGTGCATAAGCAAAATATCGAGTCATGGCCTTAGTTACTTGTGAACTTGTTTGGTTAAAACAGTTACTTGAAGAATTAAGGTGTGGTGGAGATGTTAGTCCAATGAAATTGATTTATAATAATCAAGCAGCACTACACATTGCTTCAAATCCGATCTTCCATGAAAGAACAAAACACATTGAGATAGATTGTCATTTTGTCAGATAGAAGATTGAATTCGAATGCATTGTTACTAACTTTGTGAATTCGAATGATCAATTAGTAGACATTTTTACTAAAGCTCTAAGAAGACCACAGATTGAATATATATATATATATAACAAGCTAGGAGCATATGATATATATGCTTCAGCTTGAGGGGGAGTGTTGAAATATTGATATTATATGCATGATTCTAGGCTAAAAATCAGTGAATATATTGTTGTAAATATATGATTCTACTTCCTTACTTGTATTTGATTTTTACTTCCTATTTTGTATCCTACATCTAGTATATATACCCATTAGCTTGAGAGAATAATCAAGTAAAAGAAAACAAAAACAAAAACAAAAACATTCTTCAAAAAGGTGAAAACATGAACATACTCCAACCTTTTAAGAGATTTCCAAATGCACATACCTTATAATCTTAGAACTGCCTGAAATACATTTCTTGCTACAAGCAGTCTAAAGTTTAAGCTCACCACATCATAATCAACTAACAAAACATGGTATTAAATTACATATAAGAAGATGTGGAAAAGTGAGACGAAGAATTAAATCAAATTTAATATTTGCCAAGCAAAACACATGATAATATATTGACATTATGCAAACAGAATTGTTCTGGCCAAATATATTTATCCTCTAATAAGAATAAGAAAACACGGTGATATTCATTATTCTATAGATGAGAATATTGATGAGTTGAATCAAGCATAAGGAATGAGCAGCACAGTATTGACAAAATTGACAATGGTGTAAAGCAGTGAAAATTGCAAATAAGATATTCAATCTGATATCATAACAGACCTATAATATGATTGCAGGGACAAATCTTCATAGAAAAGATCTTTAGACCTCCATGTATAGCCAATCGATGCCATAATTGCATCACCATATATGGCTTGACTGCAGAGGTAACTTGCCCTTGCATTGAAAGATCCTTTCTGAAATTCCAAATTTAAAAGATCTACTGGCAGATCTAACAAAGATGATTCAGGAGCAGCAAAATATAATCTTGTCTCAGAAGAAGCCTTACCGATAGTCCTGTTAATGGGGAAAAACATAGTTCAGAAACAGTGGATATTTTTGAAAGAAATTCATTTTAATATGTATATTATATCTTCTTACACCTCCATATAACTTCCACCTACCTGGAGAGCAGAACTTGATTGGCATCTGTCACACCAAGTTTCTGCGCTATAGCATCCAAGTAGTACCCAGCTGACAATAAATTAAGACTCATTGGTTCAACAATCTCAACTAGAGAAGATGGAATAAATACAGCTTCAACCCTTATGCTATTTGGGGAACAAGATTTGAGGACATGTAATGACTCCATTAGATCTGGAGGATATGGATGTCTCTGGATTGAAAACTGTCCCTTGGTGGTAAAAACAGATCCAGGCAATCTTGCAGCTGCCCTCATGATATATGACAATGCCAAGAAAGTATGTGATTCCACCTTAGGATCAAGTATTTTACATAGATTATTCAATCTTGCATCACAGACAGCAACAACAGAAGCTGGTACTGAACCACAGAGGTCGCCATCTCTCTGCAATGCTGCTCGAAGGTGACCACTTAATGGATGAAGAGATTGGAGGAACTTTACAAATAAGAGACAAGTACAATAGGTTAGGCTGATAAAAACTTACTCAAAATATAAAAGAGAAAAGTCAAGTTACAGATATCTTATTAAGAACGTATGGGGTTGAACTTTTTTGCATAAATTGTCAATGAGTCAACCCTTCTTTCCTACAGAAAATCCTGTAATAAAAATTTTAAGCACACTCTACAGTTTTCTATATATACACATAAAATAACATAAGTACCATATACTTTGGGAGTTCCATGGCATATAATGACAGGGTTATTATACAGATACAGTAATGATTACATTGTTGTGTGAACTTCGGGGACTGGAAACTCAAAACGACAAACTTACTTGAGTTAATTCAATGAGAAACTAAACACCAGAAGGCATCTAAAAGTTGGAAAGCTAGAAACAGATATATCAACTCTACTTTAGAAAGTAATACAATCTGTTGCTCTGCACCCCCTCATCAGTTTACTATGGACGCACTAGTTAGGGGAGTTAAGATACATGTTCTAGAAATCTATTACTTATTATATACTCATTATAATAATAAAGAGAAATAAGAATGCCCTTCTTTTTAATTCTTAGAGATGGAATGCATTGCAAATTCCATTGTTGCCATTTATTTTTAACAAATGTTTATGTATTTCTGCTTCTTAAAGAATATTGAGGGAATATTTCCCATGTTGCAGAAAAAAAGCTGTTCAGCATTCATTTGTCCAGAAGATACCAACCTCATCCGAGAATAGATATGTCATACGATCAATTAAAGCATCCCACGGTTCCAGCTCCAATGAATTATCACCTCCTGGATTAATACCTAGCTGCATCAGAAACAAGTAAATCAATAAACGATTGAACTAAGGAAATGCAACAAAAATCCCAAGTCTTCTTCAGGTGAATTAATTAATCTCTGCACAAGCAAGCAAAAATCAAGAAAAACATAACTAAAACAATAATAATAACAATTAACAGCAGAACAGTAAACACCTGGTATAGAAAATGTGGACAAAGTTTTGGATTTTCTCTTTGCCAATTGGGCTTTTTCTGTCATTTTTGTTGGGATAGCTAAAAATCAATATAAATATGAAAGTTTCAGGTATAAAAAATAAAAACTAAAAAGAATTGGCTAAACTGAAAAGGCGGCAGAAGTTTGAAGTTTTCTTATCATTAGGCCTGTTGTTAGCACACATAATCAAACAACTATACCAAGCACAAGAACTTGAAAGATAATACAATCAACCTGGACAAAAGCTATGTGAGCTAAAATGCTAGTCAACAATTCCTCTCTATTCCTTTCTTTTCTTACAAGTACTGGCTTCATTAAAACAAAAACTCAGCTTGAAGTTTATACAATTCAACCATTTTTAGCACTGATTTTAAAAGAGGTAAAGACAAACCATGCAAGAGCTTCAGGAGCTGCATTATTTAAAGGCATAAATCATAACAAAAACAGAACAATGTTCACTCCTAATTTCTTATATAAGAAGCCACAAGTTTCATGATTTAACTAATAATCTTGCATGCAACCCACACATCAACCAATTGAATTTCAAGCATCAACATAAACAACTAGGCAAATATAGTTGCAAAAAACTAAAAGCCTAAGCAACTCAAAGCTTCAGCAACATATTAATTACACTACTGAACTGTAAATAGCATGGTACTACAGTAATCTGAAAATACTGATAGTTTGCAGTAACATAGCCAGCATTGTACTCAAATAAATTAAAAGCAATTTGAATGTTCACCACTCCCAAGAGCTGCAAGAGTAAAGATGAAGTTATAAGATCGTGGGAACACTAGATACCTCCTATTTGGCCCCAAAAAGAATACAGCAAGCCAAATCAGGACTTGAACTTCATTTACCAAATGCACTAAAAAAATAAAGCAAAAGCAAATAGAATATGCAGAGGATTCTGAAAAGCTCAACATTAAGCAGATGAAGATGGTGCTTACAAGTGTCTTAGAAACTTCCTTCATACTCAGAATAATTAAAAGAACATTTATAAAACAAACTTCAGTTCAATACTGTTTATAAGTGAAAATGTGCATTTGCGTGCTAAGTAATGTAATATAAAGCATCTGCATACTAAGTAATTGCAGATTTTCTTTCATTTAACTGAAGATTTAACTGCCATGGAAAATGAAAATAATCAATATATGTTCCAAAATTTTAGTCAGTAGGTAATATAATTTTGATTTCTGATTGTAAACAAGAATGTTAAACACTTAGAACCTGCATTCTAAATGCAGCAAAGAAAAAGTAGGGGAACAACTGGCAAATCAAAATGGGAATAGGAACTGCAATTAAGAAATAAGAAAATAGCATAGTTTGCAAATAAATTTTCAGAATAAGCTCTACATTTAAAATTATCAAGCATTTAAAAAAAGTACTCAATGCCCCTCTTGATGCATTCAGACAAATATACATTACTTATATACATCACAAGTACGTAACTGAAGAACAATCATATGATTGACCTACATGAATCAGTTATTTATCAACTTAGATAACTGCATGCATGGACACTTCTGTGTAATAACTAATAATTGAAAGCACTTGAGTAAAGAAACAGAAGCATAGGGATGAAAACTAAGATGGAGGTCAAGGCAGCAGATATGATGAAGACACCTTTGAAAAAACCAAAAACTTAAATTTATATATCTACCTGAAGAATTATGTTGCTCGGTACATTTAACATTATTCACAAGACAACATATGCAGAAATCAGTGAGAATACTCAAAAGGAAAGAAAGCTGAAGCTTACTCTTTTCAAAGCCATCTCAGCAGCACATTGCTCAGCATCCTTCTTTTTTTTAAAGGCATCAGATACAACAGAAAGTTCAGGAAGTTCTAAGCTGCAGCGATAAAGAGTGGGGCCCTTTCGTGGGATTGCCAACCCTGGGCATTCATTCTGAACAGACTCCTGCACTTCCTCTACCTTATAGCTCGCTTTGCTACCAAACCTTTGGTATATAATAGCTTTTGGAGTAAGATTTGTCTTTCTCACTGTGACTACTGAGCATTCTCTCGCTTCCATAGATAAGGCTCACAGATTTTACTAAAGAATCTTATGAATTAGCAAAGTGCTAACTTATCTCCTGCATATACTGAAATTCAAACCAAAGCCAACTATATTCATAAGTGCTCAAGGGCTAGGCAACTTCAGAAACTGTAAAACAATAATCTGCATTAGTGTAGAACATCAATATCTTAATATTTACATGGATATGTAGCATTTATATCATTATGCTAAATTTCAATGATTTAATATTCTGATATTATATCATAACTCTCCACTAATGCGTGCCTAAACATAGGCAGCTACTTGTGAACAAGTTATAATAGTTCAAACTTGAAACTCTACAACCACTGACTTCTTTGACTAGTATATCATGAACATAGGATAATATCACCCTCATCCCTTGACGATTAAGTACGAGGTCCAGGGGCAGTAGACATCATTATTGATAACATTAGTCCAAGTTCATTTCAATAAAATGAAACATTGAAGCATCTATTACATGTGAAACATAAAACATGTACTGATAAATCACATTAACAGTTTGACTTGTCCTACAAGTTAATTCTACTTATTATGCCCACATTAATTTTCTTTGCATATACTCCTAAAATTCTTAAAGTTCGTCATTATAATCTAATTCTAATTTTTATAAAAATCTTACCCGGGTATAAAGTATATAAAACTAGAGAGTCAGCTATATAATCAAATTAAATCACATTGAACTATACTGGTAATTGGAGAGAATGGGAGAAAAATCTGTTCGTTAAGAGTACAAATATAAATTCCCAATTTAAGATATGCTTTTCTATTTCCAACATCTGTCAGAGACCAAAGAAGCGTGCACAGATAGGGGAAGTGAGTAGCTAGTTCAGAAATATCCATATATAATACATGCATATACCATATGTCCACTACGATGATGAAATATCAAAAACATAAAGAGTAAAAATTGAATGAAGACGAGATAGAAGGAAATCATAGTTAATCAATGTGAAGAAAAGCTAGGAAACAAACATGTAACACCAATTTCAACTTTCAGAAAGGCCAAAGTCTCCAATTAACAAGAAAAGAAACAACCTTTAAATTCCAGTGTTCCAGAAGCTTTTCTGTTTGTTGATAAATATTTATTGGTGTCTCTGTTGTGCGTAACTGACAGTAGCAAAATTTAAAAGTTACATAGAAGTAATGATGTAACCAAGTAGAACATATAAAAGAAGATAAATTTAGAAGAAAAAAATTAATGAAATTGAAAACCCAAAAGAGAAAAACTTCTAAAGAAACCATTAGGAAAGGTAGTTTTTCCAGAAGTGAAAAGAACCCACATGGAAAATTTTCTAAGCTTTGCCTCAAAAATATACAACAAACGCGAGAACATGATCAATGAGAGATTAAAAGAGAGAGAGAGAGAGAGGTAAAGAGAGAAACGATCATACCTCTCTGAATTGAGTAATGCGAGTTAATTTGGGTTGGCTTTGAAAGCTCCCAGTACAGTCATCTAGTTGTGTGAGCTGAAGAGTATTTGGGTTTTGGAGAGAGAGAGAGAGAGAGAGAGAGAGAGAGAGAGAGAGGAGGGAAAGGTCTCATTAGTAAACAAAATATTGGAAAATTAACAGGGCCCGTAAATAAATATCTTAAAAATTAGGGGACCAATTGGTAAACAAAAAAGTTTAAAGACGAAAAGGTTGCGTGGTTCACAGTTTCTTTTTATCTTATTTTGATACTAGCGAAAAAAATTGTGCTGTATGAGAGAAGCAGAGGAGAGATAACTTCCTTGCAGAAGCAGAGGGGAGACAACTTCTTTCTTAGGCAAGGAATTCTAATTTTAAATAAATAGCCTATAATAAAGCACAAGATAAATTTTAATATTTGTATTAATACTTTAATTAAATTCTCATTTTTGTTTTTCAACCGAATTGAATTGTAATAACTTTTTTAATCCATAATTCCAGGAACATCTTTTTTTTTTAATGATAATTCTAATAACATTTAAAACTCAAAATATTGATTCTAAAACGATAGATGCTAATAATTTCCGATGCTCTTCAAATATAGGTGATTTGGTTGGTCAAAAAATATATTTAAATGGGAATATTATGTATGAATAAAAAATAGCTATTAATCAAACTTTTTGATCAAGTACGGAGAGAGGGGCCAGTGAGATTCTAACTTTGAGTTAGTTTTAGTCAGAGGCTTACAATTTTCAATCATCCTTATAATCAAAATAAAGCACCTAATTAGTCAAATAATTTAGATATTATTAAAGTATTTAGCAATTGCAAAATATGACAGTCACCGTAACTATTATATCAGTAAAATTTATTTATATTTTTAAATATATTTTATCCATAAAATTGATATCAATTTTAATTTCTAGAACTCAGTTAATATTTTAATGTATGATATTCATTATTAACTATTAAAATATTATATTTTTTATTATCAAATAAATTGAATTATTATTATATTTAATTAATATTAAATTTAATAAATTGCTTTAAAAAATAATTATAAAATTTATGAAATTAAAGTAAGCACACAACATTTCATTTATGAAAAAATTGACATAAAAAATTATAATAAAACTTACTTAAATCCGGCATTAAAAATTTATAAAAAGAAAATACAATATTAATCATCATTATATTATTAATATTAATAATTATATTAATATAATTTAAACTATTTTTTATTAATTATATTAACTTAATTAATTAAATAGGTTGATTAATAATTTATTATAATTGATATTAAGTATATTAATAAATAAAACTATATCAGTTATTTATTTATTTTTATTAAATTTATTATAACATAAGAAAAGTGGACATGATATGAATATTTTAATCAATTGAAATTTTCTCTCTCCTATTTTTAATTTTGGAAGCTTGCAAATTTGCAAGCAATTTTCTTATCTATGCAATTGCAATAACAATTGTCACATAAGTATTTAAAACTTCATTTGAAATGGGATGGAGATGCTCTTATACATAGAACAAGTTATATAAATTTTTTCTAAAATTTTAGACATAAACAATTTTTTTTAAAAATAACAGTTTATCTTTTTATTTTTTGGACTAAGACTTAAATATACTGATTGAACTACAATTACAGTTATTGATAACGAGTAAAAATCTTAAACTTTTATAAAATATCATTAGACTATACATAAAATAATAAAAAATTCACACAAAAATATCTCAAATATAGAAAAATCATGTGATATATTACATTGTAATGTTTGAAATTGACACAGTATCAATTGAATGAACATTATTTCAAACGATATGATGTAAATTATTAGTTTTTTAAAATTTTATTTCTAATTATAATTTGAAAAATTTCAAAAATATTTCTATAATTTGTTCTTACATATAAAATTTTGTGGATGGCGAGAAGAAGAAAATGGCCAAGGCGAATTTTGGTCCCCAAACTTTGAAAAAAATAGATAAGGTTGTTCTAAGTGAGTATATATTGATATTTAAATTCTTTTTTTTTGTTTCCAAAATTAAAATTACACTACTATTTTAGTTCAGAAATTAAAAAAATACGCACTTGTAATTTAATAAGTTTAAAAATTTAATAAATATTTAATAAATAAACTCTTATTTTCACCGGATAAATTTTAATTGGTGAATATGATCTAAGATACAAAAATATTAATAAATTAATAAAACTAAAAATATCAATCTTATTTATTTCCTTAATTATAAAGGTAGAAAGTGAAATAGGCAAAAAAACAAAAACAAATCCTCTTTTATTCTCCTCCTTTCCTTCAATTTTTTTTTTTCTCGTTAAAGGATTTTATGAATTTTTGCTAATTATTATTTATTTTATTTTGCATGTGTTTGGATAAGGAGTGAAGTGATTGGGGTAGGATGATACTAGCCCCATTTGGTTGTATTATTTATTTTTGCTAATGGATTGTAATTGAATACTTTTAATATGGACTTTATATTTTGGAAAATTATTGTAAAAAATTCCATAATTCTGCCAAATTGTACTATTATATCATAAACAAAAAAAAATCATTTTAAGTATATGAACATTCATTTTAAGACAAATCTAGTGTCGATTCTGATTGCAAATCTATGTGGATCTATTGTGGAAATGATGCATGTAAATGAATAACATGTCATCCTATGTTGACTATTTATGTCATGTATGACAAAATTTTCTTAAAAAATCCTGAAATTTATAAAATTTGGCTAATATATCATGAACTAAATTTTTTTCTTTTTTTAAATATATGAACCTGTGTTTTTCCTCCAATTGATATTTATTTTAATCTTGATAATTAAATTAAATGTTATTAATATTTTTATCTAATATTGTTTTGATAGCAAATAAAGTTTCAAGTCCATTGGAAGTCAAAAACTTGGTGAAAGTTTGAAAAACAAATTTATGTCATGTAATTCATAGCCGCAACTAAAACTTGCAATTACCAAAAACTCAAGACCATAACTTCAAAATCACAACCGCAAATAGTTAAGAAAAAGTTCTAATGAGATTTGTGGTGTCATTCACTCTCATGATAAAGGCTTCCACAACCACAATAATCATTTCGCGACTGCAAAGTTCAAAGACATTTTATATTATTGATTTTAGGTCTAATAAGATGTTGACATGTATTCTTGACTAAGCTAAAAAATTGGAGGGATTATGCAAAATCAAAATTTATGATCGTGACACTTATTCCATGACCACGAACTCAATATCACCAAAACATTATTCATTCTAGAGAGGTTTGCGACCTCATATTCGATCATGAATCTCATTGAAAAAGGAGTCCCGCGATCGCAAAGATATTTTAGCGACTGCGAGATTTAAGTACACATTACCGTTACACAAGCAGCCAACCAAATCTACAATGTGTTACAAGAGTGTAAATTATTCAAAACTCACTAGCGACTACGACTCTATGGCAAACAACTTTTTTTATTTCAAATATTTTTCAACATTAAAAATAATTATAGTCATTATTTGTAACAATTAATTGGTGAGAAAAACTATATAAGTATCTCACCAAAATGGTCATTGAAAGGATAACAACTCTCTCTAAATGGTAATATTCTTTTAGTTTCATTTCTCAACAATTTTTGTATTCAGTTTTGATTAAAATTTTTGTTTGAGCCATAAAATACAAGAAATTAATTTTTGTATTATTCAACTAAAACACAAGATTCGATGTGATCTGAGAGTGAAACATCTAGTTTGGAGTGAGCTAGCAGAACTTCAGTATATCTCATTAAGTGAGATAGTAAAAATACTCAATTGATATTGGAGAGAAAAGTAGTGTAACACCCCTCTTTACAGTTAGCGCAACCTCATTGTATAGATGAATGTCACATGACTATATTTGTATAAACTGTTCTGAATTAAAAAAAAAATTAACTTACTCCACATCTTTATATATTACATGCAATTAAAAATATTCATGTACAATATACTGCATAAAACTGTTTTCTGTATATGGATAATAGTAATAAACTGAATCAATAATAGAGTTTGGGAAATTACTACCCTTATTATAAAATCAACCTTATTAAACCATAAATAAAATCAATTACAAGTTCTTATTAAGATCATATTCCAAAAATCTATCTCTATCTCATGTTATATGGAATAATCAATAATGAAATAAATGAACAACCTACACAGGTCAACTATGACTGACTTAGTTTTCTCTTCTTGCCAACTCAACTGTCTATTAGCTTTAAACCTGCATGTATGGAGAACCCACACACTAAGCTATTGAAAGATTCGTAGTAAATATAAGCATTGAAATTCTAGCATGCATTTAGATAGAATCATAACATTCATATTTATAAACATATTTGCGTGCTTAATCATATCATCATATACATATATATATCCACATAATAAATGCATTCATTCTAAAATAATTTGATTTCAATACATCCATAGTATATCAAGCAATTATCATCATTTATTGCAATTATCCATTTTCTGATTTCATAGATATGATTTCTAGTTTCCATATTTTTTTTCTAGGGTGTGACTGTATTCTGATTTACTAAATTCTGTAAAACGATGTTACAATATTCTGCCTTACAATTTCTATTTACTATATTATAAATTTCTAGTTTCTTAGTCCAATACTCTAGACTCGGACCACCTGGATATAGGTTGTGAAACAATAGCACTCTAACCAAGCTTAATGTCACGACCCTAGAATTCAACTAGCAATCGTGCGGCACTTAGCACGGTTCGTTGCACTAAGCCTACCTTCCAAACCGATAAATTACTCCATAGAGAATAAAACGGAACTTAGAGATTTAGAGATTCAATAGCAAAACAAGAAGACAAAAGAGTTTGTGAAGAATGTTTTGTATTACTTGAAATGCTTGATTGCTTGAATGATTACAAATGAATTTACATAAGGTATATATAGGCCTCCACCTCCTCAATGGATGGTCGAGATCAATTCCCACCTATCAAATGGATGGTTAGTATTAACTCTCACCTACCAAATGGATGACTAGGATTGATTCCCACCTACCAAATTGATGGTCAAAATCAACTCTCACCTACCAAAATGGATGGCTAGGATTGATTCCCACCTGCCAAATGGAGGGCTAAGATTAATTCCTACCTACCGAAATGGACGACCACGATCCATTTAATCTTACGGTTTACAATGGCCTTCTAGAATATTACATATGTGTGGAAAAAATGTAAGTGTGCCAGAAATTCCGTATGAACCTTCACGGGGCGTGACATTCTCCCCCACTCAAGTTCGCGACGCCCTCGTCGCGCCTTCAAGCTTGAACCTTTCTATGTCATCTTTGAACTGCCACAAAGTGTCTTCAGGTTCCCAGCTTGCCTCTATGTCCGGGGCATTCTTCCATTTGACCAAGTATTCCCGATAACTTGGTACACCTCTTCGCCGAATTATGCGGTCTGCCAAAATGGAATCCACTCTTCTATCAAAGGAGGTTACTACCGCAGTGGGTGCCCTCTTCAACTCTCCTCGACTTGCATCTTCCTCGTCTTCATGATAAGGCTTCAACATGCTTACATGAAAGACTGGATAGATCTTAAGCTTAAGAGGGAGTTGTAGCTTGTAAGACACCTTACCAACCTACTTAAGGACAGGAAATGACCCTTCGTATTTCCATACCAACCCCTTGTGAACCTTCCGCAAGGACTTGAACTATTGTGGTAATAATTTGACAAGGACCAAATCTCCTTCCCGAAATTCGACCATTCTTCTTTTCTTGTCAGCCCACTTCTTTATCTTTTTGGATGCCTTGTTCAAATAGGCTCGGGCTAACTCAGCTTGCTCATGTCATGCCTTAGCAAATTTGAAAGCTGCAGGACTCCTTCCTTCATAGCTTGTGGCCAAAGCATGAGGGGTCATTAGTTGTTGTCCCATAATGATCTCGAAGGGACTCTTGCCAATGGATTCACTTTGTTGCAAGTTATAAGAGAATTGGGCTACATCCAGCAACTTAGCCCAATCATGTTGGTTGGCACTAACAAAGTGCCTAAGATACAACTCCAGTAATGCGTTGGCACGTTCCGTCTGCTCATCGCTTTGCGGATGAAAACTTGTGGAGAAGTTTAAGTCTGATCCCAGCAGCTTGAACAACTCCGTCCAGAACTTCTCAGTAAATCGTGTGTCTCGATCACTCACAATATTATATGGAATTCTCCAATGCTTCACAACATGCTTGAGGAATAACCATGCAGTCTCATCCGTAGTGCAATCCGCCGAGGCAGGAATGAAGGTTGCATATTTGCTGAAGCGATCAATGACCACTATTATACTGCCAAAACCTTCTGATTTTGGCAAGCAAGTGATGAAGTCCATCGAGACACTCTCCCATGGTCTCTCCGGAATAGGCAGCGGTTCTAGCAAGCCACTGGGTGCACGCTGCTCTATTTTGTCTTGTTGGCAAATAAGACAAGTTCTAACATAGGCTTCAACATCATCCCGCAGTTGAGGCCAATAGTAAATAGACTTGATTAAGGCAAGGGTGCATCTCATGCCTGGGTGTCCAGCCCATAGTGAATCATGGCATTCCTTGATCAGCTCTTTCCTCAAGTTCCCCCACTTAGAAACGTATATGCGGTTTTTCTTGGCATAAAGTAGTCCGTCACTCTAGCAAAATTGCCTTTGTCTTTCCTTCCTTGATGAGGACAAGGAGGTTTTGAGCTAGGGCATCATGCTCCAACCCTTCTTTGATCTTTTCCAGCAAGGGGCTGTTTGGTCTACTCAAAGCTGCTAGCTCTGCCTTTCGACTTAGTGCATCAGCCACCACATTAGCCTTACTAGGCTTGTATTCAAGCTTGTAGTCGAATTCTACCAAAAAGTCTTGCCACCGAGCTTGTTTAGGACTCAACTTCTTTTGAGTTTGGAAGTAGCTAGTTGCTACATTGTCTGTCATGATCACAAAGTGAGAACCCAACAAGTAGTGTCGCCACACCCTTAGACAATGGATGATAACAATCATCTCTTTTTCCTGCACCGTGTAGCGGCGTTCGGTGTCATTGAGCTTGCGGCTCTCATATGCTATCGGGTGCCCATCTTGCATCAATACTCCACCAATGGCAAAGTATAAGGCATATGTATGCAACTCGTACATCTTACAGGAGTCTGACAAGTAAAGCACTAGTTATTCGGTAATGGCCTTTTTCAAGTCATCAAACGAGGCTTGGCACTTGTTTGTCCAGTCCCAAGTATTGTTCTTCTTGAGTAGGTCGGTAAGTAGGGCTGCTTTTACTGAATATGACTTGATGAATCTCCGGTAGTAGTTCACAAGTCCAAGGAAAGATCTTAACTCGGGGACCTTAGTAAGAGGTTCCCATTCTTGGATGGCTTTCATCTTGTCTTCATCCATCATAAGCCTCTAATCCTTTATCCCATGACCTAAGAACATCACCTCATCTTAGGCAAAAGAACATTTCTCTCTCTTAACATATAGCTCATTTTCTCTAAGGACCTCAAACACCTTCTTCAAATGCTCAAGATGTTCTTCCATAGTCCGGCTATATATTACAATATCATCAAGATATACTATCACGAACCGATCGAGGTAGGTATGGAAAAGTTTATTCATGAGAGTGCAAAAGGTAGCAGGTGCATTGGTGAGACCAAATGGCATAACAAGGAACTCATAAGCTCCGTACCTTGTTACACATGTAGTCTTCGGTTCATCCCCTTTTACAATGCGCACCTGGTAGTATCCCGACCGCAAGTCTAACTTGGAAAAGTATCTAGCATTCCCCAATTGATCAAACAAATCAGCAATGAGTGGGACAGGATACTTGTTCTTTACCGTGATCTTGTTTAGAGCGTGGTAGTCAATGCACATTCTCAGTGAACCATCCTTCTTTTTATGAAAAAGCACCGGGGCACCAAATGGGGCTTTGGATGGTCTAATGAAACCAGCATCCAACAGCTCATCGAGTTGCTTTCGTAGTTCTGCCAACTCCGAGTTTGCCATCCGGTAAGGACTCATTGCTAGTGGTCTTGTGCCAGGCTCCAGCTCAATTTCATGGTCCACCTCCCTCCTTGGGGGTAACTATTTTGGCAACGCCTCCGGCATCATATCCTGGAACTCATCTAAGACAACTTGCATCTCCTTCGGCAAGCTTGGTTGTGGTGATGCTTCATCATCATTATACTCCTTAAGAATGACCAAGTAACTCTCTTCCTCCCTCTTCAATCCCTTCTTGAATTGAAGTGCTGAGAGAGCTTGGGTAGTAGGCTTGGTGGTCCTTTCCGTCGGTACTAGACAAGCCTTTGGTCCATCCATAATGCACATAGAGTTTGAACATGGAACAAGGAAAGCTCTTACCTGGTCCAAGAACTCCATGCCGAATACCACCGAGAAATCATCCATGGGTGCCACAGATAAGTCCACTTGGCCAGTCCATGCACCGAGACTGACCTTCACTCCACGGGAAATTCCTTGAAGAGGTTGTGCCATCGAGTTAAATGCTTTGAGGGAGCCACCTCCGTTGGCAACCTTGAGACCGAGTCTCTTGGCTTCATCTAGCGAAACAAAGTTGTGATGAAGTCCCTTGGGGGACGTCGGGGCACTTTGTAATGCACTAAGCAACTGCAAAGATCCCATCTTTGCACCTTCATCTGCCTCACTTCTGTCTTGATCATGAGTGGAGGAAACTAAAGCATTCAATGTCTTTATTTTGGGACATTCTCGTGCCCAATGCGGTCTGTCACATATGAAGCACGTCACATAGGGCTTTGAGGCACCACGTTCTTCCCTTTCCTTCCCCTTGTCTCGCGGCTTGAATGAGGAGCTTTCTCTGTGATTTTTGTAGCTTTGACTCTTAGCATGGCCTCCCCCATTCCTTCCTCCAACAAACTTTCTATCAGCTGGCCTCTGGCCTTTTTTGTTTGAGGAGTAATCAATAAAACTTTCAGCAACGACAATGGCCGAAGATAAGTCTTGGACACCACGTCGTTTGAGCTCAAGGTTAGCCCATGATTGGAGACCATCCATGAACAAGAATAATGCATCTTTTTCTAATGTGTCAGGGACTTCTAGCAGCAAGGTTGTGAACTCTTTCACATATTCCCTTATGCTACCCATCTGCTTTAGTCGTCGAAGCCGGCCCCTCACCTCTTCTTCAGCATTTACGGGGAAGAATTGGCTTTTGAACTCCCTTTTGAAGTCCTCAAAGGTATCAATTGTGCACACCCCACGTTGCACATCTCCATGCTTTCGTCTCCACCACAGCATAACAGTGTCGGTCAAGTACATGGCAGTAGTTCGGATTTTGCTGGCATGGTCCGTTATGCCAGTAGCCTCGAAGTATTGATCTAGCCCCTATAGGAAGTTCTCAACTTCCCTAACATTCCGAGCACCATTGAAAGACTTTGGCTTGGGAACTTCCACTTTCTTAGCCTCAATGATGGTGGTTGTATTGGTTCCCGAAGCCATAGCCCGTTTGTATAGTGCTAGATCATCACCCATATCCTCAACTCTAAGCAACACATTGGAAATTTCTCTTTGGAAGAGATCACGTACCTTGACAAGTTCAGACTTTAGCCCATCGATCTCTTGCCTTAACCCACCGTCTAGCTCGTTGAGGGACATCTTGACCGCTGCATGGATCTCCGCATCCTCGGCCTCCAAGCCACTGCAACGTTCCTTCAAGTTGTCCACTAGGTCGAACAACTCTCCCAAGTTGTCCTGAGCACTCACAACACGTGTTTCCAAGCTAGAAATCATGTCTTTCGACTTAGCTCGAGATTTTTTAGATGGTTTCCGAACTTCCTCACGACCACGCTCCATTGGTGCAACTTCCACGCTAGGTGTAGCTGGGCCAGTAGCCTTCATTATGCCAAAGATAGTAAAGCTTAAAACCTTGTCTCTGATACCAATTGTCACGACCCTAGAATTCAACTAGCAATCGTGCGGTACTTAGCATGGTCCGTTGCACTAAGCCTACCTTCCAAACCGATAAATTACTCCAAAGAGAATAAAACGAAACTTAGAGATTTAGAGATTCAATAGCAAAACAAGAAGACAAGAGAGTTTGTGAAGAATGCTTTGTATTACTTGAAATGCTTGATTGCTTGAATGATTACAAATGAATTTACATAAGGTATATATAGGTCTCCACCTCCTCAATGGATGGCCGGGATCAATTCCCACATACCAGATAGATGGTTACGATTAACTCCCACCTACCAAATGGATGGCTAGGATTAATTCCCACCTACCAAATGGATGGTCAAGATCAACTCCCACCTACCAAAATGGATGGCTAGGATTGATTCCCACCTACCAAATGGAGGGCTAGGATTAATTCCTACCTACCGAAATGGACGACCACAATCCATTTAATCTAACGGTTTACAATGGCCTTCTAGCATATTACATATGTGTGGGAAAAATGTAAATGTGCGGGAAATCCCGTATGAACCTTCACGAGACGTGACATTAAGTTACCCCTTCTCACTATCTATATCTGACTGTATTGCAAATTCTGCATTTCAAATTAGGAGCGCTCTAACCTGAGCTTAAGCCACCTTATTCCTGAATAATTAGAAGCACTTTTACCCGAGTTTAAGCCACCTTGATTAACACAATAATAATATACTATAGTACCATAATCCCTTCAATGACATATCACTTATCCTAGCTAGTCCTCGAATAGAGAATGAGCATATTTATTTACATACTGAATATCGTTACCAATTACATCACATTCATAGTTTCACATAATCATTGCATGTCATTTTGTAATTTAGAGCACCGAATAAATAATTATTTTCCATAGTCATGTTATCATATTGTTTATAATATCATTTAAACATGTCAAATGTGTGTGTATATCATTCTCATATAGATCAATCATATAACTCAATTAACCAAATTATGGACACAGGGCATTCACAGGCATAAATGGTATATTCATAGGCGTGAAGTATTTTGTCACGAGTTATCTACCTATAAATGGCTCTGTGATCATTCACGGGTGTTAACATTGATTCAAAGGCATGACTATTCTATTTTCATACATTCACAGGTGTGAACTTAGCTTCACAAGCGTGATATATCACTTTGTAAAAATTTTCCAGCTCTTTTTTAGGTTAATTTCACATACAACATGCATTGATTCTAAAGTTAACCAATGTTAGTCACTCCTATTAATACTTTTTAATATTTTCAGCATTTAAAATAACTATAAACATCCATATTATCATACTTCATCAATTAAACTATGCTTAATACCTTAATTATCAATACCATACACATCCATTCATAATCAATTGTCACTACATAGATTTCTTTATGCATTTTAGTATTCAATAAGCTAACTATCTCTATTTCAGCAATTATTATAATCACATTATATGCCACGTAACATATCAAAATTCATATCAATATCACAAGCACAAAAAAATCGAATTAAAATGTGTATATGTATGAAACTCGTTACTTGGAGCCTAACACTTCATTTCTCTCGCATCTATTGCCTCTGAGGGTTATCTCTACCCTTTGTATCAATTCCTAACACAAAATTATAGACCAAATTAATGTCTAATACTACTATTGAATCTATTTAAGCCATAAACTATAAAAACTTTAACTTTTCATTGATTTTAAGCCTGTAAACCTAAATCCCCATTTAATCTGAATTTAACCAAAAGATTAATAGAAACATCATTCCTTACCTTTGTATTGACGATTTCAGAAATGTTTTTGTTCCAAAATTGTATTCTTATGCTCTTTGGTTCTAACTTTGATTTCTATATTGAAATCATTGTTTCTAATCCATTTTCCAATCTATTTTTATGGTGGGGATTAGTATTTGATCAATTGGAATCGATAGGAATTGATGAGGACTATTTCTGAGGTTTTAGAGGATTAGTGGCTAGAATTTAAGGATTGATTTTCATGAGTTTTGTCAAAAATAAGAAATTGTTCTATTTAAACTGCAGAGCTTCACGGGTGTGAACTCTAATGTCACGATTGTGAATCTCTTCAGTTTTGAAATCAGAATTTCACGATTTTCATAGTCATGATTACCTCTATCACAGATGTGAATACTGAAAACTTCAATTTTTCTTATTTTTTTATTATTATTTTCGTACACTATATACCTCATATATACTTTTAATATACCTTGATTAAGATATTAATTCTAGGACCTAACTTACGAGCATTACAAGTAGGGTTTGTTAATACTTGAACTTCTATAAATCACGTGTCTAATTTCTTTTTCCTTACTTTTTCATATTTTGTTTATTTATCATTGAAAGAAAATTTTAATTATATTTTGTTTACATCGAACTTGTGAAATGGTAGTTCTATAAAGTATGTTGGGATTTTCTTGCCTTGAATTTTGATTGGACAACCCCTAAACACCTTATTAACCCTCACACTATGCCTTAATGGGTTAGTCATGAGAATCTCAAATTTTAAAGCCTTTGGTTCTAAACCCTTTTAATCAGGTAATGGTGTGCATATGTATGAATGTGTCAACCCTGGATCTATCAATGCATGTATGTCAGAGCCAAAGAGAATGAATTTACCAATTACTACATCAGGTGAATCCTACTCCTATAAGCTTTGCATAGTATACGCCATGGTTGGAGCAACTCTACTACCTTATGGTCTTTCCATAATCTTTAATCTGAACTGGTTAGGCCCTATTTGGCCTCCTCTGCCTTGTCCTCAGCCTTGGCTTATGCTTTTGTCCCGAAACATGCATCTAAACTAGCTCAACACTCTTTGAACCTTTGCAAAATTGTAGTAATAGACAATCTCTTTTCAAATGATTCTTAGAGCCACACCTCAATTAAACTCTTGTCATCCACCAACACTTTCTTAGATGAGAACAATCACAGTGTTGACAAAAATGATAGAGGTATAGATATACGTGATGTCTCTATTGGTGCACTAACTACTAAAGATGAAGATCTCCCAGGTTGTCCCTGCTTGAAGGAAGAAGACCTACTGGAACTCCCAATATGGAATCAATGATTGAAAGATCTGGCTCTTTTGCCACTCGATGGTCCCCAATTTGACTGTGGTATGAGTCTCTTGAACCTCTATCTTATGCTAGTTGTTATGCCTTCAAGACTCTTTCAACTATTCTAACAAATGCTAGTAAACTAGGAAGTTCATCAAATGTATGATTGAGACCCGTAGCTTAATCGGATCCCTCAACCCATCTTCAAATCGTTGGTATTTATCAGCCTATGTGGTTACAATGCCGCCAACATATTTAAAGAGATATATGGAGTCTTTTTCATACTCTGATATTGACATGTCCCCCTGTTTCAAAGTTAAGAATTCCCTCTTCTTGTCATTTGTATAGATTGGTGGGATATATTGTTCCTTGAACGTCTACAAAAAAAATTCCCAAGTCAGGCGATCAGATGCCTCTAAATTTTATGACTTTGACTGCCACTAGTCGTATGTATGATCCTATAACAAAGACACTGTATACTCATATTTCTACTTGTTCATGCAATATAGCTAATCAAATATTATCTCTACCTACTCTAACCATAACTTCACCACCTAAGGGTCATCTTCTTATTTGCCGTAAAAATTTGGCACCTCTAACTTTAACAACCTCTCAAACTGTAAAACAGACGAGACTGGTTGTGATGCTCTTTATAACAAGTTGATCATATCAACCACTATCTATCATGATCTAGAAGTCATAACCTACTTATAGCATAAAAGTAGCGGCTCTAATAAGTAAGCAGTAACTTAAAATTCAAATGTGGGTACACATGTCATAATTATATTTTAAAACCTTAAAACTACCTAAATTGGGTTCTGATACCAAAAACTTGTAACACCCTGTTATCCTAGCAACACGTGCCTGAATAAGAAAGTGTTATGATAACTTTATCGGTTAAAATATCATTTCATCTATATAAATGAAAGTGGCTCATATATTGTTTTTATAGTGTAAAAGAAATCATAATAAGAAAACAAAATACATTTTATATTTACAAAATAATAGTTACAAAACTATCATTTTTTTCCAAAATATAAAATTTCTTTACAACCATACAAAAGTAACTTATAACAAAAAGTTCAAAAGTTGAGTGACCCATAGTGTTCAAGTTCGGTTGCTTTACTAGATAGGATCATCATTAGCTTTATCTATTGACCTTGTCTTATTCTTCATTATATATGCACTTTCACGCTAAGCTCTAGGCTTAGTAGTGAATATAAATAAGACAATAAACTATACTCATATTGTAACACCTGTCAATTTAGGCTTGGATAATTAACATATTTAATGATTGTAATTAAAATTATTTGATACTAAATTTAGAAATTAAATATAATAAAAATATTTATAAGTGAATTTTTATTAAGTTATGTGTGTTAAATAAAATATATAGAAATGTTGGGTAAATTAATAATAATAAGATAAAAACCAAAGATTTAAATGAATATTTAGCAAAAATAAGGGGACCCTAATAGGTTATTTACCATGAATATAAAAATATTATTTTCTTCTTCTTCTTCCAAATTTCAGAACCCTAGCCTTCCTCTCACTTTTTCATACACAAATTCTCTCTTCTTTCACTCATCTTCTTCTTCCTCTCATTCCTTTTCCTCTTCCAAAAAAAAACTTAAAACAACTATAATAGCTTAAGGTTTGAAGATGCTAATAATTCATTGTATCAAGGTTTGTACATATGAGCATATTTATTCCTTTGTGCATTTTATTTGTATTTCAATGATATTTGATGTCAAAGAAAAAATGAACAAATAACTTGTTGTATTTGTTGATTTTGTTAAAATTTATTTGGAACAGTCTTAATGTATTTGACCATATCTTTTGTTCTGAAACTTGGATCGGGATGAAATCAGTTGGAAATGCAAATAGCACATAGATCTAAAACTTTTATAGAGAGTGTAAATGCTATATCGGATTCTACGTTGGTCTAAACAATTCTACAAATTTTCGGATTTGGAAGTACCCGGAAAATTCTGGGTAGTTATTTTCTGAACATTCTATGGTATTTTGGTTATATCATTTGTTCTGGAACTTGTATCGGGATGAAATCAGTTAAAAATGAAAATAGACACATAAATATAAAACTTTTATAAAAAGTATAAATGTTATATCTGATTCTAAGTTGATCTAAAAAATTCTATAAATTCTCGGATTTGGAAGTACCCAGAAAATTCTCGGTAGTTATTGTCTAAACATTCTATGGTATTTTTGTTATATTTTTTGTTCTGGAAGTTGGATCGGGATGAAATAAATTGGAAATGAAAATTGACACATAGATATAAAACTTTTATAAATATTGTAAATGCTATATCAGATTATAAGTTGGTTTAAACATTTCTACAAATTCTCTGATTTTGAAGTACTCAGAAAATTCTGGGTAGTTATTTTCTGAACATTCTATGGTATTTTGGTTATATCTTTTGTTTTAGAACTTGGAT
The DNA here is from genome assembly GCA_023653625.1 of Triadica sebifera. NCBI lineage: Eukaryota > Viridiplantae > Streptophyta > Magnoliopsida > Malpighiales > Euphorbiaceae > Triadica > Triadica sebifera. The sequence goes on from CM042906.1 coordinate 17,065,424, forward strand.
TAGGATAAAATCAGTTGGAAATAAAAATAGACACAAAGATATAAAATTTTATAAAGGTTGTAATTTCCATATCTGTTTTTATGTTGGTTTAAAAATTTCTACAAATTATCGGATATGAAAGTACTCAGAAAATTCTGGATAGTTATTTTCTGAACATTCTATGGTATTTTGGTTATATCTTTTGTTCTAGAACTTAGATCGGGATGAAACCAGTTGAAAATGAAACTAGACACATAGATACAAAAGTTTATGAAGAGTATAAATGCTAGTTATGATTTATATTTGACCTAAAAGTTGATAAAAAAATCTCTGACCTAAGAATATTCTAAAAAATACTAGACATATTTTTACTGAGCATTATATGGTTATTTGGACATAACTTTAGCTATAAAATTCAGATTTATATGGTTCATTTTGTATATGAAAGATAAGACATTAATCTAAAAATTCATAGAATACTATAAACTTAAATTCGAATCCAATATAGGTGAAAGGCACAATCCAAAATCAGGGCATAAATCTGTCCATGAATAAAAATTTAGTAATTTGATATTTTAGATATTGGGTGACATATATGTATATATATATATATATATATATATTAATTTTGAATAATATGATAGTAGTTATATTTAAAAAGTATTATTGTGTATTGACTAAATTAATATAATGTGTTGTGGTTTGAGATTTCAAATGAGATTGAGAAATTTTTATATGTATAGGATATGTAAACCGAAAATTATCATGAATATGTAAATTTTGATGATTTATGTAAACAATAAGATAATAACATCAATTAAGCCCAATTCTCTAATTTAGGACTAGAAATAGGATAAATGACATGTCATTGAGGGGTTTACGGTACCGTAGAAGTTTATGATGGTATAAAAAATTTTGTTATATAGATAAGGTGGCTTAAGCTCGAGTGAGAGTGCCCTTGATCCTAAATGCATGAAATTATTTATTTTACTCAGTCAAGATGACTTAAGCTCGGGTAAGAGCACTCTTGACTTGAGAAGCTCGGTTGAGTATTTATACAAACAGATACAGATAATGAGCATGGTGGCTCAAGCTCGGGTGAGAGCACTCCTTATGGTCCAAATGGCTGCTAAACTTTTCTTTCTTTTCTTCATGTACCCGAGACCATACTTTTAATCCTCTATTATTTCTTTTCTTTCTTTCTTGTTCTAATTTCTTTCCTTTATTCTTGTTCTTCCAATTTCTCCATACATAAATTAATTAAAGAGGTTTTTGAGAGGCTGCGGGCGAAGTAAATTTGTGAGAAGGTAATTGTCTCTTTTCCATTGTTCTCCTTCTCCTTTCCTCCATTTTTTTCAATTTTTAAGTTGTGAAAATCCAATTCTAAATTTTGATGTATTTGTTGTGTTATGAAACAAGAAATCAAATTGAAAAGTGACTCACTTATGTTAGGGATGGTTTAACCATGTGAAGTTGGAGTTAATTTTAATCCTATTGCTTTGATTGAGTTGGAAAATTGTGTTGAGATGAAGTTGTGAACCGTGACTTGATATGGGAGTTTTGATCCAAAGAGAAAAATCAATTGAAATGACTTGTTGGCCGAGACATAAAATGAGAAATTAGTATCCAAAAGTTTAATCTAATTAAACCATAGTTAGAATAATTAATTAGCCAATTAACAATTTAGTTAATTTAAATTAAATAAGATTGAGTTTAATAAGCATTTAATAGGAAAAGAAAATTAAGTTAAGTATGTAAGGATTAAATGGGAGGTTTAATTTATTAAATAAGGGGTAGACTTCCAATTATTGAAATAATTATTATTTTCCTAGAAGTCTGATAAATTAATTATATATTTATATATATTATCAGGCAAATCTATAACATCAACGTTAGTGCCAGATAAAGGAAAAGAGCCGGCAAACACTGACCAGCGATAGTCGAGATTTGTACAGTAATTTATAATTTTAGCCATTAATGTTTTAAAATATGATTTTAAATGAGTTTTAACTTAAACTGTTTTATGTGGTAAATGTGGAAATTTGTGATAACATGGAATTATTTTTAAAGGCTTGAATATTAGTTATGCCTTATTTTTATGATAGAAATTTTAGTATAACCTGATTTTTCGTATAACGATGATTTAATGATATAATGCTTTAAATAAGCATATGAAAATTTGTTTTAATGAGAAATTGATATTTTAGCTCATATATTAGCATGGACGACAGTCTAGGGAATTATTGACATGTCAATAGGGTTGGATGGCCAGGTGGGTTTCCTGTGGCCACATGTTATGTTTTACGGCCCGGTGGGTTTCCTGTGGTCGTGTGACATATATATTCGGTCCGGTGGGTTTCCTGGGACCGTGTGATATAATATATATATATATATATATATATATATATATATATATATATATATATATATATATTCACGTTATATTTCTATGATCCGGTGGGTTTCCTGGGATCATGAGAAGACATGTACCCCTTGTATTCCCTTAGGTTGATCTATGGTGATTTAATATAGGGGCATGACCAGAAATTTTTATGAATTACGATAATTTAAATGAAATGAATTTATACGACTTGATTTTAATAGAAAAATTTATATTATTTTCATATTTATCTTATTGCCTGTAAATAACTTTGATTATAAATTACTGTACCACTGAGTTGTATAATTCAACGTGGGAGTTTGTTTTCACTCTCGCGCAGGTCCGAAATAAAGATAAGGTGGCAGGCTTGTAGAGATAGTGTCATCAATAGTGAACCATAGTAATGGAGACGAGCAGCAGTGATAGCCACCCCAGACGGGTCGGTATTTTCAAAGATGTTTTTGTTATTATAATATATTTTATGTAACGGAAGATAAATACTCATTTTGGATGTGATATATAATTATGTACATAAAGGGGGCGTGATTAGGGAATGTATCTGTAATGATAATTCTTGTATTTTATAAACTCTCTTTATATATATATATATATATATATATATATATATATATTTACCTTACAATATACCTTTAGTGAGATCAGATTTGAAAACCGTAACACTACTTATCCATTCGGTGTACGAAGGTGAAACCTAAGGGGTAAGGGGTGTTACATTTATTGGTATCAGAGCGTGGTTTAGGCGATTCTAGGATAAAAAGGGATAAATTTGTTCATGCATTAGTTTTGAAATTAATATTTTGAATACAAAAATAAACTGCTGCTGCTTATTAATGTGGGTCACTATTATGTTTTATAGAGTCGTAGATTTCCATTACGGAGAGACAAAGAAGAGACTTCTGAGGAATATGTGCCGTCAAGACAAGATACAGAGGAGACTGAGTCATATATTTCGTTGACCATGGAATCTTCATATGCTTCCTTGTTACAGAGTGAAGCTGAGGGTAATGCATCTATTGGTAGATCTGAGGGATCACATGGATCAGATAGACGAGAGATGAGAGACAGACATACCCCAGTTTTTTGTTCATCTAGAGATGAGTTGTTGGAGGATATGACAGAGATTCTACGACGTTCTGTCAGGCCAACCACTACAGAGATGCAGTTTGAAAGCCTCTGAAGGTTAGGAGCTACAGATTTCTATGGTTGCAATGAGGATGATGCGGCGACTGCTGAGTATTGGCTGGAGAGGACAGAGAGAGTTTTTCGACAGATGGACTGCACACCTAAGCAGCAATACAAATATGTCGAGTCTATACTACAGGAGGGGGCTTATGATTAGTGGAAGACTGTGTTACAGCACCCTCAGACACTAGCCTCACCTTCCTGGAGATTCTTTCTAGAGCAGTTCAGAAAGAGATACATTCCCAAGGCCTATACTGATCGGAAGAGACAGGAGTTTCTGGATCTCAGATAGGGGAATATGACCGTAGAGGAATACAAGAAAGAGTACACCCGCCTCAGTAAGTATGCAGGGGGTATCATTGTTGATGAGGCTGACAGATGCAGGAGGTTTGAGAAGGGACTATGACCCCCTATTAAGGCTAGGCTGGTAGCATCACAGATTAAGGAGTTTACCACTTTGAGAACTACTGCTGAGGCAGTTGAGGAGGCCGTTGCTGAGAAGATGAAGACATTAGTTTCGAGCCACCATAAGAGACCATTTCTTCAACCGGGTGCAATTTCCTCCGCTAGTAAGAAGACCAGGTTTTTTGGTAGCAGATTCCATGGTGGATCTAGAGGTTTGGGTGCACCAGTCTGGCGGGGACAGCCTGCAAGGTTAGCACCATCAGTTGCCACTACCCCAAGTTCAATTGGGGGAAGATTTGTTCCACGCCCTCAGTGCCAGCAGTGTGGTCGATATCATGGTGGAGAGTGTCGAGCGACCACCAGGGTATGTTACCATTGTGGTGCAATAGGACATTTTAAAAGGGATTGTCCACTTTTGAGTCAGGCTACAGAGGCTACTGCTGTGAGACCTGTCCAGACACAGAGATCTGCACTTGTTAGAGGTAGAGGTAGAGGTCAGATTCGAGGTGGAAGGTCAGAGATGATACAGACTGGGTCTGAGATGGTGGATAGGCCAGGAGGTAGTCGTACAACACCTGCTAGAGCTTATGCCATCAGAGCACGAGAGGAACATGATGCTCCAGATGTCATCGTCGGTAAATTTTCTTTATTTGGCTCAGATATTTATGCTTTGATTGATCCCGGGTCTACACATTCTTATGTATGCACTACACCACTGGTCGGGAATGACATGGTAGCTGAGACCTTAGATTATGATATAATAGTGACGAATCCCTTAGGTCACAGTGTCAGAGTTAGTAGAGTGCACCGACAACTACCTTTAATGAGTCAAGGTGAAATATATCCTGCGAATTTGATTGAACTTCCATTCCATGAGTATGATGTCATATTGGACATGGATTGGTTAGCTCGCCACGGAGCTATAGTTGATTGTACAGCTCAAAAGGTTATTTTCAAAAAACCCGAGGATAAGAATCGAGTAATACATGATGTTCGGAGGAAGATGTCATCTAGTATAATTTCAGTTATGAAGGCCCATAGATTGATTAGAAAGGGCAATGAAGCCTATTTGGCACATGTGGTGGATACCAAAAAGAAGAATCTGAGACTTCAGGATATCCTTACAGTTTGTGAGTTTCCTGATGTTTTTCCTGAAGATTTACCAGGATTACCTCCAGACAGAGAAATAAAGTTTGTCATTGAATTGCTACCTGGTACCACACCCATATCCATTACTCCATACCGGATGGCACCAGTAGAATTGAAAGAGTTGAAAGTGCAGTTGCAAGAGTTATTGGACAAGGGGTTCATTAGACCTAGTGTGTCACCTTGGGGTGCACCTGTGTTATTTGTGAAGAAGAAAGATGGCACCCTATGACTATGCATTGATTACAGACAGTTGAATAAGGTGACAATGAAGAATAGATATCCATTGCCACGAATAGATGACCTTTTTGATCAGCTGAAAGGTGCAGGTATGTTCTCTAAAATTGATTTGAGGTCAGGGTATCATCAGCTAAAAATCAAAACTGGGGATGTGCCCAAAACTGCTTTTAGGACTCGGTATGGTCACTATGAGTTCCTAGTCATGCCATTTGGGCTTACAAATGCGCCTGCAGCATTTATGGATATGATGAATCGTATCTTCAAGCCTTACTTGGACCAGTTCATGGTATTTTTCATTGATGATATCCTGATATATTCCAGGGATAAAGATGAACATGATTGGCATCTTCGAATTGTACTTCAAATCTTGAGAGAAAAACAATTATATGCTAAGCTATCGAAGTGCGAATTTTGGCTCGAGGAAATTGGTTTTCTAGGTCATGTGATATCAGCAAATGGGATCAGAGTTGACCCTAGCAAAATCGAAGCTATTCTCAATTGGAAGCCGCCTAGGAATGTAACAGAAATACGAAGTTTTCTTGGGTTGGTAGGCTACTATAGACGATTTGTAAAAGGGTTTTCTTCTATAGCATCTCCCATAACACGATTGCTTCGTAAGGATGTGAGATTTGAGTGGTCAGATAAGTGTCAAGCTAGTTTTGATCAGCTGAAGGCTATGTTGACAGAGGCACCAGTTCTAACGCAACCCACTACAGGGAAAGAGTTCATAGTATACAGCGATGCTTCATTGAATGGTTTAGGCTGTGTACTGATGCAGAAGGGTAAAGTGATAGCTTATGCTTTCAGACAGTTGAAACCACATGAGAGGAATTATCCTACACATGATCTGGAGTTAGCATCCATTGTTTTTGCCTTAAAGATCTGGAGACACTATCTGTATGGAGAAAAGTGTTACATGTATACAGATCACAAGAGTTTGAAGTATTTGCCTTCACAGAAGGAGCTCAATCTTCAACAAAGGCGATGGCTAGAGCTTATTAAAGACTATGATTGTGTCATTGACTATCAACCAGGAAAGGCTAATGTTGTGGCTGATGCTTTAAGTCGAAAAACTTTGGCAGAACTTCGGATCCTACCTACATTGGTTCAACGGATCAAAGAAGCTCAGAAACAAGATCCTAGGCTCGTGATGATTGGTGAAGTTGTTTCCAAGGGGGAGAGACCAGAGTGTTCTGTAAAAGCAGATGGTGGTATTTATTGCAAAGACAGATTGTGTATACCTAATATGCCAGAGTTGAAGCTGGAGATTCTAAAGGAGGCACATGAATCAACTTATGCAATGCATCCTGGTAGCAATAAGATGTATCAGGATTTGAAGCCTTACTATTGGTGGCCGGGTATGAAAAAGGATGTCACATAATTCACCACCAGATGTCTGACATGTCAGCGGGTGAAAGCAGAACACCAGTTACCATCTGGGTTGTTGCAACCTATCTCCATATCAGAATGGAAATGGGAAAGAGTCACCATGAATTTCGTGTCAGGACTCCCGTTGACCCAAAGGAAGCATGATGCTATATGGGTGATTGTTGATAGATTGACTAAATCTGAACACTTTTTACCAGTCAGAATGGACTACCATATGGATCGATTAGTAGAGTTGTACATTCAAGAGATAGTTCGGCTACATGGTGTGTCATTGTCCATTATTTCGGATAGGGATCCCATATTCACCTCACAGTTTTGGAAGAGTTTACAAAGATCCTTGGGTACTCGACTCAATTTTAGCACAACCTTCCATCCTCAAACAGACGGGCAATCGGAACGAGTAATCCAGTTGTTAGAAGATATGCTTAGAAGCTGTGTGATCGAGTTTACGGGAATTTGGGACAAATACTTGCCACTGATGGAGTTTACGTATAATAACAACTATCAGGCCAGTATCGGCATGGCTCCATATGAAGCACTGTATGGTAGGAAGTGCATATCTCCGATTTGTTGGACTGAGCTTAGTGAACGGAAGATGTTGGGACTTGATTTGGTTCAACTGACAGAAGAAAAGATTAGAGTGATTAAGGACAAACTCAAGGCAACCCATGATAGACAGAAGTCTTATGCAGACTTGAGACACAGAGACATCGAGTACGTGGTTGGTGATAAGGTATTTTTGAAAGTATCTCATTGGAAGAAGGTACTTCGGTTTGGAAAGAAAGGCAAGCTAAGTCCCAGATTTATTGGACCTTATGAAGTAATAGAGCGAGTGGGACCAGTAGCCTACAAGTTGGCTCTACCTCCTGGGTTAGAGAAGATTCATAATGTATTTCACGTATCGATGCTCAAAAAGTACAGATCAAATCCGTCCCATGTCATTCAAGTAGAAGAAATTGAGATACAACCAGACATATCTTATGAGGAAGAGCCAATAGCTATTTTGGCAAGAGAAGTGAAACAGTTGCGGAAGAAGCAAGTACCTCTAGTGAAAGTCCTATGGCGGAGACACTCAGCTGAGGAGGCAATGTGGGAAAGCGAAGAGATAATGAGAAACCAACATCCTCAGCTATTCAGAAATAACATACCAGGTATGATTTCGAAGACAAAATCTTTTAAGGGGGAGAGAGTTGTAACGTCCGCTAATTTAGACCCCGGTCGATTTATGTGTTTCGCGACCGAAATAGAGTCAATTTGAACTAGAGTCTAAATTTTAAACTGTTGCAAGTGAGAAATTTAATTTTAATATATTCCATTGAATTATTTTTCACGAAAAATGAGAAAAATTGGATCCGGTAGTAAAATACGCGATTTTCGCATTGTTAGCGAATCATGAACGGAGGATATCTTGATGTAGAAAATATTAAGACGAGTTTGTCGTTATGATTTCGTGTCAAGACTCAAATATTTAGGACACTAAATTATAGAAATAAAATTTGAAATGCGATTCCGCAAAAATAGCGGGGAATTCAATTTTTGCTCCAGTGCTCCAAACACAAAACCGAAAATATCAGTATGTAGAGTAAATTATTTCATGAATACCGGTATAATTAATTGCAAAAGACTAAATCGTTTATGACATGAAATGGAAGAAATAAAGATATTAAGTGTGATTAATTATCTAAAATAATAAAATAAAAATAATAAAAATTAAAAAAAAAGGACAACAACATTGCATGCACAGTGACAAATGCCCGACATGCATGCTAATTGATCCACTAATATATAAAAAAATAAAAAATAATAATAATAATATTTAAAAGCTTATGGTCCAAATGGCTGCTAAACTTTTCTTTCTTTTCTTCATGTACCCGAGACCATACTTTTAATCTTCTATTATTTCTTTTCTTTCTTTCTTGTTCTAATTTCTTTCCTTTATTCTTGTTCTTCCAATTTCTCCATACATAAATTAATTAAAGAGGTTTTTGAGAGGCTGCGGGTGAAGTAAATTTGTGAGAAGGTAATTGTCTCTTTTCCATTGTTCTCCTTCTCCTTTCCTTCATTTTTTTCAATTTTTAAGTTGTGGAAATCCAATTATAAATTGTGATGTATTTGCTGTGTTATGAAACAAGAAATCAAATTTTATGAAACAAGAAATCAAATTGAAAAGTGACTCACTTATGTTATGGATGGTTTAACCATGTGAAGTTGGAGTTAATTTTAATCCTATTGCTTTGATTGAGTTGGAAAATTGTGTTGAGATGAAGTTGTGAACCGTGACTTGATATGGGAGTTTTAATCCAAAGAAAAAAATCAATTGAAAGGACTTGTTGGCCGAGACATAAAATGAGAAATTAGAATCCAAAAGTTTAATCTAATTAAACCATAGTTGGAATAATTAATTAGCCAATTAAAAATTTAGTTAATTTAAATTAAATAAGATTAAGTTTAATAAGCATTTAATAGGAAAAGAAAATTAAGTTAAGTATGTAAGGATTAAATGGGAGGTTTAATTTATTAAATAAGGGGTAGACTTCCAATTATTGAAATAATTATTATTTTCCTAGAAGTCTGATAAATTAATTATATATTTATATATATTATCAGGCGCATCTATAACACCAGCGTTAGTGCCGGATAAAGGAAAAGAGCCGGCAAACACTAACCAGCGATAGTCGAGATCTGTACAGTAATTTATAATTTTAGCCATTAATGTTTTAAAATATGATTTTAAATGAGTTTTAACTTAAACTGATTTATGTGGTAAATGTGGAAATTTGTGATAACATGGAATTATTTTTAAAGGCTTGAATATTAGTTATGCCTTATTTTTATGACAGAAATTTTAGTATAACCTGATTTTTCGTATAGTGATGATTTAATGATATAATGCTTTAAATAAACATATGAAAATTTATTTTAATGAGAAATTGATATTTTAGCCCATATATTAGCATGGACGACAGTCTAGGGAATTATTGACATGTCATGCTTTACGGTCCGGTGGGTTTCCTGTGGTCGTGTGACATATATATTCAGTCCGGTGGATTTCCTGGGACTGTGTGATATAATATATATATTCACGTTATATTTCTCTGATCCGGTGGGTTTTCTGGGATCATGAGAAGACATGTATCCCTTGTATTTTCTTATGTTGATCTATGGTGATTTAATATAGAGGCATGACCAGAAATTTTTGTGAATTACGATAATTTAAATGAAATGAATTTATACGACTTGATTTTAATAAAAAAATTTATATTATTTTTATATTTATCTTATTGCTTGTAAATAACTTTTATTATAAATTATTGTACCACTGAGTTGTATAATTCAGTGTGAGAGTTTGTTTTCACTCTCGCGCAGGTCCGAAATAAAGATAAGGTGGCAGGCTTGTAGAGATAGTGTCATCAATAGTGAACCACAGTAATGAAGCTGAGCAGCAATGATAGCCACCCCAGACGGATCGGTATTTTCAAAGATGCTTTTGTTATTATAATATATTTTATGTAACGGAAGATAAATACTCATTTTGGATGTGATATATAATTATGTACATAAAGGGAGTGTGATTAGAAAATATATCTGTAATGATAATTCTTGTATTTTATAAATTCTCTTTATATATATATATATATATATATATATATATATATATATATATACCTTACAATATATCTTTAGTGATATCAGATTTGAAAACCGTAACACTACTGGGGTAAGGGGTGTTATATTAACTGTAACGAAAACCAAACATAAAAGCGACTTTCAACAGTTCAACAAAAGAATATCTGCAACAATTCGGGCTCTAGAAAAGAACATATTATTCCTAATTCCTTTTCCGTGCCTATACTGCTGACAATTTTTGAATTGCACACACATGATGCACCCTATGGAATCCCCAAAGAAAATCATGAAAAAAGCATTGCTTTCAATTTCACAGGGTTGCAATCTAAATATATATGGTCCCACATGTTTGGGTCTCATTTTTTATCATAAATTAGAAATTGATCTAATAGTCAACGCCAAAGTATAGTTCGGCAGAGTCATCTTGCTTAAATTTTCTTCTTTGGTCAACTTGAATGATCACCACATCTCTAACGATGGAACAATACACAATTGAAGAACAACCCAAGGGAGAAAATTCTAGAACTCACATTCAAGCGTTTGAGTTTCTTCCTTACAGCTTATAAGTTGTAGCAAATTTAACATTTAAACGGGGACTGCATAAGCAATTTATGAGTGTTCTAATTCCGTCTTATGCCACTAGTGCAACAACAAGAAAGGAAAATATTCAATTCAAACAAACGTGAAGTTGACATGACAGTTGATTAGTTTCTTAAACGCATGAGAATAATTTATTCAAAAACCCAGTCATTAAATGCCAATTATCTAGTTGACTTGTGTAAAACCTAAGTAGAACATTAATTTAATTAGCTCTTGACTACCTGATCATTTCACGAAAATCCATTTAGTCACAGAGCAAGTTTCTTGGAAATTCAAAGATCGGGAATCAAGAAATACTATTACATTCAGCTGGGATCATAAAAGACAAGTAATTTCGATAAAATTTTATGAATCAAAATGAAAAGGGCAAGAATCTACAGAAGGGTTACACGAAACTGGGATGAAGCTGGTGACGCAGAGAAGCTGAGCACTGGAGCATAAAAAGAGAACGTGGATTTGGTTCTGATGGTAGAAAGCAATGCTCTCACTCTGTTCAGTTCATCGCCATGGATAATCTTACAGATTTGAGATAAGAGAATTGCCTAATGTATTATTTATTTATGGATTTATATGAAGTAAAATGAGAAGAGAATTTTGTTTCTTTTTTCAAAAAAGAATTAAGAAGTACATGCAATCATCCTATTGTCGAACGAGATTGATAATAATGACGTGAAGTTTTACAAAGCCAAATTTGTACAAGTTTCCATTTCAAACACTATTTATTCTATTTATGGACAATCTTTAAAATTTTAAAAAGAAAGCCTTTTACCATTATATATATTTATTCCGTGAGAATTCAAATTTGATTTGCAATATAATGAATTTATAGAATAGTATATGATTTTCTTTTCTTTTTTTCTAAAAAAATACCTAACGATATTGTTTCCTTCAATGATAACCCATATTTAGAATTATTAGAACATCCATAATTCTTATGTAATTATAAAATATGATATTCCTTGTTATATCAGCAAAATTTTAATTATATTTTTAAAAATATTTTATTTTTGCAATTGATATTAATTTTAATTTATGCGATTTAGTTAATATTTTAACATATTCAGTATTGACAATTAAAATGTTATATTTTTTTATTGTAAAATAATTTACATTTTATTGATAAATTAATTTATACTAAAATTAATAAATTGCATAGAAAAAATAATTATGAAACTTAAAAAAATAAAGGAAGCACACAACATTTCATTATTTTATTATTATTATTATTATTATTATTATTATTATTATTATTATTATTATTATTATTATTATTAACTTTGTAATTAAAATATGAAATTAAGTTAATAAAATTAATTATATCACTAATTTTTTATATTAATTAACTTTAGTTTTATATTAATTATATTAATAATTATATTTATATTATTAAACATAATTAATTTTATTAACTTAATTTTATACTTTATATTAATATCTATTTATTTAATAAATTATGTTAACTATTAATTACATATTAATTAATTTTAAATACATTAATTAATAAAAAAATATTATTTATTTATTTTATTTAAATTATTATAAAATAATACAAGTAGAGCCTATAAAATTTTTTTATTCAAATGAAATTATCTATCTCATCTTTTTAAGTGTTGAAAGCTTGCAAATTTACAAGTAACCAACACGCATGTAATTTGTCAATTGCACTTGCAAGCCGAAGCAATTACTCCTAATAAGAATAAACATGTTAGAATGAAAGGATTAAATCGAAAGAATCTGAGAAAATCAGAGGTTGGATTGCTAAATAAGGAATAAAATTTTTAATTGAAAAATATTAAGTTGGAGAAATTTTTGCTATAATTTCCCCCAATAAGTAATAGTTGGAGGGCCCAAAAGAAAGATGATTCAAGTAAAATTGAAATGATGACTCTGTCCTCAGCATTTCAAAGTCAAAGCGCATTTAAGCCTGTTAATTATTGGAAGAAAAATTTACTAAAAGAATAGGTGGGAGGCAGAGTCAACAGGAAGTCAGCAATTCCTCAAACATTTCCCACAATTCATGAGTATAATTGACAGAGAAATCAGTAAATAAGGAGCCATTTTAAAATAAAAAAACAAATCTTAAGCTCAAGACATTGATTTAGAAAAATGATTCAAGGTAGAACAATGACTCGATGTAATCGATTCTAATGTGACATTTCAATTTGCAGGATCTAAAAAGTAAAAGTAAAAACCATTGATCAAGTGGATTCACTTTCTCAATCAAACAGTTTTTTGTTTCGCTTGAAATTTTACAAATGGAAATCCCAGATATGATAATGGCAGGAATTCCCAATATACATTACAAGCACTTTTATCAGTCCTGCTTTAGAAACACTGCCAACAATTCAAGCAAAATAAATGACATATAGTGATCAAACATCGTTCTACTGTATTTGTCATTTAAGCCCTTGCAAAAAGATAGCATATCATGGAAATTTGGAAAGAGATAACATCTGTATCCATTCAAAATATGATCCTTCTTTGTTTTCTTTTTACAGCATGATTGATACAATTAGCTAACAGTCCTAAAATGCTGAAATCAAAGATTCAAAAAGTGAGGCCAATGAGATATTAGACCCCAAAAAACTTCCAAGTTCAACCAAATCAGATTCTGCAACAAACTAAATCGATGAAAGATCTTCATATATGGTTTTGATACCTGGCCTCTCAGACACCGATCTTATGCATCGTAGAGCTAGTCCAAGGACCTCCTTCATTCCCTTTTCAACTGCAGGATTCGCCATTTCTGATGCAAGTGTAGGATCAAAGCAATCTGAGCCTCGACCCTGAGTCACCCTTAACTGCACCCAATCTGTCAAATCAATTCCTCCATCTTCCCCAGAAATCACATCACCAGCACACCTGCCTGTTAAAAGCTCCAATAGGATTACTCCAAAGGCATAAACATCTGACTTAAAGGAGGGAAGTGGTTTCTTTGCAGCAGCCAACTCTGGTGCACGATAACCCAAGACTCCAGCATCAAGTATCTGTTCAACGGTTCCTGCTTGAGTCATTAGCCGATGCAGGCAGTAATCAGTAACACGTGCATTTAGATCAGGCCCATCTAGTAATATATTTGTTGCTTTAAGGTTCCCATGAGGAACAGCACGATCAAAATGGAGATAGTTCAGGCCACGTGCAACATCAACTGCTATTTTTAGCCTCTGTGCCCAGGTCAAGGGTGGGCCTTTTCTTCCTGGTCGATCTGAATTTAGGTTCATCAGGAACTAAATGTAAATCAATCAACATAAAACATTCTTGTCACCTAAATGTTGAAGATCCAATTCATAAAAATAAATTATTAGCAAACATTGTTTTGCCACACATGATAGAATCACATCTAAATTTAGATATATAGCAGTATTTCTTTTAAGTTCAGCCATAAGAACAAATATTACCCAAATTACAAATGAACAAACAGTCAAATATAATAGCATGATGATATCAAAGCATAAAGCATGCACATCTTTCAATCATGTTCAAAGACATCACCTTTTCTTCAGAAGGCACACAAAGTTTCCCCATATTCAGTGACAATTTTAAATATGATAAGGGCTTTAAAGAGAATAACAGCTAAGATAATTCAGAGCCCCATGTTCACCAGTGGAGCATGTGAATCAATATTAGAGCATTTGATAGCAAGGCTAGAACAAGATCCCTACTACTCAAAATAATGAATAGCTATAAATTCAAGATTTTACCATAAAGAAAATTTGCAAGACTTCCAGGTGATATGTAATCTGACAGAATGAGCTTCTCATGCTGTGTAGGTCCCCAGTAGTATCCTCTTAAACCTACCACATTTGGATGCCTGATGTTTGCGAACTTTTTAGCCTCCTTAGCAAACTCCTTCTTTTGTTTTGCCACCCCTTCTCTTAACCATTTCACAGTCAGAAATACCCCATTATCGAGTGTTGCACGATAGGAAGTGCCATGACTGCTCCTCCCTAAGACCTCAGCAGGCGCCCTTGACAGCTCCTCAGGCGTCAATGTGATTGTATCATCAAGAAAATAAAGTTCACCAACCAAGCGATCTGGTGATCTTACATCCAGCCTTGCAAGTGTCTCAACAGTGAATGAATCACCGGATCCTGGTGACCACGACAAATGACTGTGCTTTGACGGTGAGAAGCCAGTTAAAGCAGCTGTTTTTTCATCAGGATTGATTATCTCAGATGATGAGCCTTTCCGGGATGCCACAAGATCCTCTGCAGAAACAACCAATGCACCACCTCTGCCTGTCCCACTAATACCAGAAGGGTTGGCTGGAGTGGGACTGCGAATACCTTTGCTCGTGACATGGGCCAGTGGAGATCTTGACACACGGACATAATGTATGAAGATAGCAAGCATGATAAGAATGATCACTGCTATCACACATGAGACTATCACAACCACTTTGACAATGGTGTTGATCGGTTTCCTTCTAGAATTTCCAGCTGGTGTATTTTCTGGTCCAGGCGAACCACTTGGAAGATTTAATCTGGTATTTCCAGGATAGAAAGAAGAATTAGGGAACCTCCTCAGGTTGTCTGGGACAACGCCAGAAAGATCATTGTATGAAACATTGAAGCTGCTGAGGCTGCTTGTCAAGTTGTTTGGAACAGGACCTGTGAAATGATTTTGAGATAAATCCAACGAGCTTAGTGAGATCATGCCAGCCATGGAAGTTGGCAGAGAACCTGATAAATTATTCCCTGCAAGATTGAGCACTTTAAGTCCAGTCAGTGAACCAAATCTATCTGGAAAATATCCATCAAGTTGATTATGAGAAAGATCGATGACTTGAAGATTGGATTGGCTAATAGAAGGAGGAGAGAATTCAATAGCACCGTTAAGCAAATTATTTTCAAGGCGGAGTTCTTGCAAAGTAGAGGAGGTTAGAAAATCAGTCAAAAGAGGTCCATCCAACTGGTTGTAACTGAGATCTAGAACTTGAAGCTTCAGATACATTGCAACAGCTTTTGGAAGAGAGCTACTAAGAGAGTTGTGAGAGAGGTTCAGATAGTTTAAACGCAAAAATTGTGGGAGCACTTCAGGGAACATTCCTGTCAAGCGATTCTGGCTGAGATCAAGATGCTCAATGTTGCCCCACTTTGCTATTCTGGTTAGATTTCCTTCAAACTGGTTTTTTGATAGATCAAGCACAGCACAGCTTCCAGTCACTAGAGGAAGTTCACCTATGAGTCCATTTGATGAGAGATTAAGGGCACGCAGGGTTGTTGACATTATCATACTTATGGGCCCTGCAAGATGGAAATTACAATGTGAGAGACATAGTCAAAATGCACTATTTAGGAGTTAGGAGAGAGACAGAGCATAATTAAATTATATTCAAGAAATATTAAGCAACTAGGAAGAAGCTAAAGCAGAAATTTAGGAGGCACCTGAGAGATTGTTGGCACTCAAATCCAGTTCAGTTAGAAGTAATGAATCCCCTTTCAACAAATCATTAGGAATAAACCCCGAGAACCTGTTGTTGCTGAGCCTAAGGTCCTGAAGCTCATAAGCAAAATCAAATCCAGGCAAGTCTCCAGACAGCTGATTATAGCTCAAGTCCAAAACCTTTAAGCTCGTGAACAAGCGCAACTCGCCACCACCTACCAGTGATCCAGTAAGCAGGTTGTGGCTGAGATTTAGGTACTTAATGCTCTCAGAAATACCTGGCAGTAATATCTCTGAACTAGAGCTCACCAGCATATTCAAACTCAAATCGACATGACTGACATTAGTAAAAAGAAAAAATTCCCCATCTAGATGACCGTCAAACATATTTCCATGCAAGTCAAGCACCTGTAGACCTGAAATGAGCTCAAATCCCTTTGGAATTCTCTTAGTGAACCCATTAGAAGATAGGTTTAAATATACCAGGTTATTCAGCCTAGTCAATGAAGTTGGAAGTAACCCAGAAAATGAGTTGCGGCTCAAGTCCAAGGAGTGGACTGATACAAGCCCTGAAATTGAATCCGGAACTGAGCCAGAAAAATTGTTACCAGCCAATGAGAGGTTCTTTAAGTTTGTCATTTTACCAAATCCTGATGGTAAAGACGATGAAAAGAGATTGTTAGATAAATCCAGGAACTCGAGGCTTATGAAGTCACCTATATTGTCAGGAATGTTGCCACTAATAGAGTTGCTTGACATAGAGAGTTTGACAAGCTTTGTGAGGTTTGCAAATATGCTTAAATCAGCATCAGCAGAGAGACCCAAGTTATCGAGGACAACACCAGCAACATTTCCATTATTACAGAGGATACCATTCCAAGAAGAAGGGCAGCCATCAAAATCGATTGACTCTTCATTCCATGATTCAAGGACATAACCAGTAGGGTCATGCTTAATACCCTTTTTAAATTCAAGCAGTGCTAAAATGTCTTGTGAAGGAAGTTGGCCCATTGCAGAAAGGAAAAATAGACATAATACTAGAAATCTAAATAGCTTCATACTAACCTAAGCAAAGATACACCCTCAAAATCAAGAAAGTAGAAGAGGAATATTTACACTCAACGAACACAAATGAATTTCAGACCATACACAGCCTAACAAGATGAAGAACCACAATGCCTGGTTCAATGTTATGGAAAGAAGCCCTTCATAACAGAGATAAACTGAATCTTCTACAAAAGTGAAGCTTTCAGCTTCCAAGTCATATGAATCAGCAATTTCAACTAATATTCCAATATACCTTTTCTTCTAGACAGAGCATTTGTCCCAGAAAGAGAGAGACAGAAAATTTTCCACATTCAACTAAAAATCTCAAAATGAGTTCGGCAGTTCATCACTGCTTACCTCATACTGGAGCAGATTTGGGGAGACTGCAGCTTCAAGAAGAGACTCATTCTACTTCAAATGAGAAAAAACCTCTTCAAAATAGAATCTTGTTTCAACCACGCAAAATTAGCCAAAGCATTAAATAGCTAAAACGAAAGAGCAAAAACACACTGGGGACCAGTAAGTAAGACACCTATCAAGAGAGAAAATGCTGCAATTTTCTCACTAAGATCTCAACTTTCACTAACAATGTAGGCACAGCACAATCTCCCCCACCGTAAAGACTCCAACTTTCAAATAGGAGCTTTACAATTACAACAATGGGTTGCAAGTTTTAACTGACCTGAGGCAAACAGAATACTCTCATACTAAGCCTAAGTACGGCAGTACAACAAAAAGACCCGCAAGAAGAAAAATAAATGAATGAAGAAATGAACAAAAATATTGAAATTAATAATAAAGGGACCCAGAAATATTGTGGCTAATAATTGTCCATTTTAGCTGCCTAAAGCTGCCCAAAAACCCTACTTTTCTTTTTGTTTTTTTTGTAGGAAAAAACCCTACTTTTCTTCAATAAAGAAAAAACAAAAACCTTTGCAGGAAATTGTTTCTCTTTACCATTGTGTATAACAGATGCATGTGGCGGTCATCAATAAGCATAGCCTAATTTTAATTAAAAAATATATATTCTTTATGGATTTTCTTCCCTCTATAAAGAGTTTTTAGTGTCAGAAAGAGACAAGATAGCGGGAAAATGTTGGGTTTTTTTATAATTATTTTTAGAGAACAGTGGAAATTTTAGCAGCATAAATTAGGGATTTACCCGCCAAAAAGACAATAGAAATAGAATCAGTATATCTTAACATGGTGGACGTCAGAGGATTTATCAAATACAGTTTAACAGATTTTCATTTTTATTTTTTAATTTTTGGAAGTACCCGAGAGACACTTTTTGAGGCAAGTGCCATGTAGGAAATGGGTCCCACCAACTGCCCTTTTGACCAAGGTTTTGTTTTGTGTGGGTCCTGCGAAATTCCAATCATGCCCACCAAGAAGAAGGAGAATGAGGTGAAGTAGGTGAAAACTGAAAGCATTAAAATCAATGTGATATGATATGATAGAGTGTGCCACCATTTTAGGCCCCATCTAAGAATCAACCAATAAGATTGTGACACATATGGAACGGTCATATCTGGAATGGTCATAAAAAAAAATGCACATAAATAAGAAAATTTTTTAATTTCCCATCTCAAAATTTGTTATTTGAATTTAGGGTTTTTTTTCCTTTTTATAGATATTGAGGTCATTAATAATATTACAAATGGCTAAGGCTACTCAATATTTTACAAAAAAAAAAAACAACTTTATGATTATATTTGATATTTGGGTATTATTGTATTTGTTAAAGATCTAATATATATTTACCTTCTAAATTTAGCAAAAAAAAAAAGTTGTTTAGGCACTGAATTTATGGAATAGTTATTTACACCCTCAACTAGTTACAAATGACACTTGTATTTCCTCATCTTCTCAAAAAAAATTTCCATTTTCGTTGACCTTTTCGTTATATTATCTGTTATCTTTGCAGTCAACTAATCTAGTGATTTGGGGACAAAATTAAGGGATTTGAAACAAGTAAAATTGAAAGCAAATGAGAGATTTTTTTTTCATCTTCTTTTGAACTAAAAGGGGAAATCAGATATAATAATTTTAATTTTACAATAAATATTAAAATTGGTAACAAATGAGAGATTTTGTAAACAAAAAAGCAAGTAAACCATTGTGGGTGCTTGAAATGGTATTTGCGTAAAAAATTAAATGAATGAAACGAGAGAGTGTGCTTTGAATAGTCAAAAGTTTTCACTATTTCTATATAAAAAAAATTTAAAAAAAAAATTGAGTTTTCACGTGCCTTTATTTTCTTCTTTCTCACTTGCATGTCATATAGTCATATAGCAAAATAAGGATGTGAATGTGGGGCTTATGACGAGAAATATAAATAAATTTTTTTATAACTTCAGATTTTTTTCTTACTAATTTTGAGGATAAATATGTATTAAATCAAAAGAAGCACCAAAGCTTTTCAGGAAAAAATAATTGAACTTTGATAGTTATTTTAAGTTTTTTTTTTGTTATTAATCACTTCAAAATAAGACATTAAAAAGATAACTTTACTTTTAATTACTAAAAAAAATGATGGGTCTAATTGGAAAAAAAATACTTCTTTTTCTAACACATGACTTTTTTTTCTTTCTAACATCACATGCTTAGCTTATATAGCATAGTTTTGATGTACTTAAAAGTTAACTTATTCGTTCTTTTAGGAAAAAAAATATTTATGTGCTTTTCTCGTTTTTTCCTATGTTCTCTTTATTTTATTATTAATATTATCATTTTGTTAAATGATTCAGTATGCTGTGTATCATATGAAGTATACAAGTTTTGGGAAAAATAAAAAATAAAAGAAAGGATTGAAACAAGAAACCCTTCTCTAGGTTTATTTATTATTTATTACTATTATTCTTTTTTTTTTTGGTTCTTAACATCTATGAAGAAACTCCCATGATCTATCACACGTAGTAGTTTAATTTATTTAGGTTGAAATTAGTGGGAGGCAATATGATGAGCTAATATGTTTTTTTCTTTTTTTCTTTTTTTTTTTTGGTTCACATCATACACCAACAATAGCAAAGATATGACAAACTCAACAATAAATTATATAATCCAACTGATTATTATTATTATTATTATTATTATTATTATTATTATTATTATTATTAAAAAACAAAAGAAAAGGAAGAAAGCTTTGTCTTTGTGCTAAGTTCACTAACAAACAAATCTTTGTTGCATTACTATTATATGGACCTAATAGTAAGAGTGGAACCCGACACTTTTTTTTTTTTTTTTACATTATAAATTAGATATCGTCTCCTTGGAATTAAGAGTAACAACATGAAATTCTCTTGAAAAAAAGATGAAAATTTTTTAGCTTGTAATAACGACAAAGGCAGAGTTCTTATTTATTTATTGAAAAGTAAATTATTTGTTCGACCCATTCCCAATATAAAACTTGAGTGCACACAAAAGCATCCGAGATATTTGTCTTCGCACTACAATCACAAAAGCAAAACCACCTAAACTATTGTGATTGGATTTGATTTCCAAAAGTTTTCCATAATTATTAATAGATTATTTTTATTTGTTTATCTAAACCCAAAAAAATATAAACTCCTCTCCTCTCATATTATAAAATCCTTTACTTATATTTTTTTCTTGTAACTCGTAAAATTCTTGAATTTTGGGGCCTACGGAAATTTAAACCCCAAATCTTCAATTGAAAATACAGACTCAAAATGTTCTCTTCAAAACTCTTTGTTTAAATTTGATAAATATTAATTATTGCCCTATCATTTATTTTCAATAGGCTCCTACCCACAAGCTGAATTTATTACATCTTGAACTCTGAAGTCTTCAAATTGAATATGAAATCTTTCAATAAGAATGCAAAGTGCAAAACAGTTGATAAGATGCACCATGTTCCAGCTTATAAAACCTTGTCTTGTTCTGTTATATAGAAGCAATTCCAATTTGAGCATCTTTTAATTGCACAAGTACTACAAAAAATGGTTAAACATGCTACATTTTAAAAAATATATATTTATAATTAATTATATTATCCTTGTGTTTTCAATTAAGACAGAGAGAAGTGAATAAAAAAGAAGAAAAAATGTTGAAAAAAAATTAGAAATTTCTTTATTTTTAAAAAGGACATCTAAACTGAAACAAAAAAGACCTTTGAAAATTACACTTAAATTGATTAATGGAAGTATATCTAGATTTCACCTAAGAAATTGCAAGCAGTGTACTGCAATAGATGCCGTATGAACACCACTGAGAATTGATAACACATTAAGAGAGGGTCCATGTTTACTCAGCACCAATATCTTGGCACCTGTGACCGGCCAAAATAATTAATGTTTCAATTTCTTGCCTAACATCTCCCCTTTCACAAGAAGAATTAATTTCTGGTCACATTTCTAGATCACAATATATTTAATGATTCAACTAGACAATGGCAATAAAAATATGAAAAATTAAAGATCAGAGAATTAAAAAAAAAAAGTAACTTGAATCAAAATTTGACAAAGGACAAATCGCAAATCATTGCCTCCTCTCGTAAGTTTGCACTCAAAGTCACATTATAGCATATGCACTTCAAATGAAGTTCTACATAGTGCAAAAGATAATACAAATATCTTTTTTTATCTATAGCTGTGGAGACATTGGGAACTTGTTTGCTTGAGCCTCCATCCTCGAATTGGCATGATCATTCTGCAACAAAAACAGATAAGGTTGATAGGATCCACCATCATGCTGTTTATTCCAATCCAAGGGTGGACAAGCTCGCACCTTTGAGCTTTTTCCTTTTCTGTAATGAAGGTACAGTGAATATATATAATCAAATTGGTTTTTGTAAATTACTCCACAGCCCACTACAGATTATCTCATTTCTTTCCACCTCCTGACACATTGAACTTGAAGAATATTATGTCTCCATCCTGAACAACATAAGTCTTCCCTTCCTGTCTATACTTTCCAGCAGCCTGCACCAAAAAGCCAAAGAAATTCAACAGGTCAGGGAAGGGGATAAGCTTTGATAATCTCAAACTAGATGTCCAGATCTGGAAATTAATTAGGAGAAATATGGTGATTCCATAACAGTATAGAGGACGTGATCAACATATCTCTGGCTAATTTACCAATATGTGGGATGAGATAATTCTGGTCAGGACACTACGGGAAAAGGCAACCCTCTATCTTTAATTGCAGGTAAAACAAAAACCAGAAGTATAATATTTCTATACACAAAAGGCTTTTCTTAGATGTTTGATAGTAGGTTCCACTTCATATAATTCTTCATAACAAAAATCAAGATTCACGAGCCCATATCAAATTCACAAGACACCCTTCTCGTTCCGTTGTACAACTTTGAAACGACATGCTGCATAACAACCTTCTCCATTTTCTGGTAAGTTTGCTTCTACCTATGGAATGCTAAGTCTGGTCCGAGCTAAAAGGTGTATATAGCAGGGCTGTACAGCCCATCATGACTTCCATGTGAGACAATTACCTCCTACTTCATTTCCTTTTTCTAGTCCGTAATACTGACCCTACATATTTACTTAGGAAGCATTGAAAGATGGATTTAGAAAGATGGATTTGCTCATCCATACCAACCCCTGAACCCCTATGACACGAAGATAAGGAAATCACACTAATAATGACAAGTTTTGTCTGGAGCATATACCTTAACAGCTGACTCACTACCAAGCTCCTTGAGATCTTCAAATTTCATGACCTAAACATTATAAGAAAGGTTAATAAATTTCAAGGTTAAGAATGTCAACTGTCATCAGTAATGAACCTCTGAAAACATAAATGCATCATACAAATTGAAGATGAAACAGAGGACAATGTCATGGTATTATAGCAGCAATATTGTTCAAGATGCTGCTTGTGCAGGAATTTAATGCAACTGCATATAAATTTAGAAGGATGAGGAGCATTCTCTTTTGGCAAGGAACATTAATATATGATTGGATGTTAGTGACAGATTATGCAAACTTCTAATTTCGATATATACATTTTCCATAAACCCAAAAGAATCAAGTGATAATGCAGTCTTTTTGACAACCAATAAAGCCATCCAACATGAAAAGTTACAGAATGAATGTAAATACTAAATGGAGAAAATCCCAACAGCTGATGCTGCAAACACTAATATAATAGGGCAGTCAAGTTAACATATGAGGGCAAAACTATAAGCAACTAGCCCTTGAAAAAGGTTTTTTAATTGATAATTCAATTGTAAGTGTTAAAGAACTTTGAAATGAACAGAAAAATCCAAAAACATGAACCCAGAACCTCAGCACATATAAATCCTTTTTCGAAATCAGAATGGATAGTCCCTGCAGCCTGAGGGGCCTTTGATTGCCGTCTGATTTGCCAGCATTTCACCTGAAAAAGCAAAACTATTCAGCCATGAGACCCATACTGAAAAGAAATGAAGGTTGTAAGCCTTCTAGACAGTAAACGTGTACATCATGAATGAAACAGATCATGCACAACACTTGGATAACCCAAAAAAGAATAATAATAATAATAATTAAAAAAAATGTTACCATAGCAGCATTAGAGTAATCTCCAAACACATCCAAAAACTCTGAACCAAACAGTGAAGCAAAGAGCATATGATTACTAGTTACTACTAATGAATCACATTAAAATCAAAAGTTCAGTAGAACAATATTTTGGGTTAGGCAATTCAGTTCCAAGGAGTAGTAGTACAGTAGACTCTCAATATTTTGGGTTAGGCAATATTTGATTAATTACTGTCAATGCCAAGATTTCAGCCAGATTACATAATCAAACAGTTCCAAGGAGTAATTAAACAGTTTCAGCTCTATCCTTCACTGAAACAAGGAAACCATATACAAATTATTGTCATTAAAAAAATTCATTCATCTGCAAACATTACAGAACTATAAACTAAAACATTATGAGACATACTAAATTAGACAATGAAGTATTTTATCACCGGACAAGACAAATGAAATTATCCACCCAAGTATGTAATCATGACAGTAGAAGATACATTAAATTAGACAATGAAGCATTTTATCTCCAGACAACACAAAATGAAACTACCCATCAGAGCATGCTGTGACTGTACAAGTGACAGCCATGACCTGCAGAGTACTGTATTTCTAAATAAAATCTTATTATCCCCCTTCTTCTACTCAGTCCCCTTCCTTCTCCCGTCTTTACCTCTCTTTCTCAAAGCTTATGGAGTTAAACCATGACCACCAACTTCGACAATTTGTAAGGTGCATATACTCTTAATATGCTTTTGAAAATTAGATAGCATCACCATCACAGTTAACAACATATATGGGCAAGAAATGACCAACACAACTGCAAAATCTCTATATGAATATTCTACGTGTTAAAAGTTTCCAAGGAACATTGTTATAAAGCCTCCAAACATTAAGGGTAACCAACAAAATGATAATACAAAATTGTAATGTACGCATATGTATATATATTACCTCATCAGGGCCAGCAGTGAAGAAGTATATGAGATTAATTGCAGCAAATCCTGTCTTTATGATCTTTGGAAGAGCACTGTAGCAAAATTGCAGATGGTCCACTCAGTTATATGGAAATTTCATATATTTCGACTATGCCTAACCCCAATTAACTTTTTTCCTAACATTTTAGTACCAAATTATGTGATAGAGAAAAGGAACTAATTGCAAGAAAAAAAATGGTTTTCCAAATTTATTAGGTTTACAAATATGCACAAAAACAAATAAAATTAATCGTTTTACCAAAATATATCATAGAGAAGTTCCAAATAGTAATGAGCCTTAAATGTACATTTACATCGATGATACAAAAAATTCAATGGATCACGTACTTTAAGCACATTTGAAAGAATTAAAGAAAAAATGCAGGTGAGTAGAAGCTCCAAAATCTGCACACTACAGAATATCACTTCAATTGAAGATTATTAACAATATTCTCAAATTCAAATATTAAACATCCAGCCTTCAACATGAGACTAGTGGAGCTCATCTTATTCAATTATATTCAATGTCCATTGAAGCTATCTTCATCTTCTCAACCTTGCACAGTGACCTTCCTAAGTCTAAGGAAATATATTATAAAAGGTCATGCTTAACAAAACAAAACAACAAATTTAAATCATCAGTCAACTCCAGAGACAAATTGTCAAAATAAAAAAAGAGAGAGCTGCAGGCAGCAAGGCAGATTCTCCTATAACTAAAGTTTCTTGCACATGAAATTTCTAATCTCTGACACCTCCATATTTATTTTTTACGCGCATCAATTTTTGTAGATCAAAACAAAGAACCTTTGAAACATTAATACATTTCAAACTAGCATATCTTAGACTTCAAAAAATTAAGAGAGAGAGAGAATTAAAAAAATTAAAAAAAAAAAAGAAAAGATAAACCGTTTATGAAATATGAGCCATTTCAATTCTTACTGACCTTTGTATCTTGTTCTCCTCACAATATTTAGCAGCTTCTTCTGGTGACAAATCAGCGAGGTTTCTCTCTAGCACACAGCTGAAAGGAATAATTGTTTCACCCCCATGTTCCTGCACCCTAGAAAAGAAAATAATACTTACTTTCTATTGACAAAAGGCCCACCACAAAGAAATATCAACATAAACACTCAAGAAAATATTTTATCAAATAAAAAAAGAAAATACAAAGTGATATGGCTATAGGTTATCCAAAACTTAAAACAGGAGCTTATGGTGTCCACATGTATTCATGTGAAGGTACATGATACATGAGTACATACAAGCAACGGAGAGAGCAGGCATTGATAAATAAGAAATTCAAATCATGCAAAACATTGAATGTGTAAATAAGATTGGGCATACCAAGCATGAATCTTGGGTAAAAACTTATTCTTTTTTCTCTGGTAATCCTTTTCATTCATGTTAACCTGCAAAAATAAAAGTGCAATATGACAAAAAAGTTCAAACATATACATTCTTTAACTTGGATCAAGCAATTTTTGGCATTCTTTTCACAATGTAAACCATGAGAAATCAAAATTGCCAAAGTAAATTTCTACTTTCGCTTCACCAAAAATACTCCTGAAAAAAAGGAAAAAAAAGTCAATGTTTTCATGCTTAACCAATTTTCAAGTATGTGTAGTGAGGCCCCAGGAAACCTACCATATACTTCAACTTTCCCCAAAAACCATAGTGGATTACAATATTGTCAGGCTCATTCAGCTCACACTTGCCCCCATTGGTGATGCTAGCTTAAGGAAATTTTATTGACATATCATGGCTTAATTAAATTCTCATTGGTACCTCCACATAATTCCAATTCTATCTTGATATCTTCACATTTGCAAGCTAAAAATTGTATATCAGATTGAAAATTCTGCATATTTGGAGATAAGCTCACAATTGACAAATGAGACCCTCAATAAAAGGCACACCCAAAGTCTCCTCCCCACCCAGAAAGGCTGAGGCAACAATCATCCCTTTGGCACTTGCCTCGGGTGCTTGCCTTTGGAGACCGATGGGATAAATAGGTTAGAATTAGAGACATTTGAGAATGTGTTCTTTGTGATTTTATAGTTATAAGTAAAAAAATAGCACAATGATACAATGAAATCAATTATATAAACCATGTCGAGTTAAAAGAGAAATTGAATTGGTGCCCTAATGCAATCCACCATGTCTCCCTCGAGCTCCAATAAACATTCAATAAAACACTTTTTTTTTGCTTCTTCAACTTCTTCTCATTCTCCATCTTCCTAGTTGACTTCCTCCTCCTCCTCCTCAGTCCTAAGAGGATCCAATGTCCCTCTCCTTTTCTAATAATAATTTTGACACCTACTTGCTTTTGCTAAAAAGTTATCATTAATTGTCTCCCACCTGCTCTGCATGTTTGGTATTACCTCCAACATTAAATGATCTATTCTTTAACTTGTGATCTGCTTCTCCTTTTAGAGAATATTATTCAATTTATAATTGTAAGCTGCTTCTTTTTTGTGCATGACTTACCCATTTGCTATGTGATTTTAGTGGCTTCAGCCTCATGTTCAACTAGATTACCAATCATCATCTTCCCAAGTCCAACACTCGGGCATTATTGTAGATTTTGCATTCAACTTGCATATTAAAAGCATTATCTAATTGAATATGTGCATTTATAATAACCTCATACTGCAAATCCTCAGGCACAAGCCAGCAGCTTGTGTGTTGCGTGTTCACTTCCAACTTTCGACTACTTTGAATAAGCTCAAGTGTTCACGCTTGGAAGAAAGATGGATAGTTATGTATGCCCTCACTACATTTTGGCTTTCAGAAATATGTATTTAGAATCAATCATACACATCATTCCTAATGGAGAAACATTTCAACTACAAAGACATTATTTTAAGTGTCATATAAAAAGCACATATACTTATCTTTGGAAACATTGATCGATAACGTCATAATAATTAATTTCCATACCATTCATCTTCATTGCTAAGTTCAATTTAACCTTTATAGCTATTTTCAGCTTATACTGAGAAAAACCAATGGTTAAATTTAAATATGTAATTTGTTTTGGAAGTCTTGATATATAATTGGTCCTAGCCAGTGTTATTAGAATCGTTCAATTCGTGATTCGAATCGTCCGATTCATATCGATTCATGCACAAAAAGAGTCGACTCTTATAGAGAATCACCATTAATACAGAATCGCAGGAGAATCGGAGGAATCGATGGAGAATCGGAGGAATCGCTGGATCGTTCGATTCACTCCAGAAAGTTCAAAAAAAAAAGGAAACACAATCCTTCTAGAACTGAGATTGCGTGAAGAAATAAAAACTTCCTAAGGCAGAATCGTGAAAAAATAAAAAACTTTCCTTTTTGGAGTTTAAGCGCTGAAGAGTTGAAGAATATATATTCCCGATCTCCCTCGTGCATGCTATTTTGGAAGTTAAAGTGAAGAAATCTGGATTTCTGGAGTTTCTCATACTTGGGTGTTGAAGAAATAGGCTGAGTGAAGGAGAGAAGAGAAGAAATCTGGAGTTAGAAATGAAGAAATCGGGACTTGAAAGAGGCAGAGAAGGTAATTCTGGAACCTGAATTTTTTTTTTTTCTGGGTTAACAAAAGTGTACTACTTAATAGTTAATGGCACTACACATTGTATTTTTCAAAAAAAAAAAAACATTGGATGTCACCTGAGTCAATTATCATACAAACAGACCCAGATTTGTAAAGCCCACACTGCAAGTGACTATAATAATTGAGCTTTCTTTATCAATAAATAATTGAATACAATTTGTGAATAAAAAATAGCTAAATATTTTTTTTGAATAAAAAATAGCTAAGCATTATTTTTTTTGGCTGTAAATGTCATAATTCTTTCTAATATGTCATAACATATATGAACTATAAATAGAATTTTTAGTGATAAATTGATTTTAAAAAAACTTATTTTGAATATGAAGGAGAACAAGCGGATTTGGTTATGTTGGAAAACAAAAAATAGTGATGAAAATGATGATTCCCTTGAATATGAAGATGATGTCTTTATAGATTAGTTTTATTAGGAGTACAATTTAGATTTTAAATTTTTACTTATTTTTGGAATATGGCTAATTGGGGATGGATGATAGTATTATTATTAACATTGTTATATTTAAAGTTATGAAATATATTATTTCTAATTAATATTATCAATGTGAACTAAATCTTATGATTCGATTCGATTCTCGATTCACAAAATTACAATTTCGATTCTCGATTCGAATCTCGATTTGACAACTATGGTCCTAGCCTATATGTTTATGTTACAGTTTCTATCACATAAACCATAATTCTTATTTCAATTCTGCTCTTATTTTAATTTTATAAGAGTTATAAGAGTTTACAGTCTTAACTAATTCAAGCATGTGCATCTGCACCAACCATAACCCACTGACTTAGTGATGAGGAAAACAAGTTAGCAATTTATCCCATGTTCCTTTATTCACAGAAAATTGCACGACTTCTTTATAATTGTTTGTAGGCATACCCTGAACACATTAAGGCCACAATACCAATGCATAAATCGATCGTTCAAACACCCAGGAGGAAAAGGGCAAATAATAATTGCAAATACAAAAAATACAAAAAAACATGGATAACTTTATATGGAGATAGTAGGAAAGTTTTCCTCTATTATGATGAAAAAGAAGGAGGAATTCAGGAAATAAAATTTACCAGGTAAACAACAGGTTTGGCAGTAAGCAATTGAAATGTGTTGAGTATCTCAACATCAGCAGCTTTCCAATCACCTAGACGGACATCTTTCCCATCTTCAAGCCATGCCTTGACCTACAGATTCCCAAAACTACTGTGTTTAACACCAGCTACAAATTCAATAACCACAAACATTAATGCATATGAAAATGTAAAGAATAAACATTCCCAACCTTAGTAGCATTGGCAAGCGAGACACAGGTATAAATCAAAAACAAGGAAAGCAAATTAATTTATGATTTGTGAAGGTCAATGATTGAAATATAAACAAGAAAAAGACAGTAAACTGTAGGAAATAATCACAAGAATATTTCCTTTGTATATTTTTATTTTATTTCCTTTTCCATTTTGATATTTTCCTTTTTGTATTCCTTGATTTTAGGAACTTAAGTCCTATATAAACCTATGTAACACTTTGTGGTTGAACAAGAAAAAGATAACACAGCTCTTCTCTCTTTTCCAACATGGTATCAGAGCTGGCTTGACCAGCCTTAGTTTTCTGTGTTTCACAGTCAAATCTCATCTAGGGTTTTAATATCCATCAGCATAGGGAGAAATTTAAATCTCACCTCCCACACCAGGAGAAGGATCTAACGCCGACCAGACATCCAGTGGAATCTCGTCTTCAGAATCAGCCTTGCATGTCCACACGTGCCGATCGACGTTTCTGACTGAATCCCACACGCCAGCGCGTGAGCAGTTTTCCAGCCACCATTTTTTGAGGTTCCGGTTTCTGACCCCGTTTCTAATTATTTCGACCTTGACTGAGTTGTTTTTGGGACTGTTCTTGGCCGTTTTGTTTTTTTGTTGTTTTATCTATTTGGGCATTGTACTGCTAATTTCATTTGGTCCTAATGACAAGATGGAAAACAACCTTGACTGACTCAACTAGTAGAGATTCAATGATATCAGGAGAAAACACCTCTTGTATGAATTCCATCTCCTTCAGTAATCCTACAGAAGGGTCCACTAATTCACTCCAATTGAATATCCACCAACTTCAAGGAAAAAATTATGTAGAATAATCTCAAACTGTTTGTCCAATCCTAGAAGGCAAGGGGAAGTTTGGATATCTAATAGGAGAAGTAAAAAAACTTGCAAATGGAGATCCAAATCTCAAGACCTGGAAATCAGAAAATTTATTGATTATAGCATGGTTGGTGAATTAAATGAAACCTACTATTGGCAAACTATTTATGTTTCTGCCCGCAGCCAAAGATGTTTGGGAAGCAATTAAGGGTACTTATTCAGATATGAAAAATTCCTCTTAGATATTTGAATTAAAGTCTAAATTTTGGCATGCAAAGCAAGGTGGTCAAGATGTAACCTCTTACTATAATGAGTTGATGGCTTTATGGCAGAAATTAGACTTATGTTATGATGTTGTATGAGAGTGTGCAAATGATAGCATCAGATTTATAAGGCGACAAGAGAATGATCGTGTTTTCATGTTCTTGGACGGACTAAATAAGGAAGTAGATAAGGTCAGGACAAAATTTTGGGAAAGATTCCTTTGCCAACAATTCGTGAGGTTTTTTTAGAGATTAAAAGAGAAGAAGCACATCAGAGTATGATGCTTAAGAACAAATCTGCTTCCATCATCAACATCTCAAAAATGCATAGTTATGCCCTAGTAACATAGAGGTTTTGGGAGGAAGGGAAAATGATGGCTAACGACCATGGTGTGATCATTGTAAAAAACCATGGCATACATGAGAAACATGCTAGAAAATTCATGGCAAGCCCAAAAACATAAAAAAGAAATCTAGTGGATGAGAGTGCACTTCAGGCTATTATCTCGGATCAAGAGTAGCAATTTTCTTCAAGTGTGTTTCCTTGTACCAAGGAACATATAGACCAACTGTACAAGCTCCTCGAGTCTAAAAAAACTTCTTCTTATTCCTTAGCTAAAAAATGTAACTATTTACAAACTGCTCCTATTAGTGTCAATTCAAATCATGCTTGGATCATTAATTCAAGAGCAACTAACCATATGACTAGGTTTTCAAATATTTTCTCTTCATATAGTCCTTGTGCAGTCAATCAAAAAATTAAGATTGTAGATTGCTCTCTTTCAACCATTGCAAGAAAATATTTCACTGTAGTGTCTCCATCACTTACTCTTCATGATGTTCTTCATGTTCCCAAACTTTCTTGTAATCTGTTATCTATTAGTAATCTAGTCCGTACTCAAAATTGTCAAGCTAATTTTTTTTCAACTCACTGTGTTTTTAAGGATTTGACTTCGGGGAGGATAATTGGTAGTGCTAGACAGAGTAAAAGACTACTTTGATAATGGTTCTGAGTTGAGACGACAACCCCACCAAATAAGTACCTGCTTTGAATCTATTTTTATTTCTAATAATACTATCATGTTATGCATTTTAGATTAGGCCATCCTAGTTTAAATACTTGAAGCATTTGTTTCCTAAGTTATTTGGTAATAAAGATCATTTTTTGTTTCATTGTGAAATATGTGGATTTGCTAAACATCATTGTACTATTTTTCCTTCATAGCCATAAAATCCATTCACTATTATTCACGGTGATGTTTGGGGTCCTAATAAGATAAGTACATTTGGTAAAAAATGGTTCATTACTTTTATTGATGATCATACTCGTATTTGTTGGGTATATCTATTGAAAGAAAAATCAGATGTTGAACGAGTTTTTAAAAATTTCTATAATATAGTGCATACTCAATTTCAGATTAACATACAAGTTTTCAGCAGTGAAAATGAAAAAATAATACTTTACATGATCTTGGAAAATTTTTTTCTGGAAAAAGGAATCATTCATTAGAGTTCTTGCATTGATTCACCTCAACAGAATGAAATTGCTGAGAAAAAAAATAAACATCTGTTACAGGTGGCTCGTGCATTAATTTTTAACACTAAAATTCCTAAGTACCTATAGGGAAAGGTTGTTTTAACTGCAACATACTTAATAAATATATTACCCTCCAAAGTTTTACAATATCAAACTCATTTTCAAGTTTTCACAAAATGTTTTCCTCATGCTACACTTTCTATAGATCTTCCTCTAAAAGTTTTTGGATGTACAACTTTTGTTCATGCACGTAGAAAAATTGAAAAACTTGAACTCACGGCTATAAAATGTGTCTTTGTTGGTTATTCCCCACATCAAAAGGGATACAAATGTTTTGATCCAATATTAAAAAAAAATTGTCACAGTGAATGTCACTTTTTTTAGCAACCCTTTTTCTAGAAAACTCATCTTCAGGGAGAGATTTGTAATGAAGATTCAATTGTTAACTCTTTTCAGAAGATGTTTTTATTTCCCAAGATTTTGAATCTGGAGCACCTAAAACAAATGGCTAAGATTTATGTGTTGAAACTCCTCTTATTATGAACGATGTTTCCCCTAAGTGTAGGCTGATATTTGAAAATCAAAATTTTGAACAATGCTTTTTGGAAACTAAAAACAAGGAACAGTCTATTATAATGTCACACCATGATAATATTAAAGAAATAGGCATTAGATTCACAGAGGGTGACCAAACTTGGAAACAGATTGTTTACTGCAAAAAGAATCATAAGCAAAGAAAAGATGAATTTGCTATTTAGCACGACCATGATTCCAAACTGAGGACAAACCAACAATTCGAATCTAGTACAGGTAATTCTCATGTTCTTTTTGAAACTTTTGATTTTGATATCCCTATAGTCCTTCGCAAAGGAGTTAGATCTTGTACTAGATATCATCTGCCTAAATTTGTGTCATTCTTAAACTTGTCTTCATCTCTTGTTGCTTTCACATCTCAATTGTCTAGTGTAGAATTCCTA
Organism: Triadica sebifera; assembly: GCA_023653625.1. Taxonomy (NCBI): domain Eukaryota; kingdom Viridiplantae; phylum Streptophyta; class Magnoliopsida; order Malpighiales; family Euphorbiaceae; genus Triadica; species Triadica sebifera. Next base: position 17,098,822 of record CM042906.1, read on the forward strand.
GCAATGTACATGAGGCTCTAAAAATTCCAAAGTTGAAGAGATGAGAGCTATTGAGTGTTGTGCCATTACCAACAGGAAAGAGAACTGTTGGTTGTAAATAGGTCTTCATTGTGAAATACAACTTTGATGATTCAGTAGAGAAATACAAGGCCTAGTTGGTGGCTAAGGGATTTACTAGACATATGACAAATTATTCTAAGACTTTTTGCTCCTGTTGCAAAATTGAACACGGTAAGAGTACTTTTATCTATTGTTGTTAATCTAGATTAGCCCTTGCAACAATTAGATGTGAAGAATGTTTTCCTTAATTGTGACTTGGAGGTGAAAGTATACATAAATAGTCCACCAGGCTTTGAAGAGAAATTTAGTTCAGAGTATGCAAACTAAAAAGGTCATTATATGGCCTCAAACAATCTCCAAGGGATTCGTTGAAAAGTTCATACAATCTGTCAGAAAACAAGGATATTCTCAAGGACAAACTGATCATACATTGTTTTTCAAATTCTCTTCTAAAGGAAAAGTTGTTGTATTGATAGTTTATGTTGATGATATTATTCTAACAAGCGATGATATGGTTGAAATGAAAAGATTAAAGAAGAGTCTTGCATTAGAATTTGAGATCAAGGATTTGGGAGCCTTACGATACTTCCTTAGAATGGAAATTGTTCGTTCAAGGAAATGAATTGTTGTATCTCAATGTAAATATATCTTTGATCTCCTGGAGGTGACTAGGATGAGTGACTGCAAACCGGTCGAGACTCCTATGAACCTTAATGTGAAATTTTGAGAAAAGGGAAGTGTTCCTGTTAATACTGGTAGATACCGGAGATTGGTTGACAAACTAATTTACTTATCCCATACTTGATCGAATATTGCTTTTTCAGTCAGTATTATTAGTCAATTCACGCATGCTCCTTATGAAAAACATCTTTAGGTTGTATACAGGATTTTAAGATATTTGAAGTCTACTCTTGGAAAAATATTTGTTTTTTTAAAAGACTAATCAAAGAAGTGTTCAGGATTTTAAGATATTTGAAGTCTACTCTTGGAAAAATGTTTGTTTTTTTAAAAGACTAATCAAAGAAGTGTTAAAATATTTACTGATGCAGATTGGGCAGGCTTAGTGATTGACAGGAGATCTACTTCAAGGTATTGTACATTTGTGTAGGAAACTTGGTTACTTGGCAAAGTAAAAAGCAAAGTGTTGTTGCCCAGAGTAGTGCAAAGACTGAATTTAAAGCAATGGCTCAAGGAATTTGTGAGATATTGTAGATACATAGAATTCCCAAAGAACTTAAGAAGAAGGTGGAATTTCCTTTGAAGCTATACTATGATAATAAGACTGCAATAAGTATAACTCATAATTCTGTCCAACATGATATGATGAAATATAATGAGATTGATCGACACTTTAGAAAAGAAAAACTTGAAGTGAGCACTATTTGCTTACTAATTGTTCTTTCTAGTCAACAAACAACAAACATCTTAACAAAGGGACTTGCAAGGTATAACTTTGAGCATCTAATAAGCAAGATGGGCATGATTGACATCTATGCAGTAATTTAAGGAGTGTAAGAAATCAGAAAATAATCATAAGAATATTTCCTTTGTATATTTTGATTTTATTTCCTTTTCCATTTTGATATTTTCTTTTTTATATTCCTTGATTTTAGGAACTTAAGTCCTATATAAACCTATGTAACACTTTGTGGTTGAATAAGAAAAAGAGAACACAACTCTTCTCTCTTTTCCAACATAAACAAACACTGAACTACGGCTAAATCTCCAAAAGATCCAAGCCTGACTTTATTACATCTTTTGGGAATTAGGGTGTCTAAGGAAAATTGTGAACACGGAAAGGAAGATAATACATGCATATACTTTTGCAGTGGGAAGTGGAAAGAAGCATTCCATCCAGGCAGGTCCATCAATCACCGGACCAGCTCCCCAAAAAATTAAAATAAATAAGGATCCACTGCTCATTTGAAAAAAGTATGAAAAGGAAAGCTTTGTTACATTCAATAAGATAAAGCAACTACATCTGATGCCGAACTCCTATTTAATGGTCTATGATAGGTCCTGTTACACTGTATAGATCAAGAGCAAAAAGAACGATGACTAATACAAACATGAAAGAATGCATGACTGTTATCTTACAAAGACATGCATTTAGAAAACAAAAGAGAAAGACTCTTCTTTCTACATGCAATATTGCTCAAGCATGCACTCTTTTACACGCAAAGAGATTATATATTCTCCAAATGTGTTGGAAAAATATTCTAAAGATGTGCTCTAATCCTACAGAAGATTCCAGCCTCTGCTCATAGCCACATTGATACTAGATAAAGGGGTTTGGCATAGGCAATAGCCGGCATAATATTTTATCCTATTTTTGTTCTATGAATTGGAAGGATGGAAAGAAGAAACGAATCTAAGAAAGGATACTGACCAATGATTATTTTTCAAATAAAGCATAACAACATGAAATTCCTTCAGGAAACCAATGCTCCCATAAGTATTATTTCCCTGATTCTCAAACATAAATTAAATTGCATTTAGTAGCTCAAGAAAAAGCTACTTCAAGCATCATCCTGTTAAGTTCATTTGATTTGAAATAAACACATGGTGTAGATATTAAAGGAGAGTGATTTCACAACAAATTTCATATCAAAATAGTGCACATCATGTGGAGACTATGGGATGTATGTACAACTATAATCAAATACTGGAAAGTTGTCTAATAAAGCACAAAACTCGGATAAAGAAAAGTCGTCTCATAAAGCACAAAAATATTATAAGTATCGCTGGAGATTCTGTTGCAACAATGAAGGAGATAACTGTTCCTTTAACTCTCAATAGTGATATGTGAGAAATACTCAAGAAGACATATCAATAAATTTTAGCTGTATTCAGTCATGGTATGTGCAGTTATAAAAAATGGAATAATCCATTGGATATCAAAATTTAGGTAAATAATATTTGCAAATTAAAATGAACGAATGAGTAGAGAAATTTGAAGAACTACATTATTACACTGTGATGCAGTAAATTTGAAGACTTATGAAAAAGAAAAAAGAAGAAATATTTCAAACGACAAGATCAGAGTACAAACCCTTTGAGACAACTCATGCTCTATTTTTAACTGCTTATCATTGCTTCTCTTCATGCTCTTCTCAAGATCCTCTAATCTTCTCTCCATGAATTCAATATCCTACAGTCAAATCACAAATAGATAACAAAGTTTTTAAAATCTACTTCAATAGGTAAGTTTTAACATCATCTATAAAAGGAAAAAGAAACAGTGTTTAAATTAACATCAGGATAAAGGGAGTAAAATTGAGGGAAAAGAATAAGACAATTATGTTTAAGTTTCAGCAAAAAAAAGGGAAAAAATTGAGAACGTTATATATTATTACAGAGGCCTAAAGTCTATAAATGGCTCACTAATTCTCAACCTTTCCACATTATGAATAATGCCATCATGTCAAGTTCATATGTTTCTGATGTTTGAGCAATCTACTAATTTCCATAATAGTTGCATGGTAAAAAGAGGCAGTTCAAGCATTGCCGGCATATAGTTGAGCTTCCAGTCTACAAATATGTCCAGTAGTCCAATGTACACCAACCCAACAATGAAATTTGCCAATGGAATTTTGATGAAAATTTCTTGACTAGACCTACCTTTAGGCATTCTTTAGTAGAGAGGAAGGAAATGAGAAGGAAAATGTATTTGGCATTTAGGACCCTAAATAAATAAAGAAACATTTCCTTCGCTTCGTCTATCTAGCACATATAAAACTAGAGCTAGATACATATCCTTGAATTTTTATTTTTTTCCACCCAAACAAAGGGTGAGGCAACCCCTGGAGAAGACAAGGAATGCTGAGGGCATAGGAGAGGATATTCTTTCTGAATCTTAATATATACACTCCAAACCTTCACGTTATATAAAGTGTTCACATGCAAGATATAGCCTTCAATTGAAATTTGAAAATAAATACTCTTAGCGTTTTTGGTCTGATAGAAAAAAGGAATTAAAATTCAAAGTTATGGACTGCCTAATGAGCATGCCTGATATCCACCTGCAAAACTTGTTAGGTAAAAAACTTTAGTAACTGAATAACATAATTACATGAGTAAACAGACCTTCAACCGTAACTCTGCACTAATAACCTCCAAATCTCTCACAGGATCCACAGAGTCATCAACATGAATAATATCTGGGTCTTCAAATGCACCTATAATGTGTATACATTTAATGAGTGAATTGACAGTAACTAAACAGCAATATAAACAAGAATCAATTAGAAGTAAAAAAAAAAAAAAGAAAATACTAAGAGAAATTAACAACACAACCATGAGTCTATAACTACAATGAATATTACTCATAAAGAAACAAATTTTTGATAGGGTGCTTGAATGAGGATTTGAACCTTCTCAATGATTTATCTAACCATCTATTGGAGATCAAAATTGTATAGGTTCATCTAACAAGCACGGAAAACGTATAACAGTGCCTCAGAGGACAAATGGGAAGAATGATTTCCAAATATAATGCACTCAGAAAAGTTCAGCTAACTATTTCAAGAATAAAACCATCTAAGTTTACCTACCAAACACAACTTAAAAGCACGAATCAGTTACAATGCTATAGCATAATATTCACACTCCAAGTCCTAATTTATTTAGGAATCAGTCACAACGTTATAGCAACCAAGTCCTAATTTATTTAGGTGCTCATATGCAGAAATAGGTCAGCAAAAACACTAATTCCACACAGTAAGACAAATTAAAAAATAAGAAAAAAAGAAGGAACGCAACAGGCTCCATACATCTATTACCATTCTTCAAATTAGTATTGCAGTCACAAATCAGAATGTTCTTATCCTTTTCTGAATTGGTCCAATATGAAGCTACGTAAGATCATGACATGAGAAAGCAGTACAATTATATCACAAAGCATACAGACATGAATTGCACCAAAGTTATGAACCTTACGTAATACGTGAAAAATGCCATCAACAGCTCTGATGTGAGATAAGAAACTGTTGCCCAACCCTTGCCCCTCGTGAGCACCTCTAACCAGTCCAGCTATATCATGGATTTCCAAGAAAGCTGAAATCTGAGCAAGAGTCACAAGGGTATGTGATCAACACAAATAAAAAATATAACCGTACATTCATTACATCAGACGTTACTACCAAATGACAATCTTTTTATTATTTTGTAATAAAATGCTTGTTTCGCAGCACAATGAAAAACTTTTACCCATGCTTTTATACACATGCTGAATTGTCTTAAGGAAGATCATAGCTGTTGCATTTCACATTATCTCAAATCTCTCTCCACATCTTAATAATTTCTCCCTTAATCCCGAAAATGCCAAAAGATACAATAGCTATCGATTTACATGCTTCCATACATATGCATTACAGGAAAATTATCAAGAGTTCGAATATAGCCAAAGTTATCCAGAATAGAGATGCATATACCCAAAAGAGAAGTAAAGAAAAGTTAAGTCTCAAACCTCGCTTTTTGGTTTATAAAGTTGGCAAAGCCACTCGAATCTCTCATCAGGGATATTAACACGAGCCTCATTAGGCTCAATGGTACAGAAAGGGAAGTTCTCAGCAGGAATAGAGAGCTTGGTTAGTGTATTGAAAAGAGTAGACTTGCCAACATTTGGTAATCCAACCTGAGAAACAAGGGAGAAAAACCATTAACATGAAAACAGAAACAAGTAGAAAGCAACTAAAAGCACAAAATTAAAGACCAAAAATGACAAGAAAAGGGACAATTAATATATCCGAGTTTCCACAATTTACAGACAGGTTATCAATTTCATTTCCATGGACTAAGGTTGTAAGCAACCACAGTGAGAGCAAATGAATAATCAAAGACATTAGAAGAAGAGGCATAATTACAATGCCAATCTTAAGGTGAGAGGAGAATCGACCAAGGATTGGTCGCTCCGCGGGTGCTTCTTTGGATTTGGCTGCTTTTGGCGGCATAGTACTTAGTTGTGTGAGTGAGTGATGGACAGAGATTTAGGGTTTTGAGCCTCTGAGGAAAAGGTGCGTTCAAGAAAATGATTCGCTTAGCAGCCGCGACGGACTTCCACTCTTTTCAATGGTTCGAACCGCAACGCGTTGCATCCACGCTGCACCTTTTTCTTTTTTTTTTTTTTTCTTTTGCCCCGTGTGTTAAGCTTTTTTCGCTCTCATCATTTTAATTCAATATCATTTTTGTGGGGTTTATTATCACAATAGCGTTTTAAAACAATAATTACATTCTATAATGTTTTAAAATACGTCCAACAGATTGGCGGATTCTGGTGACATTGAGTACTTCCAAGGCGGAGACGGATTTTGTGCAAAAATTGTCCAACTCCCAACACTGAGATTTAAAATAATTTTTAAAAAATTTCATCATTTTCAAGGCAATTATAGACTAATGATGTTTAATTTTTGATAAAATTTCACAATAGTTCCATATTTACAGACATATTTTGTATTAATCTTCTATTAGTGCAATTATTTGTATGAGATTTAAATTATTAATTTTTATATTTGTTATTTAATTTCTAATTAAATTAAAATGATAATAATTTTGGAATGAAATTATAATAAGTAAAATTATCTTACAGATCAATTTTATAAAAATAATAAAATGAAAATTAATTAGTATGTAATTTGAACTGAAAAAATAGTTAGTAATATATAAGGAATTAATATTCACAAAGTATATTATTAATGAAAATGAAAAACTAAGCCTATATATATATATATATATATATATATATATATGCATATCATTAAAAAAAAAAACTTCTTATGGAATGTCCTCTAATGCCATAGTAAGGAGGCCTTCAAATTCAACATATATTTTCTTACACAGGTCATTCTTATCCAACCATGATTGCATTTTCTATAATGTCCGATAATTAAGACATATAAAATATGTTGGAGATTGAAAAGAGATATTGGGTAGATTAAGTTTAAAAAGGATGAAGAAAATGGAAAATGGTGTTTTTACACCCGTGAAAAGTCTTAAGTTTTCAAAACGGATTCATGCTCATGAGTAATATGTCACGGCTGTGAATGTCGTGGATGTTGTAGATTAGAGTCTTTCCTATGAAAGGTTTATTACGGCTATGACAGGTGTTCACACCCGTGAACAATAGTTAGTGGAGTAGGTGAATATAGACATATTTTTCTCTCTCATGCCTCTATTTCTGCTCTTACCAACTCTCCACTGTCCCTTATCCTTCCAAACACGCTACCATATTCTTCTTCTTTCTCTCCTTTTTTTATAATGGAAGTTTCATGGATCTAGTGTGAGTTTTAACTAGAAAATAAAGAAAAGGGTGGAGTGCTCTTGTTGAGAGGAAAGGGAGAGCTAAGTTGGAAAATATGGGATAACAAGTTAGGATGGATCTTGAAGAATTTATGGAGGATCATTGGTTAAAGATTAGTACATATGTATGTTAATTCTAGAGATATGATTCTTGAAACATGTTGAGTGTTTGGTTTGAGTGATATGGGTGTTAAATGCTTTTGATTTGTGAGATAAAGAAATAATATGTTAGAAGGTCATAAATGTTAGGCATGAATAGATTTAGGATGGTTGACATGATTTTTTGTTAAATATTTTTTTTATATTATGACATGTTTATGGCATAAAAATGTTGTTGAATATTGATATAAATGAATGATATTGGTCAATCTTACAGCCCTTGCGTGCATTTGGTGATATTGCTATGTTTTAGTGCTAGAAAATCCAAATTCACACCTATGATAGGAGATTCACGGTCGTGAACCCTACCCAAAAATGAAGTTCACGTAGAATAAATCCTTTCATGGCTAAAGTTACCAATTGATTCACATTTGTAATTTAGAGTCAAGCTAGTGACTTATTCTTCATGTCCGTGAAGAATATGCACTTAATTGGATAAAAATATTCATGATCATGTTCACGGTTTGGTTCACAGGTAGGGGTACCCGTGAATGGAACCTTTAAAGCCGTGAACATGTAGTTTACACCCATAAAATTTGTTACAATGTCATATGTTATTTTTTTAACGATGCAATGTAAAGGTTATGCACTTGTATGCTCAATGATATATTATAAGTAGGAAACAAATGATTCCATGTATGTTTACACATAAATAATATCAAGTGATGCTCTATATGATCAAAAGGATGTATGTAATAATTGAATGTATTATAGGAAAATATAATAAATGATATATGAATAAGTAAGGAATAATGATTGTAAAAAACCTAATATGTGAACAAGTATATGTGTACATCATATTGAAATGGGAAATGTCATAGGATACAATATGAGGACTCATGAATGATAAATGCTTAAGAGCATGGAATGAATAACGGAAACAAACAAGAAAAGTGATATGTTCTTAAATGTTATTTTCTCTAATCTAAGACTTGACCGATGATAGATGACATGTCATCGAGAGGGATATGGTACTCTAGAATATATGTGTTTGAGAACAAGGTAGTTAAAGTTCAAGTTAAAGCGCCCTTATTGTAACATCCCCTCACCCAAACAGCACGTGCCCGGATGAGGGAGTGCTACCACTAACTTCTTCACAAATACTAGTTTAATAACTGCTTGAAAGCCACACATTTTTTTTTAACTCTTAGCTCATAGATATACAAGAAATAATGTACATTTTATTTACATAAGATAGTAAGTATATATATAAAGTTAATTCTTAACAAACTATGAAAGTCAATTTACAAATCTGAAAGTATATAATATGAAAAGCAAAATATAAAAGTTCAAAAGATTGTGACCTACTATTTCAAGATCGGTTGTTTTAATTAACTAGGATCATCACTTGCTTTATCTACAACCTTCGACTACCTTTCTATATCTGCACGAAAGGAAAACTCTCACACTAAACTCTAGGCTTAATGGTGCATATAAATAAGACAATATACTATGTTATGCAACAAGCATTAACATATGTCATTTTATGCATTAATATCTTTTCATACTATTTTTCTCTTCATGTCCCTAATTCATACGATTATGAGCATCATACATACATATACAATATTATTTTCATTTAACTCTAATTATAAGTTACTCTTTTCATCTCTTTAATATTCTATATTAATTTCATATTATTTTGCATTATATTTCAACTTAACTTCATTATTTCGCCCACATCACTTTAAATTGGACTAAGTGGATACAGGTTATGGATCAAGAGCACTCCTAGAACTATAGTCACTCTGTCCACTATCTGGCTCAACAGAGCTTCTCAAATTAATGGCGCTCCCAGAGCTAAAGTCATATTGATTGAGTAATATATCATTATAGATGAATTAACGAACCAAAGACACTCCCAAAGCTAAAGCCACTTTGTCCTCGATTTATGTATGCTCAACTGAGCATCTCAAGTCAATGACGCTCCTAGAGCTAAAGCCATATTGACCGAGAAATATTGTAACACCCCCTCACCCCAGCAACTCGTGCCCAAATAAGGGTGTGCTACACTGACTTTATCGGTTAAAATATCATTATATAAGTTATATATAAAGCAAAATCACTCGTACATTTTTTTTCTAATATTTACTATTTAATTACTTTACATTTATAAAAGAAATATAACATAAAAGTTAAATTACCTTTTTATATAGTAACATGTTCTTTACAAAATATACTATTTATTTTACAAATACTACAAAATAAAAATTTATAAGATAATATACAAAAGTTGTGTAACCCATGATGTGTGCAACAGACTGCTTTACTGGATTAGGTCACCGCTGGCTTTGTCTATTATCTTCTTTTTATTCTTTTTATTATTATTAATATAATATTTTATTATTATTAAAATATTCAATTAAAATATTCAAGCGTGAGAAAACTCTCACGCTAAGCTCTTGGCTTAGTGGTGCATATAGATAAGGCAATAAACTATTTTATGCAATCATGCATTATCATATATCAACTCATGCTTAATTATATTATCATGGAAATATACATATCATGGTATTCTAGCATGTATAGACATCAAATTATATTATTTTATCTCATACTTATTTATTTTATTATCATCTTATTGTACAACTCTAAATCTTCTTTTTATCCATGCCACAATTCATAATTCCATTTTTACTATCCATGTCACAATTCATAATTCCAGTTTTATTTTCAATAATTCTTTTATGTTCCATAACTTTTTTATTTATGTTTTCATTTATGCCCAGGACACATATGAACCACTGAATAGGATAACGGAGTTGTCATCCAGGCACTTATGAGTGCCACCCGGGCAATATGATGTGCACATATAAATGTCAAATTCGGCGTAGATAACCGTGTCAAATTCAGCATAGATAACCGTGCTAAACTCGGTGTAGATAATAATGTCATACCCGGCATAAATAATAGTGTCAAACCCGGCGTAAATAATTATACCATTAATGGAATTAATCATTTTCATCATACTTCCCCCTATTTTGCATGACAGACTATCCTTAGTTGGTTCTAGTTAGGTGTTTTAGGGCTTATACAATTTCATTAAAATTTATAACAATTAATTTCATACTTTTCATGCATGTAATATTTCAAAATAATCACATAATCACCCAATTAAAATAATATTTACATAATATAACAAAGTTCTCATCATTTTACTCATTTCATTCTTCAATTCACATGTTGCCCTAACATTGGCAGATTATGTTCTCTGTTTTGGACCTTAATTTTGGTCTTATTCCGTTATGCATTTAGTTACATGATCTTCGTACCAATTTTAGATATGAATCTTAGATTTAATATGCAACTTTAATCACTTAATTCTGAGTTTTGTATCAAAAGCTATGATAATATTAACACTAACTGGTCACTAATAATTCTGCCCAAAATTTTCTGGATAGATTATATGTCTAAACTTTATGAATTTTTCTGGACAATTATAGACATATTCAGATATTATGGTCTAAATAAAATTGTATCCATATGTCTTAGCTTTCAAACTGAACAAAGAACACACAAATCCAAGTTACAGAACTTAATTTATAACAGTTTAAGTACTTACTGCTCGTTACTAACAATTCTGCCTAGAATTTCTGGACAGATTCTAAATCCGAATTTTATGAATTTTTCTGGACAATTATAGATATATTCAGATTTTATGGTCTAAATAGAAGTTATAGCCCTATGTCTTATCTTTCAAAACGAATAAAGAACACATAAATTCAAGCTCCATAACTCAATTTATAATAGTTTAAGTATTTACTACTCATTACTAACAATTCTGCCCAGAATTTCTAGATAGATTCTACGTCCAAAGTTTATGAATTTTTTTGAACAATTACAGACATATTCAGGTTATATGGTCTAAATGAAAGTTATAACCCTATGTCTTATCTTTCAAATCCAATAAATAAAACATAAATCTAAGCTCCATAACTCAATTTATAACAGTTTAAGAACTTACTGCTCATTACTAACAATTCTCCCCAAGATTTTCATCACAAAATAATATCAATTCAGAATCATCAACATGCCAAATAATTTAAATCATGCAAATAAAAAAAATAAAAAAGGTTAATGTCTTGGGTTATGCACAAACCTCTTTTTCCTCTCCTTTTCTTTCTCTTTACTTCTCTTTCTCCTTTCCTTTGCTCCTTTGAGCTAAATCTTTGTTACTTTGAGATCCTAAAGTTCATAAACAGATTATTAAAACTTTATAAACCTAATCTCTCTCTTTCTTCTTACTCTTTTAAGCTTTCTTAAGTATGAAAATAGGATTTTACCTTACTTTTTCTCTATTTTCTCACTTTCTTTCACTAAAACTAAGCTTTGGCTATGGAGGAATAAGGGAAAACGTGGGCTGGTTTGAGAGGCAAAATTTTTCTCAATGAAAAATGGATAAGGAAAAATAAGAAACAATCAAGGAGAAGATGACAAAAGTTATTAAGATAGGGGGACACCTAAGCTCAATCTAGAAACCTTCATTAAGGTTAAATGCATGTATCTTAATTAGCTTATTAAACTTTGCCATTTGGTGGGTTATGCTTCAAGAAACATGGGCTGGTTTGAGGGAAAGATAAAAGTCTTCTAGATGTTTAAGTGATAAGGAAGAAGAGAGACAATTAAGAGAAAATGACAAACTTAATCAATTATGGGACACCTAAGCTTATATACATTGAATATCTCATTCATGCATGTCAATTATCTTCTTAAAATTTGCCACTTGGTGTGGCCAGCCTCCATATTTATTTTATGTTCCAATTCATGCATTTAATTGATGATTATCCCAAATAATCCCCAAATTTTCGGTAAATTGCAAATTGACCCCTAAACTTTTCAAAATTTGCAATTTAGTCATTTACCGAAATTTAACATCTTAAAATATTTTGAACACTTTATTAGATATTTTCCATACTTAATTGCCATTATTTTTATTATTTTTCGATAAAAATCCAATTTTATACTTCGGTCAAACCGACGAGTCGATTAAACCACTCGCGTGTCTTAGGTCTAAATTAGCGGATATAACATTCTCTCTCTCTTAAAATAAATTTTGTCCTCGAAATTTACCTGTTAATTCTGTGAACAACTGAGGATATTGCCTCTTCATGACTTCTTCGTTCTCCCATGTGGTTTCTTCAGTAGCATGATTCTGCCATAACACTTTAACTAATAAAACTTTCTTGTTTCGTAAAACTTTTTTTTCACATGCTAATATAGCCACCGGTTCCTCTTCATAAGTCAAGTCAGTATGCACTTCTATCTCTTCAGTTGGTATGACATGAGTCGGATCAGACCTATATCTCCTTAGCATCGACACATGAAAACATTATGAATTTTATCTAACTCTGGTGGAAGTGCTAACCGATATGCCACTGGTCCGATTCTTTCCAAAATCTCATAAGGACCAATTAACCTCGGACTTAACTTTCCCTTTTTACCGAATCTCAATAATTTCTTCCAAGGTGAAACCTTGAGAAATACCTTTTCTCCCACAGCATACTCTATATCTCGCCTCTTAAGGTCAGCATATGATTTCTATCGATATTGAGCTGCTTTCAATCTTTCTTGGATAATTCTAACCTTTTCTTCTATTTGTTGCACTAACTCTAGCCCTATCAACTTCTTTTCACTCAATTCGGTCCAACAAACTGGTGTCCTGCATTTTCTTCCATACAATGCCTCATACAGAGCCATGCCTATGCTCGTCTGATGGCTATTGTTGTAGGCAAACTCCATAAGAGGTAGATATCTATCCCAACTTCCCTCAAATTCAAGCACACAACTTCTCATCATATCCTCTAGCAACTGAATAACTCTCTCCGATTGTCCATCCGTCTGCAGATGAAAGGCCGTGCTGAAATTGAGTCGAGTCCCCAAAGCTTGCTATAGACTCTTTCAGAATTGTGAAGTAAATTTGGGATCTCTATCAGATATGATGGACATTGGCACTCCATGCAATCTCACTATCTCACTTACATAAATTTCGACTAGCTTGTTTAATGAGTAGTCCATTTTAACTGGTAAGAAGTGTGCTGACTTCATCAATCGATCCATTATCACCCACACTACATCATGCTTTCTCTGAGTCATCGGTAACCCAGACACAAAATCCATCGTGATTCTTTCCCATTTTCATTCTGGAATCGGTATTGGTTGCAGCAATCCTGTGGACAACTGGAGTTCCGCTTTCACTTGTTGACAAGTTAGACATTTAGCATCATATTCAATGATATCCTTCTTCATCCCTGGCCACTAATATTGAGTTTTCAAATCTTGATACATCTTCTTTCCGTATGGATTCATGGTATATACTGTTTCATGTGCTTCTTTAAAAATATCGAACTTTAGCTCTTTGACATTAGGAACGCAAATCCTATTCTTGAAGTATACTGTGCCATCCTCTGTCAATGAAAAATCAGGCTTTTCTCCCTTTTTCACTGCCTCGACTATCTCTACTAACTTTTCATCTTGCTTCTGAGCATCTTGATCCTCTGCATCAAAGTAGATTGTATTCGCATCTCAGCTAAAATCTTCCTGCTTAGTGCATCTGCAACCATATTAAGTTTGCCTGGCTGGTAGTCGATCACACAGTCATAATCTTTAATCAACTCCAACCATCTTCGTTGTCTTAGATTCAACTCTTTCTGTAAGGAAAGGTATTTAAGACTTTTGTGATCCATATAGATATAACATCATTCCCCATATAGATAATGTCTCCAGATCTTAAAAGCAAAAACTATTGTAGTTAACTCCAAATCATGTGTCAGATAGTTAAGCTCATGAGGCTTAAGTTGTCTTGAGGCATAAGCAATCACCTTTCCTTATTGCATAAGAACACAACCTAAACCATTATGACTAGCGTCACTGTACACAATAAAATCTTTTCCTATAGTAGGTTAAGTCAAAATTGGTGCTTCAGTCAATATTGCCTTCAGTCGATCAAAACTTGCTTGACACTTGTCTGTCCACTGGAAACGAACCTCTTTTCATAGCAGTCGTGTCAAAGGAGTCACTAAGGATGAAAATCCCTTCACGAACCTCTTATAATATCCGGCTAATCCGAGGAAACTCCTCACTTCAGTCACATTTCGCGGTGATTTCCAATTAAGAATAGCTTCAATTTTACTACGATCAACCCGAATACCTTCTTCTGAAATTACATGACCCAGAAAACTAACCGCTTCAAGCCAAAACTCGCACTTAGATAACTTTGCATACAACTGTTTCTCTTTTAATGTTTGCAGCACTATTCTGAGATGTTGATCATGTTCTTCTCGGTCTCTAGAGTAGACAAGGATGTCATCAATAAACACCACTACAAATTGATCAAGATATGGCCTAAACACTCGATTCATCAGGTCCATAAAAACTGCCGGTGCATTGGTCAATCTAAAAGGCATAACCAGGAACTCATAATGACCATAACGAGTCCTGAATATCGTCTTAGGTACATCTGACTCTTTTATCTTTAGTTGATGATACCCCGATCGAAGATCTATCTTCAAAAATATGGCTGCACCTTTTAACTGGTCAAACAAGTCATCAATTCTAGGCAGCGAGTATTTATTCTTAATAGTCACCCTATTAAGTTGTCTATAATCGATGCAAAGACGTAAGGTGCCATCTTTCTTCTTCACAAATAATACTGGAGCACCTTATGGTGATACATTGGGTCATATAAAACCCTTATCTAACAACTCCTGCAATTGTACCTTCAACTTTTTCAACTCTGCTGGTGCCATCCTATATGTTGTAATAGAAATAGGGGTGGTGTCGGGTACCAAATCGATAGAAAATTCGATTTCTCTATCCGACAGTAACCTTGGCAAATCCTCTGAAAATACATCGGGAAACTCACTAACAGTAGGAATATCCATCAACTTCGGACTTGCTTTTTCTATATCAACTACATACGCTAAGTATGCTTCGCATCCCTTACTAATGAGTTTCTGGGCTTTCAACACTGATATCACATTGTCTGGGTATATTCTATCCTCACCCATCACTATTTCTCATCTTGTTTTGAAATTTTGATGATCATTTGTCTTCTTCCACAATCCACTACCACTCCATAACGAGCCAACCAATCCATTCCCAAGATCACATCGAACTCACGGAATGGTAACTCTATCAAGTCTGCCGGGAATTGCCTACCTTGAATTTCAACTGGGCAACCCCTAAACACCTTGCTAACCTTCACATTGTGTCCTAACGGGTTAGTCATAAGAATATCAAATTCTAGAGCCTGTGGTTCCAAACCCTCTTGACCCGATGGTGATGTGCATATGTATGAATGCATTGACCCCGGATCTATTAATGCATGTATGTCAGAGCCAAAGAGAAGGAATTTACCAATTAAGACATCTGGTGCATCCTGCTCCTCTCGGCCTCGCATGGCATATGCCTTGGCTGGGGTAGCTCTACTATTTTCTGGCCTCTCAACTGTCTCTGATCTGAACTAACTGGACTCTGATCGGCCTCTTCTACCTTGCCCTCGACCTCGACCTCTACCTTGCCTAGAAGCCTGTGTCTGTATCAGCTCAGTGCTCCCCAAACCTCTGCCATCCTGTAACAAGGGACAATCTCTCCTCATATGGTCTTTAGAGCCATATTTAAAACACACTCTTGTCATCCAACAACACTCTCCTGGATGTGAACGACCACAATGTTGACATTCTGGCAGGGGTAAAGATCTATATGATGTCTGCATCGGTGCACTGGCTGCCGAAGAAATAGATCTCGTTGGTTGTCCTCGCCTGAAGGAAGAAGGCCTGTTGGAATCCCCAGCCTGAAATCGGCCACTGAAAGATCTAGCTCTTTTTCCACTTGACTGTAGTCTACTCAGTTGTGATATGGGCCTCTTGAACCATCTATCTTGTGTTGACTGTTGTGTGGCTAGAACTCTCTCAACTATTCTAGCATATGCTAGTAAACTAGGAAAACTCATCAGACGTAGAGCTGAGACTTGTAGCTTGATTGGGTCTCTCAGTCCATCTTCAAATCGTCAACACTTGTCTGCCTCAGTGGATACAATAGCTCCATCATACTTGCAAAGATGTGTGAATTCTCTTTCATATTTTGTTACCGATAAGTTTCCTTGTTTCAGCATCAAAAACTCTCTTTTCTTATTGTCTGTGTAGATAGGAGGAATATACTGCTTCTTAAACTTCTCTAGAAAGAACTCTCATGTCATAGGGTTAGGAGCCTCTGTGCTCTGTGATTAAAATCGCCACCAGTCATATGCATGCTCCTGTATAAAGATACTGCATACTCATATTTATGCTCGTTTGTGCAATGTAGCTGATCAAAAACTCTCTCTGCCCGTTCTAGCCAAAACTCTGCCACTGAGGGGTCATCTTCCCATTTACCATAGAAATCGGGTGCCCCTAACTTCCTCAGTCTCTCAAATTGTAATCCTGATGAGGCTGGTTGTGATGCTCTTTGTAGCAAGTTTATCATGTTCCTCATAAGCTCTGTTTGTCCTGTGCCAGCAATAAACTGCCTTATTGATAGGTTAGCACTAGATCTTGATGCAGGAGCTCGGCGATGACTTGGTCGCGATGAAGCCCTTGGCTTTGTAGGCTCATTACTTTCAGCCTCCTCAGCCATTATCTGTCGTGATTCAAAAGCCATAACCTACCTATATCATAAGACAATGGCCCTAATCAGTAAGCAACAGCTTATATATATCCAAATGTGGGTACTCACATATCATATTTGTTTTTTTTTCATTATTTTGAAAATTATTTTAAAATCCCAAAACCGCCCAAACCAAGCTTTGAAACCAAAAACTGTAACACCCTCTCACCCCAGCAGCTCGTGCCCAAATGACGGTGTGCTACGCTGACTTCATCGGTTAAAATATCATTATATAAGTTATATATAAAGCAAAATCACTCGTACATTTTTTTTTCTAATATTTACTATTTATTTACTTTACATTTATAAAAAAAATATAACATAAAAGTTAAACTACCTTTTTATATAGTAACATGTTCTTTACAAAAACATACTGTTTATTTTACAAATACTACAAAATAAAATTTACAAGATAATATACAAAAGTTGTGTAACCCACGATGTGTGCAACAGGTTGCTTTACAAGATTAGGTCACTGCAGGCTTTGTCTACTGTCTTCTTTTTATTCTTTACTAAATCTGCGTCAGAAAACTCTCACGCTAAACTCTTGGCATAGTGGTGCATATAGATAACGCAATAAACTATTTTATGCAATAATACATTATCATATATCAACTCATGCTTAATCATATTCTCATGGAAATATACATATCATGGTATTCTAGCATGTATAGACATCAAATTATATTATTTTATCTCATACTTATTTTTTTTATTACCATCTTATTGTATAACTCTAAATCTTCTTTTTATCCATGCCACAATTCATATTTCCATTTTTACTATCCATGTCACAATTCATAATTCCAGTTTTATTTTCAATAATTCTTTTATGTTCCATAAATTTTTTATTTATATTTTTATTTATGCCCAGGACATCTATAAACCACTGAATAGGATAACGGAGTTGTCATCCAGGCACTTAGGAGTGTCACCCGGGCAATATGATGTGTGCATATAAGTGCCCAACCCAACATAGATAACTGTGCCAAACTCGGCGTAGATAACCGTGTCAAACTCGACGTAGATAATAATATCATATCCGACATAAATAACAATGCCAAACCCGACATAGATAATCATATCATTAATGGAATTAATCATTTTCATCATACCCCTCTTATTTGGCATGCCAAACTATCCTAAGTTGGTTCTAGTTAGGTGTTCTAGGGCTTATACAATTTTATTAAAATTCATAACAATTAATTTCATACTTTTCATGCATGTAATATCTCAAAATAATCACATAATCACTCAATTAAAATAATATTTACATAATATAACAAAGTTCTCATCGTTTTACTCATTTCATTCCTTAATTCACATGTTACCCTGTCACTGGCAGATTTTATTCTTTGTATTGGGCCTTAATTTTGGTCCTATTCTGTTCTGAATTTAGTTACATGATCTTCATACATATTTTAGATATGGATCTTAGATTTACTATGCAACTTAAATCACTTAACTATGAGTTCTGTATCAAAAGATATGATAATATTAACACTAACTGGTCACCGATAATTCTTTCCAGAATTTTCTGGACAGATTCTAAGTCTGAACTTTATGAATTTTTATGGACAATTACAGATATATTCAGATATTATGGTCTAAATAAAATTGTATCCCTATGTCTTAACTTTCAAACTGAACAAAGAACACACAAATCCAAGCTCCAGAATCCAATTTATAACAGGTTAAGTACTTACTGCTCGTTACTAACAAATTCTGCCCAGAATTTCTAGACAGATTCTACGTCCGAATTTTATGAATTGTTATAGATAATTACAGACATATTCAGATTTTTTGGTCTAAATACAAGTTATAGCCCTATGGCTTAGCTTTCAAACCGAATAAAGAACACACAAATCCAAGCTCCAGAACTTAATGTATAACACTTTAAGTACTTACTACTCATTATTAACAATTCTACCTAGAATTTTTAGACAGATTCTATGTCTGAAGTTTATGAATTTTTCTGGACAATTACAGACATATTCAGGTTTTATGGTCTAAATGAAAGTTATAGTCCTATGTCTTATCTTTCAAATCCAATAAATAAAACACAAATCTAAGCTCCATAACTCAATTTATAATAGTTTAAGTACTTACTGCTCATTACTAACAATTCTGCCCAGAATTTCTAGACAGATTATACGTCCGAATTTTATGAATTTTTCTGGATAGTTACAGATATATTCAGGTTTTATGGTCTAAATGAAAGTTGTAGCCCTATGTCTTATCGTTCAAACTCAATATATAACATACAAAACGGAGTTCCAGAAATTAATTTATAACAGTTTAAGTAAATACTGCTTATCAATTTTCAGCAATGAACATACAAGATAATCACATTCAATTTTTACTAAATTAAATCCTAAGTCTAGAAAACATGCATCCCCAAGATTTTCATCACAAAATAATATCAATTCAGAATCATCAACATGCCAAATAATTTAAATCATTCAAATAAAAAAAATAAAATAGGCTATTGCCTTAGGTTATGCACAAAGCTTTTTTTTTCCTCTCATTTTCTTTCTCTTTACTTCTCTTTCTCCTTTCTTTTGCTCCTTTGAGCTAAATCCTTATCACTTTGAGTTCCTAAAGTTCATAAACAGATTATTAAAACTTTAGAAACCTAATCTCTCTCTTTCTTCTTACTCTTTTAAGCTTTCTTAAGCATCAAAATGAGATTTTACCTTACTTTTTCTCTTTTTTCTCACTTTCTTTCACTAAAACTAAGCTTTGGCTATGGAGGAATAAGGGAAAACGTGGGCTGTTTTGAGAGGTATAATTTTCCTCAATGAAAAATGGATAAGGAAGAAGAAGAAAAAATCAAGAAGAAAATGACAAAAGTTATTAAGATAGGGGGACACCTAAGCTCAATCTAGAAACCTTCATTAAGGTTAAATGCATGTATCTTAATTAGCTTATTAAACTTTTCCATTTGGTGGGTTATGCTTCAAGAAACGTGGGTTGGTTTGAGGGAAAGATAAAAGTCTTCTAGATGTTTAAGTGATAAGGAAGAAGATAGACAATTAATAGAAAATGACAAACTTAATCAATTATGGGACACCTAAGCTTATATACATTGAATATCTCATTCATGCATGTCAATTGTCTTCTTAAAATTTGCCACTTGGTGTGGCCAACCTCCATATTTATTTTATGTCCCAATTCATGCATTTAATTGATGATTATCCCAAATAATCCCCAAATTTTGGTAAATTGCAAATTGACCCCTAAACTTTTCAAAATTTGCAATTTAGTTCTTTACTGAAATTTAAGATCTTAAAATATTTTGAACACTTTATTAGATATTTTTCATACTTAATTGCCATTATTTTCATTATTTTTCGATAAAAATCCAATTTTATACTTTGGTCAAACCGATGAGTCGATTAAACCACTCGCGTGTCTTAGGTCTAAATTAGCGGATATGACAAATATCTCATATAATATGGTACCAATTGCCCTCATAATGACATGTCATCTATTATGTTTCTAGTCCAAAGTTAGAGTAATGGGCATATCCATATTTCCATATTATTCATATATCTTTACTTAATTATCCTTACAAACATATCAACATTCATTATTTCACTGAATAAACAATCTCTTTTCTTTTACTTACCTGAATACTCCATTAGGAAAAAATATTTGTAATTACTAAAAACAATGCATTCACGGCCGTGAGCACTCATTCATGCCTATGAATAGTTCACACCCTTGACTTAATGTCGTGAACGCTTCTGGAATAAATTGTGTCATTTCCACACATAAGTCACAACCGTGATACAATTCAGTCACACCCGTAAACTAGCAAGTTCACGCCTATGACCTAAAGGTCATGCCCGTGGCTATCTGTGAGAAATCTGCATATTCACTTTTTTATTCATTTCTAGCTACACCAAATCATACCAAATACAACTCATGCATTTCTAAGGTCCTTTATTCAGCGTATCATGTTCTAATACATATAAATGTCTTTATCATAACTCAATTCTTTAATTTACATTACTTAATATACATAAAAAAATCTCATTATTTATATCTAAACCTATGGTTTCATGCCATAATCATCATTAATGTAATTCAATCATTAATTATCATGTTAAACATGCATTATTTCAAACAAAGATAAGCTATTGGCTTAAATTATGTACAAACCTCTATTTTTCTCCTTTGCTCTTCTAGGTAGCTTTTCTTTGCCTTTACTCCTTTGAGCTTCTACAACATCATACATTCATCATCAAAAATTTACTTTCTCTAAACTTTCTAAATCCTAAACTCTATCTCATGAAACCTTAAATTCTCTCTCATTCCCTATAAGTTTTAATTAAGCTCAAACCCCCAACTTCCTTAAAAAAATGAAAATGAAGAAGAAAGCTTCTTACCTTTGCACTTTTCTTCACTTGATCATAACTTTGGAGATTTCTCTTTCCTCAAAACTTGCTTATTTCGCTTCCTCCTTGCTCTCCTAAGCTTTTTTAAGACTTGTAGATCATGAAAATCACTTTGTCTTGGTCTTTTCCTTCTCTTCCCTTCCTTTCTCTCTTTAGATTTCAAGGTGGGTTAATGAAAAATGTGAGCATGGATGGCGTGAAAACTGGGCAGAAAAGAAAAGAGAAATGAGGAGAAGAAGAAAAGGAAGAAAGAAGAAGAGAATAAAAAGTCTTCATGTGGGGCCTATCAATTTTGACCATTTCTTTGCTACTTAGGCTTAATTAACATTAATTCTCTTCTTTTCCCTTATGAAAACTAGCCAACCCAATTAAAATGTCCAAATTTCATATGTTAATTAGTAAATAATCTCATTAATCCTCCAAATTTTGGTAAATTGCAATTTGACTCCAAAACTTATCAATTTTTTGCAATTTAGTCCTTTACCATAAATCAACTTCTTTAAGCTTTATAAACACTTAATTAGGCATATATCAACATAATTTAGTCATTACTTGATTAATTCCTATCAAAATCCAAATTTAAACTCCAATTGTCAAACGCGTCAATTTCGCAACACGTGCAACTCAATGTCTAAATTAGCGGATATTACACTTATATTTTGGTTTCATATGATTTTATGAGGACAAAGTGGTTGAAGCTTTAAGAGCACCTTTAATCTTGTTTATTCTTGACTTGATAAGTTCTGTTGAGCCTTTATAGTTAGTGGATGGAGAAGCTAAAGCTCTAGGAGTGCCTCTGTTCCATAACCCGCATTTGGATAGTTCGACTTAGAGTTTTGGGCAAAACAAGATAAAAAGGATAAAGAAAATCAGTTACATGGATATAAATGAAAATAAAATATGATGAATTGGTCGTTAATATTGCTATATGAAAATGATATATGTGATATGTTAACCAATTTGATATCTATGCATGTAAATGCAAACATAAAAATAAGGAGCACAGTGAATGTATGTTTCTATGCATGATTATTATGATATGACTATGAATACAGACAATAAGGCATGTAATAAATGTTAAATATGTAAGTTTAGAATTTAAGATCCTATACAAAAATAAGGTAAATAATATGAAAATAAGTATAAACATATAGCAAACATGTGGTAGGTTATATATGTTTTAGATTTACATGAGCCAAAGTGATAATATGATATGATGGTATGCATACATGATTGTTTGTATATACATATATACTGTTATGTATGAGTTGCTTAGCCTTTGAGTGTTTCTTACACACAGGTTATAGCCAGTTAGATGGTCATTGACAAAACATTGAGAGCCTGATGGAAGAGTCATATGACAAGATACAGTTAGGTGGGTGATATACTAGAATATTTTGGTTTTAAGTTTTTATATATTATAAGGGTTTTGTATTTTCCTTCATTGTATTGTTTATAACTCAAAGGCTATTTTAAAACCTATACAATATTTTAATATAATTAAATGATTATTTGAGTTCTCTCTTTTACTTTTCTTTGTATGAATTTTAAATTAATCATCATGGTCATTATGCAAATAATATGTTTTAAAGGAAAGTTTAATTTTAATCGGATTTTAAAAAGAAAAGTTTCATAAAATTCGCTTATATAATTGGTTAAATGCTAATTATATTTGAAAGTGTTACATTTTCTTCCTCATTCAGTATATTTAGATTAACAGTCATAAGTACAAGTTCAATATTTCCTTGAACTATTGCAAACTAGTACAGACTAATGTATCTTGCACTATAGACTCTAAAAAGTCACTGAAAAAATGTCTTGCACGGCTAGTCGAAGGTGCTCAAGTGTGAGTAAATAGAGAGAAACTATTAAATATTGGAAAAGTATATTGTAACGGTATTACATATATTGGCTAATAGTCAGATTGAATGTTTGGTGATAACATCATGAATGGATTGATATGAGTCGAATGCTCATTGAATGAAAAAAGTTTATGCAAACTCAAGAGTTAGTCATTCGATTTAGCATAGTTCATCTTGATCAACAGCCTTATACTTAAGGACATTCAACATATGTTATTTTGATGGTATTAGGATTGGTTGGTACTGAGGAGTTCTTGTGTGATTATCTTCATTTACTACTCTAAGAAGGTTGTCCATCCATCTATAGATTGAAGAATGAAAATTCTTTTAACAACTCCAGCTAATGATACATGTATTCGAGGCCATTCACTAAAATTGTCAAAAGTAAGAAAATTGACATTAGAAAAAAAATAAATGATATTAATCTAAATATAATAAATTGTAGTGTCTTTTAATTATAGTTAAGAAATATGGAAAAAATAATTAAAAAAGTAATGTACGTGACTCCATGTTGTGCACCTATCAGCATTATCCAATATCATGTGTGTTGCACATACCACCAGATGTACTTAGATGATGGACCCAATAGTTATCGTAGTGGTATATAATTAACTACACTAGCATATTGAAACTCTCAACCTACAATATATGGTGTATATAATGCCTTCGAATTTTCACCAGAGTACCTTCGCAAGTCTAACGTGTGTAAAACATCATCTTAGTATGGAGGCATTAGAATTGATTGGTTCATGCTAAATTGACAATGACATTGATTTGGTTGATGTCATTTAACAATGTGGAAGCATATAAGAGGCACTACAACCTTCCACACACGACATCCACAAACATTAAATAGTGATAATCTTTTTTGAACCCCTTCATAAGATTATCATATCATCCATAAATAACAAATGACATAGTTATTAGAATATTCATGTAACACTCCCTTACTCTACTAGCAAGTGACTAAATAAGAAAATGCTACATTACCTCCTTTTAAAAATTGATTAATTAATATTAAAGTTCATAATATATTTTATTTTATTTATTTATTTTAAAATCATAATTCCAAACATAATAACCTTAAATCATTGTAATATCAAAATAAAGAAAACTATATACATTTTATGTACAAAATGTGTTGTTTTACAAAAGTCCTTCGTACTTATTCAAAAGTATAGTTAAGTTTATATGCAACATGAATTGTTAAATTGTTGTCACTTTACTGATTCAGGGCTCCACAAACTTTATCTACTATTTTTATCTGTATGTTTCTCTTTGCTGAATTTGTATGAGAGAATTTCTCATGATAAACACTAGGCGTAATAGTGCATATAGAAAGACAATATACTATAAAATATACATCAAACAACGATATGCAATCTAGCATTTTTTTAATCATGCTAAATTTTATTTATCTTAAATTGCATTTATAATTTAATTATTTTATGTCAAATGCATCATTACTTGTATCCGTCTACAATAATAAATATGCATAATCTGCACACACTATTTTTTTGATTATTATTATTATTATTATTATTTTATTTTAAATTTTTTTTTTGTGCACATAATACCTATGACTGAACTCATTAATAGGAACAATGAAGTTGTCATTACTGGCTTCTATAATATTGCACCTAAAATATTTTTAATAGTGTTAGTACTGACTTCCATAATATTGCGTCCAACGCATTTGTATCAATACCGACTTTTATAATATTGTGTCGAGTGCATTTGTAACATTGTCATTATCGGATTTTATAATTTGGCACCGAATGCCTTATTCCCTGATTGACATATCAAACTATTTTATACTGTAGTTCTTTGCTCTATCATTCCCCTGTTGTTGTCTACACATAATGAACTTTGGATGCTTAGCTTTTTAACTCTCTTTTGTTGTCTACACAGTCGTCCACCACCTCCGTCTTTCCGATTGGGTCATTGAATCTTTGTTATAGTTTTTTTGCTTATTTATTGTGCTTGTGCATTGATCTCTATGATTTTAGTGATATGTGATTTGAAATGTATACAACATTGTATGTGTTTGTGTTTTTAGCAACTTCATATAGATTAGGGTTTTGATTTTGTGATGTAGAGATTATACATTTATTGATACCAGCACCCTTGAGCTTTGTGCTAAGTACTTGAACCTTTGATATTTCTTAGAGAACATTTTAAATAGAATTTATTTTTGCCTGTTGTCCAATTAAGTATTAATTTAGTGAATTTAATATTGTTAGTATAAATAAGAGGTAATGTTGGATGGAGTTATTGTATTGCATTTGCTTTTATATTTTAAGAGAATTGTTGTAGTTCATAATTGTTTTAGAGTTCTTGATGGAACTGACTTTAGATTTTGTAGAAGTTACAAGATTCCAGATCTTTAAATTTTTAATACATTAGTAGCATTTAAATAGTTATTCGCAAAATTTATGAAATTTAAGTATTTTTTTTCTAAACTAATTATGATTTAAAGGTTTTAATCTACTTAACAAATGAACATTTTAAGGAACTTAAAAGTAAATGTTAAAAGTTTTTATGTTGCCATTTAATAGAAAAGTCTGGAGTTGGAACTCTAATTAGGTGTGTTAGATTCATTAGGGAGATTTATTTAATGGATTAATATTTATTTGATTATATAAAATGGTGTTTCCCTGATATTTTATGGTGATGTGCTTCAAGTGAGAAACGTTGATATGTTTGAGGGTATAATTCCTTTTAATTTGTTGCCTTGATACACCATTTTATGAAATGCATAAACTGTTCATAACATATGCCTTTTGGTTGATAATTCCTTTTAATTTGTGGTTTCCTCTGTATTTCACTTAACTATTGAATTAAGTATATGATATAGTTGGTTTGTTCATGGTTGTGATTGGTTGCTTAGAGTATTTAAGAATGACAGTTGTAAATTTTCAATTTTAGTGATTCAATTTCGTAGCTAATAAATAATTTGACTCAAATTTGAGTAGTATGAATTGCCAGGTAAACTAGTGCATGCAGTTAGTTAATTATAAAATAATTTTATATCAGGCATATCAACGCCACTAAAACCCATGCAAGACAATGGCAATGATCTACTAGATATGAGAAAAGTCTTTACCTAGATTTGTGCAAGCTTTATGGCAATAATCATTAAAGCAAAATTATCAATATGATAGAAATAAAATGATACAATAATTATATATAAAGATATATATAAAAGATTGTTTGACATTTCATAGTCTACATACATAGATAAAATGCTAAAGAGGTTTAGCATGAAGCATTCCAAAAGATGATATATTCCCATGATCCATGGGATTACTTTCTCAAAATCCATATGTCCAAAAACACAAAATGAGAGAACACACATGAGTTTGATTCCATATGCTTCAGCTATAAGATCAATCATGTACGTTATGTTATGTACAAGACTTGATGCATATCTCACACATAAACTACATATATATCGCATTAGTTTTGAAATATAAGCTACCTTCGTCATTTGCCTATATTTGATTATATTTATTATTTAGTTCTCTTTTCCTTTTCATTAACAAGAGGCATAACGGTAAATTCCCAGTTCTAGCAATTTTAAATTAAATGAGCTGCAAATGAATTCAACTTATCTGTTAATCATAATGTTTATGACAAAAAAAAATTTCCCGAGCCACCATTAATAAAATGTGAAAAAAATATTTTGGAAATTTGCTCAAATATTTTTCTAAGTTTATTTCTTCAAATGTTGTGTCTATAATAAGGCATTTTGTTTTTAATGATGAGAGTGCAATTGCATTTAAATCAAAGGACAAGATCATTTGATGGCCATAAAAGGCAAGAAATAAGGTTAATTTTAAAATAACAAAAATTCCTAGAAGAATGAAAATTTTTTGAAAAGAGCATCCTCGTGAAGAAATATTGAATCATTATGGCAAAGTCATCAATATGATTTTAATGGCCCAATTATTATTTGCATTTACTCATTGTAGTGTTGTTCCAAAAAAATTAGATTATCGAGGCCCATTAAATCTTTGGCTCAATTTTATCATTATTATCTTTTACATTTGTTGTTATTATATATAATAAAATTTTAAAAGATAGATTAAATTAGTTTATATGTAAAAGTGTCAACAACTAAATTTCATTTATAAGACATTATATCTTGTAATTTCTTAATTTATTCTTCAAAGTTTTACCTTGTTGGGTTGTTGAAAACCATAACAATCCTGAGTGTCACGAACAAATACCAATCGGACCTTGGTGAGGGTCATTAGGTAGCTGTCAAGAATATTCTTAAGTACTTGAGAATGACTAAAGATGTATTCTTGATATATAGGGATGAAGATCTTATTGTGAGCAGGTACACCGAAGCCAACTTCCAATCTGACAATGATGACTCAAAATCTCAGTCAGGTTATATATTTACACTAAATAGTGGAGAGTCAATTGGAAGAGTTTCAAACAAATAATGACTGATGATTTCACAATCGAAGCAGAGTACATTGCAACTTCTGAAGTAACAAAGGAAGCAGTTTGATAAAGAAATTCATCATGAAACTTGTAGTGGTTTCTAGCATTGTTGATCCAATACAATTGTATTATGGCAATAATGGAGTCATTGCACAAGTAAATGAGCCACGATCTTATTAGAGATCCAAACATGTACTTAGAAGATACCACTTGATTAGAGAAATCATTGGTAGGAGTGATGTAAAGATAGAAAAAGTGCCTACTGTCTTTCATAGATAAATTATTGGATAACTAAATTTTGACTGATTGTAAGGATGAGACATCATTTTCCATTAGCAGTATGTCATTTACATACAACATAAGAAATACGATTGTACTCCCACTAACCTTCTTGTATACACAAGGTTCATCTAGATTTTGTAAGGAACTAAACTGTTTAATTGTCTCATCAAACTGAATATTCCAACTCTTGGATGTTTGCTTTAATCCATAAATAGATCTTTAAATCTTGAATACCTTTTTGTCATCTTTGGATATGAAGCCTTCTGGTTGTGTCATGTACACATCTTCGGTTAGATTTTTATTAAGAAAAGTTGTCTTCACATTCATTTGTCATATATCATAATCATAATGAGCATCAATGACTAGGAGTATCCTTATGGATTTAAGTATAGCTACTGGACTAAAAGTTTCATCATAGTCAATTCCTTATCTTTGATAATAACCTTACCATGTCCAACAGGGTTTGGTTTCTCCTTTCAGTCACACCATTATGTTGTGGCTTATAAGGTGGAGTCCATTGAGATAATATCTTATTACTCCTAAGATAACCTAGAAATTTTTGGCTCAAGTATTCATCTCTTCAATCTGATTGAAGTTTTTTAATACTTTTGCCAAGTTTTTCTATACTTCATTTCTGAATTTTTTGAACTTTTTAAATGCTTCAGATTTGTATCTCATAAGATAAAAGTACCTATATCGTGAGTAGTCATCAATAAAAGTAATAAAGTAAATGAAACTACCTCTAGTGTGTGTGGACATTGGACCACATACATCCGAATGTATTAAGTCTAAAAGCCCATTAGCATATTCACCCTTTCCTTTAAAGGGTAATTTAGTTATATTGCCTAATAATCAAGATTCATATGTCTTATATGATTCATAATCAAATGACCCTAAACTACCATTCTTTGTATAGCTTGGTCATGCATTTTTCACTTATATAACCTATACGACAATGTCATAAGTAAGATGATTTCAACATATCTTGTTTTTGCCTTTTATTATCATTGATGTTTAAAATTGGATTTGAGATATCTAATATTTATATTCCATTACATAATGTACCACTAATATAAAGAATACCATTCAATATAATAGAACAACAATTGTTGCTAAAAGCTAAAAGGAAACCATATTTATTTAAACTAGAAATAGAAATAATTTTTTTAGTTGAAACAGGTACATAATAACAATTATCCAAATTTAATATAAGCCCACTAGAAAGGGTTAATACATAAGTTCTTACAGGTAATGCAACAACCTTTGCTTAATTTCCAATGTGTAGGTCTAACACTCCCTTATTGAGCTGCCTACTGTTTCTTAGGCCTTGCATATCAGTGGATATGTGTGAGCCACAACCAGTATCTAATACCCATATATATTATTTCCAATAATATTAATTTCAATGACAAAAATACCTGAAGTAGATGGGCCATCAGATGCCTTCTTATTCAAGGACTCCAAGTATACCTTACAGTTTCTCTTCCAATAGTCATCCTTGCCATAATGGAAACATGTCCCCTTTGGGACAATCTCTTTAGCCTTCTTCTTTGTCATTCCTTCCTTAGGCTTTATGGACTTCTTCTTATTTCTTAAAGTTATTCTTCTTAGAACCAGAAGAGTCCACCAGCATCACAACCTTACTGTCATTCTTCACAGATGGCTCAGCTATCTTGAGCATGTTAATCAGCTCAAGAATAGTGGTGGAGATTTGGTTCATCCTATAGTTAAGCACAAAATATGAAAAACTATCAGAAAAATCAGTTAGAATTAAGTCAATACTTAATTCACGGTCCATCACAAATCCCAAAGTTGCAAACCTTTCAATATAGCCATTCATCTTCAATGTATATTGAACTAGAGATGTCCCATCAACCATCTTAGTGTGGAATAACAGCCTTGAAGTTTCGAACCTTTCAAAACATACTTGCTCATCAAAAAGCTTCGTTACATGGTAGACTATGGAATTAGCATCCATAGTCCCATACTTCTTTTGCAACTCAGCTGACATAGTGGCAAGCATAATGCAACTTGCCATCTCCATATCATCGAGATGTTTTTGATATGCCTTTTGAACAAATTCAGAAGCATTAACAGTAGGGGGATTGGTAAGTGCCTCATATAAGACAACCAATCTTTTTGGATTTGAGAAACTATTATGAAATTCCTTAGTCAATCAAAAAAGTTAGGCCCAGTCAACTTATTTAACTCCATTAGTGATCACAAATTTACACTCGTCAACATGATGATGATTCTACCAACTTAGATATAAAATAGAACATGTTAGAATATACATGAAAATACATGTTTATTAGGTCTTTAATAAATCGCATTATAACTTCCACTATTTTATTACAAATCTATAGCCTTGACTATGAACTGAAAAGAATATATATGAAAGTTCTCTTAATGGGTTGATATCCAACTAGCTAAGAATAACCTTAAGGCAACTCAATAAGTCATCTTTAGTTTGGTTGATAGGTATCTAATCCATACCAATTGCATTATTCGTGCAACTATCGAATCTTGTGCTATAAACTATCGAATCATGTCATGATGTAAATGATCTAAGAATGGGATTTTAATGACTTAAATGTTGTGAAAACATATAGTAGACATGATATGATTATGTACGTATTGATAGGAGTGATTAACACTGGTTAATCTTAGAGATTTTAAATGAAAATACTTTGTTTTGAGTTTACTGGAAATGCATGATTCACGTCCATGAATTAGGGTGTCACAACTGTGAATGTCAAACTAGTATGAACTGCATGAATTCAGAATTTCACATGTTTGTGTCACAATTGGAAAGCCGTGATGATGTGGTGTCATAACTATGAATAAGTAATTCACTCTTGTGATGATTATGTGGTGATTCACGTGATGGTTCAGATGTAAGGTAATTATGAAATATTCCTTCACAGCCGTGAATAAATAGTTCATGCCCATGAAGCCATTTGAGTGTAAAATATGTACATTGTGTTTTATGACCTTATGTGATAGGTTATCTTAATGCATTTTATAGAATGTTGGTATACATGGAATATAACATGTGAATGATATGATATGACATTTAGGCGTTGGATATGATAATGCATAAATAGAAAAATAAATGCTAGTAATAACATGTCATAAAGTGAATGATGGTAATAGCATATGTTAAAAATGAATTGAAAGATAAATGGTTATAAGATAAAAAAAAACCCAGTTCTCTAGTATAGACTTATCATATGGTATATCGTATACCATCGAGGGAGGTAAATGGTACCATATGAACTACTTTCTATATAAGGACAAGATGACTCAGGCATTATGAGCACGTGATCCTGGATATGCTAACATGATATTTTACTCAGTCAATATGGCTTAAGCTCGAGTTGTTGAGTACCATTGACTTTGAGAAGCTTAGATGAGCTGATATAGGTTGTCAGTAGGGTGGCTTAAGCTCGGGTTAGAGTACCCCTGTCTCATATCCTGCATCTGGATAATCAAGCTTAGAGAATCTTAGGCCAAGTAAATTAATGTAATAAGTTTAGAATTATAGGGCTGAAAGAGTAGAAATAATGAAATCTTAGAGAGGCTTGGGTGGTAAATATATTAAAAAGGTAATTGTTTGTAATGCTAGTATAAGGTAATATGATATGGTATTATGTATGAGATATATGTATATGTATATAATATACTTGGTAATATTATATGATGTCTATAGTATTAATAGACATGTGAATTTGTATTGAGGCATAAAACAGCTATAATGTATGTTTCTAGAATTTATCATGAGGTGAATTGCATGACGATATGACATGACTTAAATGTAGAATATATATATATATACCACTAAACATTAGTTTGTTTAGTGTGTGAGTTTCCTGCACGCAGGTTTGGAGCCGGTAGATAGTAGTTGACCGGTAAAGCAGCAAGCCACCAAAGTTCAATCAAAGTGTCCTGTTTGGGTATGTTATCATTCATGGAATACTTTATATTTTTATTTATTTCATGGGTTATTTTGGGATAACGGTTTACATGTCTTTTGATTTTAAGAACATGTAAGATTATCTTATAATGTATTTTTGTAATATAACGCTAGTTAAGCCGAAAACAAATTTTATGTGATGATATCGATGGATCGAGTTTTTATTTATGTCAGTTATATGCATTAATTGCATTATGATATTTAAACAAGTTTTTAATGAGAAAGTTTTAATTTAATGATTTTTTTCCGCAAAACAGCACTGTGGCATCCATCGATATAGTTGGTGAGGGTTTCCTTCTGTATCAGTGGGTGTTATATTTATTAGTATAAGAGCTTAGGTTTAGAAATTTCTGAACCTGAGGGGGGGAAAAGGGGTTTGTTTTAATCATGCATTCATTGTGTGTCATCTGACTCTGACGTGGGTTGCTACTTTGTCAACTTGTAGGATTAAGTGAGAGGTTATGGAGATTAAGGAGGTGGATCCTCATGATGTTGTGACAAACAATAGTCCTACCAATGTTTGGGCTCAGGATCGACTTAGTATTGCTAATGTACATAGTTCGGGTGTTGCACCACTACCTTCACAACACATCATAAGATAGGTCGAACATGGCCAAATGCAGTTTATGCAGTAGATAATAGTCTTGCTACAATATTTAGTACAAAATATGTCACAGGCAGCTCCACAGCCAGTACCACCGCCAGTACCACCGTCTCCACCACTAAGACCATAGATATAGATAGATAATCTCAGAAAGAATAAGGCTACTAATTTCGCTAGTAAGAGCGAGGATGATCCAATATCTGCTGAGTTTTGGTTAGAGAAGACTAAAAGAGTCTTTAAAGAGATATAATGTCTTGAGGAGTAAAGGTGAGGGTATGCAATTTCTTTGCTTCAAGATCATGCATGTGATTGGTGGAAAGTAGTTTTGTTGAAGCCACAAACACCACAACCACTAATATGGGTTTTCGTTATGATAGAATTTAGGAAGAAATATGTGCCACAAGTGTATGTGAATGAAAAGAAAAAAGAATTTCAAGATCTGCAGTAGGGAAATATGACTGTTACAGAGTATGAGTGAGAATTCATCAAGCTGAGTAAGTATGTAGCTGGAATTCTTGGAGATGAGGTAGATCAATGTTGTCGATTCAATGATGGTTTATGTAAGGATATTAGCTATTAGGTTACAACTCTTTAGATTGAGGACTTTTTGAGGTTGGTATCCATAACCATCAGTGTTGAGAAGAAAAAAAGGAAGAAGATAGATGAGTCTTCCAATAAGCCCTTAGCTAGCATGGCATAACCTTCAGGCAATAAGGGTTGCTTTTTCTCTGGAGAGTCATAGTTCAAGGGAAACAATAAGGGCTTTTCACAACCTAATTCTTATAGGAGGGGACCACCTTCTAAAGCTATTTATGCTACTGCTAGTTCACAGTCGTAGAACACGAAGGGATTTATGCCAGTATGAAGGACTTACAATAAGAGTCATAAGGTCGAATGTTAGGTGAACACCAGGGCTTGTTATAAATGTGGGTTCTGAGATCATCTAAAGAAAGATTGTCCATTGTTGGGCAGTACAATGCTTACACAGACAGTGGGATCATCTTCAATACTAAGTCGATAGCAGAATCGAAGAGGTTGGTTAGGACCTAGTCATACTGCATCAGTGACGGCCAATAGACCAGGACTTAGAAGAACTCAATCGAAAGCTTATGCTATGAGAGCACGAAAGGATCACAAGGTACATTTTGTCTCTCCATGGATTGTGTTTAGGTGCTTTTATAGATCCTAGATCTACACACTTTTATATTTGCATGAGAACACCTAGTTAGCACAGTATAATAATTGAGAACTTAGAATATGAGATTGAATTCACGAACCCTTTAGGCCATAATGTGATTGTGAATTGGGTGTATAAGGGTTGTCCATTGGTTGTACACGAAAGGGAGTTCCCGCAGACTTGATTAAGTTACCTTTCCATAAGTTTGATGCCATTTTGGGCATGGATTGACTTTTTTGACATGAGGCAATAGTTAACTATAGGTCTAAGGAGTTGATTCTTAAAACCCCATATCGAAAAGAGATAATAGTGGATGGTGAGAGATTTCCACAGCCAACCCAAAGTCATTTTTATGATGAAGGCTCAGAAAATGATTAGAAATGGATGTGAGGCTTACTTAGCTCATGTGATTGATATGAGGAAGAAATGACTAGATCTTCAGTATTTCCTGACAGTGAGGGAATATCCAGAGGTGTATTTCCAGATGACTTACCAGGATTATCTCCAGATAGGGAGATAAAGTTCTCTATAGAGCTTGCACCAGGAACAACTCCGATATCAATTACAACATATAGATAGCACCTTTAGAGTTAAAGGAGTTAAAGGCACAGTTGCAAGAATTGCAAGATAAAGGTTTCTTCAGAATGAGTGTATCCCTATAAAGTGCACCGATGTTGTTCATTAAAAAGAAGGATTGATCGATGAGGTTATGTATTGATTATAGAAACAAATATCTATTACAATGGATAGATGATATGTTTGATCAATTAAAGGGTGAAATAGTTTTCTCTAAGATAGACCTTAAGCAAGGGTACCATTAATTGAAGGATAAGTCAACCAATATTGCAAAGACAACTTTCAGGACTAGATATGGTCACTATAAGTTTTTGGTTATGCCATTTGGGTTGATCAATACTCCGACAGCTTTCATGGATCCGATGAATCAGATCTTTAGGCCATATTTAGATTGGTTAGTTATGGTTTTTATGGATGACATTTTGGTTTATTCTAAGGATAGAGAGGATCATGATCAACACTTGAGGACAATGTTATATATTCTCAGGGATCAGAAGTTGTATGCCAAACTCTCTAAATGTGAGTTTTGGCTGTGAATATCGAGCTGGTATGAACTACATGAACCCAGAATTTCATGAGTTGGTGTCAGTTGGGAAGCTGTGATGATGTGGTGTCATGGTCATGAATAAGTAATTCACGCCCATGATGATTATGTGGTGATTCACATGATAGTTTACGGGTAAGGTAACTGTAAAATGTTCCTTCACGGTCGTGAATAAATAGTTCACACCCATGAATATATTTAAGTGTAAAATATGTACATTGTGTTTTATGACCTTATGTGATAGGTTGTCTTAATGCATGTTATAAAATATTGGTATACATGGAATATAACATGTGAATGACATGATATGACATTTATGTGTTGGATATGATAATGCATAAATGGAAAAGTAAATACTAGTAATAACATGCGATAAAGTGTATGTTGGTAAGAACATATGTTTAAAATCAATCAAAAGATAAATGGTTATGAGATAAAAAGTCAGTTCTCTAGTCTAGACTTATCATAGGATATATGGTATACCATTGAGAGAGGTAAACGGTATCGTATGAGCTACTTTCTATACGAGGATAAGATGACTCAGGTATTATGAGCACTTGATCCTGGATATGTTAGCATGATATTTTACTATGTCAATGTGACTTAAGCTCAGGTTATTGAGCGTCATTGACTTTGAGAGACTCGGATAAGCTGTTAGAAATTGTTAGCAGGGTAGCTTAAGCTCAGGTTAGAGTGCCCCTCTCTCATGTCCCGCATCCGGATAGTCAAGCTTAAAGAATCTCAGGCCAAGTAAAATTAATGTAATAAGTTTAGAATTAAAGGGTTGAAACAATTGAAATAATGAAAGCTTAGAGAGGTTTGGGTGGTAAATATATTAAAAAGGTAATTGTTTTTAATGCTAATATAAGGTAATATGATATGGTATTATGTATGAGATATATATATATGTGTGTGTGTGTGTGTGTGTGTATATATATATGTATATATATATATATATATATATATATATGTATATAATAGACTTGGTAATATTATATGATGTCTATGGTATTAATAGGCATGTGAATTTGCATTGAGGCATGAAACAACTAGAATGTAAGATTCAAGGAATGATCATAAAGTAAGTTGCATGATGGTATGACATGAATTAAACATAGAATTTTTATGCACATATGTATCACTAAGCATTAGTTTGCTTAGCATGTTGGTTTTTTACACTCAGGTTTGGAGTCGGTAGACTGTAGTTGACTGATAAAGCAGCAAACAACCAGAGTTCAGTTAGAGCGCCCTGTTTAGGTGTGTTATCATTTATGGCATACTTTGTATTTTTGTCATAGGTTATAATATCATACCATATGCATTTCAGTAAAACCTATCACTGTATCTAGTAATCACATATGACATACGGGTAAGTTAAACAAACTTGTTAACATGGATAGTAATTTTTTTTTTATCATCACATCCATATCATCATTCAATAAATATGCAAATCAACATAACTCGTATATATTAAAACTTAAACTTTATATCTAAGGTTTACTAGTTCATTTATTTACATATCATTGTACAACTCAGAGTAAATATTCATGTATATTCACATAAATCAAAAATGTAGATGACATGATTCCATATTCGTGTGGAATGCAAGGAGAGAGACTGGTGAGGCTCGACCTGGGACCTATATTTCATATCCTCTATTTGCCACTCAAAATGAGCTATCACTTTTCTTTACCTAAAAAATTATGCAAATTGATGATTTTTGGCTCAGTGAGAGTAATCATCAAACAAATTCTAAAATATCAAGCAACTCATAGTAACAAATCACAAATCCAATGCATGCTACGTATTTCATTTCATTCATTGATATTGTATAGTTACCAGCAAAATTAAAGCATATTGTCACAACCCTAGACTTTCACTAGCAAACGTGCGACACTTAGCACGGTCCGTTGCACTAAGCCTGCTTTCCAAACCGATAAAACACTCCAAAGAGAATAGAAAGGAACTTAGAGATTTAGAGGATTCAAGAGCAAAACAAGAACATAAGAGAGTGTGTGAAGAATGCTTTGTATTGCTTGAAATGCTTGGATTGCTTGAATGATACAAATGAATTACATAAGGTATATATAGGCCCCCACCTCCTCAATAGATGACCGAGATCAATTCCCACCTACCAGATGGATGGTTAGGATTAACTCCCACCTACCAAAATGGATGGCTAGGATTGATTCTCACCTACCAAATGGATGGTCAAGATCAACTCCCACCAACCAAAATGGATGGCTATGATTGATTCCCACCTACCAAATGGAGGGCTAGGATTAATTCCTACCTACCAAAATGGACGACCAAGATCCATTTAATCTAATGGTGTACAATGGCCTTATAGAGTATTACACATGTGTGGAAAAATGTAAATGTGTGGGAAATCCTGTACGAACCTTCGCGGTGCGTGATATTCTCCCCCACTCAAGTTCGCGATGCCCTCATCGCGCCTTCAAGCTTGAACCTTTCAATGTGATTTTTGAACTGCCACAAAGAGTCTTCAGGTTCCCAGCTTGCCTCTATGTCTGGGGCATTCTTCCATTTGACCAAGTATTCCCGATAACTTGGTATACCTCTATGCTGAATTAGGCAGTCTGCCAAAATGGAATCCACTTCTCTATCAAAGGAGGTTACTACCACAGTGGGAGCCTTCTTCGACTCTCCTTGACTTGAATCTTCCTTGTCTCCATGATAAGGCTTCAACATGCTTACATGAAAGACTGGATAGATCTTAAGCTTAGGAGGGAGTTGTAACTTGTAAGACACCTTACCAACCTACTTAAGGACAGGAAATGACCCTTCGTATTTCCGCACCAACCCCTTGTGAACCTTCTGCAAGAACTTGAACTGTTTTGGTAATAACTTGAGAAGGACCAAATCTCCTTCCCGAAATTCGACCATCTTTCTTTTCTTGTCAGCCCACTTCTTCATCTTTTTAGATGCCTTGTTCAAATAGGCTCGGGCTAACTC
The DNA here is from genome assembly GCA_023653625.1 of Triadica sebifera. Taxonomy (NCBI): domain Eukaryota; kingdom Viridiplantae; phylum Streptophyta; class Magnoliopsida; order Malpighiales; family Euphorbiaceae; genus Triadica; species Triadica sebifera. Next base: position 17,136,834 of record CM042906.1, read on the forward strand.
AGCTTGCTCATGCCATGCCTTATCAAATTTGAAAGCAGCAGGACTCTTTCCTTCATAACTTATGGCCAAAGCATGAAGGGTCATAGGTTGTTGTCCCTAATGATCTCGAAGGGACTATTTCCAGTGGATTCACTTTGTTGCAAGTTCTAAGAGAATTGAGCTACATCCAGCAACTTAGCCCAATCATGTTGGTTGACACGAACAAAGTGCCTAAGATAGAGCTCCAATAGTGCGTTGGCACGTTCCGTCTGTTTATCACTTTACGGATGAAAGCTTGTGGAGAAGTTCAAGTCTGATCCCAGCAACTTGAACAACTCTTTCCAGAACTTCCCAGTAAATCGTGGGTCTCGATCACTCACGATGTTAGATGGAATTCCCCAATACTTCACAACATGCTTGAGGAACAACCGTACAGTTTCATTCGCAGTGCAATCCGCCCAGGCAGGTATGAAGGTTGCATACTTGCTGAAGCGATCAATGACTACTATTATACTGCCAAAGCCTTCTGATTTTGGCAAACAAGTGATGAAGTCCATTGAGACACTTTCCCATGGTCTCTCTGGAATAGGCAATGGTTTTAGCAAGCCACTAGGTGCACGCTGCTCCATTTTGTCTTGTTGGCAAATAAGACAAGTTTTTACGTAGGCTTCAACATCATCCCGTAGTTGAGGCCAATAGTAAATAGACTTGATCAAGGCAAGGGTGCGTCTCATACCTGGGTGTCCAGCCCATAGTGAATCATGACATTCCTTGATCATCTCTTTTCTCAAGTTCCCCCACTTAGGTACATAACTTTAATCTGCTGACATGTTAGACATTTTGAAATATATTCTACTATGTCTTTTTTCATTATGGGCCACCAGTAATGAGGCCTTAAGTTGTGATACATTTTGGTCATCCCTGGGTGCATTGCATAAGGGTTGTTATGTGCCTCTTCTATTATTTCCTGGCACAAGTTTTCAGTATCTAGAACATATATGTGGGACTTTAACATCAGTGTATCATCTTGCACATAAAATTATGTTTTGTTTCCCCATTTCCCTATTTCAATCTTCTTACACAGTTGAAGATCTCTACCCTATGCCTCTATGATCCGTTCCTTTAGCATAGGTCTAACCTAAAGAGTAACAATCAGTGATCCACCATCATGCATATTCAATTCAACATTTATGGACCGTAATTGAATTAAATATGGAAAAGAGGATGCTTGCAAGTGAGCTACACTCATACTGGATTTCCCACTCAGTGCATTTGCTACTACATTAACTTTTCATGGATGGTATTCAATTGTGCAATCATAATCTTTTAATAGCTCTAACCATCACCTATGTCTCATGTTTAGCTCTTTTTATGTCAGCAAATAACCCAAGCTCTTATGGTTTGAAGATATGGAATGTCTCACCATACAAATAATACCTCCAAATCTTCAATGCAAATACAACTGCAGTCAATTATAAATCATTCATTGGATATGAGATCTCATATGGTCTTAATTTTTTAGATGAATAAGCTATTACCTTACCATGTTGCATTAACACACATCCCAAACCTTGGTGGGAAGCATCACTATATACCGTAAATCTACCTGTACCCATAGGAATAACTAACATTGGTGTTGAGGTTAACCTTTGTTTTAGCTCCTCAAAACTCTTTTTGCATTCTGGAGCCCGAATAGCATTACTAAAAATTCATAATGTTCATACCTGGTTCAGAAGACAGTCTTCAGAACATCTGTTTCAGCTATCTTCAGCTGGTAATAGTCTGATTTCAAATCAATCTTGGAGAATATTTTGGTTTCTTGCAACTGGTTAAACAAATCATCTATTATGGGTAATGAATTTTTATTCTTGACTGTCATTTTGTATAGTTGCCTGTAATCAATGCACTATCTCATTGTTCCATCTTTCTTTTTAACAAATAATATTGGAGCTCCCCAAGGTGATACACTAGGTCTGATATACCCTTTATTAAGCAACTCCTGCAATTGGGCCTTTAATTCTTTTAACTCAAATGGGGTCATTCTGTAAGGTGACAAGAAATACTAGTACATTATGTTAAATCTCAGGATATACCCACTGGTAAGGTAAACCTCCGATGCCTCAACTGTAGGCTCATGCTTTTGATGCAATTTGGATGTCATATGCAATGAATGTGTGGAACCATGGTCAATCAATGCATATGCTAATATATCAAAAATATAAACATTATCAGTGACTACTTTGGGAGCATCAACAGCCTCCTGCCTAGTCATGGAAAATACTCTAGCTTATGTATGGGGTTTAGAACTCTGACCTTTAGATTTTGTCACTCCTCTGCCTGTTGTACCAATTCTGCTCCTTCCTCTGCCTCTATCCTATGTCCCATTGGTAGGGTAGACCATCTGTGCCTCAACCGTAGTCTTAGATACTCCTCTACCTCTACTAGTTGCTACTAGTTTGACTCCTTTCGGACAGTTTCTATACGTGTGCTCCATCAACCCACATAAATAACATGCTCCTATGAGCATTCTGTATTTTCCCGTATGTTGTCTACCACAATGAGTACATGTAAGCATCTGTTCTGCATATTGATTTTGTCCTCTGCCTGGATAAAAGAAAGTAGTGGCACGACCTTTGGAACTCAAGTATCCACCTCTGCTACCAAACTGTGCTGACATGTATCTTCTCCCTTTCTTTGTCTTCTATTAGACTCTCCAGAAAATCTCGTGTTGTCTTTTAAATTATTATTCTCCAGCTTCTTTCATTAACCTTTCAGCTCTAATTATTGCAGCTCTGAGTCTGGTATAACTATCTAGATCAGTAATTGTGATTCTATTTCTGATCTCATATTTGAGGCCCTCCTCAAACTTCTTACATTTGTCTCTTTCAGTAGAGACCATAAAATGGCATAGTGGGAAAGTTTGTTGAACTGCACCTCATATTCAGCAACAGACATGTTCTCTTGTTTTAGATTTAGGAATTCCTTTATCTTCTCATCCTTATATGCCTCAGGCATGTAATTATTCTGAAATTCTCGGAGAAAATCATTCCATATCAGAACTGGTGGTTGTGCATCACTATCTGGGATTTTCTCCCACCATTCATAGGCATTACCCTGAATCAAGGACACTACATAATCAAACTTCTCCTATATAGTACTCTTTATCATATTTAGTACCTTATGTGTCCTTTTAAGCCATGTCTCTACTTTTGTTGGGTCTGTTGTGCCATTGAAATCAACTGCACCTTGTTTTCTTAGCTTCTCATAACGTCTTTCCCTATATATTTCAAGCCCCTGTACTTCTTGTTTTGGGTTTTCATAGGGTACCTCTGCATGTGATGATTGAGATGCATATATAGGAGCCTTAGCTCCTGGTGCTGGTTGATCTCTATGCAAATGAGGTGACGCCTCATGTGAATACATTTCAGCTGACCTCTCCCTCCTTGGTGAATTATGTCTTATGATGGCCCTAAAATTCATAGAAATGTGTCACTACATAATATTCAACACATATGATGCATATGTTATCATGCTTTTATGCTTATGCATGTTCCCATGGAACCTATCCTTGCTCTGATACCAAAAAATGTAACATCATACCTTATGCATTTTAGTGAAACATATTCTTATATCTAGTAATCACATATGGCATACAGGTAAGTTAAATGAACTTGTTAACATGGATAGTAAATTTTTTTTATCATCACATCTATATCATCATTTAATAAATCCGCAAATCAACATATCTCACATATATTAAAACTTAAACTTTATATCTAAGGTTTACTAGTTGCATCTATTTACATATCATTGTATAAATATACATGTATATTCACATAAATCCAAAATGTAAATGACATGGTTCCATGTTTGTGTGGAATGTTAGGAGAGAGAGTGATGAGGCTCGGTCGGTAACCTATATTCCATATCTTATATATGCCACTCAAAATGAGCTATCACTTTTCTTTATCCGAAAAATAATGCAAATTGATGAGATGTGACTCAATGAGAAATCAAACAAGTTCTAAAGTACCAAGCAACTCATAATAACAAATCACAAATCCAATGCATATTATGTATTTCATTTCATTCATTGATATTGTATAGTTACTAGTAAAATTAAAACATATGATCACTATTCTTTGTCTATGTTTATACTTTGCTCATTTTTATTTTGTTGTGACCCAGCTAAACTGACATTGCCCCGAGTTTTCATATGAACATTTTCCATGTGGACATTTGCATTTACTAGCTAGCTTGATTATTTATTTCATTTGCACATTTATTAGGCCATAGGTCTCTTCTTTTGTCTTACAATATCGATTAACTAGTCACAATATCTTTTTAAGTCCTTATGCATATGCATTTGTAACTAAGCATTCATCATCCATTATATTCTTTTATATATACCACATGTATACCATGTATTCTATGCATATACCTCAAATATGCTATACATATACCATGTATATATCACGTATGCCAAACATATACCTCAAATATACCATTTATATATAACACATAGGACACAAATTATCTATCATCTCATTATTAAAGTCAAATCATGACAATCATATGAATCACATAACCATAAATTATCTCACATATCATATAGCAAGCAATATTCATATGCACTAAAGAAATCATTTGATAACTATACTCACCTTTCACCCTTGATTCTAACCTTTAACTTATGGTATATCCTCTCCTTGTGGTTCTCCAATTTATTGCAAACCTAATATGGGAATATAATTGATTAATTCATAACTAGAGAAAGTTAATGTGTCTTAAACAAATTAATATGCATTGTTTATATAAATATTTAGGGTTTTTCCTATGAAGTAGTATGATTTTATTGGACTAATTAGCCTATAACATTTTCTATAACTTTCCAATTTGTTTGATTATTGTTTCTAATCAAATATAATATATATTATATAACATATTAAAATTTCAGAGCAATTTGAGCTTTGTACAATTTTTGGTGAAGTTTCTAACTGTGTTATATTTTCTTCTCTTAGGTAGTTTTAGGGTACCAATTTTGGTCCTTTATATCTTACATTATACAAGTCATATTATAGTTAAACTTTGCATTCATTTATATAGGTTAAAATGGAATATTTTTCATATTTAAAATTTTTATTAATTATGTCTCTATGGTTCTCAAATTATAAGAAATATTTCACTGCTCCATAATAGAGTTAGCTTCTAGACCAGTATGACTTGTGAATGTCATATCTCACACTATACGTAACATATTAAGGTGATATTTTTACCAAACTTTATCTAATACACAAACTTATAACTTTAATATTTTGATAAATTATATATTCTATCTGTAAAGAGTTCAAAATGACCAAATAATCTTATAGACCTACTGAGAGCACTAAGCAAGCATTTCAAACTATGGAACAGTCATGGTTAAGTTTATCAAAACTCAACATCCACAACACAAGTGAACTTGAAATTTGGTATCAAGATATATAACACATGTGTCTACAACTTTCATGTTTTGATCTACTTAAAATAAGGGCTCTATCATATTCAAAACAACAGATACAGTAGTTAACTCAACTAGAGTTCATACCCAGACCAGTTCCAATTAGATGCCAATATTTTTTCATATACACCAAAGATTGCAAAAATATTTATACTTCCATAAATCTAAGACATAAATCTATAACTTTTGGAACTTTTTTAAATTTAGTATCTTTCGACTTCGAAATCAAAGTGCAATATGTTGCCTAATCACAACCTTAGTAACTCAAACCAATACTAGAAAAATGAGAATTGATTACTTACCAAGAATGAACTTGAAAGAGATAAATTTACTGCAAAATTAAGTGAAATAAGGAAGAAAAGAATGATGAAATGGTGGAAGAAGAGGAAGAAATGGAGATGGAGTGAGGGAGGCAGAATAGTGAGGAGAAAGATAAGGTCCACCTCTCACCTCCTCAATTTTGCCATCTTTTCCCTTTTGTTTCTTCATTTCTTTTCTTTTACTTTTTCTTTCATTTTTTTTGTTTTTCTTTTATTTCTTTTCATTTTTCTTTATTAATTCAATCTATTCATTTTATTCACATAAATTTTAATTTCATGTCATCCTCAATTCAATTGTAGAATTGATACATGCAATTCAGCATAATTACAAAATACTCAGACACGTAGCTAGTGCATGTCGTGAACTTGTCTCCATAAGAATATATATGAAATGCACGTGTTCAAATAAAATATATACAAATGCATATGTCCAAACAAAATGCATGTAGAAATGCATATGTTAGGAGTCGAGAATGTTACATGGATTATTTTGGGATAAAGTTTTACATGTCTTTTGGTTTTAAGAACATGTAAGATTATCTTATAATGTATTTTTGTAATATAAGGCTAGTGAATCCAGAAACAAAATTTATGTTATAATATCGATTGTTAGATCGAGGTTTTATTTATAATGGTTTTATGCATTAATTGTATTATGATATTTAAACAGGTTTTTAATGTGAAAGTTTTAATTTAATGAGTTTTTTTTTGCAAAACAACACCCACATCCGTGAAAGTTCTCTATTCTCAAATACTCATGTCATGCCCAAAATTCTTTCGTTTAAACCATAACATGACCATTCACCGGTGTGAAAGCTTTCCTTTTTCAAAATTTGACTTAAACTTTAAAACACTTTAAATTTCATCATTTCCCACTCTAAACACATATATAACTTACATGCCTTATTTTATGGGCATTATATACATTAATCTTGGAGCAAATCCAATAAGCTAATTATATCAGTTAAGTCCAACCCATTAATAGTAAAATTTAATTTTAATGGTTTGAACATATTATTATAGAGTGAGTTTGAGTCAATCCAATAACCCTAACTCTAGAAGAACTCTGGTTCTCCCTATATTAATGGAAGATATAAAACTTAATTGTTTACTTAGCGAGAGATTTTTTTGTTAAGTCTCATTATGTTATTATTGCATGCTTTTATATATCATACATATATCGCATGGATATATAAAAATAGTTACATTAACTATATAGTATGATTATGGACATAATAAACTCAATCTCTTAAGCCAAAAAGATATTGACTAGGTCTTACCTAGGTATATGCATAAATTTACAAACTCAAAATAGAAATCAAATTTCTATTTCTAAGTCTTCTTATTTATGACACCACCTCCTTCGCTTCCTAATTCTATGTAATCTAATTACATATTTTAAAGTATAAAAAACCTCAATTTTCTTTTGAATAGAGTAAGATAAGAAAAGAAATACATGAGAAAGATAGAGAGATAGAGACATGCAGACTCTATTTACCATAAAACAAAATAAATTCATGCATGCTCAATCACATTGGCCCTAAGTCTATAATAATCTATTATGTCTTTCCATACACCCTTAACATGCATTCTGTAATACATAAAATAAAATAAAATTGACAATTTTAAATTTCAATTTGAAAATCGATTTAACGCTTAAACCAAATTGTCTACTTATATTGTTTTGATTAATTTAATTTTTTATATTATTTTAATATGAAATTTAAAACTTAATCAAATCAAATTAAATTTCATATTTCTATAATTAATTCACATTAAAATCAAATTATTATAATGTAAAAATTAAACAATTTAATTTTAATATATATAGCCAACTTTAGTCATACTAGAATTATCATTTCTCAACTTAAATTAATTCAAAATTAATTTCTAAAAATTCTAAAAAAATTTAGAATCTCAAATCATCATTTTAAGCATATTTAGATCATCTTAATTTCGTCAAATTATTTTTGCACAAACCAAAATTATTAAGACAAATGAACCAATACACCTAGATACTCAAAACGACTCATTCGATATCTATAATTTGTTTAAGTTTTAAATTTGAAAAAAAAATTGGCATATATTTAACATCAAAATAAGATATTTTTAATCACATAAAAATTATTTTGTGGTGCTGAAAACAAAATAATCACATATAAAAAAAATCAAACAAAAAAGTTTCATCGGGTATGCCAAAACAGTTTTGTTTTTGTATTTATTTAAAAATTTAATTAAAATAATTTTTAATTATTTATTGGACACTTTCATAGGCTTAAACACATTTTCAATATGTATAAATAATTTTTTTATAATCAAATTATAAAAAAATATAAACAAACTCATTAATTAACCCAAACAAAAACACATTCAATCAAAATGATCATTCTTAATCATCCCATAATTATATCAAAGAAAGAAAAATATGTAAAATAAATTTTATAAATAAATTTCAATTTTTTAAATTTATTGATCCAAAATCATTAAAATCGAACAATCTCATTGCATTTTCAATTAAAAATAATTTTAATGGACACAAGAAGACTCTTATACCACTGTTGGGTTTTGAAGATGAATCTTATTTATAAATGCAATAGAAAAATGAATTTTTTTAAAATTCAAAACAAAAGATTATGTTTGTGCCATTAAAACTAATTTATCAAACATATATGTTAGAAATTATATCTTGTAATTTCTTGATTTATTATTCAAATTTTCATCTTATTGGGTTATATAAAATCACAACAATCCATACTAGGATGTCTCTAACAATAGTCCACGTGAAGATATGAAGAAAAAACTATCAAAAGAAAATAGTTTTAACAATATTCAAAGTGCTAGTTATGAATATATTTTTGAGAGAATTATTTGAGCGTCTAAAAATTATTTTTCACAAAAAATAATCTATACGTCTATTTTTTGCAATTTTATGTCTTTCCAATATGAATCATATTCAAACAAAGATAAACAATACAAAATGGAGAAAAATAAACTTAATGAATAGTAAATGACTATAATTAGCCTAATTAAAGCCAAAATGGCCTAACGGCCACAATTGTTGTGCGTTGTGCAGTGCGCATCAGTACCCGCCATGGCCCTGCTTGGCCAGCAGCCTGCGGGCCTGTGTGGACCCACGGCCCATCCCAAATGATGTTTTTCCATGATCTCATCGTGATTGGACCCGAAATAATTCTCTCATATTTTTGAATCATATCTAAGACTTTTCACTCATTTTCCACATCTCCAATGTATGTGACCCATTAGGTTCCTAATTATGTTGGCTACTTAAAATTTAGATTAATTTAATCAAATCATAAGTGGTATCTAGCAACACATAATGACTCATAATTGACCGGAAAGTCAGTGGTTTGACTATGAACCTTTCTATAGACAATTTTCGTGCAATTAATCCTGTCACCATTCTATACCCTACTTAGTTCAGAGTACGGACATGTGTCAACTTCCATTAGACTAACTACATCATATCTAATCCAAGTAATATTAGTTATTGTCCTTGAGACTCATTACTCTGTTAGATATGTCATTGAAGAGTATCTTTATGACATTTTCACTTTGGTGTGTACTATTTTTATCAGGAGTGGTGAATCCTTTGTTGGTTATCCAATTACCTTCGAATACCTCAAGCTGCACTCAATCACCACCCTATAAGCAACCTCCCTGAGGCAATAAGGAATAGTATCAAAATAAATAATAAATATCCAAGATATCCTTAAGTATATCAAATCTAAGGATATTTGCACAATTGCTATGACGATACTATCATTGACATTTGAATAGATTAAGCATCCACATATTAACTCTAAACATCTCATGTTTACATATTATGAAATCTACTGTTTGGTCAAATCAAAGAGTATAACATGTGATATTCTATCCAGATTAACAATGTTCTGTCACATTAATTCTATATGGATAATTTAGATACTAACGTAATTACACACAATAAGAATCTCAATATCATGATCTCATCATGATTTTCTTCGTGTTATGTTATGCATCAATGACTTCATTAATTGATTTAAGATCACTATCAATTCATAAATCAAATGAATATCAAATTAATGAAAATGTCTTTTATTAATCAAATAAATTTATACAATAAGTGCTAAAGGTGATTGCCTTTAAATAAATTCTCTAATATTTATGCCCTAAATACCTAAAAACCAATAATTAGGATAATGAAGTTGGTCATTCATGCATAATAAGGTTGTCACCCGTGCATTGGGGCATGCATATATAAGTGTTATCACTGGTATTAATATATGAGTATCATCACTGACATTAATAATAGTGTCATCACTGATATTAATAAAAGTGTCATCATTGCCCTGATTGGCATGCCAAATTATCCAAGACTATTCTAGACTTAATTGTTGTCACTATAAAATTCATAACTCTTTAAGTCACTCATTTCTTAGGTTTAATGACTCAATTAATCACATAGTTACTAAATAAAAATATAGTTTTCATAATATAACAAAATCCACATTATTTTACATATTAAATTCTTCATTTCATATTTTGCTATGTAACTAGTAGATTTTATATTTTGTCTTTAATCTTAGTTTTGATCCTATTACAGTTTGAATTATATTAAGTGATCTCTATATATTTATAGCTTGAGAGTTTTGCTTTAATTTTCAATTTGAATCAATTAATTCTGAGTTATGTAGCAAAAGTAATAGCTAATTGAACACTAACTGTTCAGTGCAAATTCTGTCCAGAATTTCGGGGCAAACATCAGGTCCAATATTCATGCCAATTTTTAACATAGTTACCATCAAAATTAGGTCTCACGTTATTCATGAATTAGCCTTATGTCTTAAATTTCAAACCCAATAAATAACACATTAATCAAAATTATAGAATTTAAGTTATAACAATATATATATTGACTGCTCCATTGAATCCAATAAAGAACACACACAATCACCTAACTCAATTTTTACCAAATATAATTCTAAGTCTAGCAAACATGCATCCCTAAAATTTTATCACAAAAAATACTACTAATTTACAATCATTTACATACCAAATGCTCAAATAATGCAATTTGATGATAAAATTTAGGCTATTGTCTTAAGTTATGCACTTACCTCTTCTTTATCTCTTTCACTTTTTTATGGATTTTTCTCCTTACCTTTGCTTTTTTGAGCTTGTTCCTTGTCACTTTGAACTCTGAAAACATCATAAGACAATCATCAATACGTTACTTCATCAAAACTCCATAAACCCTATATTCTCTCTCTAGAAACCCTAATATCTCTCTCTAAAAAACCATGCTCTAAATGAGCTATAAACTACCTCTTCCTTTAGTAAGAATTGTAGAAGAGAAGAAAGGCTTCTTACCTTTATACTTTTCTCCTCGTAATCCACACTTTGGAGATTTCACTCCTCTTCCTTTACTTTTCTTCATTTCTTTTTGCTTTTCCTAGCTTTTCCAAGTCGTGTTATGCATGAAAAGGGTTTTTTCTCTCTATATCTCCTCACTTTCTATGTCTACTCAAGCTTTGGCTATGGTGCTTCAATGGGGAATGTGGGGTTGGTTTGTAGTGCAGAAAATGAAGATAAAGAAATGATAAGGAAGAATAAGAAAATAAGAAGAAAGAAAAATTCATATGTGGGACCCACCATTTTTTACCCAAAATCTTGTTGTTTTAGCTTAATTAGCACACTAATCTCCTTATTATTTTAGGGTGGTTGGCCATTACATATATTAATGTCCCATAATAATGTTTTAATGCTAATGATCTCATTTAATTCTCCAATTTTTGAAAAATTGCAAAATGACCTCCAAAACTTTCCAAATTATGCATTTAGGTCCATCGTAGTCTAATATTTTTACACTCTTAAAATGCTTTATTAAGTATTTTCTATAATTATTAATCATTACTTTGATTAATTCCAAACAAAATTCAAATTTAGACTTCGATATGTCAGTTGTGTCAACTTAGCAATACATACGACTCGGGGCCAAAATTAATGGATGTGACATAACATGCCAACACATGCACACAAGGAACTTATCCAGATCAAATACATGACATGAGCACTTTTTTATCTTCTAAATTTACCTTGGCCTCATTACTTTTCCCTCTCACATCAGATGCATTCCTATTACATCTTGGCATTGTTTTCTAGCAATAGCTTCAACCTTAGGCATCAATGGGTTATCCCTTAGGGGCTTTCAATTAAGTAATTCTTTTGTCCTCTTATTGTACAACTCGAATACTTTGGCTTGTATGCCCTCCAATAATGAAATTATGGGATACACTATTTGTTCCCTTAAAGTGGAGTTTATAAATTATGCCCATTAATGGTCATAATATTACATCGAGTACTGTAGAAATGAGCTCTTGGCCATTGGCTTATGTCCATTCTCGTTTTCTAGAGATATTTAACGACCTATTCAAATCTCACCCTAAGTTCATCGTAGAGCAGGTTGAATTCTGAAATTTTGTAGGCATTTGAAACTTCTTCAAAAAGTTGAACCACACTTTTTTTTTCTCACATTTTCTTTGACATTTTTGGGAAATATGCCACCTAAAGTATTCGTGATCAATTGCCTTATAGTGATTCTTGAGACCATTGGTGATGCTTTGTGTCTATTCGAAATAAAAACTAAATCATCTTCATCCAGTATGAGCTGTCGCATATTCCTAAAGAACTAACCCCAGGAATCGTTATTCTCTGAATCCATTATGTTGCCCATATATTAAACCAAGAAGGGGGGTTGAATTGGAGTTTCAAAAATTAAACTATAAGGTGCGGAAATAAAAGATTAATTTTAGGAGGGATAGAGAGAATTTGACACAAGGATTTTTATAGAGGTTCTGGTGTTAACAAACCTTACTCCTCTCCCCAATCGCAATTAGGAGTTTCACTAATACGCTAAGTGTTACAATGGAGTTTTACAAGCTCACTCCCAACTATGGTGTTTCTCACAATGGCTCACACCTAACCCAGAAATCCCTTGTGTTTTAATGGCTCTCACAATAACCAATTTCTTATGTTTTACAGGCTCACACAAACAACCTTCACTTTGTGTTTTTACAGGATCACACAAACAACCTTCACTTTGTGTTTTTACAGGCTCACACAAACAACCTTTTAATTTGTATTTTGGAGGCTCACACAACTAACCCTTACAAGTATTCTACTCTTAACCCAGAAATACTCAAAGCTCACATGAGTATAGATTACAGAGAGAACCACTTACAAATCTTAATTGCTCAAATATGAAGAGCAAAAAGATTTTTACAGAGAATAGATTTTGTTCTCAAAGTATGAAAGTACAAATAACTTATAATAAGAATTAAATTCGAAGTATATGTTATTCTATTGTTATTCTCTTCATTCTCTTGTTCTTAATGCATAAATGACTTCCATTTATACTCTCATGGCTGAATATAACCGTTGGGGTGCATTAAATACGAAACTAGCCATTGTACCAACCAAAAAATCACGCCTGACATTTTTCTCTTTCATTGTTCACGGGCGTGACTATATTTGTCACGGGAGTGACATTTCTTCCCAAGCCGTGACTGAAGTGGTGACTTTGGTCATGAAGCTTTCTGGATGAAAATGCATGAATCTTCACGGGGGTGACACCTTTATTCATGAGGGTGACTGAAATGCCCACTTCACGGTTTATTTTTCTTTCATGGCTGTGAACTTCAAATGTTGGTTTTGGTAACGGTTAGCTTCTTTCACGGGAGTGACTCATAGAGTCACGACAGTGAACATGCTACTACTTGAATTTTGTCTTTCAAGGATTATTCTTCCAATTTTCCATTCTTGCTATTTTAATCCATGTCTTGTATAATAGACTTAGAAGACAAGTATGTCAAATACAATATTGCTATTTTATTTGTTATCATCAAAATGATGGAAATACCCCTCAAGGTTTAACAATCTCCCCCTTTTTGATGGTGACAAATAATCTAGCAATATGTGATTTTGAGAAGTCTCCCCCTCAAAATATACTTAGGATAAAAAATTTATAATGTGCAAGAATAGTAAATAATGATGTAGCATTTAAAAAAACTTAACTAGATTTAAGTATATGCAAGTTATATGAGAAGTATATCCAATATATACCATAATTCCTTTTTAAGGCATGAAGTATATGTAAGGTATACTTAAGGTATATCATGGCATATTTATATTTGTAACTTGCTTTAAGGTTTATGCAAAGTATACTTAAGGTATATCTAATGTATATAAAGCTCAATTTCTCAATTTTACACTTTGCATATGAATTCTTGAATCAAAGTTTTTAATCCCTTTTAATCAATTCATAATTCAATTTTAATTTTTGATTCAAAATTCATTTACCTTAATATATATTGCTAGTTTCTCCTTATTTTGCTAGTTTTGATACATTTTCCCTATCATATATTGCTAGTTTTCTCCCCCTTTTGTCATCAATCAAAAAAGGATAAGAAGATAATAATGAGATAAGCAAAAGCAAATACTTTAAGTAAAGGAAAAACATACAAACAAAGATAAATGTTCAGAAAGGAAATTTAAAAATTTCCTATACTCTAGCAAACATAAATATAATAAACAAGCAAAAACAATCAAATTTAGGCTACACTCTAGCCTAACTCCTAGCCGGACATCCTATCACAAAGCCTAGCCACTTTAGCCTCAAGGTTGTCCATCCGAGACTCCATGAAGTCTTTGAAGTTCTCCAACCTCTCATCCATCGAAGTCTGCAGCTGCTCAAAATGTGGTGCCAAGAGGTTGACCACCTGCTGCGCTAAGGTCGGTGTGGAAGCCGAGGACTGTCCGATGTCCTGCTCGGCTACTGGAGGTGCTTTCTCAACCCAAGCCCTTTTCTTCTGCTGGACTCCCTAGAGGCCTGTTTTAAAATCCTCCGTGTCATTATCTTCCTAGATGATCTCCCCAGCAGTGTCAATGAAGCGGTAGAAGATATCGTTCTGGAAAATGATTATGACAGCCGCTCCCATATTGATGAACAACTCGACATCCAAGCGATCTCGAGGATGTCCAGGGATGATGTTGAAGTGATGTGCATCCAGCTTCAGATAATTAAGCTTCACTGCTATATGGGTGACATATGCCCCAATCAAAATATCTCCAATGGACTTGGTGGCAATGGAGAGAAGATGGTTTGCAAACCATCTAGATAGTGCTACTGTGAGTCCTCTCCGAGCCAACTTAAATAGGAAGAGCTCCGACTTCCTGATTGTCCCATTGCTCTCTCCACTAGCAAATATGCTATAGGTTAGGAACCTATGCAAATATCTATGCATTGGGGCCACGAGATGAGTGCTCTTTGTCTTCTTCACGTCCCAGCTACAATTATAGCCAAAATGTGACCAGGCTAGAGGGGCAAACAATTCTACCTCATTATCATTCAGGATGCCATCAGATGGTAAGCTGAACAATTCCCCAAATTCGATGGCACTGAGGGTGTTGGGATTGTTGCAGAGTTGGAATTTCACCACTCCAATAGGTGAAACCTGCAAGGTGCTGAGGAATTCCAGTGTTGTCTCCCTCAAGGTCAGCTGATGAATCTCCACAAAATCTTTAAGATGACATGCTTGTAGTTGCTCTGTCATAGCCGTTTCAAGCTCGAGACTTTGGACTGCCTGCCATTCGAAGGACCTTGATGACAGAAGAGGTCTCTTCTTCAAAGTTGCATACCGAGGATGGCAATTCTCCGGAATGCGGTTCATGAGGTAATCTGCATATCTCTTAGGAGCATGAGACTTCTTTCTCTTTCCCTTGGATGAAGCAGTCTCCATTTTTGAAGAAATTGGTTGGAGATGAAGTTGGAAAAATTTTTGACAGAAAATTTTATGGAAAACCATAGAAATGAATGATTTTTGATGAAGATTCGAACTTTTGGTGGTATTTATAGGAAAATTTTAAGTCTTTGGGGCCATAATCTTCAATGCCTCAATGAATGTGTGTAAATGAGAGTGGTTTTAGGAGTTGGAGAGTTGAAATGAAAGTTGTAACCGACTGTTCTTTTATATATTCGATACATTCAAGGGCGTGAAGTAGGTGTTCACGGGCGTGAATGGTCGTGTTCACGGTTTGCTGAAAGAGTGTTCCACCCGTGAATGAAGGCGTGAATAAGTTCATGAGCGTGATATTTGAATATCACGGGTGTGAATGATCATACGTCACGGGGATGAATAAATTGTCACGGGCGTGAAATGTTGAATTTCACCACCTATGCCCGTGAAGCAAGCCGTGACTCAAGGCGTGAAAGCCTCTATGAGTTTTGGGTTGTAATTGTTCACGGGAGTGAAATTTCGTCACGGGCATGAAAGTCTCTTTTCACGGACATGACTCAAGCCGTGAAAATAAGTTTCACCCCTTGAAGCCGTGAACCATGTCGTGAACCAAGTCGTGAACGACACTGCCTCTTTGGGCCATTTAAGTAACGGGCGTGAACATGTGTCACGGGCATGACTTTCCTAAAATTTTCATCAAATAAAATTAAGTCCTAAAACAAGACTAAATCATTTCAACAAAGATTATATCCCTTAAAACATGAATTTTCATCAAAATTTCTATCTTATATCTTGTGATATGATTTAAGATCAACAATTAAAATTTCATATTTTTGCAATCACAAGGTTAATCCATCAATCATACCAAGTTCTCTTCTAATGAAATTAAATCTTTCCTCATTTAGAGACTTAGTGAAAATATCTGCTAATTGATTTTCTGTGCTTATAAATTATAATGCAACATCTCCATATTGAACATGATCTCTAATAAAGTGGTGTCTAATGTCAATATGCTTGCTTCTTGAGTGTTGAATAGGATTCTTTGAAAGAGTTATAGCACTTGTGTTGTCACATTTGATAGGTATATGGTTCATCTCATGACCATAGTCCTTAAATTGTTGTTTCATCTAAAGAATTTGTGTACAACAACATCCACCTGCTACATATTCTGCTTCAGCAGTTGAGAGAGCAACTGAAACTTGTTTCTTGCTAAACCAAGAAACTAAACATTCTCCAATGAAGTGACAAGTACCTGAAGTACTTTTCCTGTCTAAAAGACTACCAGAATAGTCTGCATCTGAATATCCTTTAATATAAAAAGATGAATTCCTAGGATACCATAAACCTAGATGAAATTATCCATGTAAATACTTTAAAACTCATTTTACTGCATTTAAATGAGATTCTTTAGGACAAGATTGAAATCGTGCACACAAGCAAACACTATACATAATATCGGGTCTAGAAGCAGTAAGATATAAAAGTGATCCGATCATACCTCTATAAAGCTTTTCATTAATGCTCTTACTCTTTTCATCTTTGTCCAATTTTGTTGATGTGCTCATAGGAGTTTTGGCATTTTTGCATCCTTCCATACCAAATTTCTTAATTAAATCTTTGGCATATTTGGATTGGTTGATGAATATGCCCTCATTGCTTTGCTTTATTTGTAGACCAACGAAATACTTAAGTTCTCCCATCATGCTCATTTCAAATTCCCTAGTCATACACTTAGCAAATTCTTGACAAAGCAATTCATTGCTAGAACCAAATATTATATCATCAGCATAAATTTGAACAATTAGTATATCATGCTTATGTTTTTTGATGAAAAGTGTAGTGTCAACATTTCCCTTTGTAAAGCTATTTTCTAATAAAAAAGAACTTAGTCTCTCATACCAAGCTCTTGGGGCCTGTTTTAAACCATATAAAGCTTTTGATAGTTTAAAAACATGATTTGGAAAATCATAGTTTTCAAAACTTGGTGGTTGTTCTACATACACTTCTTCATCTATATAACCATTTAGAAAAGCACTTTTCACATCCATTTGAAAAAGTTTGAAATTCATGTGACATGCATATGCTAAAAGTATTCTTATGGCATCTAATGTAGCTACAGGTGCATATGTTTCATCATAATCTATACCTTCTTCTTGATTATATCCTTTTGCAACTAGTCTAGCCTTATTCCTGGTTATTAACCCTTGTTCATCTAATTTGTTTCTATTATAATGGCTAGAAGACGGTTGGTTATGTCAGTGATTGACTCATTGGATTTCATCTTAAAGAACTCATATTCTGAGGTTAGAAGTTGAATCTTCTTGGATTTGACTTGCTTAATTCCCTCATGATAGTTCTCCAATGTCTTCCACATGCTGTATGCTGTTGAGCAGTGTTGTATTCTCCCACATTCTTCAATAGATAATGAGCTTGATAGGATTGTCATTGCCTTCTTGTTTTTAAAATTTGCTCTTCTTTGAGGCTCTGTCCAATCATCTCTTGATAGGATTTCTTCTTCACCATTAGCTCATCTTCTGGTTGGTGGTGTCCATTCTTTCCGTACACTATTCCAGACTTCAATTCCTTCACTATCCAAGTATGTCTCCATCCTAAACTTCCAATGGGCATAATTTGCTCCATCAAAGTAAGGTTTGAGACTTTGGAATCCTTCACTGGCCATATCTTAATCTTTACTAGTTCTTTTTAAGCTTCAATGCTAGACAAAGCTCTGATACCAATTGTTGCCCAGATATTAAACCAAGAAGGGGGGTTGAATTGGAGTTTCAAAAATTAAACTATAAGGTGCGGAAATAAAAGATTAATTTTAGGAGGGATAGAGAGAATTTGACACAAGGATTTTTATAGAGGTTCGGGTGTTAACAAACCTTACTCCTCTCCCCAATCGCAATTGGGAGTTTCACTAACACACTAAGTGTTACAATGGAGTTTTACAAGCTCACTCCCAACTATGGTGTTTCTCACAATGGCTTACACCTAACCCAGAAATCCCTTGTGTTTTAATGGCTCACACAATAACCAATTCCTTGTGTTTTACAAGCTCACACAAACGACCTTCACTTTGTGTTTTTACAGGCTCACACAAACAACCTTTTAATTTGTGTTTTGGAGGCTCACACAACTAACCCTTACAAGTGTTCTACTCTTAACCCAGAAATACCCAAAGCTCACTTGAGTAAAGATTACAGAGATAACCACTTATAAATCTTAATTGCTCAAATATGAAGAGCAAAAAAATTTTTACAGAGAATAGATTTTGTTCTCAAAGTATGAAAGTACAAATAGCTTGTAATAAGAATTAAATTTGAAGTATATGTTATTCTATTGTTATTCTCTTCATTCTCTTGTTATTAATGCATAAATGACTTCCATTTATACTCCCATGGCTAAATATAGCCGTTGGGGTGCATTAAATATGAAACTAGCCGTTGTACCAACCAAAAAATCACGCCTGAGATTTTTCTCTTTCATTGTTCATGGGTGTGACTATATTTGTCATGGGGGTGACATTTCTTCCTAAGCCGTGACTGAAGTGGTGACTTTGGTCGTGAAGCTTTCTGGATGAAAATGCATGAATTTTTACGGGGGTGACACCTTTATTCACGGGGGTGACTGAAATGCCCACTTCACGATTTGTTTTTCCTTCTTGGCCATGAACTTCAAATGTTGGTTTTGGTAACGGTTAGCTTCTTTCACGGGAGTGACTCATAGAGTCACGACAGTGAACATGCTACTACTTGAATTTTGTCTTTCAATGATTATTCTTCCAATTTTCCATTCTTGCTATTTTAATCCATGTCCTGTATAATAGACTTAGAAGACAAGTATGTTAAATACAATATTGCTATTTTATTTGTTATCATCAAAATGACGGAAATACTCCTCAAGGTTTAACACATTA
Source organism: Triadica sebifera (assembly GCA_023653625.1). Classification (NCBI taxonomy): domain Eukaryota; kingdom Viridiplantae; phylum Streptophyta; class Magnoliopsida; order Malpighiales; family Euphorbiaceae; genus Triadica; species Triadica sebifera. Next base: position 17,156,346 of record CM042906.1, read on the forward strand.
CAACCTAAGCTAATGAATATTGATATAAGTTACCATCTTAGGCCATTGTAATGAGAAAAACTCCTTTGTACCTTCCCTTTAAAAAGGTCCCGCCAACCGCAATTACCTTCTTCAATGCGGCAAATTCTTTAATGTATGTGTGATACGCCACGAATACATATTTAAATCTTTCCTCATCATCTACTGCCAAACATGTAGTAACTTTACCATTGTTTGCCTTATGCACCATCCACAGGTATGTGGGTAGTAGATTATAGTTTGCCTCTGGAGATCCGATGAGGCTTTTGCAGGTGTATCTTCTTCGTAACCAAGCCTTGTAGTACAATATAGAAATACTATTATATGTTCGAATCTGAAAGCATATTGAGTTATTAATGAATGATGCTCGCACCTTCCACTTACACGTCAGGTTCTTGTATTTTAAGACATATCTATCATTCTCATATTTAACAATTTTTGTCTCAAAGTTTCCTTAGAGGGCAACATCTCTTAGCTTCCTCTTGACCATTTCCTTGTTATCAAACTCCTGACCAATTGACAAATTTGACCCATCTAAAAAAGAACACTCTCCTTCAAATGTAGTCAACCTATCGCCCTAGCCCAATTCACCATCACCATCATTATCATATAAATCAAAATGATAGAAATTTACATCCAACAGCTCATGGACCACATCCAATGAATTAGGTGCGCCAATTTCTACAACCACATTCATATGTTATGATGGAGTCCGATTAGACCATTCAAAATCTATATTTTGACCATCATCTCTTAGAGAATGAGCAAAAGCAACAATATCTTCTCCATGTGTAGAACCATTGTCATTAATAATATTGCATTTGAAGTGATCATCACAGACTTCAATTTGGTCATTCTTTAAATCTTTCGATCCTTCATCAACTACCTCTTTTTCATTGAGCTCCAAATATAACAAACAATCCTTCGACTCTCTATCACTAAAAAAAACTTCAAGATGACTAATCTCATTAATTAAAAAAGACTACATCCTACCTCTAAAGCATGGAGCTTGGAATCTCACTCTCAACACATACTTATTATAGTTAATACCAGACGCATTATATATGCTCTCCATGAATGTCTCATAGTTCAATTTGAAGTCATCCATTTTGATGCATTGGATATCCTCATTTTGTCCGCACCATTTATAAAAGTTATTTCCATCCTTCAATTCCTTTATCCATTCTCCACCCAAAACAAAATAAACATTCCTTGGAGCTATAATTGAAGCAAAAGAAACACTAAATACATAAGAAAGTACTAGTATGAATAGGTAATGTTAATAATAGTGAGTCAATGAAGAATGAAGTCAATATTACAAGTATCGACCTTAACTCGACCATAAGGGTAGAGATGGTTGAGATCAATGTTATTAATTTAACAAAACTATCCTGACCATAACTCGACCTTAAGGGTAGATGTGATTGAAAGGAATGAGTGAAAAAAAACATCCACGTTTTGGATTTAATAGAAAAATTGTAGAAATTATGTGTTTGTACTCTAAACATTCCAAATGAATCTTCACTGCTATATACTAAAGTGCATTGCATTTAGAATATGGATTAAAATCTATCTATCTTATATTTGCATAATATAATCAACTAAATTAGAAGCTTAATAACGATATCGAAAATCTCAAAATACATATTGAAAAGTCTGAAATTTAGGATTTGAGAAGCAGAATCTATGCAATCGATTGAAAATTTTTGATTTTTTTAAGATGAATCTCTGCAAAATAGTTTTTTTTTTTGCATGGAAGGAAGAAGAGAATTCCCGGAAGAAGGAGTAGAAAATGAATGTTTAATATTTTTCATTTTTTATTCAGATAAAAATATTATTGATATTATGAAAATATCATTAAAATGGAAGATTACCTTTCTAAAAAATAAAAATATTGAGATCAAATTTTCAATTATAATCATTTTAAAGTTAATTTTAAAAACTCTCCAGTTCGAGTTTTAGGTATGCGTTATGTTAAAACTTATGAACGAATGATTTGTCGTCTTCAAAATCTTATTTGGTATAAGCATGATTAATCTTATTGTGTGTGATTCTAATTGACTGACTTGTATTTTAAAAAAAATATTAAGGCTTTCAAACTTTTCTCCTTTTTTTTATGAATCCCACGAAATAAAAAAATTACTATATGTCCAAATTTTTTTTTTTTTTAATTTTATGTTTGTTTTGGCACGAGAAGAGGACAAACAATTTTGGCCTTGCATGACTTTCTGACTCTCTTGACCACGTGTCGACTCTTGGTTTGAAGATATGATGCCGCTACTTAAGAACCCGTCAGCACTATTACGACCAAAGGATCAACACATTTTATATCAAGCAACAGAGTAAGACAGACAACGCAATCGAGTGAGAGAGAGAGCCCCAAAATCTGCGCAACACAGGTTATGATTGTGTGGCTATTCATTTGTTTATGCGTATATTTAATAATCTAATTTGTTCAATCTATTTAAATTTATGCATTATCTATGTACTTGATCTTAAAGCTTGGTTGAAAATGTCTTATGTGTATAAATTTTGGTTTAATTTTTTGTAATAATTTTGAGATGCAGATATTAGTTTGTTCTTGAATAAAATCCTCTTGACGTTGTTAATTGCTTGGGGCTGCGATGTTTCACAATCTTCCATTCATATAACATTGAAAAGGTTTTATTTCGTTACTCAATTTCCTGTTTTATCATTTTTCTAATCGTGAAAGGTAATTAATTGGATAAGTTGCCAAGACAAAGAAGGATTTTTTTTAATGAGAAAGCTGAAAAATAGAGAAAAAGAATTTATTATGCATCTACTTGTGGGTTTATGATGAATGATTGGATTTGCATTATTTTGATCCGACTGGCTGGGATTACAAATTGCTGAAGCTTCCTTTTTCTACTTATGTTTCAGCAGACATCTTTTTTAATTATTCATGTATGAAATTGTGGAATGATAGCATACATAATCATAAAGGGCTTAGTGCTATTGTCTACTGATAAAGGTCCAAAGATTGGTGGTTTATTTTACTTGTTTTACTCTGTGTTTTCCAATTCTCATACAGGATTTGAGAGGACAGAAGGGGGTTGCTGGTCCAATTAGGGCTGGCTTCGCTTGTTCAATCACGGCTCTAAAAACAGAAACGCGTATTAAGATTAGACGGGGAAAATCATGTGCTCAAGCGTTCCCTAAGTTTTTGATATCATCCCCTTCATTTCACGGTGGTCGTGGTGCCCTACCTTCATCAGGGGGGCATCCAGCAGATCTTACCTTCCTTGCTGGTGGCGGTTACTGATAGCAATTTGGACCTTCCCTCAACTTAAGAGGCTTCTGGATCTGCAATTTGAATATATTATATTAGTTTATTGATAATCTTAAAGCATGGTTACTGTCAAGCCACTTGATAAAAATTTACTGTTCAAGTGTGCATCTGAGCAGTTGGGGTGTCCTCGTTTCTGTTCTCAAGGTTTGTGGTTATTATTTATTTCTCTGTTTCAGTTTAATCGAAATTTCATTTACTGGAAATGTGATAAATTATGCCACTTTACTAATATGATTTTATAACTGGAAAGGTTTGGGCTTTCCGTTTGTGCATTATACAATCGTCTTTCTTCCAGTGCACATATGTCCTTCACATGAATTTGACTGCTGAAGTCCCACATTTCGAATAAATCTTTTTTTTTTAAAGTTGTAAAACAAACCTTTCTAATAAATCTTAGTACCATATATTATTGGAAATGTTTTTGGTTTAAGGTTGTTTTATTAATTTGATTATGATGGAAGAAATATCTTGCTTCAGCTGAATCTCACTTAATCTTCTCTTTCCCATCGCTACATGATCTGTGTGTGAAAACCTTGTGATGCTTTGTTTTCATAGACATTCTAATTCATCTCAGAAGTCGTAACTCTAACTGGAAAATCATAAACCCCATGTCCCCATGTCACTTCTATTTTTCTGATGTCCTTTTAACTTCATATGCTAAGTGGCAATCCCCTTACTGTATGAGTTACGATTAGTGATGGTTTAGAACTGACTAAGAATATTACTTAGTTAGAACTGATAAAATGTCCTGTTTATACTTTTATGGAAAAAGAATTATAAAATTTAGAGTTTGGAGTTCAGATGTTAAAAATAGATTCAAAGAATAAAAATTACAAAAATATGGAGTTTGGAATTCAAATGAAGAATAAGTTCAAAGTACCAATGCACATAAAGGTCAAAATGAGGCCATCACCACGTCTAGTGGTGGACTGTTTGTGATGAAACACTTTTATTTTTTATTTTTTATTTATTTTTAAGTGTTACTGGTTTCATGGGTAGAGGAGGTTATAACTTATAATGGTTAGGCCATGTTGCTTTGTGGTGATACTGCCTGTAGTAAGAATAGTGATTTGGTTTGGCGAGGAAGATGTGGAGTGGTGGTGACATGACAGCATGTGAGAGTTTGTAAACTAGTATTCCTCTTCAGTTTCCAGCTGCAAGTGTGAACTTGATTATTTGACTTGTTTTCTCTGTTTTAACACAATGCCATAGTGGTTGATTTGAGAATCAAAATTCTCATTTTAAGGTCCAATAATCTAAGGGAACCATAAAGATTGGTGTGAGGTCTCAAAATAAAGTGATAAATGAATATTCAAGGGCATATTACATATTAATTTTCAGATTATATCTAATTTTTATATTCCATAAAATGTAACCATATAGGGAAAGAAACCTTTTCTTTTGGGGAATACTTTGGGATTTACTGGAATATGCGTATATGATGATGATGCATGCAAAAGTAAGTGGTTTCATTTCATTTACAGTTTAGGTATGTGATTTTTTCTTTTTAATTTAAACCTCAGTTCAGATTACTTGGAGTAGGGGCTCATAGCATGGTTAAATCAAAGATAGGTCTGAGTTTTAAACCTATTGGATCCTACAAGTGGAGTAATGTCAGAGTGGATTGATTCTTATTGATTCACTCTGTTCACAATCTGTTTGTTCATGAGTTAGGTCAATCTGTAGCTCCCATATACAATTCAAATAAATAGAGTGGCAATAAAGTTGACATCAATTTAAATCTCAAATCATATAATTCTCACAACAATGCAAAATACAAGCTGGTTGCCCTGTATCTTCTGGCTCTAAAATTGCTGCTGTTTTGCACAGTAGTGGATAAGAATGGTGTCCATGAGAAGTTTTATAGTTGATTGATCAGGATGCCTGCTGTAAATTTTGTTGACAGTATGTAGTATCTGGAGTTTATGTTCAAGGAATAATTGGTTATTCATGCTTGTTTAGCTTATGGCTTACTGAGAATTGTTAATATGTGTAATGAAGAAATTTTTTTTTCCTAACATGATTTTGAATTTTATATCTTGCTTAGGCATTAAAATCCCCAATTACTGTTTTGGTACTCGGTATCTTATTGACAATAGCCTGTTTGAGGGACTCCCTCACATGTATGAAGAAGAACAAAGTTTATTAGATTCTCTTCTTCTTGCTCAGGTAAGGAAAAAAGCTCGTTAGATTCTATTTTTCTCACCCAGGTGCAGAAAAAGAAAAAAAACATTTCTTGATTTTGAGTTGGGGTTCAGCTGCTATCTTTTGTTGTTGTTTTGCAGTGGGAAGAGAGGATGTGGAAAGGTCATTTCAAATATGATGTAACGGCCTCTCAGATTAAGGTACTGTTTTCTGTATTAATCTTTCTTTGCTGAGGTATAAGGTCACTAGAATGGAGATCTTATAGATGTAGTTTCTTTATTCAGATAATTGAGGGTAAAAGAAAGTTTCTTGCCCAGTTGAATGATTGGAGTACACATTTTTCGCAAGACTCTGGGAAGAGTAAAATGTGCCATCAAGAGGTTCTACCTGCATTTGACTGGAACAAGAACAGCGAGGAATTACTCTTTTGCATTACAAACAGTGATAAGGCTAACTCTGAGCTTATCCCTTCAGCTACTGTGCCTAATGGTGCCATCTTGGTCATTATCAATGTAAATTTTAGTGTTTCGAGTCACTTCTTTAACTTAGGTTCAAGGATTATAGAGGCTTTGTTTCATCTCTGTTTGAAAACATTATCAATTCTAGTCTCTCTGTTTTTCTTATTAAAATTCTTTTTACTATGGGGGCACGTTAATTAAGCTACCAGTATAATGCCAATGATTTTTTTTTTAAGATTCTTTTAATAAGCCAAATCTCCAGAGTGCTACCATGTCTCTGTGCTTTTCTTCATTCAAAGCTCTTTGGGAAGTTCATTACGGATGCTGATTGCAATATATTTTACAAAGTTAATATGGTTCTCCATATTTGCTTATATATTCTGAGCTGTTGATTATTTGTTGAAGGTAAATCCTGTTGAATATGGCCATATCTTCCTGGTACCTCATGGCTTTGACAGTCTTTACCAGGCCATGGATGCGAGAATGTCAAGAACCTTGGAAATGGCTGCAAGGGTTGCTGTTGAGATAAATAATTGTTCTTTCCGTTTGTTCTATAATTGTCCTGGACCCACTTCACATCTGTATTTTCAGGTAGTATATTGCTTATTGTGTGCTTAAAGAAATGTTTGCATATTAAAGATTTTCAATGCCATATATTAAAATTTTGAAAGATTTACAAATATCTATACAGTACGCTGTATTGAACTAACAAAAGCCCTTAAAACTTATGATCAATGTTCAAATATGCTGGAACATTTATTTTTTGGGCCAAACTAGCCTAATTGCAATTATTATTATAGTAAGAAGATTAATTAAAATTTTGCAAGCAAAATATCACATCATTGTCAGTTAAATTTGTATAAAATTTGTGTTGTTAATGCACAATAATTTGTTACTAATTGGCTTATTTGGCTAATAAATAAATAAAAGTTGCATGTTAATATGAACAAATAAAAAGATTTTATGACATATTTGAACACAATTGAATGGTTCAGAGGTAAATTTTACCCTTATTTCACAAAATATTTGTTATTTACTACAAAATCCCAACTCTGCTCTGTATATTCTAAAAGCTGCTGTGAAAATTCTTACGTTCTTCCTTCTATGATATAGGCCTGCTACTTCCCAGAACTCTTACCAGTGGAGTGTATGCCTGTTGATACCTTATTTGGTGATAGATGTGGGGCAATTTCTATTTCTGCTGTCTTAGATTATCCCATCAAGACCCTCCTATTTGAGAGTAACTGCAATTTTAAGATACTGGTGGAGGTTCTTACAGAGACATTTTCTTTTTTACTGGATAAGGGCATCTCATACAACCTGATGATATCTGATCGCGGCAAAAAGATCTTCTTGTTTCTTCAGGTAAAATAGCCTCTATATACATGATTCTCTTGTTTTGTATCTTGTTTCTTGCTAAGGAGATTCTTTGTGATCAATAATTGTAAAGGGATGTGATATGGCACAAGGGGTAGCCTTCCCTTATATCTTTTGTTCTGGGTTAAAGAAGGTTCTGCAGTAGACTGCTTCCCTTTTTTTTTTTTTGTCCTTCCTGATGGAGATGCAAAGGCGTTCTGCTAGTTTAACTTGGTGTGATTTGCTTTTCCTGGGGATGACATTTGATTGGATGAGTACATTTCAGGCAAGATCTAATCGGAAACTGGACTTCATTTTGCACAATCACATTTCTGCGCACAGCCACACGCACTGGAAGAGATCTGCTCGACCATGAGCTGTTTTATCTTTGAAATTTAAAGTATTATGTAGTATTAGAATGAGATTTTCATCTGTTGCTTGTTATTATAATGGGGACAATGTTTAAGCTGGACTTGGCCGAACTCTTTCTGCACTGGACCTGATCAGGGGAAAGGGACTTCCTAGAATTCATGGTTCTATATGTCAAGGCAAAAATTATGGATTTAGAATACACTGGTTTAGCTCAAATCTGGCATTTAGTGGCCTGTGCTAGTATGGAATTCACAGTCATAAATTTTTATTTCATATTTGATCGGTTTCTTTCATTCATTCAAATAGTGATCTTTGGAAGTTGACTACAGTTTAGCAAGGCATGATACTCAGTGTTTTCGTCTTAATGGAGATCAAATCGCCAACTTTGTTCTCTGAGTGAAGTTGACCCCTCATAAAATTTTTGTTTTCGTGATTGTGAGTTAAATATGCGCAGGTCCAAGCATTGTCAACTTACAGCCTTTCAGCATGGGAGTGTGGAGGCTACTTTTTGTTTAGGTCTAGACAGGAATTTGACCAAGTTACAGAGGGAGGCCTGCTTAAACGTCTAAGCTCCGTCTCACTTGATGATGAAGGCTTTGTGGCAGTGAAACAGATCTGTTGCAGCATTGCGAGTAAGATTGCAACTTGATATTTTGATGCGGATGTTGGGTAACAAAACCTCACTGTATACCATTTTTAAGCTGTCTATGAACATTGATTTGTTCGCCTTAAAATTTCTTCTGATGGGGAACCCTGACAAGAACATTATTTGCTCGGCCTCGTAAAGTTGGAGACATGTTGTATTCCACTCACTTGAGCCAGGTCCCTGGTGGTTGGTTCTCTTTTACTAGTCTTCATTGTGCATGTTGTGCTACCGTGATTCATCCATTTAGTTGAATTACCTTGCAGACTCGCAAGATTTCCTTGTGTTTGTAAATGGGATGTCATGTTGAATCCTATTGTTGTTGAAATATTTCATCTTATTTAAGAATTTGTTCAAGTGTGATTTTAACCCTTATTTTTGTGTCTTACACTTAAAATATATATATATATATATATATATATATATATTCCTACACTCTGCATAAACTGCACGGGATTATGCAGAAATAGTTTGAAGGACCCAAGCAAAGGTCAACTTGGTATTGTTAGTTGCTTAAGCCCAATCCTTCACTGATGCTTTTGTGAATTCAGCCCCCTGGATTTGAAGTGTGTGACATTTGCATGTTTATGTTTCTAAGTCAAGGATTTAAATAACTATTATTTAATAATAAATCTTTGATATCCATCAAGTTCATTGGAGAGTTTTATATGAATTGAGATATAAAAAAAAAAAAAATTGACTGAAGTTTAGGCCTGCCAGTCAGTTTGAATCAAAATACCTTTTAATTGTAGTGCTTGTCTAATAAAATTTTCAAAACTAATGGTTCTATGTAATATTACCGTCATAAGAAAACGATAATTCAAGCATATACGAGGAATATTTGTAATTTATCTAAAATATGCATCTATCACTGACAGCAAAAACAAGGATCTTTTGAACTGCATGAGAAATTCACCAAAAAAGCTAAAAATGGCAGTGAAATTTTATGGTCTCAAAATTTAGTCAGGAAGTGGACTTCAAAAGAAGTGCACTTGAATATAGCTGCATATGTTAGAAGGAATACCATATAGAACACTATCATCATCATCATCATCATCATATCATATTTCACTCTTCATGCATTAAAGCTCATGCTTAATCTGATACAATAAAATAAAAGAATACAGAACCATAAGAAAACATTGTGTAATGAAACTACCATAGCTACACATCTATGCATCATATCCCACTTACTACCATCTGATTTGCATATACCTATAATTTTCATCATCCATAGCTTTTGAGGTCTATCAGTCTCTTCGTTCAAAGGTTGCTTGCTTCCCCTTTTTCTTGTACTCTATCTTCTACATCCTCCATAGCCTGACTGCTTGATAAGCTGCCTTCTGTAACACGGGCACGCAGCCAAGCTTCATGCAATTGCAAGACATATTCTAGATGCCAAAGAACCTCCCCCATTGTCGGCCGATTCTTCCCCTCATCAGCAAGACATTTTTCTGCTATCTCTCCAAACTTTTTAAATGACTCGGGGCAGTAATTTCCTCTTAGACGTGAATCAATGATTGTCTCAAGAGACCTCTGGCGTTGCCATCTCATTGCCCACTCGGCGAGATTGATTTGATCTTTTGGCAATGTTGGATTTATAACTGCTCGAGCACAAACAACTTCACACAACACCACACCAAATGAGTAAATATCAGATTTCTCTGTCAACTGCTGTCGGCGAAAATATTCAGGATCAAGATATCCAAAGCTTCCTTTCACTGCTGTACTGACATGTGTATGATCCCATGCTGGACCAGTTTTTGACAACCCAAAATCAGACATTTTTGCTACAAAATTTTCATCAAGCAGTATGTTAGTTGTCTTAACATCTCTGTGAATTATCCCCCGGTCTGCTCCTGTATGAAGGTAATGAAGTCCCCGTGCAGCACCAATGCATGCTTCTAATCTTTGCTTCCAAGTCAACGGAGGTAGATCACTACCAAAAAGATGACTTCTAAGGGTCCCATTTCCCATGTATTCATAAACCAAGATCATCTCATTCTGTTCTTCACAGAACCCAATCATGGAGACCAGATGCCTGTGCCGGAGTTTTGACAGCATTTCAATCTCCGTTTCAAATTCAGCCAGGCCTTGCTCAGACTGTGGGTTTGCTCGCTTAATTGCTGCGAGGGTTCCATCTTCAATTTCCCCTTTGTACACTTTACCAAATCCTCCAACCCCAATCACCAAGTTTTCATCAAAATTATTTGTTGCTGCACGAATCTCTGCCAATGTAAATCGCTTACCAACTCTGCCAGATGCTGTAGATCCACTTGAACTTTGTACTCCTCCCTTGGCATTACCAATGCTACTTACAATGGAACCATGCAGAAAAAGTGGCCTCCACCCAGTATTGTTCTCTTTGGTGTCACTCAATTCTTTTCTTCGACTTCTGCAGAAGCAAATGATGAAAGTACATGTAACTGCAACAACAAGAAGAGACACTACACCAGATCCAATTCCTACCCAAAGAACCAAAGAATTTGATTTTTTCAGAGAGTTCCCAGTTGAACCAAACAACTCAACATAGGCCAGATTCTCATTTCGACTCAGCTTGAAAATCTCAAGCCCATTCAATAATGCATCAGTTCCTGAAGCACCAGCTGAAGTGTCAGGACCCAGTTGAATCCACAGTGTGTTGATTTTGGAGGACACAGCATCGAAAAAATCTTGATGATATGCTCTGTTCTTCCCTCCGGCTCGCAAGTAAACATCATAGTTATCAGCAGCAGTTCTGTTGTTTATGTAGATCCTGAAAATCCTCTGGTTTGCCTTGTCGTACTGCAGCTCACAGAAATGTAACCGGATTAAATAATCAAAATCAGGATCCACTGGAAATTTCCACGACATGTTAAACCTTTTCTCTAGTACTTCAGTGTTGGACATAGCTCTTGCTGTTTCATAAACAAGAAGAGGAGCCACTGACGAATCATTAGTGGAAGCATATGTGATATTTGAACTATTATTGATTTCAAAACCAGCATTTTCTGTGATCATGTAGCTTGAATCCACTTCCCACATCCTCCAAAAATCTGTATCTTGACTAGGTTCAATCTCGGGACCCCCAACATTCAACCTATACAACGTTTCAATTCCTCGTCCATTCAAATTCAGGTTTGCCTCATTTCCACCTACTCTACTGACAGAGTCTATGAAAAGCCCATCCGCCACAGGAACAATCTCTATGGCATTGATGAACCCAAATGAACCTTTTGATGGAACAAACTGGAGCACAAGTACATCCAAATTGAAAAGAATGTACTCTCTAACCAAGGAGAAAGAACTTGAATTACTGTTGGAGCGCTTCAAATATGCATTTTTATGTGAAATCTCGCCAGGAACATTGAACTCAGACACCAGTTTCAGACCATTGGCCATGACAGCAAATGAAGATTCGTTTACATTATAATTGTCAAAAAGGAATGGACAAAAATGGAGCCTAACAAAGTGATCTCCCTGAATTCCCTCAAATGTGTAATTCAGACCATCAGTGAAAATCCGAGCAGATTGATACAGTGGCCCCAAGGTGGAATCACCACTTGCAGCAGCAGAGGTGCTTGCAGAATCAGTGGAAGAACTAAGGGTAACATTGCTAGAGGGGACCAAGTCACCAACCCATCTCCTACCATCAACATTGACACTAGTATTTGTCCCACAATTTACAAGAAAAGACTTTGATTGAGCTTCTCCACTTCTAATAGATATGAATATTATCACCGGAAACAGAAAACCTGTGATCTCCCCTCTATGGATCTTCTCCATCACTAATTTCCCTCGAGAAACTAGATGAGACTCTTCTGTTCTATACAGTTTTAAATGAAATAAAATGTGAAAAGAATTGAACTTGATGACCAGAACCAACCAATATTAAACAATGAAGACTGGGTTATAAAATGCATGAAAACCCCAACTCTTACATCACCAAGAAACCCCAACTCTTACATCACCAAGAAACTATCTCATCTCCAAGAATCTTTCAAATAAATCAGGAAAACTTAAAACAACTTGAAAGGAGCATTCAATTTCGACGTAGAAATATCAAGTTACCTTTCATCAAACGCAAGTCGGCAATTGAAATTCTTATGAACCAGTTGCACCTCTTCTCTGAACCATTATCTATACCTCCAATTCAACATAACCCAGTTAACCAGCAGATCTGAAAATGAAGAAAAGAAAAGAAATGGAGAAACTATGAATTATGTGACAGAAATTTTCTCACAAGAGAAACAGATATCCAGGAAAATGAAAGAAAAAGAGTGTTCTTGAAAGATGGGTTTTATCTAATCAAGAAACAGGAACATGACTTGTTAGAAACAGATTGGAAATGTCCAATTCATCTCTCCTTTGTTAGTTGTAGTGTTTGCAAAAGAGACAAGAATCTGACATAATTTATTCTACACTTTTCACTATAAATCTTCTGTAACTGTTGTAAAGAGGTGGATATTTGCAAACATATTTTTTTTCAAAAATAAGAAAAAAAAAAAAAAGAAAATTTTGTAAAAAATTATCCTTTTTGTATCATATGGGTGTGAAAGAGGCAGCAAGGGTTGAGCTAGCAGAGATGGATGGGATTCCATTATTTGTGAGGTGCGTCACATGCATTGTCTGGAAAGTGATGAGTAGTGAAAATATTCTTTGTATTGATGGAATTACATAATTACAGAATTACAGAATTACCCTTAAGTTTCAATTCTTAAAAGAGAAAAGCTAAAAAAAAAGACCAACGCTTCCCTCAAAATTGGCTAACGAGCATAAAAAAATTTCAAAAGTAATTTTCTATTTTTATTTTTAGAATTTTCTCTTTTTTCATCTATAACATGAATATTAAAAAATTTCTAAAAAAATAAACCACAGACCTATAACAATACATGTTATTAAAAGAGGAAGATGATAAGCATTGAAAATATTCTTTGTATTGATGGAATTGCATAATTACAAAATTACCTTTGAGTTTTCAATTATTAAAAGAGAAATATTAAGAAAAATTTTCATTTTTAGACACTCTTCAATATTTCTATTCTGATTGATTTATAAATAAAGAAATTTTTGAAAAGAAATTTTTTTTTCTATTTTTATTTTGACTTTTTTCTCTTTTCATCAACTAATTAGGAGATGAATCTTAAAAAATATTTTTGAACTAGAGATTTATAATAATCCATGAATTTATATCAAATTCATTGTTTAACTACTTAAAATATGTCAAAATTCATGAATTTTGGAAAATTTCTCACCCACTAAAATGTTTCATTTTTGAAGGATTTAATTTCTTATCTCCTAGATGGAAAAATTCAAAATCTACCCTTTTTTATCATAAGAGATTGTTATCCAATTTTTTTTTATATTTTGAGATTGTCATATAAATTAATAATATTCTAAAACTATTCTCAAGCCTAAAAATACAATAAAAATTATTTTTCAATTTTTTTATTTTCATTTATTTTATCTCTATTGGTTTGAATATCAATTAAAAAAATATTTATAGATTAATTTATTCATAAATATAATAGAAATAATGAATTTATATAGAATTTTAAGTAAAATATTTGTAACTATTTCAAATTTGACAATAACGATAATTTTATCAATTGCATTTATAGAAAATTTATTCTAAATTATATTATTTCACAATTAAATACAAATGTGATAAAAATAGAAAATGATATTTAATGATATTTATATACAAAAATAGAAAATTTTATTTAATGATAAATTATCAATATTTAGTAAAATATAAAATTAAAAATTAATTATTAAATTTATAAATTGTGGTCATTGAACTAACTATAAATTAAAAAAAATTATTTCATCAATTTATGAATTTTATATTCAAACTAAATAATAAAATTTTTATAATTTATTGATTTTACAACCCATTAATTTTATAAAATTCATACATTTTAAAATATATGAATTCAATCCAAAGCAGAAATTTTTGAATTGTCTTTTTTTCTCATCCGTACCAAGAGTACCCTGCATATTCCTTTCATCCTCCAAGTATGAAATTGAAAGCTCTCATACTCTTATTATTAATTTTTTAATGAACAATTTAATAATTTCTTTTGCCATCTTACACGCTGCATGTCTTCAGGCTTCAGCTATAATTATTGATTTTGGTACATATTCATGTACGAAATTTTTGAAATGTGTAGATTTATAGGAAGGATGAATCGACTTTTGCTGAGGGTAAATAATGAGTAATTAAGATATAATAAATTTAAAATAATTCAATTTAAATTCGCTAAATCAATTTAATTGGTAAGTCTATGAATAAGGATTTAGTTGAAAAATATTACATCAAATTATGGAGTGGAGAAATTAACATACTCAAAATATTCACTGCAATAACGCACATTATTTTTGTTATGCTGAATCTTTGAGGACTCTTTTCTAGTTTTCTACTTGGAAAATTAATAATAACAATTTAATATTAGAGGGTAACTACATTAAAAAAAAAAAAAAAACCCTAACGTACAAGCCATATGGTCATTTTCAATTTAAATTTTTAATGTTTTTTCAATTTACTTTTACTTCATACTTTTTCTACTTATCTGTCATCCAATTAAAAGATAAAATATTGAATTGTCATGCTGACTAGGATTAAAATATTATGTTGGTCCATTGACAATAAATTTTTTCAGAATTAAAATATATGACCATTTGAAAGAAATTTCTGATTAATTCTACAACATGCTAGCTCAGCTTTTTGGCAACGTTTTATCTTTCAATTGGACGATAGATAGGATTTAAATTGAAAATACTCCTACATGTAAATTTTTTTTATAATTTATACTTTAACCATTAATTTAAGATTTAATTTCTATTTTGTTATTTTTTTATAAAGTAAATGATATTTCTACCCTTTTTTACTATATCTTTTATAATGTTAAATTATATATATATTACACTTTTATATTATTTATTTATTTTACGGTTTAAATATTTTTTATCGAACGCAATGCTAGAACTACATAGTAATATACATTAGGTTTAAACCATACGAAGCCCCATTCTCATTTTTAGACAACTAGAGAGGGCTCCATGTGATTTAATATTATATAAAACTAATTATTTATCTCTCTCTAAATATGTAATTATATTGGTGGTTAAATTTCTATTCAAGCATAATTTTCAAACATAATTTTGCTTCATGTGATAATAATATAAAAATATTTATAATCAATATTTTGAATACCTCACCTTTTTACACTTAACGTACTCATTATTTGTTTATAATCAAACTATATATATATATATATAAAAGAATTACATGTGGCTCAGTCGATTGAAAACTCTAGTAGTCTCCTAAGAATCTCACTCTCCCCTCCCTCGATATGTACTTGACAAAAAAACAATGAATAATATTATATAAATATTGTCATATTGAATAACCATACCAGATCACATGCCATGTCTAAGGGTTGGAAGGTCTATTATATCACTATAACCATAATTCACATAGAATCCAGATTGTTCGTTAGGCTTAGGATTGATTTGAAACTAGAATCAAGATCAGCCAGTGGTTAGAGCTTGGTCCATGTTTAATTGGTTAGTTAGAACAATGTAATCAATCCTATTGAGGGTGGTGACCTGAGAAATGTGACCCATAATTGATTATATAGATAGGATTTGATGGACCAACCGCATTGTTTGTTTTGTAAGCACCCGATTATCTAAATTCAAATTCTAAATTTGGAGTTAATTTTCAAATATTTCAGTCCATACAAAGAACTTGTTGATCAACCCCATTTCGTTTACTTCAGGAAATTTTGACATTTTTTTATATATCATACTTTTTTTGTTACACGTTAACTGTAGATTTTAAAAATTTTAATACATATTTATTTTTTCATTTTATTCTTATTTATCGAATTACATATCCAACGTAACTGATATCATTTAGCCATAGTTCAAAAATGGAAATACAGCAAACATTCCTGTATTCGCTTCAGTTATAACTTTACATGATTTAGGTTGCATTGAGTAAAGTTTACCGCAGCATTACGACATTCCTAGCCTTCTACATTTCTCTTCCTTATGTCCCTTTTAATTATTATTATATTTATATTCGTTTTCATGTATTATGAAAGATGCAAGCATCTTTCCAGTTGATAAAGAGTTAAATGGAATTTATCTTTTTCTCTCTCTTTTCCAGTGATTAATCTTACACAATTTGTTTCTTATCATGATGTCTTGCATCATTCAGCGTAAAATAATCAAGTACAAGGATTAAATAATGCTTTATATTTTTTCCCCCTATTTTGTTAGAATCACTGCCATTTTCCGGGCAACTTTAAAAATTAAAAATTAAAAATATATATAAACTCTTCCTGCTAACATGCAGTGTAAGATTTCTTTCATTGACAACCGAGGGAAAAACTATACATCATATGCTAAACCTGTAGAATTAAATGAAATAAAACTTGAAACAGAGCAAAAACAAAATACCAGAGTGTAATTCCCTTTGTTTCTACTGATATGATATCCGAGGGCAACTTCGAGGAAACAAAAAGAAACCAACACTTGTGGTTCATCTGGACAATAGATGCTCCAAAACCAGAAATGCAGGAGAATCCTGTACAAATGAGGGAAAAGAAGAACAAAAAACCAAGGTCCCCAATTTGCAGTGCAGTATTGCTGCTGCAGCTATTTAGTATCCCACCCTTTATTTATTTTGTTGAAATTCACCCTGCAAATTGGATAAAAGACTGACAAACTTTGATATGTTCTCTAACTATACTTTGCAAAAACTTGCACCTAAAGTGTCTTTAAAAACCATCAAATTACTTGGAAAAGGCCCTCTGCCATAATGCTGCAGCAGTACCAAAAATAACAGAAGTTGTATGTAATAGCCCAGAATCTCTCTCATATTATTTGCCTAGAATGTTGCAATTTATCCTCCCATATGGAAAGGTTTGCCTCACCATTACCCAAGGTTGCACGTGGAGTGGCTTTAATAACAAACTATAACAGCCCATAATCTCTCCCATGCTTTTGCCGATGCGGAATTTGCTTGGGAATGTTATACTGTACCTGTTTGACAAAAAGTATCATTCATAAATTATGGTCAATTCCCAGTGTAATAAACTAAATATGTATAAATTGCTGTAAGTTGATCTAAACATAAAGAATGGAAAGCCTGCTAGTATCTCAAGATAATAGCACGACACCATTAGCCTTTTGTCCCATTTCATCTTTTTCTGCTTAGAATTTAACATGTTGACAATGAAACCACAAATTTGAAAACATTACCTCATCAAAAAGCATATCAAACTGATTTAACAGATTCTCCACTCAATTCTCTCCTAACCAACATCAGAATTTCCATAATCTGCAACAATTAAAATGAAAAATTTGATGAGTATATGAATTTTATGTTACTTTCAAATGTAAAGAAAGTTGTATCATCTAAAGGCATATACATGAGTAACACATAACCATACAGAAGGGAATATATGCAGATGTTTAATAATCTGCTTTTGAAGTAATTTCTTTCACATGTTATATGTGTTCATGCCTGCCCACTTCTCTTGCTCTCTCAAATCGCGATTGACCACTAAGTTCCATCTGAATAGTGGAGAGGTGTGAACTTATGAAGTGTTGCAAATTTGCAATACTATAATAAACTATGTGCCATCAATACACACAACCGTGAGAAGATTTCTCTTCCAAGTTGTCCTTTACACTTAAGTAAAGAATGGAATTCAAACATATAAACAAACAAAAAGTGCATGTGCACAAACATTCACCAGTAAAGTAAACAACAAAAGAAAGACATCTTACTCCAGGATAGTGTTGCAATATTGGAGAATAATGATCTAAAGCTATATATATCTTTTCAAGAAGGCTTAGAAGAGCATCCACCTCATCGCCTAAAAGATCAACCTGAGATTCAACAAAAATCAATTAAAAAAAGAAACATGTGTACCCACCATGCAAATAACAATGAAAAAAATATATTTATATTCATTAAAAAAAGAAATCAATAGATGATCCTTAGTCTTCTCTCTATTCATTTTTTTCTATTAGATGCATCCATGGTATACAATCACTGTGACAAAATTTGGTATTGATTCAGTAGCAGACTTATAGACGTAAGAAGAATTTGTCTTCTTTACTTCACAGTTAGCAATGCCCATTGCACAATGACACCAGAATGATTAATTCTTTTCAAATGTTGCTTAAATATCGAGTCATTAACTATATTTGGTTTCATCCCCATCATATACCCGTCAGAGATGTTGTCAACTGCATAAACAGTAATATGGTCTTCTCGAATAGTTTGTTACTCAGGCACTATCCAGAAAAGCAACCCGTACAGCAATACAACAAAACAATCAGACCAAGAAACAAGTCACCTAAACAGATAATAAGAAGTTGCATCATTTTCTGTCAAACAAGACAAATAGAAGTTTGCACAAACTCTATTTTCGACATGGCATAGCAACTGTGACTTACACCTATCCCTATGCCAAACTCGAAATTCTAAGACCAGGCATCACATTTTAGGTGATGGAATTCATTTCAGGACCATGCATCAAACTGGAAATATCAAAACATATTGCATTTGATACGTAACGTTCCCATACCTCAACTTCAGCTTTTTGAATATCAGAACACCTCCTTTCTAGCCTTTGCTTGTACAGCAACTCCGTCCTTCTCATTCTGTTAGCTTTCTGAATGAAAGAATGGAATTGTGAGCTCAAATTCCCCAACCTGAAAGACAAGACATGGGAATGTCATGATTTTCATGTCAGTAAACTTTAAGCCAGATGACCCTCATGTGACTTGTAAGTGGTCGCTAGTTAAAGCTGAAGATGTACACTCAAAAAAATCTGTGAATTAAACCAAGATGTATACGGAAAAGCAACATTAATTTGGTCATATGGTAATGGATTCATAGCATAATTCTGAGACACTTGGAAGACAAGAATGGACAGCTAATAGTATGAGACAAACAGAAAACAATATAAGCACGATAGCTTCAAAATTATGGCTCAATCAACTTGAATGGATAAATTATGATATAATAAAAATGGACAGTAGACATGTAACTGTGTCAAAAAGCATTAGTAAGAATTCTCGAGTAATCACAAATTAGGAAATCAAATGTAGAAAAAAATAGCAAGACGTATATGATTTACTTAAAGGATCTCTCGTAAGTGAGAGATGTCTTATTAAGTTAAGCTTCTTAAGCCTTTAGTACCAGGCCAGAAAATACAACTGATAACCAACATGTAGTTATAGCTCAATAAAAATCAACTTCATGAAATAACAAATTTCTATTAGGGAAAAGGAAATAAAGTACCTCAAGCTATTCATTTTAACACCTTCTGCTGCCTTGCACTCAAAATTAGTAAGTGCTTTTGACAATCCTTGAACTAGAACAATAGTTGAATTCATTTGCTTCATATGCTCTCTTTCTCTTGCTTCAACCAATGACAAAGTATTCTTATGCTCTTGGCAAATACAATGCAGCATATTTTTCTCCTTGTCAACTCCTCTTAAATTTTGCATTACTATCTCTAGCTGCTCACTCAACTGAGAGATCTGCCCTTTATCCATTTCAACTTTTTCCAAAGCTTTTTCCAAATCACTTCTGACAATCTGCAATTCCTCATTATATTTTGAGATTATTATATCCTGCTGAATTGAGTGATTCCTCAATTTGTCAAGCTCTTGAGAAGCTAACTTAAGTTTATCCTTCTCTTTCACCAAAGCATCTGCTGCTTCCAGCACCGACTTATCCTTGTCATCAACCATTGCTCTCAATAAGACAGTCTCTTCCTCCAACTTTTCTCTCTCTGCAATATTATATCTCAAAGAGCTATCTTTTTCCAATGCTTCCATCTCAAGTGATATCCGAACTTCATTTTCATCAATATATTTCTGATTCCAGGTACCAACTTTCTCCTCAGCCTCCTTGAAGGTTTCTCTAAAAATAATTTCACATATCCCTTGAATGACAGTGGACTCAATAACTGAATCTTCAATCTCTAGCTTATTAACAGATGCAGCATTATCAGTAGCTTCTTTCAACATATTTTTATAAATTGCCAGCATGATATCATACTCCATATTTAACTCTTCATTAAGGCCTTCCAATTGCCAGAGCACCTCCTTGAGAAGGAACTTATATAGATATTGACTGATTGAAGCTTCAACCTGAGCATCTTCAGCGGTGCATTTAAGATTTTCAAGCATTCTTGACAAAATTTTCTCAGCCAGAGAGTGCTGTAATATGTTCTCTGATGCATCAGAAACTTTTGAGTGAAGGTATTTAATTTCCTTCTTATCCATTAGCAAGTCTCTTAGTTGTCGATTTTCTAAACGAAGAGATTCCAATCTATCCTTCAAATTGTCAAGACTATATCCATTGTTAGTAAATGAAGGTAATTTCTGATTTTCGTTGAGGATGTTATCCAATTTCAAAATGACCTCTGGGATCTTTTTTCTTAGTGAATCAAGCTCCTTATCCTTCTTCACTGGCAAAGATGAACCCCTTGCATTTAAGTATTCTCTCTTGAGGCTGTAATATTTTTCTGTCTCTTCTCGCAGTTGTAACTCATGTTGTCTCTTCAATTTAGTCATCTCAGCCTTTAAATAATTGAATAATTCCTCCTTTGACAAGTGTTTCAGTTGTGCATGTTCCAAATTTTCTGGAACATCAATTACTGATTCATCATGTTTGCCATTTTCCTCCCAAGGCGGTGATGAAATAAGATCACTTGAAGCCTTTTGTTTCTCCAAGGACCCATGCAAAAGTAGCTGTCCACTTTCAGGAACAGACAATGATTTAGAGATGGTGTCCAATTCCTGGCGTAAACTTGAAATCTCTTTGATCTTTTCAAGCCAATTTGCACTTTCATTAGCAAAAGATTGAGAATTTTGATCCCAAAGTCTTTGTTCAAACTCTTCTTGAAGACTCTGAATACAATTCTTGATCACCATTCTTTCAACTTCTGCTTGAAATTCTCTCTCATGCTGCCAGTCAAAGAGCAAAGACTTGGACATGCAAACCATTTCCTCTGATTGTCTGCAGATGGATTCTAAAGTAGTTCTGAGACCATCAAGTGCCCTATCCACATCAATCCATTTGTCAGGCATATTCTCCTGTAGAATATGACTCGACCCCAATGACTCATAACCTGAACTCTTTCTCCTTATAGATGTAGACACTTTAACTTTGTCAATTTCTTTCTTGAGCTTTTTAAACTGCTCCTTGGCTGCAAATTTAAGGTCTGTCAAAGAATCTGGTAATTTGTTATGATCTACTATGCCATTTGAATTGGTTGAATAAAATTCACAGATTCTACTTTTTGGTTTGTGGCACTTCATAGAATACCTCAGGGACTCATTGTCATCTGAACCAACATGGTAAAGGCGTAATGTTTCTTTTAACCTATTCAACTCTGAGTCTTTTTGAGCAATCTTCTCCACTGCCTTCTGTTCAACAGCACATATCATACCCTTGATGACTGAATCACTGACCATTCTTGACACAGCCAACCGATCTTCAATATCTTCTACATATGAATCAAAATCTTTAAGGATTTCCACACCTAGATTCTCACTTAACTTAACATCATCACAATGCTGCACTAGAATACCATTGCATAAATTGTCGCAAGCAATCATACTTGTTGAACTCTCCATTCACTTGCAACAGAACACCACAAACACCAAACTCAAAGAGACAAAACAGAAGAATGATCCATGAATTTAAATAAATAGCTTCTTCAACTCAAAAAAGAGACCAGGCCGAACATAAGAGGAGCTGCCAATTTCAAATCAAACATAAAAAATTACAAGTTAGAAAGAAAATAAATAATCAGAAAACGAACAAGCTAAAGATTGTAATTTAATTGAATAAATTTGTAAAAGAGAATATATAAACGTTTCATTCATTTGAGTAGAGGCTCAGAAAATACAAATTCAAAATACAAACCCCAATTTCGACTGAGTTAAATTACACAATTTGGCTTATATAGAATTAAGCTGAATTTCTGACTCTAGAAAAAATACAAATGCTAAAAAGATGATTCCTTTTCCAGCATTCTCAGCAAGAAAGAAAAAACCCTGAATACCAAGTGAAAAAACAACTAAGTTAAAACTAACTTCACTATATAAATTAATTTCCTTAAGCTTCAACTATACCTTCAAAAGGCAACAACTTTCACTAAAAATAGACCATAAAAAAATTACACTAAATGATCAAAATGTAATTTAATTGTGTTTTTCCTCCGTTCTCTAAAACCTCGACACTCCAAGTCAACTAAAAAATTAAGCTCAATTAGCACTTCAACTCAGACCACAAAACAATACAAATTACATTTATATATATATAAAAGCAAGCTTACCGGTTCTTGACGACCAGTTTGAGAGATTATGCAGTCGACGAAAATCAAGTGGTGTTTGAAAATCTGAATATGCGCGTTTATTTCAGTTCAAAAAGGCTGATAACAAGGAAAGCTTCTGTCTTTCTGCGTTGTCTCTACGTTTTAGAGGGTTTTTAGGGTTTTTTTTTTTCATTTTTCTGTGACGGAAAATTTGGGAAGAAAGGATTTGGTGAGCGCGAGTAGAAATACTTTGACCCTCAGGAAACGTCTTATTTACTGCGTCTCCCACTTTGACTTTAGTTGAATACAAACATTTTGTTTCTTTAGGAAAAAAGAAATTGTTCTTTTTGCCTTTGTAATATTTCCCCAATTTGTCCCTTTTTCCAGTGCCAGATTGTTAAGGGTGAATAACCGGTTGATTCGGTTTGATACAAATCAAACTTTATAAAAATAAAATTCAACAAAATTAGAAATTTTAATCCAGGTGATTATTTAATTTCTTAAGTATTCATAGATCGATCTGTTTCAGTTTTATCCAATTTTGCGAGAATTTTAGTTTGAAAATTATGAGTAAACATTTGGTTGGTTCGTTTTAAAATTGAATTTTTAAAAACCAAACAAATTTCATATTAAAATAACCGAACTAATTTTTATTTAAATCTTACCGAATCGAAATTCTATAATTTGGTTTAATCAGTTCAGGAATCAATTAATTAATTATTATAAATTATAATTAATTACTATAATTTTATCATAATCATAAATTTACCTATTGCCATAAAATAAAATCAATTGCAATAACTTTATTATCTAATATAAATTAAAATCAATTATCATAGATCAAGATGAATTACCATAAAAATTTATTACTTACCATATGTCAAAACATAATTTAAAAATTAATCATAGAGATTAATTAATTACACAAATAAATGACAATATATAAAAAGAAAATTGCAATAATTAAGTATATTGAATAAATTACATTATTTTTTAATAATTACCTTAATGCTAGCCTCTAATTTGCATTACATTTAAATTACCTCCGTTAACGATCAAAATTAGTGATTATTAAATGTGTTAATTATTTAATAAATACAAGTAGAAGAGTCAAAATACTAATAATAATATATTAAAAATAACTAATATATTAAAATTTTGGTAAGTTTGGTCTAACGTGTTTTTTTAAAATTACTAACTCAATACAAAAGATCAAACAAACCAAATAGATCAAATTTAGTGCGGTTCAATTTCGATTTGGTTTTACACTTTATTCTCCTTTTCTTCCGCCTAGCTGTAAGAAAGTCAAACCTCTTTATGCATTTAAAATTTTACTTAATTGTTTCAATTATATATATAGTCACTCACAATTCTTATTATTTTTCAATATAATATTGATTTTTAAAATCCTTTTAAGATGCTGCTAATTTATTCCCAAGTTATTCATTAATAAATTCCAAGAAAATTGGTTAACAAACAACAAGTGTTGCTACTAATTTATATAGTTAGAATATAATTGTTTAAATTGAAAGCATTATTCCCTAGGTTGGAAAAGAATTTTTTATCTAATCTTACAAAATAAAATAAAAATGTAACTAATAAGAATATTATACTATGATCATTAGTTAATTAATTATATATAGCTGACCCGTTTATAAATATATAAAATGTTAGACCACATCTCTTGTGATTGTGAGGAAAGGTGCATATAATACTCTTACCCAATATTTATTCTTAATATGAAATTTACATTTTTTTAGTCAAAAAAATCTACACTACCATCTCTATAGAATAAATGGAAAATACTATACTGCCATCTCGATAGAATTTAAAAAAAAAACTAAGATCGTGTTTGGTTTGCAGAATAGATGAAAAATATGTTAGAGAAGTATGAAATTCTAATTATATGAAATAATAATTTTACAATTTTAGTCTAAAAATTAAAAAATAAGGATTATTTAGTTTGTGTAATCGAATATTTTCATTTTCACCCCTAAAAAAACTAAAAAATAGGGATTTTTTCAGCCCTTCCAGCCATTCTTTTTAATGTCCATTTGATACTCCGTTTGGAAAAAACGTTTTTGAAGAAAAAAAATTATTTTTAATTTTTTTGAGTTTTGAAAATTATTTTTAAATAGAAATAGATAAATATATAATTTTTTCATAAGTATATTTGAAAAAAAAATTTAAAAATTTATCAATTAAATCAAAAAAATTTTAAATCTGTTTTTTCAATAACTAACAGCAATCTCAAACAGTCTCTTACTGTTAAAACCATATATTCTTAAAAATTCAGCAAAAGTCACCATCATCGACCACCAATAGCCTTTTCCAACCAGTGTTCCTCTTCTCCATCATCAGTAGCTCTGGTAACGTCACTCAACCAACCAGGGACGACCATTTTGATGCAACCCACAGAAGCTACTCTCTTTTTGACAAACACCAGTGAGAGAACCACGTTAGTGATAAAAGTATTTATTTATTTATTTTGTTTGCTCTCGACATCTCTGCTTGATTTCGAATAAAAAGTAAAAATTTGAAGGAAATTTGGATTTAATTTATTTAGTTGAGCTTTTCTCTTGCTTTGTTGCAACTTGTTTGCTCTATCCAGGTCTATAAAGGAATTCATTTTAAGACATTATAAGAGTGTTTGACTGATTTCATATAGCAAAATCAATTCACTTCAACTCTTATAATTTAATGATTCAAAAAGCTAAGTTACAAAACTATTCTTGATCTGAAAAATTAATAAATAACGGTCATGCAAATGGATGTCATGAAATTGATTTCATTTTAGGGAAGGATATTTTTGATATAATATATTATGAGTAATACCATATTATTAAAAATAAAAAATCATAAACTGCATAGGGGGATATGATTTGTGTTTTTTTTTCATAATCTCATGTAATTTATTTTTGTGATTGCATTCAAACGTGGACTTTTTAGAAGTGAAGTTTCTAAAAGTGCTTGGTGGTGACGTTGTTCCAGGTTTGGACAGATTTACTTGTTACCACCTTTACATTAATTTGGACTTTTGGATGTTCATATTTTTTTATTTCCATTTTGGACCAGCACTTTTCTGCAGTTTATTTTTGCAAATGCAATACTATGTGTTCCATTTTATTGAATCCTTGATATGTTGGAACTTGCAAAATGTCCTTTATAAGTGGATAAAAATACCCCTTTAGAAGCAAAACAACTAGAAAGAAAACAAATCAGAAGTTTTTTTTGTTTGTTTTTATATGAATTATAATCTAATGGATTGCAGAATTACCTTTAAGGTTTCATATGTCACAAGTGAAAATAGATCATAAGTAAGAATTATGGCTTCATCACCATCTTTGGCACTTTTGAGTTACTAGTTTAATGTAATAGAAATAAAGAGAAGATGTGTACGAACGAGATATCCAGCAACAAGAACATGTTGTATATTTGATTTGAATCAGATTTAGGATCAATCCATATTGGGTAAGAAGGGGTAGAGAAAATGCCTCGAGCCACACTCAAGATCAAGGAAAATAGTTAAATATATTTTTCAATCATTCATGTTATAAAGAATAGATTTATGATGTTAGATTAGAATTTGATATGCATTAAGGGATATCTCTTATGAGTGTTCCAAGTTGGCTCCCACTACAAGATATTTTTCTCATCATATTTTCACTTTTTATGAAGTTGTGTTAAGTGATTTTCCTTAGTTACAGGGGGTTGTTTCTTTTTTTTTTTAATTTTGTTTTTTCATATTTAAATTTCAAACTATTACTTTTGTTATAGAACCATGGAAGGAAATAAATCTTTTCTAAGTCACTTCAATATTGACAAAAGTAAAGGGAAAAAAAGAAAGTGGAACATAATAAAGATTGACCATTGGTCGAACTACACAAAAGTATATGTTACAGATTATATTATATATTAGGAAATATATTAGGAAGTAATATATTTAGGAATAATTGTAGATATTAGTTTCTTATTGTAGAGATCTTTTATATATATATATATATAGGCATGTAAACATATGTTTATAATATGAAGGATACAATTTTTCTATTTTTCAAA
Organism: Triadica sebifera; assembly: GCA_023653625.1. Classification (NCBI taxonomy): domain Eukaryota; kingdom Viridiplantae; phylum Streptophyta; class Magnoliopsida; order Malpighiales; family Euphorbiaceae; genus Triadica; species Triadica sebifera. The sequence goes on from CM042906.1 coordinate 17,183,046, forward strand.
GGGTATCAGAGCTTTTGAATGTCAAAAATTTGCCCTAAACCAGCAAATTTTTTTTTGGTTCTTCACGGGTGCGCTAAATTTTCTAGCATTAGGGTTTGAAATTTTTTTTTGGGTCATCCATTTGGAGTGACTTTTTGTTGTCACCGCCTACCTAGGGAGGAGCATCACCCACCAACTAGCCTCTCCCCAGAATCCGATGATCAGAAGCTCCGCGAGTGAAGCTCACGTGCTGCCATAAGATTCTATAGTCGATCCACTCACCGACGCTTGAAGGCATGTCCGGTACCGTCTGGTCCTCCATTTACTTCCACCAACGTCGCCCTGGTTAGTCTGGCATGCATATGTGCTCAATTCTCCATTTTGGCGATCTGATCTTGTGTTTGGTGCTTTCAAAAATTTTTACTACCATATTTATGTCTCCAATTTATCTTTGATTTTGGGTCTCTAATTTGTGCCCTATTTATGAAGCTATAAAATTGTTCTCTATGAGTTATGTCAGATAAAAAGGGCATCATGGTATCTGATTTGATTCCAGTGATGTCCAAAATCATTGAACACAAGCTTAATGGATCTAATTATTTGGAATGGAGTAAAACTGTTTGGCTATATTTATGGAGTATTGATAAGGATACTCATATGATTGAGGATCCACCGAAAGATGAATCGAAGAAAACTTGGCTACGGGAGGATGCTCGATTGTTCTTGCAGATTTGGAATTCGATTGACAATGAGCTAATTGGTTTGATTAATCACTGTGAATTTGTTAAAGAATTAATGAATTATCTGGATTTCTTATATTCTGAAAAATGGAATATTTCTCTCATTTATGAGGTATGGCAAGCGTTTTATTGTGCAGAGAAACAAGATAAATCTCTGTCTAGTTACTTTATGGATTTTAAAAAAACCTATGAGGAACTTAATATGTTGCTGCCATTTAGTTCTAATGTGAAGGTTCAACAGAGTCAAAGAGAACAAATGGCTATTATGAGTTTTTTGACAAGATTTCCTTCTGAATTTGAGACTGTCAAATCTCAAATTCTCTTTGCTTTTGAAATTTTCTCCCTGTAAGATGTCTTCAATAAGGTACTTCACACTGAAGGTACTCCCCCTGTACCATTCAGTGGTGCTCTTGTTAGCCAAAATGCTAGTTATGAGCATAGGAAGTTCCAATCCAGACATGGCAATAAATGAGGGGGATATAACAATTCTGAAACTCAGACACAAGATTCAGAGGGCATTGTTGGTCATTATTGTCATAAGCCAAGACATATGAAGCGTGACTGTAGGAAACTTCAAAACAAAATTCAGAAACCTCATTCGGCACATTTAGCATCGACTAATGTTGTTCTTGAACACTCAGTTCTTTGTCTCTGCAGATGAGTTTGCCAAGTTTTCTCATTACCAAGAATCATTGAAAGTTTCATCTACTCCCATAACTACCATCATCGATTCAGGTAAACAAAATACATGTCTTATTTCCTCATCTTCCAAATGGGTCATTGATTATGGTACCACATATCACATGACAGGTAATTTTAGCATTTTCTCTACATTTCAATCTCATACATCTCCCTCTAGTATTACTTTAGCAGATGAGTCATCATCTTATGTTCATGGGCGTTACCCCGACCCCTCTACTTCCTCTGTCATATGTCTTACATTTACCTGAATTGTCTTTCAATTTAATCTTTGTTAATCAATTGACTTGTCATCTTAACTGTTTCAAAATCTTATGACGAAGAAGATTATTGGTAAAAAATATGAGTCTAGAGGTCTCTACGTTCTTGACACACAAATACCTAAATTCATTGCTTGTTCTGGTGTTGCATCTCCTTTTGAGGCGCATTGTAGGTTGGGTTATCCCTCACTTCCTTTACTTAAGAAGCTTTATCCCTAGTTTAGTATAGTGTCTTCAATAGATTGTGAGTCTTGTAAGTTTGCTAAACACCATCGTGTTAGCTCTAGTCCCAGAGTCAATAACAGATCCAGTTTTCCTTTTGAATTGGTTCATTATGATGTTTGGGGTCATTGTCTTGTATTGTCTAAAACTGGATTTAAGTATTTTGTTACTTTTGTTGATGATTATTCTAGTGTGACTTGGTTATATTTAATGAAAACTCGTTCTGAATTGTTTTCTCACTTTTGTGCCTTTGTTTCTGAGATTAAAACTCAATTTGATGTTCCCATCCACACATTGTGAAGTGATAATGCCAAAGAATACTTGTCATCATCTTTCCAAACTTACATGATTCAAAATGGCATTCTACATCAAACTTCTTGTGTTGACACTCCATCTTAAAATGGAGTCGCATAACGGAAAAATAGGCATTTGCTTGAGATTGCAAGAGCTTTGTTATTCCAAATGAATGTGTCTAACATTTTTTGGGTTGATGCAATTTCAACAGCATATTTTCTGATCAATCGCATGCCTTCATCTGTTCTTCATAATGAGACTCCTTACAGTATTCTTTTTCCAAAAAAATTATTATTTCCTATTGAACCTAAAATATTTGGTTGCACTTGCTTTGTTCGGGATGTTCGCCTGCATGTTACTAAATTAGATCCCAAGTTTTTAAAATGTATTTTCCTTGGTTATTCTCATCTTTAAAAAGAATATTAATGCTTTTGTTCTGATCTTAATAAGTATTTTGTCTCGGCTGATGTTTCTTTCTTGGAAAACAAACCATATTTTGCATCTTGTAGTCCTGAATGTCAAGGGGAGGGTGATGAATTGTTAGTCTATACTATCACATCTTCTGACCCTATCCTTGAATTGGCTCCCGTCGAATCTCCCATTCTTCAAGTGTACTCCAGACGGCAGACTCTTTCTGAATTATGTCCTGCACTAGCTCATTTATCATCAAATCTCGTCTCGAGTGATGATCTTTCTATTGCCTTACATAAAGGTAAAAGTCAATGTTCTTATCCTATTTCTACTTATGTTTCTTATGACCATTTGTCTTCTTCTTTTTGTTCCTTTATCGCTTCTCTTGATTCCATCTCTATTCCTAAAATTGTTCCTGAGGCATAAGCTCATCTTAAATGGCATAATGCAATGTTAGAGGAAATGAATGTCTTAGATGACAATGGTACTTGGAACTTGGTTAATTTACCTCCAGGGAAACATGCTATTAGATGTAAATGGGCATTTACAGTTAAGGTAAATCCTGATAGGACAGTTGCTCATTTGAAAGCCCGACTTATTACAAAAGGATATGCTCAAACTTATGGGATTGATTATTTTGACACTTTTTCTCATGTTGGTAAATTAACATCTGTTCGATTGTTTATTTCTATGGCAGCTACTTATCATTGGACTTTTTATCAACACGATATAAAAAATATTTTTCTTCATAGTGATCTTCAAGAGAATGTGTATATGGAGCAGCCTCCAGGGTTTGTTGCTTAGGGGGGGAGTATGAAAAAGTTTGTCATCTTTGAAAATCTCTGAATGGTTTGAAACAAAGTTCACAAGCTTAGTTTGGCAAATTTAGTCAGGCTGTTGAGAAGTTTGGCATGATAAAAAGTAAATATGATCACTCTGTTTTCTTCAGACAATCTGAAGTTGACATCATTCTTCTAGTCATGTATGTAGATGATATTGTCATTACTGGAAGTGATATTGCAGGAATATCATCCCTGAAGTCTTTTCTTCATACTCAGTTTCACACGAAAGACTTAGGGATGCTGAAATATTTTTTGGGTGTTGAAATCATAAGGAGTAAGAAAGATATTTTCCTATCTCAGATAAAATATGTACTTGACTTACTCTCAGAGACAAGAAAGTTGGGAGCAAAGCCCTGTAATGCCCCGATAATTCCCAATATACAGCTTACGAAAGATGGTGAATTATTTGAAGATCTAGAGAAATATAGAAAATTAGTTAGGAAATTGAATTATCTTATAGTGACTCATTCAGATATTGCATACTCTCTTAGTATTGTGAGTCAGTTTATATCATCACCAATAGTTCATCTTTGGGTAGCCTTAGAACAAATTTTGTGTTACCTAAAAGGGGCACCTGAATGTGGTATCCTATATACAGATCATGAAAACACTCATATTGAGTGTTTTTCCAATGCAGATTGGGCAGGTTCCAAGGTAGATAGAATATCTACATCATGATATTATGTGTTTGTTAGAGAAAATTTTATCTCATGGAAGAGTAAGAAATAAAATGTTGTGTCACGATCAAGTTTAAAGTCAGAATATCAGGCTATGACACAATCTTTATGTGAAATTATGTGGATATATCAACTTATAATTGAAGTAGGTCTTAAAACTTCAGTACCAACAAAACTATGGTGTGATAACCAGGTTGCACTTCATATTACTTATAATCCTGTATTTCATGAACAGATTAAGCACATTGAAATTGATTGTCATTTTGTCCGTGAGAAAATATAGCAAGATTTAATTTCTACAGGTTTGTAAAAATTGGAGAACAGTTAGGAGATATTTTCACTAAGACTTTAAATGAGGCTCGGGTTGATTATCTTTGTAACAAGTTGGACATGATTAATATCTATGTTTCAAGTTAAGAGGGAGTGTTACAGATTATATTATATATTAGGAAATATATTAAGAAGTAATATATTATATATTAGGAAGTAATATATTTAGGAATAATAGTAGATATTAGTTTCCTATTGTAGAGATCCTTTTATGTATATATATATGCATGTAAACATATGTTTATGATATAAAAAATACAATTTTTCTATTTTTTTCTCCGATTTCACAGTATAAAAGTTGGTTTTGAACTTAGACTTGAAAATTTAATGTCATTTAAGCTACAAAAACAAGCTTGAAAACTAAGTCACACATTGAATCTAGGTTCAAAACATTAAAAACTGATTGGATGATTATGTATGACATGATTTATTGTTCAGATACTAGAGGTTTTGGATGGGATTCAGAGCAAAAAGTTGTTGTAGCTGAACCATAAGTGTGGGCAGCTTACTTATATGTAAAATTTATTATATTTGCTTTTCTATACAAATTTTGATTTGTAGTAGCAAAATTAGTTTTGGTACAAATTCTAATAAAATATTTACAAACAAAAATCAAATTTGTCTATAAAAGGACGAAATTAATGGGATATTAGTTAAAGTTCAATTAGAATAAGGTAAGAATAAAAAGTTATAGCAAATGTTAGACAAATGGATAATTACTTATGTTAGTAATTAACATTCCAATTCATTAAATTAAGACTATTCAACAACACCTTGGCGTTTTCATTGCTAAAAGTATACTATATGTATAAAATAGTATACTACATGCATATCATAAATATATTTCATATATATACATGATATATTATATGCATAGTAATATACTTAATATATATTGTGACATAAAAGGGGTATTTTTGAAATAATAAATTTAAAATAACGTATTTTTAAAAAATCATATATAAAAAAGTATATTCGAAAATATTTTTTTGTTATATGTTAGGTCAAATTTGGTATACAATTAAATAAATTATATATACTTTATGTATGCATACAAGTATACAATATAATATATTATATCAGTAAGAGATTTTTTAATCATGTGTGTTTAATTTGAACAAATGTCTTTGATATATTATACATGTAACACTTTCTTATATAATTAGAATAATGTAACTATATAAAAAATATCACAATACGTATGAATAAAAATCCGATAAATTCAGAATTTTTATGCATCATAATTATGATAACTTCTTTAAAATGCTTAAAAGAGATTTGAGAATTAAAACCAATACATTTAATTATAAAAGAACATTTGGGCTTTTGCTCTCCCCAAGGTTTACAAAAATATTTCATTACAAAAAATTACATGTCCTTTGAATAAAACATATATAAAATGAAGCTAAACTCTATATCCTATGGTACAATAAAAATAAAAGTCTATGGTTCATATCACCAACCATACAAGGCATGTCATGTGACTCTGTACTTGAACTTCCTTCTCTGTTGCTTTAATTTATAAGCTATGAACCTACATATAGAAAAATACCAACACACTAAGTAACCTAATACTTAGTGATACATATGTGCATGCAATTTTGAAAGCATTTATCCATACATTTGTACAAATATGATATTTTCACATGCTTATGTTCTTATGTGTGTTCATGCAAGATTAGATTCATTTTTGGCATAATATGTACTTAAACTTATGTTTGTACGTTTTTATCCTGTGAGCTTACATTATATCATATCATGATTTACAAATAAAATATCAATGTTTATAATCATGATTAATATATATGTCACATCAATTATATCATTTGTTTATCTTGACAAAATTTTAATATTATTTATCATTTTTTTTATTTTGCCCAAAACTCTAAACCAGACTATCCGGATATGAGTTATGGAATATGAGTGCTCACACCGAGCTTAAGTCACCCTACCCACTATCTATATATGTTTATCTGAGCTTGTCAAATTAAGATCACTCACATCCGAGTCTAAGTCATCTTAACTGAGTTCAAAAAATAATTGCATGTATTTTAAAATTAATGGTGCTCGCACCCGATCTTAAATCACATTGTCCTTATAATATAGTTATGTTGACCATCTTATTCTACGATATTGTTAATCCGTTCAATGACATGTTATCTATCGTATTCTAGTTCTAGATCAGAGAAATGAGCATCATATAATTATATATTGTATCATTCTGATTGTCATAATCACATACATGTTCATGATTCACATCTTTGTATAACATTACAAATATATAAGCCTCATTCCATTTTTCATTCATATGTATTAGCTCATGTTCATTTCATACTCATAGTATTAGGGATGACAATTAGACTCATTCTCACAGTGCTCTGCCCCAACTCCACCTCGATCCATAAATTTTTTGTAACGGGAATGAGGCGGGGATTGTATGTACATCTCTCATCCTAATCCCTATCCCGATATATATATAAGCATAATTAATATTTTTTTATTTAAATAATTATATAATTAGCTAATTAATTAAAATAAAAAATATTTTTAATACTAAAATAAAATAAAAAAATTAATAAAAATCAGAAATCGAGCCAGAGTTATGGATTTCTATTCTCATGTAGTGCGAGAAGGGGATCCATAATTTTTTTTTTCTAGCGAAATCAAGGACGAGAATAGGAAACTCCATTTCCTTTGTCATTCCTACATAATATACTTTTAGTCATAAAAGACATCATAATATATCTTGATTAAAGTCATATTAATATATAAAATTCAATTCTCATTCATTATTATTTCACTTTGGTTATCAGTTGTGAAAAATATTTCACGACCGTGAACTCAACCTTCATGGGTTAGTACCCATGAATCATGTTATGACTATGCCTGTGAAAGATTCAAGACATACAAAATCATGCAATCACTCATTCATTCATGGTTATAAAAAAAACCTTCACGGGCATGAAGTCATGTTCATAGCTTGTCTAGTCATAAAATTGATTGTGACTTTAGGCGTAAACGAATATGCCCAAAACTAAAAGTTTGTGTTCTCATGATTCACGGTCATGACATAATATTCATGGGTGTGAACTTATACTTTACAGCTTCATTGGTTATGAAGTTGGTCGCAACTCTGGACATGAACGAATTTATCCAAAAACCATAACTCTTATGCCTCATGATTCATAGACATGACATAGCCTTCACAAGCATCAATCTATTTAGGAATTTCTATGTGCAGAAACACAACTCAAAAATAAAGCATTTCATAAATTTTACACATAATACTAAAATTGATTAATGTCAATCACTAATATCAATATACAAATGCATACATAATCTCATTTTATGCCATTATACCAATCTCAACACTTCTAAGGCATTAACATGCCAAAATCACATTCCAAATCCATTCCAACACTAACAATAACATTTATAGCATATAACATTTATTTCACTCAACAATTAAGCATTGAAATGAAAGTAGATTATCTTTCCATTCATTGCAAAAACTTTCATGATCCCTTTCCGAATCGGATCAATATCATGAATAACAATATTTGAGCTATCAAATCGATTCATCGTCGAGAATTGAATAGTATAACATAGAAAGATCGTTTATCCATACCGAATTAAATTTGATATAATATATAAGATATAAGGCATCTTCCGAATAATTCAAATCGAAGAAATTGGATGTCCGACTCGGGCCTATATGACATGACCGAACAATAGAAACACTCCAACACTCCATTTACAGGTCAGGGACATAAAGGCCTATATGAGATCCTAACAACGTCATGACATGCTCAATTATCTCTTAACCTAGCTATGTTAGGTTCTTTAACCATTGTTGTAGCTCACCATATGTATTCCGTGCCTCCGTAAATAGTGAGGGATTATGGGACAAAAAATAAGTCTAGTTTTTGTAGTGGACCAATTCGTTAAAATACCGTCGAGCCATTTTTTGCAATAGTAAGATAATCACACCACTCCAGATTAAAAAAAAAACACAAAAGAGGGGATAAAGTAAAATAGTCTTCTTATGGCCGGGACAAAGGGTCGTGAACCTTCACCTTAGGCAAAAATGTATTAGTAGCTTATATGCCATGGGAAGGTTACACATGCATTTAATTTCCTAAACATGTATTTCAAGTCATTAAACACACATAACATGCAATTTAATACATAAATGAAATTGAATGTTCATATATACAAGCATTACAAAATGAAGCCTTTAACATCTTCAAAGTTGTTTTGAGCTTAATCTCCCTCTTAGGGTTGTTTTTCTTTATCTCTACCACTTCCTAACAAAATCATAACAACTCTTTTACTTTAAAATATCATAGATGGATTCCTAAAAAATCTCATTTGAAGCTCAAAACCCTAGCTTTTTTATTAAATGACCTTAGCTCATGAAAAATGGAGCATAGAAGAGTAAAAAAAAAAGAAGCAGAAGAGAAAAGTCATTCACTTAGCACAACCCAATTTTGAAAGAATGATTTCCTATCAAACTTGGTCCTTCCTCTTTTCTCTTCAAGAATGCTTCTCTTCAAGGAATACTTTTTTTTTCTTTAATTTCAAGTTATCACTAGGATTCAAGTTTGTATTTTTGTGAGTTAGGGAGAAGAGAGGATGGGAGAATAGAACTATACGTACAAGAAAGAAGAATAAGGAGTCAGGAGTAAGTTCTTGGCAGAAATTAGGAATGAGAGAGAGATAATTTGACTTTTTCATCTGTGCGTGATGACAGTCCTTTACGACTATAACAAAAATTTTACGAGCGTGAACCTACATTATGCTATTCATCACAGTTGTGACAAAGCATTCACAGGCGTGAATATGAAGATCTCTAAATTGTCTAGGTATTTTGATTAATCTCTTGTTTGTAATGAATTATCTTTTAACTATCTTTTTAATGACTCAAAATATTATGTAGTCTTGATAAAATATCTACTAAAATTTGAAAGTTACAAATGGATGATATTAATATTGCATCCACTTTTAAAATCCTCAAATTATACATTTCATTTTTCCTTTATATTGAATCAATATCACTATGTTATTCATAATTATGTTCAACTATAAAAAGATGAAATTTTGGCATTGGAGATTTATTAAATAATTTAGAATCCAATATTGTAAAGAATATGCACAAACTAAAAATTTTTATCATGATACACAATAAAAATTCAATAGCAAATATATTAAGAAAAATTAAGGAGAAATATCACAATGAATAACTAAAAAACTATGCAAGTTTAATAACAAGAAATTTACTTGTATAATTTCTTTTTTTTTTTTGGTTATATCCGATTTATAAATTTATTGATTGATTTCACAATCATTAAAATGATATAAGAAAGCATATTATACAATTTGATCTCATCCAATTCATCCTTTTATCAATAAATCCACATGATAAACACTGTTATCAGTCATCCATTGAATGGCTTCTCAATGATATAAATATATAACCACAACCATAAAATTGGTTGGTTTTTTTGACATGATAGATATAGCAAGAGAGAAGAATTTTAGAGCTGAAAACTTGTCACACTTTTTTTTTTTATCTTTCATCTTACAAATTCACACTAAAATTTTTTAACAAATATAATCAAACTTGATTTGGTAAAAATCTGCTAATAAATCAAATCAGAAAATCATAAAAATAATATTATCAAATTTAAATGGAAAATATAAAAAATCTTAACTTTCCTAATTTATTAGATTTGACTTGATCTTCTCTGATTTCAAATTTAAAGCAGCTGAGTCAACTTTTGAACACTTCTCCTCAACTCAGATGCTGTAAAATGTATTTTTTTTCCTTAGCCATGACTTGGTTATGGACATATAATTTTCACGGTTAATGGACATGGGGCATAAGCACAATATATTTTTATTGTGATAAGCATAGATATGGACATACTTTTTGCTGTCGTTGCATGGTCATAGGCATAATTTTTTTTTTTAATCTTTTTTTCTTTAACTGCTCACCATTTTACATAAAGCCTACATGTCACACCACTACACATAAAGCCTACATTTCACCAACCCTATATATAATTGTATTCAAGTTGAATCTTTTAAATTCCAATATTTTATTCAATTAAATCCATCTTTAAAAGAAAAATTAAATTAATATTTTTATAAATGATTTTATTAAAGAAACTAATAAAAAATTTTAAATATGCGTGTTTTAAATATTAAAATTTTACTCTATCAAAATTTTTTAAAACTAAAATAATGTAGTGAATCAGTGTACACTTAAACTTCTAATTTTATAGAGGTAAGTAAAAATAAAGATTTGAATGACCAATATAATTTAAATTTATAATTTAATTTTAATAGTTTATTTTGTTTATATTTTTTTAAGTCAGAAATTAAAAAAAAATCACTTATATAACAACAATTCATTGCACACACCAGAGTAGCATAGGGTTGTTATATCAAGAAACCATATTCATATTATATTATGAATCTCCTTCTTTCACACGTATAAAATAAAAATAAAAATGTGTGATTTTCTAGATAAGATTTTTGTAAACTAATGAATATAAAATAATTTCATTGTTTTTTAACTTATAACTTTATCAGTTATAACTTACAGATTCATCGTTTTGAATTTATAAATTCATCAGTTGTAACTTGAAAGTTCATCCTTTTGGACTTACATGTTCATTATTTTGAACTTAGAAATTCATTATTTTAAAGTTACTTGTTTATCGTTTACAATTTTTAAATTCATCTTTTAAAACCTACAGGTTCATCGTTTCGAATGTTGAAGCTATATGTTCATCGTTTAAAACTTACAGGTTCATCGTTTAGATTTTGCAATTTCATCATTTACAGGTTCATCGTTTACAACTTCCAAGTTCATCGTGTTTAAATATAGGTTCATCAGTTATAACTTACATGTTCATCATTTTATAATTACATGTTCATTATTTTAAACTTCGAAATTCATTATTTAAAAATTACGGGTTCATCATTTACCATTTTCAAGTTCATCGTTTAAAATATAGAGATTTATCATTTCGAATGTTAAAGGTACATGTTCATCGTTTAAAACTTATAGATTTATCGTTTAAATTTTGTAAGTTCATCATTTACAGGTTGATCGTTTATAACTTTCAGGTTTTATCGTTTTGAAATTACAAATTTATCATTTAAAAACTATAGATTCATCATTTTAAAATTTGTAAGTTTATCACTTATAAATTTATTATTTACAACTTGTAAGTTCATTACTTACAAATTTATTATTTCTACCAAATGCATCATATTTAACCTCAAGTAACACGATTTTCTCTCTCTATATTATTAATTTGTAGATTCATCACTTACAGATTTATTGTTTACAACTTGCAAGTTTATTACTTACAAATTTATTATTTCTACCAAATATATCATCTTTAATTTCCAGTAACATGATTTTCTCTCTCTATATTACTAATTTTTAGTTCAAATATCTTCATTTTCGACTATTTTATTTCACAAATATATCAAAACTATTTTTTTTATCACAAACAAGAAAAAACAATAACTAAAACATTCAAAAATATTAAAAATAAAATCAAATGTGCAAATTAAAAGTTTTTTTTCCCTCTTTAAAATAGTTCTGCAATGAAAAAATAAGTTTTTTTAAAAGATTATGATAATAAAGAAAACTATTAATACAATAATTGTTTGTCAACGATATACAGTGAATTCGTACGGATCATTTAACTCAAAAAATAATGTGACGCCGTTTTAAATTTTAAACTACAATACACAGTGATTACATATCAATGATATAATTTGCATAGTCACGTATTTGACACATGAAAAAAGCAAAAAGCACAAAGAAAAGGCTTTGGAAGTCAAAAGCCTAGATCAAAGAGGCCCACGATAATAAGGCTCAAGATGAAGAGGCCTAAGTTAAAAGGCTCGTGAAGGAAAGGCCCAATGTGGATATTTACATAAATCTATTAATATATAAAAAGTTGGGTTCAATTTATTGTTCTTTTATTGTATCATTGTTGTAAAATGCTGCCATTTAAACTCAATTCTATCAAACGCAATAAGAATGACAACGTAACGAGTTTGGAATGAAGTTTTCCATTTCCGATCCCAAAATTTTGCCATATTTCCCGCAAAAAAAAAATCTTCTTTCCCACATCACACGGGAACATAGATCTCTAATACCGTCTTGTTTTCCAATTTTTATTAAAATTTTTATTTTATTTAATGTTAAAAATATTTTTTTATTTTAATTAATTAGTTAAATATATAATTATTATATATTTTTTTATTTTAATTAATTAGTTAAAAATATAACACTCGTTAGTTTAAATGAGTGTTATATTTTTATTTTATTATTTTTAAAAAATATTAATTATATTAAAATATAAATAATTATATCTGTATATATATAATATTTGGGATGGGAGATATATACTATCCCCTCCCATTCCCCTAATTTCATTGCCGTCACAAAAATTTCAGAGTAAGGAAAAAGATTTGTACTGTTCGAAATAAGATCGGAATAAGTTCAATTATCATCTCTAAAACGCAATAAGGACAAAAATGAATAAGATAGACTTTTATTGTCTTGACTACAAGCCACTCACAAACACTATTTTCAACCATGTCGCTGGCAATACTATCTGCTTCAAGAGCGGTTTGGTTCTTGAAGCTAACTCCATTGATGAGACTTCCAAGTGGCGCACTTTCACTAATGAGACCTCCGATCACGACCCTAACCGTGCCGATGGCCCCTTCAACCCTCTCCTTGCCAATAGTGGCCTCAGTACTATTATTTCTCATACCAATGGGTCTTCTAATTAAATCCTATGACTTTTTGTCTAGCTCTATTGGCAAGGAGTATAATTGCGGCGCTAATTCTGATCATGGCTTGATAATGCTTGACAAAATTCAGATTTTGATTTTGATTTTTTTTTCTTCTAGGTCTATTCAAAAGTCAAAGGGTATTGATTTTATTTTTATTTTTCTCTGCTTAAATTTATAAATTTGGATTATATTTTTCCTAGTTTTGTTTATATTGGCTTAAATTTGACTCAATTTTAATTTTGTATTGAGGTGGTGTTTATGGTAGATGGGACTGACTCCTACGATGGTGAAGATTGAAGAATGGTTGTAAGGAATTTGTGGGTCTATTAACAGTGAAGGATCAAGATTTTGCTGAGAAATGACTGAGTTTCGTTGACCGGAACTTTCAGTCTCCTGGGTTTTAAGTAAACAGTTATGGGGATATTGAGGTTTGCATGAAATTTTCCAATGAAAAGAGAATTGGTGGGCAATTGAAGGATGGGTGACGATGATGTTGTGGAGGTGCCTGAGTTTTCCCAGTGAAAATGGTGGAACAGTGAATGAAATGTGAATATAATAAGAAAATGGAGAAAATAAAATAAAATTTTCAAAATTGGGTTTTATTTGAAGCTAAAATTCAAAATTTTCATAAATTGTTTTTCTGGAATGATGGATTTGTTTGGCCAAAAAAATTGGTTTAGTTTTTATTTTTGTTTGTTTAATTATCCAATCATTATTATATCATATAGCTCCTGCTAATATGAGGTTTTCCCATGACAAGAAAGTGACCCAGAAATGGAGGATAATTGTTCATATTTTAGGCATTAGTTGTGTCTTCTGAACTTAAAGAGAAAAGTCATGTTTTGGGATTTTTGATGCTCTTATTTTTTAGTACGTCTACTTACCCTTGATGATTTTCTTGAGAGTTCCAATATATTAGAAACACCGATGCTCTTAATGTAATAACATCTCCAACAATATTATTTATTTTAAAAAATATTTTTAGTAGAATAAAAAATATTTTAGAGAATCTTTAAATATAAATAGTAAATTTTTTTTACAAGTGAAATGAACTTTTTATATTTTACTCCTCATTTTATTTTATATTATACAAATTAATATTTAATCAAAAGAAAAAAATAAATGATTTTATTATAAAGAGAGAGAAAAATATTTTAGACAAATATATCAATAAAAAGATAGAATATATATAAAAAGTGGATGTGTATTAATTACAATTAAAATAAAGAATGAAGTTCGACTCTCTCTCTAAATGTAGAAAGTCAAACTTACTATCTACTCTAAATTTTAAAGATAGGGAGTTTATTAGAGACATTTTTTATGGAATGACTTTTTAAAATAAAAAATATAGCCAAAATAAAAAAATTTGTTGGAAATGCTCTAATACTTTTATCATAGAAGAAAGATCCCGAATCATTTGAAACAAAAAAAAAAAAGAGTGATTAATCAAATAATACCAGATTATCAGTATATTCAATTTCATTGTATTAAAGTCTATATCAAATTCTAATTCGAGTTTAATTTGTCAAATAACCATTCAATCTAATTTTAAATTTGTAGAAGAGAGATCCAAATGTAAATTTATGATCTTTAACACACTATTCGAGTAAAAATGTGGACAAGCACTAGCTCATGCTGAAACTTTAATTAATAATAACAATTAAGATTCAAATTATGAACCTTTTAGTCAAATAATTACTTCACCTAAAATCTCAAGATTATAGGTGAGATATCCAAGAATTATACTTTCTTACATCTAATAGGTTTAGGTGGTATTTTAGCTCTTACAAAAGAACTGCTTAAAATTTTAAAATCACAATAATGTAGAATAAAGTTACAGAGAAAATCTAATATACTCAGGCATTATATATGTTTTAGCTTCATATGATAATGGTGCATTGAAAATCTATCTACTTCATATTTGCCATTAATAAAACTAATCTAAACTAGGCAAAAGTACTTATACGTATGGCAAATATGTAAAAAATATATTGATCTAAACTGTTTGAATGAGTTGTTATTCAAATTATTCGGATACCAAATGTACTAATGCTTCAAATGATAAATATAAAACTAAGTATGGTTCAGGAAAATTGATATTAATAAATGCAGAAAAATGAAAGAACCTGATTTATTTTAAATATTTATAAGTTTTATATTGTTTGCTCTATTTATTGTCCTAATTTTACTCTCTTGACGTAACACAAGAGCTACTTACTGCTACTATATAGAAAAAGGAAGTACATATAAATTATCTTTTTACTTACTCCTTTTAAAAATATATATTTTTCAAATATACACCTTTTTAAAAATATTAATTTAATTTTTCTTTTAAAGATGGATTTAATTAAATAAAATGTTAGGAATTTTAAGGATTCAATTGAGTAAAATTATATATAGAGTTGGTGTGGTGACATGTAGGCTTTGTGGATAGTGGTGGGTAGTTAAATAAAATAATCCTTATATAGCAGACTAGATTTATAAATAAATCTTAGTATTTATAACCGTTAGATCACTAATTTTTAATTCTAATCATTTGATCAAAAGGTAACCTATTAAACAGGCTAATTAATCTAAACAATTTAACTTGCAACATGTTTTACCCATAATTCTTATATTTTTCGTTCTTGTTCACACGCACTCTCTTTCAATATCTTTATGTCTAAGTCTTCATGTGAATTATCATTAGATTTGTTTTTTTTGGTATTATATTATTAATAATGTAATTGATGATAAATTAATTATCTTTATATTAAGTAAATTTTTAAGAACAAAAGTGTCTTCAGCCGATAATGATGTGATCTTTATAACCATATATTTATGCTTAAATTAGCAATTGAGATATTTTCTCTCTTGAATTGGCTTGCTCAAATTGATTTTGACTTGTCTAAATTCAAAATTTATCTATTTACTTTGTAAATTAAACAATAAATTTATTAATATATTAAATTAATTATCAATATAATATAAATGGACATGTTAAAAGAAAATCAACATAAATTTAGGAACATATTAATTAATGTAAATGTATTTAAATAGATCGGAAAAAAATCCATCGAAATGATTAAACAAGTTCATGATTATATTTTAATAATTATTTATAGTCACTACTCTTATAACTAGACAACAATTAAATGCACTTATGAAAGATAAACTAAAACAAATAAAATTATATTGCAAAAATAACAAGAGAAATATATTTTTTAGTTTAATAATAATAATATAAAAAATAATAAAGCTCTTAGGTTTAATAATTCTTTATCACATTTAATTGTCTTTTTAAATGAGTATAATTCATGAAGCATGCATATGTGTTGGTTTAAAAGCTATATAATTCATATATCTTAAACATTAATGATAATAAAATTATGATATAATTACTAGAATTTATTTTATTTTCAAAATTATATGTGCAAAAAATAAAAGTACCAGATAAGTCAAATAATTAAGGAAATGATAAACATATAAAAATAGATTATATAGATTATATGTTAAGCATCTCTTCTATATAAAATTCTCGTCTTGTCATAAGTCCAAGGATATGACCAAAAAGCTTTATATTTTTTTTAAGTTTAATAATAATAATAATAATAATTTTATGACCAAAAAGCTTTATATTTTTTTAAGTTTAATAATAATAATTTTATGACCAAAAAGCTTTATATTTTTTTAAGTTTAATAATAATAATAATAATAATAATAATAACAATAATGATGATACTATCTGTTAGTTAGTCTGTTGGTTGTTTTCTATTTTGAAGCTTAATAAAATTTATAAAAAATCACAAAATGAAAATAATAAAAAATGTAACAATAAGATCCCCCCGCCCCACACATATATATATACCGGTAATTTCTGCAATTTTTAAACCTAAATTGGAGTCATATAATGATTTATTTTACATTAATTATTAAATTTCAGAATTGCACGGCTGTGAACTTTTTATTGATCCCAATGTTCACTAAATAAAAAAATAATTCGTTTTTATTTTTGTATTTGGATTGTAATAATAATTATAAATTATAAAATTAAATTTTAACTATTAAATTATTAAATAATTTGTAAAAGAAAAAATAACTAATTAATACATGATAAAGAGAACTAATTAATACATTTATTTGATTATGTGACCTTAAGTAGCATAGCAAAAGCCTAAACAAAAAAAGACAAGAAACAAGCGGCGAGTATAGTAGACTTATTGTGAAGCTTGACCCCGACAATTATTCACGCGTTTAACTTTGTGTTCAACCATCTTAATCTTCCTCACCTCCCTTTGTTTTCTACTTTCTACTATAACAAAGCCTGCGTCACAAACCAAACGTCACCGTTTCTTCCCTCACACTCCATCAGATCAACCGACAAACCGAGAGCGACATCGTTTCGTCGCTTCCTTTAACTTTTGTCCGCCATGGCTATTAATATCATCAGGTGTGAAAGACAGACCGTAGCAAGGACCGACTAACTAAAAAAAAAACGACATCGTTTTCGAGAGATAGAGCTACTCACCTGGAAAATGGTTTTTTCCAAGAGAATCGCGCTCATATTGCCGCCGTTGATGGCTTTCATGATCGTCGAAGATTCGGTAGCCAGAGAGCTACGGCCGTCCTATCACGGTTTGGAGTATCAGAGCTCACCGCCCATAGGGGGAAAATTGCCGCCGGAGATGAAGGAATTTTTTGGATCATCATCATCATCATCTTCTTCGAAATCGTCAACCGTCGCATTGCCGAAAGCTATGAGTTCAAACAACACCACGACGTGGTGGAATGGCGTCGGTGGTGAGAAAGGCGGAGATCGGTGGACGCACGTGCTTTTGGTGGCCAGCCTGGGGTGTGGGGTAACAGGAGTGGCGTTGCTGGCGGTTTCCGCCGTCATATACCTTGTGAAGTATAAAAGGAAAAAGGAATCATCAGGGAGGGATAACAGTAAAGCCATTGTTGTGAGTAAGTAAAGTAGTCTCGCTTTAGCTTAGTGCCACTGATTTCATACTGCAATTTTTTTTTTCTGAATTTTTCATATTTTTAAAAATTAGATATTTGGTTGTATGTTTGAAGAATTGATTATAGTTGGTATTGCTTATTTGATTTGAATTTGTGCTGGAGATTATTTGGATTTGTTGTAGTTAATTGGATTGGACAAGACATGAAGTTGTTATAGTTTGCAAAATCAAATTTGAGTTTGTATATAATCATGTTAATTTTTTTAAACATAATATTTCTAAGCCAGAATAATTTTGAAAAAGAATAAGATATTATAGTAATGATACATTTAAAATGGTTAATTTTTTTTAGATTTAATTGTATTTTGTGTTTTAAATTCTTAAAAATGTTTAATTATTATTGTAATTTTTAAATTATTTATATTGAATTGTGCTAATTTTTAGATTTTTAGTGGATTGAATGTGAAATTAAAATTTTAAAATAGGTTGTTAAAATTAGAAATAAATATTATTTAATTGAATTTTGGTTAATCGATAAAATTAATTTAACCGTCCAAATTTTTTTATTAATTTGATAAGTTAATTGAAATTTTTTGATGAGATAAACCGTTAAATATTTTATATGTTCGTTAATCGAATTTCAATTCGGTTAGCAATTTAACCGATACTCATCTTCATGTTTGGGGAGAAGATAATGAAATTTAAACATGAATTGCTTAGTAGAAGACTCTTAGACTTTCAACTAACCGGATCACGATCACGTGTGATTTCCGTCAAAATATTTTTTTATTGTAATATTTCCAAGCCAAAATAATTTTTTTTTAAAAAAAAGATAACATACTTGACAGAATAAAAAAATTATAAATGTATTAATAACACATACATTATTCCAGCCACCCGATTGCATTTTGTCCGATCCAGCTCAGCATTGCCTTTAAACCAAGGGTTGTGATTAAATCTAATTTAAATTTTCAAATAATGAATAAATATATTATCTAAAATAGCAAAAGGCTAAGCTTTTCAAGTCATTATGTGTCCCTACCAAATAGCAATCAAATAAATTAAGTCAGTTACACTTTCTTTATGGTAATTATTATTCCAAACACTTGATGGGTTGGTTCCCTTTATAGATAAGATGTGTATCTCATCGAACTAATGCATGTTAATGCATTACCTAATCAATGAACCAAATTTATAATCATTAATGAATTATTGGTTAAAAGCAAAGTTACTTCCTTCTGGAAATTATGATTATTGTTTGGCAAGAGGTCCATTCTTTTTAACTTTTAAATTCAATGTTATAATTAATTGCGATAGGATTAATTATTGTTAATTGTAAATATATCCTCATTTTTTATTTTTATTTATAATAATTAAGTAATGATATAATATAAGATTAATAAATTAATTATATTATAAAAACCAGAAAAGAAAAAAGAAACTCTCATCATGAAATGAAACTTTCATCTTTTTGTAGCTTTGTGGGATTCGATTCGACTTCTATCATAGAAGTTGAAACCTTTGGTCATAAAAATTATAGAATCATTTCGTTTTTTATTTTATTCATAAATTCGAAAAACATTAAAAAGCTCAAAAAAAAAAAAAAGTGGTAGAGGAGAAGAGAACATAATTTCTACCAATTGCATTTGTTGGACGGACTTGAGTTTTTTTTTTAATATATATTTAAGTATTCTGAATGTGTGACACTCTGAAATTAAATCGATTATTTCTCTATTTAGTTTTTGATTTAATTGATTATCCTTCAAATATTTAACTTTGCCAGATATTATTTAGTTTGAGACCTCTATACGACATGAATCAATTGGTCAATACATCCAAATTTCCTGTGAATCTCCATGTTAGATTTATAATTTTTTTTTCAAATTTTATATTAGATTATGAATTTTAACAACTTATTTTATCTTTTTTTTTAAAAAAAGGAATTTTAATCACTCATTAAATCGCCTGTTATATTGTGCAAAGTTAAGGAAGAAGGGGGTCTTAACTTCAAGGATATTAGAGCCTTTAATTTGGCTCTATCAGCCAAACAAGGGTTTGAAACTTATTACTCAGGAGACTTCCTTGCTAAGAAAATTATATATATATATATAGAGAGAGAGAGAGAGAGAAATTTGTCCACAATACTGATTTGACCCTCTTTTTTAAGTAGGAAATAGTATATATTTTATTTATCTTTTTTTTTGATAGAATTTTGAATTTTTTTTATTTTTTTATTTCTTATATTAGTTATGATAATTGATATTTAATATTATTTTTTATTAATATATTAAAAATTCAGTTCCAAAAAATGCTAAAAACACCCTCCAATATAAGGAGAGATAAATTTTTAAAAATACATTTTTTTCTCTTTATTTATAAATTTTTTTTCACCAACTAATCCGGAAATAAATATTAAAAATTGTCAAAAAAAATGGAGTGTTTTTTTCAGCATTCCTCTTCAACTTTTTAGAAAATGCTTGACAAAATTCATCCCAACTCACTAGTGGTACGGTTAATCTCTTATTAAACAAGTTTTTTTTTTCATTTTTTTTTGGTCTTAGAAAAAATAGGGAAATTATCTGTTTTGCTAGTTAGTTTTATTCTTTGGAGGATTTAAAAGGCTCGAACTAATTTAAATTTCAAAAGAAAGATATGGGAGGCCAAGTTATTGATATCTTAAGGTAATTGTTGCATTAGCCCATAGATTTGATAAGTGTGTATTCTGTTTTGAAATCTTTAGATATACCTAAACTTAATAGGCTATCTCTGACCCTTTTTGTTCTCTGGTTGGAACCAAATCATCCTTCAATGTCAATAAATAAAATATATTATTGTAAGAAAAGTTCTCCAATAAAGTGTAAACAAGAAGGCGAAATCGAAAAACTAATATAAATGAATGAATGCAGTTGAAAGAAGAGTGAGAATGTCACTAAAAATGAACATTAGTATATACCTACTGTTCAAGAGGCATCCACTCTAGTTCGCCAGATTCAACATTCTGGAGCTTGAGCGTCGACGATATTAATGATGCTATCTTTCATAAGGGCATTGTCATCTGGGTTCAGCCATTTCCCAATCTGCATATTTTCAAACATTTCTGGGTCCCCAAATAACATGGCTGCTGTTATCAGCGGCTGGATATCTATCTCTGCTTCTCCCATTATGTCATCCGTTGAAAACATGTCGTGATCGAAAACTTGCTGCAATATGGACAGTGAAGCATCATAGAGATAAGACAAGTTTCTATTTATTTATTTATTCTGATTAAAATTATGAAAGCTGAACCTGAAGTGTGGTTTCAATTTAATGATATAGTTTAAAAAACCCGATCAATTCAAGCCAATCAAGTTAAAACAGACTTCCCACGAGAACATTTCATCAATCAACTAATGGTAAATATAATGAAAAATATGCAAATTCTGTACATGATTGTCTTTGATCAGCAAAATAAATAGAAAATGTTATAATAGCAATCCGTAAAGTTAATTATGTTTACTAGAGAGCTGTTATGATATATTTGACAGAAGAAACTAACATTAGTACTAACGAAAAATGACAAGCAACATAACCAGTTCACAATATTAAAGTCCAATTCTAGAATATCAACTCATAATTACGTTAGGTTGAAAATCACACTACACAGTAAAGCAGTCCAGACACAAGATATTTAAGAATAATTTTGAAGTATACAGATTTAGGCTTTTACTATAAATATCATATATATATCAAATTGCCTGAATCAGAACTAGATGGATTTGTTAGCATATTAAAAGGGTTATATGGCTTCGGCTAAAGTATCTGACTTTGGTCATGTGGATTTTCTATGACCATGTGGTATGATTTTAGTCAATATAGTTGTAACACCCCTTACTTTTTCGTACACCCATCCGTTTATCGGACGGATAAAAGGTGCTATAGAAAATAATGTATCTTTCCAAAAAAATATTCCTTAAATTTTTTAAACATATCTAATATAAGAAATTTAAATTATATAAAATATTTTATTATGCACACACACCCTAATTACAATTTTATTTTTATATATACATATCATAATGAAATTTTAAAAACTTGTTTATATATATATATATCCAAAATAAAATAAAATAAAAAAGACCAACCTGCTCTGGGTGGCTACCACTGCTACTACTATGCTCCATTTTGTGGGTTCTCAAGTCAGCGTTTCTATCTACAAGTCAGGACGCTCTCTGCTACTCTGGTAACCTACGTGAGAGAAAACAACTCTCGCGCTGAATATATAACTCAGTTGTGCAAAAACTCTTATAATAATAATAATCATTAAAATAAAGCATACATTTAAAATGAAATCAATTCAAAATTTACGTCTTTTTCTGTAATTACTACAATTCAATGTTTTTATAATTCAATATATCGCTGAGTTCTTAATAATATATTTTTCATATATCCACATATTATAACATCCTAAACTTGCTCATAGGGAATCAAAGGGGTATCATATTATATCTCAACTTAAGATCCACAGAAATGCACAAGATCCAAATGTAATATGACTCAACCCACTGAAATGTACAGGACTGACAATTGTATCAGGTGATTCACAGAAATGTACAGAATCACAATATTTTATTAGTTAACAGAAATGCACAATACTATAATTTCTACCCTATTGGCATACCAACAATACCTTAGTTCACGTCTAGACTAACATGTGAAAAAAATTCGCAAAATCATAATTTACTTCATTTTTCAGAAAATGAATAAATATTATTTCAATACCAAAATAATTATCGTCATAGAGAATTTTTAACATTTAAATTTTCTGAAATACAAAAAAATATTTTCAACTCAATAATTGCAAAAATTCCAATTTTCACATAAAATATATTTATATGACTAATTTTATAAAGGCAGTTGCACTAACCTCTTTATGCTCTGCCAGTATCAGCCAACCTTTCCCTTTATCTCGGGCTGACATTTGGTCCGACGTCGCGCCTAGAGATAGAAAATTCCAATTAGCTATGAACCTCACAAGATATAAAATTTAACAAAATTTAAATTTTTCGATAATTTCTCGGTCTCACGTATATCAAAATTCTATATTTAAAATTCTCCTCATTATGCGTGTTTAACGCATAGATCACGATTTTGGTCATCAACATACGTTTTCATGCGACCAAAAATTTCAAATATTATTTTCCTTAATAATATTTTATTTTCTTTATTTTTGCTCTAAAACTATTTTTCTCAATTTATTTCCCTTTCATTCCATTTTCAACTCAAAAATTCTCATTAATTAAATAAATACTCTTAAAATTCCAAATAAATTCCTCTAATAATTTTAACTCATTTTCTTTCATTCTCCATCATCAATTTCACCAAAATAATATTCAATAACTCCTAATAATTTTTTTTAATAATTAGGCTAATAATCCAAAAATTCGCCAAATATTTTCCAAAAATTCTATTAAATATTCATTCTACTCCAGAAGTTATCTTCTATTTCTAAACACTCTAATTAACTCCATAATTAATAATTCTCGATTATTAATTTAATTACCTAATATATTAATATTCTAACTTAACTAATAATTACCTCCATTTAATAATATAAAATTCAATTATTCAATTTTCAATAAACTCCAATAATTATGTAATTCAATTAAATTAATTAATCACTTTAATAATAAAAATATACTTAAACTTCACAAATAAATTCATATTTCACTATCTAAAAATAACTAGGAGGTGCGGTTTATACCAGATTACTCGGTTTAATAAGCCGAAGATTATGTCCAAAATATCCGATTAGTGATCGCCAGACTTCGGTTATCGGAAAATTTTCGACGGCAGCAGATCGATGATCGGTTGGTACCAAAAGAAAGATTTGAGGTGTGAGGAGTCCAAATATATAAGTTTTGTGGCTTGGAAGTGACTGAAAACGTATAGATCTACAAAGGTTTGCACAGCTCCAGCGAGAAATTCTGGCTCTAATCAGCCCTTAAACCACGGTTTTTGGAGCTCAAATTACACATACCGAGGTTTTCTATGTCTTGAGTCCATTTCTGGTGTCATATTTAAGAAAATATGTCGGGAAATAAGCAAAATGGAAAGGCAGCTCGGAATCCGATTTTTGCTATTCCGATCCCAAAATTCCAGTCAGTTTTTGAAAAATCAGACATCGCCGGAGTGATAAGGACGTGGAGAACTACTTCTGGTTCAAATTTTATGAAGATCGGATGTCGTTTGGTTGATGAACGGAGACAATTATCGTGTAGGGAGAATGAGAGAGAAAAATGAATTTTTATCGCTTTAATCTTTGAAATCTTTATATATATATATATATATATATATATATATATATATATATATATATACTCAGGGGGAATTTCATATTTTTTTACAAATCCAAATTTTTAATAAAATTTTACTCATATAAAATTATTAAATCACAAATAAATTGAGAAAAATCTTAATTGAGCAAAAATTAAAAATATGGGGTGTTACAATAGTCGGTTCCGGCCATGTAGTTTTCTTTAGGAACAAATAATTGAGAGAATTTAATGATTTTCATTGATAATAAAATGTCCTATATATATATATATATATAGTTTTAATTATACATACCATTGCCTGCTTTACCTACCTACTATTAATTACATACTCTCACCTACCTTCATGTTCCTTTAATTGTACAAATCAAATTAGCATCTTACAACACTCCCCTCATGTTGGAGCATAGATATCGATCATGCACAACTTGTTACAAATGTAAGATACCTTAGCTCTAATAAGAGTTTATGTGAAAATATCTCCAAGTTGTTATTCAGTCTTGACATTTATTATAGAAATTAAATTATGTTGCATCTTCTCATGAATGACATGACAATCAATCTCTATAAAACAATATTTGTTAATATGTCCAAGTTTCATGTAATAGTGATATTGTTTGGACTTATATATGCTTTTCCATTTTTCCATGTGTATAGTTTTTGTTATTTTCCTAGTTGGTGTTTGTGCACAATGACATAAACAAACATTTAAGATTGGTGCTTTCTTAGGTGCATGCTTCTTGTATAAGAAAGCATGATTGACTTTTGAGATTTCCCTCTTGAGCCAAGTGACCATTGATTACTCTTATTTTGAGTAGAGGGTTTTGTGTGTGCATTGACTTTAGCTCTTGGGGCTATTACTTCAATAGTAGAGGTTTGTGGTGTGTTTGATTTAACAAATATGATTTTAGGTGAGGAGGATGATGATGCTCCATTGAAGCCTAGACCATGTTTCACTAAGGGAGGTCTTTGTGAAATAATTAAAATATCTAAACTCTCATTCCCTTTGTGGAATCTAGAAATAGAATTTCTAAGCTACTCAACTTCATTTTTCAAAGTATTATTTTCTTTTAAAAGAAAAATTGTTGAGGATTTTGAAGAAATTTTATCTAATGATATTTTTAAAGAGTCAGATGAAAATTTTAGCTCTTCAACTACCTTTTGAAGGTCATTAAAATCATTTCTAAGCTTTGAGCTATTCTTTCTATAAAGTTATAGTTTCTTTTTGTATCTTTTTATTTCAAGGTTTACGACTTCAACTATATCATCATCATCAATTAAATCACATAGATAATCACAATGTTGGGATGTAGAGCATACCTCATCAATAGAGTCATCCTCAATAGCCATGAAGTATAAGTTAGCCACCTCATCTTCCTCTTATTCTTCAATGAATGAGGAGGAGTCATCATCCCAAGTGGCTTTGTGGCCCTTCTCTTCATCTTCTTTAGTGGGTCTCTCTTGTACTTCTTAAGCTTAGGATACCCCGTTTTGATGTGACATTTCTTGCTACATTCATAGCATTTTACTTCTTCCTTGCCTTTGTTGGATGAAAAGTTTTTAGGAGGGAGCCTTAAAGCCTTTTTCTTGTAGTTCTTGATTGAGCCATATTTATTGGAGATCAATCTCTTGATCCTCCTTGAAAGTAAGACTATTTACTCATCTCCTTCACCAACTAATTCTTCATCACTAAAAAGATCTTCATTTATAGGCATGTAAGTTGATGCCTTGAGTGCAATTGACTTTATCCTCTCTTTTTCTCCTTCAACCTCTTTTTCTCTCACTAGAGCTATCTCATGAGTGAGAAGTTTGCCAATTAGCACATCGATGGAGATCACACTTAAGTCTTCATTTGCTTGTTCTATGCCCACAACTATTGAGCCATAATCCTTCATTGGAAGACTCTTCAAAATCTTATTGTTTATGTCTTCCAAGCTATAGTGTTTTCCAAGCTCCCTCATGCCATTCACAATGGCAAGAAACCGATTTGTCATCTTGGTTATGGTCTCGTTTGGCTTCATCTTCAAGAACTTATACTCAGTGATAAGAAGTTGAACCTTCTTGGACTTAACTTGTTTGATGCCTTCATGGTAGTTCTCCAAAGTCTTCCAAATAGAGTAGGCAGTAAGCCAATGTTGAATCCTACCACACCCTTCAAGAGATAAAAAGTTTATTTGGATAGTCACGACTTTCTTGTTCTTGCCATTTGCTCTTTTTTGAATTTCTGTCCAATCATCCATTAGAGTTTCAAGAGATAAAAAGCTTATTTGGATAGTCACGACTTTCTTGTTCTTGCCATTTGCTCTTTTCTGAATTTCTGTCCAATCATCCATTAGAGTGATTTCTTTTTCTTCTTCAAAATTCCTTATTGTTTGAGGTGTCCATTCTTTCTGAACGAACTCCTAAACATCTATTCCTTCACTATCAAGATTGATTTCCATCTTGAATTTCAATTCGCATAGTTAGCTCCATCAAAGAAGGACTTGAGACTATAAAATCCTTCATTGGCCATAGTTTGATCTTTACTAACGCTTTTTAGGCTTGATTGCTAGTTCTTGTTCTGACACCAATTGTTGCCCAAAATAATAACCAAGAAGAGGGGTTGAATTGGTTGGCAAATAAAAAATTACTTGAAGAAAAAAGGAAGTTAAATAATAAATGGTGAAAGGAAGAGGGATATAGTGCACATAGGTATTAATAAACCATACTTCTCTCCCCAATCCTGATTGGGTATTTCACTAACACTCGAAGTGTTACAATTAATTTTTTTTTAGCTCACTCCCAACTATGATGTTTCTCTCTTAGCTAACACCTAACTCAGAAAACTATTGTATTTTAATAGTTAACACAACAACTTTGTCCTTGTATTTTTTATAGCTTACACAAAAATTCTTACAAGTGTTTCACTCGCAACCCAACTCATTCAAACTCACTTTTGAGTAATTAATTATAAGATGAAAACACTCACCAACCAAAATGCTCAGCAATTATGAGCAATTGTGGTTTTACAATCACAAATAATGAAAGTTGTTGAATCAAAAATAAATACACAAAGCTATACCAGATTAAAAGATTGAATGATTATTTTTCTAACTTGTAGAAGTTATAAATGTGTTGTATTTATACTTTCAGATCAAATATAACTGTTTGGGGTGCATTTAATGTGAAAATATCCATTCAACCAATTTTTCATTTGCGCCTAACAAGTTTCTCTTTCCAGTTTCACGGGTGTGACTGAGTCTTTATGGGTGTGATTGTTCTTCGTAGCCATGCATGAAAGCGGTGGCTCTGGCCGTGACTCATTCTGTCTGAAAATGAATGGTCATTCATGGACGTGACAAAATCTTCATAGGCATGACTTACTCAATCTTCATGGTTGGGCCAATGTTTGAATGAACAGTCTTGGCGCTTACTAGTTTCACGGGCGTGACTAAGATTTCCACGGACGTAAAGATCTATTTTTACAGGGGTGGTGATTTTTCACCATAGCGTGACTTTTTCAATTCATGGGCATGACTCTTTGCTTATTTTTAATATTTTATTACCAACATCATTCTCTATATCCTTTCTCTTCAGATCAACATATAATTTTTATCTATTAGCAGCAACTTTCAATTTATTCTTTATTATTCTCACCTTTTCTTATGTCTGGTGCACCAATTCTAGACCTATCAGCTTTTTTTCATTGAGTTCTATCCATCACAAATGTGTTCTGCACTTCCTTCTATTCAATGTCTCATATGGTGTCATACTAATACTAGTGTGATAGCTATTATTATAGGCAAATTCTATAAGGCGTAAGTGTTTGTCCCAACTACCTTCAAATTCTATTACACAAGTTTTGAGCATATCTTTTAGTAATTGTATGACTTGCTCTGATTGTCCATCTGTCTATGGGTAGAATCTGTCCAGCACAGAGGTGTTCTACACTTTTTTTCATACAATGCCTCGTATGGTGCCATACCAATACTAGTGCGATAGCTATTATTATAGGTAGATTCTATCAGTGGTAAGTGCTTATCCCAACTACCTTTAAATTCTATTACACAACTACTTAGTATATCTTCTAATACTTCTAGTAATTGTATGACTCACTATGATTGTCCATTTGTGTAACATCCTTGACCTTCTCCACATGCATTTCATTGAACATAAGCATCTTGCATACAATTCAATTGAACACGTGCATTTCATACGTATTTTCGTAAGAACAAGTTTATGACACACACTTGCTACGTGTCCTAGTATTTGACACTTGTATTGAGTCGCACTTGTGTAATTATAACCTAAATGAGGATAAAAAAGTATTAGAAATGAATTGAATAAGGTGACTAAATTCAAGTAAGCAAAATGATTAGATTAAGATTAGTAAACATTTACATTGTTAATTTAGTTAAATCGGGTCAAATGATTAAGCTGTATTATTGTGTGAATTAGTAAAATTATAAATATATGTAAATAATAGTAATAATATAGACAAAATAAAATGAAAATGACACAAAAGAGAAATAAAAGAGAATAGAAGAGAAAAGAGATGAGAAAAAGATAAAAAGACAAAAAACAAAAAGTTAGTTTTATCTTCCCATTTTTGCCTTTTTCTCCAGCCTGACTTCTTCTTCATTTCCCTCCATTTCATAATTAAATTCTTCCTTATTTCACTTAGTTTTTGAATCTAATTGATCCCTTGCAGGGTCATTCTTGGTAACTAATCAATTCTTATTGCTATAGGGTTGATTTGAGTTGCTTACGTTCAATATTAGGCACTGAATTGCACCCCAATTTTGATATTAATAGAAATTGATTCTGGAAAAGTGTAAAACACAAAAGGTGTTCCTTTATGTCTTATATTTGTGTATATATAAACATTTTTATAAGATGTTATGTATAGGAAGAGATATGCGCTCTTTACTGAAACTGGTCAAGGTGTGAACCCTAACCAAGTTAGCTACTATGCTATTTGATTTCGAATATGTTAAAGCCATTATTTGAAGTATCGCAAAACATAAAAGTTGTAGATATATGGGTTTTGTATCTGTATACCAAATTTCAAGTTCATAAGTCTTGTAAATTGTGAGATATGGTGAATGAAACCATGATTGTTCTATGGTTTGAACTGCCTACTGAATGCCCTGGGCAGATCCAGTAAATTATTTGGCTAATTTGAGCCCATTAGAGCTAGATTCTGCAAATTCGGAAAACACACAAGTTATAGTTATATGTCTTATCCAAATGTTGGTACTAATTTTAGCTTAATTGGTTATGTATAGACTAAGTTATGGCCTTTGGAAGTCATACTGGTCCGGAAGCCAATTCTATTCTAGACCAGTAAAATATTTGTTATACTTTGAAGACCTTAGAGACATAATTGATAAAAGTTGTAAACATGAAAAATGTTCCATATGAACCCATATAAAAGTATTTAAATATTCATTAAAATAGGACTTGTATATTATAAGTTATGATGAACCCAAATGAGTACCCTGAAACTGCCTAAAGGCAGAAAACAGAACACTCTTAGAAATTCCACCAAATATTGTACAATAACCCAATTGGTCTGAAATTTTAATATGCTCTATAATTATATGTTATTTTTAATTAAGAATAAGAATCAGATTAAGTGGTCAAGTATAGAAAAAGTTATAGGCTAAACAGTCCCATAAGGTCTCACTGCCTCATAGGAAAAATCTTAACTATTGACATGAACAATGCATATTAATCTGTTTAAGCCACATTAAGCCTCCCTAATCATGAGTTAATTGATTATGTTTTCATATTAGACTCACAACATATTGGAGACCCACAAGGAGCAGATAGACAATAAGTTAGGGGTCGGAATCAAAGGAGAACGGTGAGTCTAATTATCGATTGAATTCTTTAGTGCAAATGAATGTTGCTTGCTATGTGATTCATATGATTGTCATGATTGGTCCTTGATAATGTAATGATGGATAATTTGTGACGTTTTGGTACATATAAATTGTATACTTATGGTATATTTGAAGTATATGTTTGACATATGTGATATATATACATGGTATATGTATAGTATATGTAAGGTATATATGTGGTATATGTATATTATATGTGATAAGATACAATGGTTGATGAATGCTTAAATACAAGTGCATATGCATTTGGACTAAAAAGGCATTGTGACTAGTTAATCGATATTGTAAAGCAAAAGAAGAGACATATGACCCAACAAATGTGCAAATGAAACAAATGATCAAGCTAGCTAGCAAATGCAAATGCAAATGTTCACATGACAAATGTTCACATGGAAACCCGGGGTAATGTCTGTTTAACTTGGTTACAACAAAATGAAATAAGCAAAGCATTTGCATACATAAAGAGGAATGAATATATGTTTCAACTTTATTGATACATATATGATACTGATGAATGGAATGAAATATATGGTATATATTGGATTTGTAATTTATTACTATGAGTCGTTTAGTACTTTAGAGCTCATTGGATGATTATTCTCACTGAGCTGCAACTCATCAATTTGTATCATTTTTCAGGTAAAGAAAAGTAATAGCTCATTTTGAGTAGTGTATAGAAGACATGGAGCACAGGTCATTGGTCGAGCCTCATCATTCTCTCTCCTTGCATTCCACACAAGCATGAAAACATGTCATCTGTATTTTGGACTTATGTGCTTGAATATGTATTATCACTCTAGATTAGTTTTGAAATGTATAAATGGAAACAACCCATAATCCTTCGGATGAGAAGTTTATATTTTAATATATGTGATATATCGTATTGTGATTTTTAATGTTGACTTGAAAAGTCATTGAGTGATATTACAGGATATGAGACTTGCAAAGTCATTGAATAAAATTACAGGATATAAGACTTGTAAGGACATTAGTTGATTTTACAGGATATGATATGAAAAAAAATTTACTACCACTGTTATCAGGGCATTTTCTCTTTCCAACATGCAGTATGTGATTATTTTATACAGAAATAGGTTATACTTAAATGCATATGATGTGGTGTTACAATTTGTCTGTAGGTAGAATCTGTCCAGCACAGAGGTGTTCTGCACTTTTGTTTTTCATACAATGCCTCATATGGTGTCACACCAATACTAGTGTAATTGCTATTATTATAGGCAAATTCTATCAATGGTAAGTGTTTGTCCCAACTACCTTTAAATTCTATTACATAACTTTTGAGCATATATTTGAGTAATTGTATGACTATCTCTGATTATCCATCTACGTGTGGATGGAATTTTGTACTAAAATTGAGTCAAGTACCTAATGCTTGTTGTAAACTCTTCCAAAATTGGGATGTAAACCTAGGCTCTTGATCAAAGATAATGGAAACTGACACACCATAGAGTCGGACTATCTCATTTACATATTGTTTTGCTAATCGGTTTAGTGGATAGTCCATTCTAACTAGAAAAAGGTAAGCTGATTTGGTGAGTCTGTCTACAATTACCTATACATCATCATGTTTCCTCTGTGTTAGTGGAAAACTAGATACAAAATCCATTGTAACTCTCTCCCATTTCTATTATAGAATAGAGATAGGTTATAACAATCGAGATGGAAATTGATGTTCTACTTTCACCTGTTGACATGTTAGCATTTGGTCGTATATTCAGTAATATCTCTTTTCATTCCTAGCCACCAATAATGTACTTTTAGATCCTAATATATTTTATTACTTCCAGGGTGTATTGAATAAGTTGTATTGTACGCTTCTTTTAGAATGTCTTGCTTCAATTTACTGACATTTGGCACACATAGTTTGTCTTTATAACTTATTCACTGCCTCAACTATTGTTGTCAATGTTTTATCATGTTTTTGAGCTTCTATTATTTGGTGATCCAGGGTGGGTTGAACCTGTAACTCTATCATCGTAAAGGTTAGATTATATACACACACACACACACACAGATATATATATATATATATATATATATATATATTAATTCATCATTAATTATTAGTTATTTATCTTTCATATATATTTTTTCTATCTTTTTTTCTAAAATCAAACATATAATAATGTTATGATAAAAGATAACTACATGTTTTATATACAAAAGTATTATTTACAAAACGTTCATCCTAACTTAAAAACTTATTTAGTTCATACATCATAAAAAAAATATATAAAAAATAAACAAAAACACGGAATCCACAGTGTTAAGATATAGCTGTTGTACTGGATTAGGTTTCTGTTAGTTTTTTTCTACTATCTTCTTACTATTCTTCGCTATATCTATGCAAGAGAAACTCTCACATTAAATTTACTGACATCTGGCGCACATAGTCTGTCTTTATAACTTATACTCCCATTAGTTTCCACTGAACATTTATTTGGTGATTCAAGGTGGGTTGAACTCGTAACTCTGTCATCGTAAAGGTTAGATTATATATATTAATTCATCATTAATTATTAGTTATTTATCTTTCACATATATGTTTTCTATCTTTTTTCTAAAATCAAATATATAATAACGTTATAATAAAAGATAACTACATGCTTTATATATAAAAGTATTATTTACGAAACGTTCATCCTTACTTAAAAACTTAGTTTAGTTCATACATCATAAAAGAAAATACACAAAAAATAAACAAAAACACAGAACCCACGGTATCAAGATATAACTATTGTACTGGATTAAGTTTCCGTTAGTTTTTTTTTCTACTATCTTCTGACTATTCTTCGCTATATTTGCGCAAGCGAAACTCTCACATTAAGTACTAGGCTTAGTGGTGCATATAAATAAGACAATATACTATATTCATGCAATATACACTTATCTGTCAGCATATATATGTATATATATATATCACATATACCTTTATTATATGATTATTTTACACAAGTGTATTATTATTATTATTATTATTATTATTATTATTATTATTATTATTATTATTATTATTATTATTATTATTATTATTATTATTATTATTATTTACATATATACACGATATTGCATATATGAACCTTTTTTACACACCTCATGACATTAACTTACTCTTGCATTATGTTATATTAATTTGATTAATACACACATCAACAATTATCGATTAATATTTATATAAGAATATTGTGTCATCGTTAATTTGCTTACGCCCATAAGACCTAGGAATTAATAATCAGGATAACGGGATTAGTCATCCAGGTATAATAAAATTAATACCTGAATATAGTGATATGCGCATACAAGTACCATCACTGGTATAATATAAATGTGTCATCATCAGTATAAATATCAATGCCATCACTAGCATAAAATATTATTGTCATTTCCGACATAAATATCAATGTCATCACCAATATAAATATGACCCCTAATTGACATGCTAAACTATCTAAGACTCTAGTTCTAAACCATGTGTTCTAGGTCTTACATTTGTCATTATAAAATTCATAACTCTTTTACTTCGTACATTTTATGGGTATAATGATTTAATTAATCATATAATTACTCAATAAAAATATCATTTACTTAATATAACAAGATCCAATATAATTTACACATTAAATTATTCAATTTATATTCTGCCCTACTTTTGGAAGATGCCATACTCTGTTTTGAATCTTAATTTTGGGTTTGTTTCCATCAGAATTAAATTTAATGATCTCTTAAGACTTATAGATTTGGATATTATCTTTAATATGAAATTTAAATCACTTAATTTGGATTTGTGTAGTAAAATTTATAATTATTTAATCACTGACTGATCACCAATAATTTTGTTCAGAATTTTTGAGACAATATTCAGATCTAATGTTTGTGCCCAATTTAAGCATTGTTAAGATCCAAATTAGGTTTTATGTTTTCATGAAATTTTTAGCTATATGTCTTAACTTTCAAACCCAGCAAAGAACACCATTAATCTAAGTTCCAAAGCTTAAGTTATAAAATATATGTACATAATACTCTATAAATTCCAGTAAAGAACACACAATTAATATAAATCAATTTTTGCTAAATATCATCCTAAGTCTAGCAATCATACATCCTCAAAATTTTAACACAAAATGCTACTATTTTAAAATTATTTACATGTCAAATACTTAAATGATAAAATTTAATGATAAAATATAGACTGTTGTCTTAAGTTATGTACTTGTTTTTTTCTTTCTCTTTAGTCTTCTATACCTCATTCTCCTTTCTCTTATCTTTTCTCTCTTCTTGAGTACCTAAAACATACAAAAAACTCATCAAATTCCTTTCTTTCATCATATATCGCTAACCCCTATTTTCTCTCTCTACAACCCCTAAAATCTTTCTCTTCAAGACCAAGCTCCAAATGAGCTTAAAACCCTATATTCCTTTAGAGAAACTTAAATAGAAGATGAAAAACACTTTACCTCAAGCGTTTTTCTTTTATGACTAAAACTTTTGTTTATCTCTCCTATTTTCTTGCTTATTTCTCATTCTTTTCGCTTTTCTAAGCTTTCTTAAGCTTTTCTATGCATGAAAACTTACTTTCACATGCCTTTATCACTTTTTTCCTCATTTTATCTCTCTAAAACAAAGTTTGGCTATGGTGGAAAGATGAAGGAATGTGGGAGATGGTTTAAGTGCAGAAGTGATAAGGAAGAAAGAAGAACAACAAAAAAAGAAGAAAAAGACAAAAATTAAAAAAATGGGTCCCATTTTCATATAAATATCTAGATATTTATATGTTAATTTGTATCTTAATGCATGAAAATTGGTATGGATGGGCATCACATGTATAATGAGCCCAAATTATATTCTTAATTGGTAATTATCCCAATTAGTCCTTAAATTTTCGGTAAATCACAAATTGACCCCAAAAATTTTCAAATTTTACAATTTAGTCCCTTACTCTAATTTAAGATCTTTAAATACTTTGAAAATTTTATTAAGTATTTTCCATAATTATTTACCATTATTTTAATTATTTTCAAGTCAAAATCTGAATTTAGATTTCGATCGATTCAACGTGTTGGCTTAGCAACACACATGACTAAAGGTTTAAATTAACGGATATAACAACGTCGACCATAAAATTTTACTTTCACTGGTTGGTAGTCGATTATACAGTCATAATCTTTAATTAATTCTAGCCAATGCCTCTACCTCAGATTCATTGTTTTCTAAGAGGGTAAGTATTTGAGACTCTTTTAGTTGGTATATATGTAACATCTTTCATCATACAAGTGGTGTCACCATATTTTCAAAACAAACGTTATCGCTACCAACCAACTCCAGGTCATGTGTGGGGTAGTTCCTTTTATGCGGTTTCAGTTGCCGGGAGGCATAAGCAATTACTTTTTCCTCTTGCATCAATGCATAACCAAGCCCATTGTATGAAACATCACTGTACACTATAAAGTCCTTCCCTGGGGTTGGTTGGGTCAACACTAGTGTCTTAATCAACATAGTTTTCAATTTATCAAAACTAGTCTAACATCGGTTTGTCTACTCAAATTTAGTTTCTTTTTTAAATAACATATGCCTTGGCTGAAGCTTTACTTCCATCGGGTCTCAAATCGAGTCTGACTGGCCCCTGGATGACTACCTCTGCTCTGCCTTCGACCCTTATCACTAGTTTGCTTCTTTCTTTTTGTTTGGATTGGCACTGAATTATTAGTAACTCTATGCCTCAGGCAATCTCTCACTATGTGATATGTAGCTTTACATCTTAGACGATGCCCTATTAGTAGCCAACACTCTCCTGGATGAGCTTTACCATAATGCTTATAGGTGGAAGGAGTTAATTGTCTAACTAATGGTGCTAGGGTACTAGTTACTAAGGCCGCTGATTTTGCAGGCTGGCCCTGCCTAGATGAACAAATTTGTCCAAAAGTCTGGGCCTAAAACTGCCCTGTACCTGTCATGGCCTTGGGAAGATGATGATGAATTTAGAACATGGTAGAAATGTGTAGAAGAAGTGGGTCCAATCTTCCTTATATTGTCAAATGAATGGTGGTGAAATTTTCCATGGATTGAGTTGGCCTTCATTTTTTTGTCATTTTGTTTTCTTTGTTATTTTTTAAATAAGTTTTATTATTATTATTATTATTATTATTATTATTATTATTATTATTATTATTATTATTATTATTATTAAATCTGTAGATTAATTTTCTTTATCTTCACCAAGTTAAATAATTCCCACTAATTACATCCTCCACACTACTAATTTATTTTTAATGTTTTAATTCCATACTAAATTAAATTTCTTTTCTTTTTTTTTCTTTTTTTTTTCCAAATTTAGACTCCAATCTGTCAGTGCATTCAACCGTAGTATGTACACGTGACTCGAATTCTAAACTGACAGACGTCATAGGTTGATTGTATCCATTTTCTATTATGTGAAGGATTAGCTTTCCGTTGGCATGATGGGTCGAAATATTATGTTAATTTAGGAAATTTTAAAGAAAATTTGAAATTTATTGTTGATCATAATGAAGAAATAAAAAAAGTAATTTTCAATAATGCTCCCAAAAATCCTCAATTATCTTCTCCAACTATTTAAAAAGATATTATAAATCTTGTTGTTACTGAGACTATTGCTGCCATTATAAATGAACTTGGGGATGACTTATTTGGAATTATGATTGATAAGTCTCATGATGTCTTTGATAAGGAGAAAATGGCTTTGCTCTTTGTTATGTCAATTCAAAAATTATAGACGTTGAACTTTTTTTAGGGATTGTATATGTTAGTGATGCTTCTGCTTTGTCACTTAAAGTAGCAATGAATTTAGTACTTTCAATTTTTGGGTTCAATAGTTATGATGGTGCAAGTAACATGAGGGGTGAGTTTAATGGTCTCAAAAGATTAATTTTGAAAGAAAATCTATTTGCTTTTTATGTACATTGTTTTACTCATCAACTTCAACTT
Organism: Triadica sebifera; assembly: GCA_023653625.1. Lineage (NCBI taxonomy): Eukaryota > Viridiplantae > Streptophyta > Magnoliopsida > Malpighiales > Euphorbiaceae > Triadica > Triadica sebifera. The sequence goes on from CM042906.1 coordinate 17,220,452, forward strand.
AATATTGTTGTCGTTGTGAAAAATCATATTCAAATTGCATCACTTTTCAGTTTGATTTCTAATGTATTGAATGTTATAAGGGAATCGGATCATATAAATGTCACGATATGCTTCGAGAAAAAATAATGGCTCAAGTTAGAGAAACACTTAAAATAGTGAAATTCTTAATGGACGAGATCTAAATCAAAAAATTAGGCTTAAAAGACCAGGTGATACTCATTAGAGTTCACATTATGGCGCATTAATGAACTTAATTTTAAACTTTTCTACTATTTTTTATGTCTTAGAATACATTGTCGAATATGGTACCACTACAGAGCAGACGATTGAAGCTAATGGGCTTTTAAATTTGGTGCAAATTTTCAATTTTGAATTTACTTTGCATTTGATGTAAAATATATTAGGAGTGATAAATGAGCTATCATTATTGTTGTAGAGAAAGAATCAAGATATTATAATGCTATGACTCAGGTTAAAATTTGCAAAGATTGATTGCAATTAATGGGGAACAAAGGTTGTGATTCTTTATTAAAAGTCATATTATTTTGTACTAAATAAGATATTGATATTCCTAACATGGATAATATTTATATGCTCAAAGGAATGTCATGGCATAAAGCTTTAACATTATGAATTTCCATCACTATAAAATGGATTTATTTTATAGTGTTGTGGATATGCAACTATAAGAGCTTCATTATCAATTCTTTGAGGTAACTACTGAATTGCTACTTTGTATGGAGTGTCTTAGTCCTGATAACTCTTTTGCAATTTTTAACAAGCAAAAGTTGATTCGTTTTGCTCAATTTTATCCATTTGTTTTTTCTCAAGTTAGCTTGATGACATTTGACAATCAACTTAGAATTTATATCATTGACATGCACTCAAATAGTGATTTTGCAAACTTGAAAGATATTGGAAGTCTAGCTTAGAAATTGGTTGAGACAAGAAAATATGTTGTGTATTTCTTGATCTATTTACTTTAAAAATTAACACTTATCTTACCTGTCGCTACTGCCACTATAGAGAGGACATTTTCTGCATTGAAATTTGTAAAAAGTCGATTGTGTAACACCCTTATAACACTTATTTTATACATACGACTTGCTAAACAAAAAGATCATAAAGAAATTCCTGACCGTGACAGCAACGACATACGTAGCAGCAGGGTGAGCCTATTAACTGCTGATGTGTACACACAGGAGCACCCTTAAGCGATTACTTATCGGTACCGTTGTAAGTACGCTCCACCACAACTATCTTTCAGTCAGGGTCAGTGATCCCGTGTGACCAAGGGTTGTAACACACCACCCTAGGTTGGAGAGGCACTTACAACTTCCCGGAATCCCGGGGCACACACATCGATCTGTTAAACCATTCATGGTGTTAACAGTCGTGGCACACGTCAATGTGTGCCCCGGGATTTCGGGAAGTCGTAGGTGCCTCTCCAACCCAGGGTGGTGTGTTACAACCCCTGGTCACACGGGATCACTGGCCCTGACTTAAAGAAAGTTATGGTGGAGCATACTTACAACGGTACCGGTATGTAATCCCTTAAGGGTGCTCCGGTGTGTACACATCAGCAGTTAATAGGCTCGCTCTGCTGCTACGTAATATCATAAAGAAATTCCCAACTGTGACAGCAACGATATACGTAGCAGCAGGGCTAGCCTATTAACTACTGATGTGTACACATAAGAGCACCCTTAAGGGATTACTTACCGGTGCTGTTGTAAGTATGATCCACCACAACTTTCTTTAAGTCAGGGCCAGTGATCCCGTGTGACCGGGGGTTGTAACACACCATCCTAGGTTGGACAGGCACCTACGACTTCCCGGAATCCCGGGGCACACACAACCGTGTGGCATGACTGTTAACACCATGAATGGTTTAACTGATCGATGTGTAGTCCCCGGGATTCTGGGAAGTCGTAGGTGCCTCTCTAACCCAGGGTGGTGTGTTACAACCCCCGGTTATATGGGATCACTAGCCCTGACTTAAAGAAAGTTGTGGTGGAGCGTACTTACAACGGTACTAGTAAGTAATCCCTTAAGGGTGCTCCTGTGTGTACACATCAGAAGTTAATAGGCTCGCCCTACTGCTACATATGTCATTGCTGTCATGGTCGAGAATTTCTTTATGATCTTTCCATTAAGCAAGATACACGTAGTTACAGTTAGTACCTGTAATTGTTGTGTCTTGCTTAATGAAAAGATCATAAAGAAATTCCCGACCGTGACAACAATGACATACGTAGCAGCAGGGCGAGCCTATTAACTGATGATGTGTACACATAGGAGCACCCTTGAGGGATTACTTACCGGTACCATTGTAAGTACACTCAACTACAACTTTTTTTAAGTCAGGGCCAGTGATCCCGTGTGACCGGGGGTTGTAACACACCACCATGGGTTGGAGAGGCACCTACGACTTCCCGAAATCCCAGGGCACACACAGCCGTGTGGCACGACTGTTAACACCATGAATGGTTTAACAGATCGATGTATGTGCCCCAGGATTCCGGGAAGTCGTAGGTGCCTGTCCAACCCAAGGTGGTGTGTTACAACCCCCGGTCACATGGGATCACGGGCCCTGACTTAAAGAAAATTGTGGTGGAGCGTACTTACAACGGTACCGGTAAGTAATCCCTTAAGGATGCTCTTGTGTTAAGAAAAAGAAATTATTATTTTTTTCGCTAATTAAATGAAAATTTAGCCATAAAATATAAGAACATATGATTTTAAGTGTGTAGAAATTGATTGAAAATTTTTAAATTAAATATTGAATATTTTTCTATTTATTTATGATATTGTGTATGAAATGAAAAATAATGAATAAAATATATTTAGTGAGTTCATAACTTAATTGATATATTATAATGAAAAATCTGAAAAAAAATTTGATAATGATAAAATTATTATGAAAGAATAAATTATTAAGTGATTAATAATGTAAAAATAATAAAATTTATGGTTTAATAGAAATTGAATTAAAGAAATAAAATAATGACCTTAGTTATTTTTCTGATGGTTAAATCTAGTTCAGGATATAATTGGCTAGCCATAGGGACCGCAGTGCGGGTAATGGCGACTTGCTTATGTAGGCCAATGATGGTCTACTTCAGTGATTGTAACTCAGTGATTTAGTGTACAGTATAGTGCTCGGGTGATCCTTCGGGATAACTTTTCAGTGTAGTAGACTCTTGGGGTCCACGTCCCATGTATCCAGTCCGAAGATTTTCTATGGGAATGAAACTAGGGGCAATTGTGAATGAAATGATTAAAGTGATAACTATGAATAAAATATGAGAAAAGTGATTAAAATGAAAAATAGGATAAACATGAAATAAGTGAAAAATATAAGAAAAATAATGAAAGTATGAAATACAAGATAAATGAAAACAAATATATGATAAAAAATTGGTATAATCATAATAATGATAAATGTGACAAAAGAATAATAAAGTTAAAAAAAATGAAAAATAAGTGGAAGATAGATATTAAATTGTGTAGTAATGATAAATAATCAAATAAATAAATATAAATAAATAAATGAATGAAAAATAAAAATATAATTGTATGAAAATATAATTAGTAGAAATTTTTAGATTAGTAGTCACCACTGAGCATATTAATGCTCAACACGTAGTTATTTAACTGCGTGCAGGTAGTAGCGGAAAAAGGCAGGAGCAAGTATGCAAATTTTGGCAGCAGACAGAAGACACACGTAGTTACAGTTAGTACCTGTAACTGGTGTGTCTTACTTAACGGAAAGATCGTAAAGAAATTCCTGACCATGACGGCAATGACATACGTAGCAGCAGGGCGAGCCTATTAACTGCTGATATGTACACACAGGAGCAACCTTAAGGGATTACTTACCGATACCGTTGTAAGTACGCTCCACCACAACTTTCTTTAAGTCAGGGCCAGTGATCCCGTGTGACCGGGGGTTGTAACACACCACTCTGGGTTGGAGAGGCACCTACAACTTCCCGGAATCCTAGGGCACACACAGCCGTGTGGCACGACTGTTAACACCATGAATGGTTTAACATATCGATGTGTGTGCCCCGGGATTTCTGGAAGTCGTAGGTTCCTCTCTAACCCAAGGCGGTGTGTTACAACCCCCGGTCACACCGGATCACGGGCCCTGACTTAAAGAAAGTTGCGGTGGAGCGTACTTACAACAGTACCGATAAGTAATTCCTTAAGGGTGCTTTTGTGTGTACACATCAGTAGTTAATAGGCTCGCCTTGCTGCTAAGTATGTTGTTGCTGTCACGGTCGGGAATTTCTTTATGATATTTCCGTTAAACAAGTCGTACATATAGAATAAGTGTTATAAGGGTGTTACAGTTTGCGTAATCGGAAGGGAGATGGTTGGATGAATGACTGCTTGGTTACATACATTGAAAAAAGATGTTTTCAGGAACATTGACAATGAGTTAATCATACAACATTTTAAGAATATGAACACTCATTTAAGACAAATTATGAACATTGATTTAAATTTTTGCACCATCTAACTTAGTATCCTAGCTTTGCCACTACTTGTCTCTTAGTGTTTCTATCTTAGTAAGTAAATCTAAAATATACTTCATCTGAGATAAAACTAGGCATTTCTTGGTTCTTGAGATCTCATTTCCCAGAAAATACTTTAATACCCCTAAATCTTTTATATTAAATTAACTCAGAAGAAATTTATTTAGATATGAAATCGCTTAAGAATCAATTCCATTGATAATAATATCATCGACATACACAACTAGGAATATAATTCCAGAAGCATAATGTCTATAAAAGATTGTATGATCAAATTATGCATCCCAAATATTTCCACTACTTGACTAAATTTACCAAACCAATCATGAGAACTTTGCTTTACACCATACAAAGATTTCCAAAATTGACAATCCTTTCTTGACTCATCCTCAGCAACAAATCTAGGTAGTTGCTCCATATACACCTCATTCTGGAGATTACCATGCAAGAATGCATTTTTAATATGTAGCTAATAGAGGGGCCAATCAAAAGTAGATGTAAGAGAAATGAACAGGCAAACAAAAGTCAATTTGGCAATAGGAGAAAATATGTCAAAATAATATACTTCATATATCTGTATATAGTCTTCAGCCACAAGACGAGTTTTGAACTGAACCATTTGAATGGAATTTTACTGCAAACACCTTTTACACCCCATTGCTATTTTTTCAGGTGAAAGAGCTACCAAGCCTTAGTACCATTAGCATCTAAAGTATCAATTTCTTCTAACATTGCATTTCACTAGCCAGGATGGGATAAAATCTCTTTAATAGTTTTAGAAATTTCCACAGAATCAAGTGAGACAACAGAAGAACATGAGGAGGGATACAAGTGATCATAAGTAACAAAGGAAGAAATTAGATGATTATATTATCGTTTACCTTTCCGAGGGCAATAGGCAAATCAAAGTCACTAGATGGAGAATTCGATGATGATGAAGATATCATTGCTAGATTCATCTCATGAGGAGAACACTTAAAAGCTTTTAGTCGTTTATAATAGACCTGAGTAACAAGTGGTTTGACTATTAGATTAGGGCTAGGCTTAGACCTCTGAAAGGTGACATGATGGATTAACAAATCATGATCTTCTGAAGGACTTACAAGATAAGATAGAATAGAAAAGAAAGGTAAATGTTCATGAAATATAACATCTGTGGATACTAAATACTTGTTAAGAATAGGATAGTAACATCGATACCTTTTTGTAGGCGAGAGTACTCCAAAAAAATACACTTGAGTGATTTTCAATCTAATTTAGTAACATGAGAACAAACATCCCGAATAAAATAAAAACTGACAAATATGCGAGGTTCAATAGGGAACACAATTCTGGAATGAAAAAGTGTACCATAAGGAGTCTGATTATGAAGAACTGAAGAGGGTATACAATTAATAAAAAAAATAGGCAGTTGACACAACATCAGCTATAATTGTGTTGGTATATTAGTTTGAAAGGGAAGAGCTCTAATAGTTTCAAAAATATGTATATTCTTTCTCTTTGCTACTCCATTTTGTGAATGAGTATCAACAAAAGATGATTGATGAAGTATACCATTACTTCTCATAAAAATCTAAAGAGGATGAGAAAAACATTTTTTGGCTTTGTCACTTCACAATATTTTGATAGAAGCATTGAACTATGTTTTACCCTCAACATAAGCACTAAGAAAATTGGAAAATAACTCATAACAAATTTTTATTAAATAAAGCCAAGTCATACCAGAAAAGCCGTCAACAAAAGTAATAAAATATCGATACATAGTTGTAGACATTACATGACATGGACCTCGATCATCATAATTTAGCACTAGCCCTTTTATTGACATGAGAAATTGATGACACATGATGATATTTAGCAAACATACACACTTCACAAGTTAAAGATGACACATGCTCAAACTGTGGATACAATTTCTTTCACAAAAGTAAAGAGGAATGTCCCAATCTATAATGTGCTTCAAGAGGAGACATGTCGCTAGCATGCAATAAACTGAAGTATTTGAACATCTAAAATATAAAGACCTCATGAATTTCATCCTTTATCAATAATCTACTTCGTTATAAGATCCTAAAAAAGACAAAGATTAGGAAAAAATGAGACAACAATTAAGAGACTAAGTTATCTTGCTGACAAATGATAAGAAATAATGGAAGTGAGATTACAAGTATCAGACCTAATAATAGAGAAAGTAGAACTATCAGCTAATGTAACAGTAGATGTATGTGATTGAAAAGTAGAGAAAATATTAGGATTAACTGTCATATGATCTGTAGTACCTAATCAATGATCCATTGGGTAAAAGAAAAAAAGGAGACACATATTTGATTTACCTGACTCAGCAATAGCAGATATAGATTGTGATGGATGCATGAGTATTTCTTGAGACTGAATTAATTTGGCATATTCATCAGTAAAGATAGTAAACTTTCTAGTCAAATCAAGATTCAAGAGCTGCATTTATAGCTACATTTGCATATTAATTTTTCTTTTAGAGCTTTCGATAAGCTCATTTAGTATGCTCAGTTTCATGGAAATAATAGCAAACAACTCCATCTGATTCCTAATTCCTCGCATCACGACCACTATTGCCTCCTCCTTTATTTATTAAAGAGTTTGAACAATTAGTCTTAGTTACATGAATGAGACTGACAAAGACATTGGGTTGCTGTATTGGATTAGCCATCAAATTTGTATCAGTATGAAACACTCTTATAAAGATTTTGTATAATAAGGAGATTTTAGCACTAGCAAGAACTTGAGATTTTGTACCTTTAAACTGAGATTCAAGATCAGCCAAAAAACTTATAATTGTCATTTGTTCAAGCTGAGTTTGATGAACTTTCACATCAGGAATAAAAAGATAATAAAACATTTAATTCCTTATAGATTCGTTTAAAGTTCATAAAATAAGTCTGAAGCACCAACCATGTTTCTCAGCACAATAAAATCCCTCACAAATATTATAAACATGGGAGAGATTTCCTCTGCTATAATACTAGAATTCCAAGTATCCAATTAATTATTTTATAGTCCCACAATAACTAACTAAATTGATCAGCTCAACATCAATAGAGTTTCTAATTTGCAAAAATAGACGTGCACCAGTTCTAATCCACTCTAGATGAGTATCATCTTACAGATGATTACTAGTGAGATGATCATCTTGAAATATACCCAACAAATACAGTTTTACAGTCTTAGACCAATCAAAAAAATTGGACTTAAATAACTTATTATAAGTAATTTTGGACAACATAGGGACAACATCAGTCACAACCAAAATTTCTTATCATCAGCCATTATGACAATACCAAATAGCCCAAAAAATTAATTGAAAAACAGTTCTAGCAACACAACCCCAAATAGTATACGTAAATAGTGGCAAATTGTAAGAAAGTGGAAAAAACTTTCCTGATAAATACGACTCATAGATAGGATGTCAAAAGAGATATGCGATCTGATCAGAGGAGAAACGAACACTACACATGCCTACACGTGTTGGAGCGTGAGGAGTGAACAAAAATTTCAGGCGGTGTATGACACATTAGCCAATAGGGGCAAATCTTAGAGATAGTTTCAATGAGGGACAAAGTGTGGTCCCCACTGCCACATCAATAAACTTTCAATTACATTTTCAAGCACATTTTATTTAATGCAATTAACTTCAATTTTAATTGGTGAGACCCAATTAATATATTATATTCATTATTGACAATTAAAATATTAGTAATTATATGATAATATATAAGAAATAACATATAATTGCCAATTATGCGAAAAACATAATAAAATCTATATAATTAATTGCTAACAATATATAATTATATATGAAATATGACATATAGATACTAGAAACATAACAAAAATTGTATAATAATCATCAATTATATGAAGAGACATAAAAATAATATATAAATGCCAACAATTATATGAAAAACATAGTAAAAACTATATAATTGCTATTAATTATATAATTATATATGAAATATAACATATAGTTACTAATAATTATATGAAAAAAATATATAAATAATATATAATTGTCAACAATTATATGAGAAACATAGTAAAAACAATATAATTAATTATATATGCTAAATTAATTAATTATGTTAATTATTAATTACACATTAATTAGTTAATTGAAGAAAATATTTGATATATTAAATATATAAAAACAAAGATAAATTTGAGCATGGGGCAAGTGCCTCCACTACCCCCAATGTGGATCTACCCTTGCTCGTTGGGACCTAGACGACCGAATTTTGTAGGATGACCAATTGGAATGTGATGATTTAGATGATAGAAGCGGTGAGACTCAAATGTCACTAAGTAAAAGTGACCTAAAAAATTAACCTTTATACTCTTATAGGGCAAAATCGAAAAATTAATAAAAATAAAAAAGTTAAATGCTAGAAATTTTAAAATGAACTCTAATACCATGTAAAGAACAAAAAATGAAAGAATTTGATGATTTTTATTGATAGTAAGACGTTCCATATATATACAACTTTAATCACATCTACCCTCACCTACCACATATACTTTGCTTACCTACCATTAATTACATACCCTCACATACCTTATCTATATTTACCTACCCTTAATTATACAAATCAAATTAGTATCTTACAACAGTCAATATATGCCACTTCGGTTATGTGATGAGTATAGCTGAGATAGATTATAATAAATATATTAATTATAATATTTTAAAAATAAATAAATATATTAATTATAATAATATTATTAGTAGTAATTTTATGTTGTAAATTGAGATGCTCAATGAAATTAATTATTGCCATGATGTTGTGAAAAATATTGTATGCATATAATAACTATGTAGTCTCATTATGAGTTATGAGTTGATTTATACATATTGTATATTTATAAGTTCTGCACTGACATATCAATTAAAATTACATAAATGTTTTTTAGCATATCCTCTTAATAAGAAAAATAATAAAATAAATATGTCACAACTATCATCAAAACATTAAATCTCACTTAACATTGATGAAAGAAAATAAATCCAAAAATTCAAACATATATTTATTTATTAATTGTACCCATAAATTAAGTCACCTAGACTAGATCCTGGGAAACACAAGGAGTATTTATATAATAAAAGTATTTGAACTATAACATATACATCTATGCCGCAATCATCTATCTCAGCTATAACCAATATATGGTTGAAGTGACATATGCCGACCAAAGAAAACCATATGGGCAGAACCAACTATATCGACCAAAATCAAACCACATGATAAAAAAAATTCATATGACCAAAGTCAAATACCATGACCGAAACCATATAATCCTATTGGCATATTAACTAAGTCCACGTAGTTCTAGTCTAGGCTAATTTATGGACTTGAATCATGATATTTGCACAAATATATATATATATATATATATATATATTGAATTGTTTCATTTATATCATTTGTCCCGTAGTCTGAATTTGTATTTTATTTATCAATAAAATTTATCTTTTTTCTTAATTGCTTTACATGTTGCACACATTCATATAGTACTTTACACAATGTCAAATAAATAAACAACACTAATGCATTAATAAATTTATGTCAGGAGTGTTGGCACTGAGGGAGCTCAACTATGAGGGTGATAGATTATATTGCTATGAATTGAGGTGCATTATGGAATTGTTTATTTATTCGACATTATGTAAAATACTGTATGATTAGTCATTTAGGAAGACCTACTTCCTCTTTTTAAGGGTTAATGCGGTGAGTAATCTCCAATTTTAGTTTTTTCCATGGGAAGGAAGTATCTGCATCCACAATTGTTTGAGGGGTGTGCCTCAATCCAAAGGTGCGACAGGCACTAAGTTTAACAACTCCGCCCTGGCCAACCTAATTGAGGCTGCATTTTTTTGCCTAGATGCATATATTCCAAGAATAAGGCAAACAAAGGCACACCTGTATTATGTTTAGAATGCCACCATTTATTTGTTTCTCTACTTTCTGTTATTTAATCTAAAGTATGAGTTTATGAATCGATTACACTAATTGATTAAAAAGGAAAATCTAAAGATTTTTTTAAATTGCAACTATGGTCAATCTTTCACTGTTATCAATTATATACACAACATTCCACATTGGTGTCAATTCTGACCAAACATGGAAAGGTATATAAGAACTCTATCAAATTGTTGATATAACAAGTTGTATTAAAATATTAATCTTAGCTTCTAATACCTTGTTTTTCTACCCTTCCAATAGCCCGCTTGAATATGCTCACGTGAAATTTTTACGCATAAAATATGGCTCTTGTTAGCAATTTGAGAGGTAAAGCATATTCTCTTTCAAGTTTGGCGACAGTTGACACCATTATGAAAGGTTATATTATAATATATATATGTGTAACAAAATTTTAAATTAAAAAAAGGTTGGCCATAATTGCAAACTTAGCAAAGATCTTTTTTTTTTTTTTTTTTTTTTGTCATTACCCAAGAGAGAAACAAGGACTATAGGTTTTTTTGCATTTTCATTGAAAATAACAGCAAAGGAAAAACAAAAACAAAATAAGAAAACATTACCAAAACGAGAAGGGAGAGAAGAAGAAAATGCACCAAGAAGGATTTCCATTTTCACTTAATTAAGCTCCTTCAGTTTTCAAGCCTCTTGTTGGCATTTTTTTTTTCATCTGCATCATAGGAAAACTTTGAATATTTTTCTATGGTCATCAGATATATGTGTGTGGGTGGGTGTGTGTGTGTGTGTGTGTGTATTTTTGTTAATTTTTCAGAACATTGGTTCTCATAATTCTCCTAAGACTAGTGTAAATCCTACATGAAATACACAATTAATAAATCGAAAATAAGGGATTTTAACAATCGATTAGTTATGTTAATTGTCTTATGAATGCATGTTGGTAAATTTGAATTTTCTAGCAAATTTTGCACTTCAAAAGCCTGTGTTCGCAGCTTCTGCATAGGCTCAAAGATCCTTTGGAACCTCAGTGCACCTTGCGCCTTCAATAACTAGGCCCCTTCTCATGTCACATTTGAATTTATCAATCAAATAAAGTTAAATCTAGATGTGAAAACCTAGTGTTCTACATCAACTAGATAGAACAACAACGGTCATTGTCAATAAAGCATTTTAAGAGCTTTACTCTTCAAAGGAAACTAGCTTACCAACATTATAGGCCCAAAACTCTGAGGAACCGACATCATGAGTTCCTCATTCCAAACTGGATTCAAGTTGCTCTTTATTACACTTGTTTGAACCGTCTAAAAACAAAAACACCCACTGTCATCACTAACAAGCACCATTTAAGTAAGCAGCACCATTATGCACTTATTCAATGGGAATCTAAAACCATCTATTAATTATATCACTAAACGTGAGTATCAAGCATACATGTATCTCCTCTCTAGATGGCAACACAAAATATGTTACTCTACATCTTCTGACTTGCTATCCGACCATCTAAATGGTATTAACAATAGCTTAAATTTCACTCTGCACCTATATACGATTGAGAAAGTAAATAAATAGAAAAGGAAATCCAACTATATGTGCCAAAAGTTGGCATGAGTTATAAAGTTAAAAGAAAACATTTGGAAAGGCGGCTGTGTTCATTTTCATCAGCATAAATGATCCAAACCATTCAGGACTTTGGGGGAGCAAAATTATGAACATTCTCTAAACCAAGGACTTTGATGAAGAAAAACTTGACATCAAATCTCTAATAGCTAAGTTTATACCTTTTTACCTTTTATCTTCAGCAATCCAATAAATTCCACCATGCCTGGGTCCTGTGAATTTCAACATTAGATAAGCTTAAGTTACAAACAGAGAGTCAACATGCAGACAGTGAAACTTTTTTTTTTCCCTGCAATTCTTTTATTATGAATCTCAAACTACCGCGAACCGTTTAGGACCTTGTGAGTAATAACAAGTACAATTCCTTCCAGATTGTAAGACATTTGTATTTCATACGAAATGTTGTGCTTAAAATGTACGTAAAGGGCATGGCCATACAGGTTAATAGCAAAGTTTGTTCCCCCACCCACATAATTAACAATATGAAAATCTTTTATTATTCCAAGAACTGTGTAGAAAGTATGGAAACTATTACTTTCCTCTTGGAAAAAGAAAGAGCACAGCAAACATATACCGATTCATGTGATGTACTTGGAATTCGAAAATTATCCAAACTCTTCCTAGAAAAACTTAGTCTGTAGAGAATCAGAAGACTTTCCCGACGTAATCCTAAAGCTAGGTTTCAAAAATTCTTGAAGCTCATACTTAGACCTACATAATAATTGAAAACAAGGCATGACTAACATTTACCGTGTTATTGTGCTAACCATAGACAATCCAAGGTGCAATTATTTACTTGCACTATAACCACTGATTCAAAAAACAGCATGAATATTATAAAAAATTAGGTATGATAATAGGTCACAGTAGGGCCATTACAAGGAATCAATACTTCTCATGCTGATTTACATGATTTAAAATACACAACCAAATATCCCTGTCGCTCTTCATGATTAGCATCTGGATGTGGTTTTGAAACTCCCTCAGGTATAAAGGCCTCATATATTGCATTAGCAGCAGCATTTCCCCCAACTTCAACCATGGCATCAATTTATCATCAGACCACTCATCCAATGTCACAGATAAATCCTGGACAATCTAAATTAATAAATCAACTTGTGGATCATAAATTTAAACAATTTCAAATAGGTTTTGAGCATCATTATGCTGTACAAAAATACTAACAAAAGAGAAGTTGTAAGCATCATAAGCAATTTGATTACTTTGATACATACATATATATGCACCTAATCTTTAGGCCTAAGCCCATAAACAACATGGAAGTCATTCTATTTTATAACATCCAACAAGCTGTTTCACAACAATCAAATAAAAAAAAAAACAATTATGAAATTTCAACATATATTTATGGTTTTCTAAGCGGTTCAACGTGAACAATTTGGTTTATCCCTCAAAACCAACGCAACTTTTTTACTAAACAAAAAATAGCGAGAATAGTGTTTCATCTATTGCAAAGAAGTTCAATTCTTACATGTTTCCACATTGTGAGGTGACTTGCACCAGATGCAATTGGTTTTCTGAGGAGATCGCAATATGCTAACCTAGACACCTTCAAGACTCTAATCTGGATTAAAATGGAATGTGGTGGTGGAAAGTGGTCAACATTCTTTTAGGTATTGATGTTTTCACACTGCAAAAAGGGCAATAAATTCCTGCATCTCTAGGAATCAGTCTTCGTCACAGTGAGATAATAAGGTGGTTTTCAGTAATTTTCTTTTCAGGCTCCTGCTTTGGGATCTTCCAAAGAAGTGGCCCTCTGTGTGAGACAGCCTATTTTCTTTTTGGGTCGGAATAATTCCACCAATGCTGTCTGAATTTTTTTTCCTTTTAGTTATTTCAACGCCTGAATTTTTGGGCAATTAAATGTGGGAATGACATTTTTATTCTAATAAAGTGCATTTATTATTTTACCCTGTAAACAATGTTTCAATATCTTTCACTTCCTTCTTTTAACTCTGTGTTACCTTATTTTTCATTTGTTCTTCTAAATATCCCAGCTTTTTCCCATATTCTTTAATAAGAAAAAAAATTCAATCATTAAAATTTTTATTAGTTCCTTTGCAATTTTATTCTTGCATTTTCTTGACAACCAATAAATTTCTAAAATTTTTCTCATACTCCCAAGTCAATCAAACAAGTCTATTAATATTGAATATTTAACTTCTTGCATGTAGAAAACTAAGTGAGACATATTGTTATTTGAGAGACTATAATTTTAATTTTCAAGCAATATATGAATGTAAAACTTATGATTTTTTTTAAATGGTAGCAATAAGAAGAGGTGCAATAGAATTTTTGTAAAGGAAGAGAGAAGAAAAAGTAATAGAAGCTTAAAAAATGAAGTATGGATAAATAGAGTGAAAAAAATTGGCATGGTATTTATTAGAGGCAAAATGGTCTATTTCAGTATTTCAACAAGCATTTATGGCTGAATACACTTCGCAGTTCAAACACTTGATTGCAAAGGAAAAAAAAAAGGTTTAGACATTGAAATAGCTACAGTGATGTAATTAATCCTTTCAAGTTTCTAGTTTTTCTGTTCGTCTCTATCAGTTATTTGATTTACAAGGCTACATATACACATACTACCCAACACCTAGCGTAATGCGGTTTCAACAACATTCTTTCTAACTAATAGCATGTATTCCTTTGTTCTTCATGGTGAGACTTCTTATGGTATTTTCTTTTCTACTAAATCAATGTTTCCTATTGAACCTAGTATATTTGGTAGTATTTGTTTTGTTTGGGATGTTCGTCGACATGTCACTAAATTAGATCACAAGTTATTGAAGTGTATCTTTATTGAATATTCTCGTTTGCAGTAAGGGTACAGGTGTTATTATTATAATCTTAATAAGTACAATATATCTGTTGATGTTACTTTTTTTGAAGAAATATCATACTTTTCATCTTCTGTTTCAATATGTCAGGGGAAGGATGATGATTTGTAAGTCTACAATATCACATCCTCTGAACCAATTTCCGACTCATCTCCTGCTAAGCCTTCCATTCTTCAAGTCAACTCCAGACAACAACACCTTTCTGATTCATATCCTGTATCAACTCTTTCGTTCATCTGATCCTATATCAAATGATGATATTCTCATATTCTTACACAAAGGTAAATGTTAATGTACTTATTCTATTTCTTCTTTTATTTCTTAGCATCACATGTCACCCTCTTTTTGTTACTTTGTTGAATCCTTTGATTCTATCACTATTCATAAAGATGTTCGTGGAGCTTTATCCCAACCTGGATGACATAATGCAATGTTGGAGGAAATGAATGCTTTGGATGACAATGGTACTTAAACCTTAGTTGATTTACTTTCAGGGAAATAGATTATTGGATGCAAGTGGGCGTTCATAGTTAAGGTCAATCTTAATGGATTAGTTGCCCATTTATAGGCCTGTCTTGTTGCTAAAGGCTATTCTCAGACCTACAGATTGAATTACTCTGATATTTTTTTCTGTTGCTAAATTGACATTTGTCAGGTTGTTTATTTCTGACACATATTCATAATTGGCCTTTGTATCAGCTCGACATCAAGAATGTTTTTCTCCACGATGATCTCTATTAGGAAGTTTATATGAAGCAATCTTTGGAGTTTGTTACTTAGGGAAAGTATCAAAAAGTTTGTCATCTTCACAAATCTTTGTATGACTTGAAAAAAAATTCTCGAGCTTGCTTGGAAAAGTTTAGTTAGGCAATTAAGTAATTTGAGATACTGAAATGTAAGTCTGATCACTCTGTCTTTACAAACAATCTGAAGCTGGGTTATTTTGTTAGTTGTGTATGTTGATGATATTGTTAATTACTGGAAGCGATAGTATAGGATTCCCATTTCTGAAGTCTTTTCTTCATACTTAGTTTTACATTAAAGACTTAGGGATGCTGAAGTATTTATTAGGTGTTAAAGTTATAAGGAATAAAAATTGTATTTTCTTATCTCAGGGAAAATATATGCTTGACTTGTTGTCTGAAACAGAAAAATTAGAGGCAAAGTCATCAAGTACTTTGATGATTCCTAATATGCAATTTACAAAATGATGGTGAACTATTTAAAGATCTTGAAAAATATAGAAGATTAGTTGGAAAATTGAATTATCTTATAGTGACTCGTCCAGATATTACATATTCCGTTAGTGTTATGAGTTAGTTTATGTCACCGATAATTTACCATTTAGACAGTATTATAACAAATTTTGTATTACTTGAAAGGGGCTTCTGAACATGGTATTTTATATGCGAATTATGAACACACTCATATTTCGTGTTTCTTAGATACAAATTGGGCAAATTTGAAAGTAGATAAAAGATCCACATCAGGCTATTGTATTATTGTTGGAGAAAATTTGGTTTCATAGAAGAGTAAAAAGTAGAATGTTGTATTACGTTCGAGTGCAAAATCATAATATCGGACTATGGCATAATTTGTATGTGAGATCATATGGATACATCAACTCTTGACTGAGGTGGATTTCAATATTACAATACCAGCAAAATTATGGTGTGATAACCAAGTTGCCCTTCATATTGCATCTAATCATGTTTTTCATGAACGAACAAAACATATTGAGATTAACTTCTACTTAATTTATGATATTCCACAGGATATATGAAGACATAAGAATAATTGAGAGATCTTGTCACTAAAGCTTTAAATGGGACTCAGGTTGATTATCTTTATAACAAGTTGGACATGATTAATATTTATGCTATAGCTTGAGGGGAATATTACAAGCTACAAATATTTTAAAGTATTCTAATTAACTGTAAATACCCTAGTTAGTGTAGTATCCTAATTAGTATAGTTTCCTAATTAGAATATAAGTTTTGTATATAAAAATGTAACTCCATTAATCGATTGATACAATAAATATTTTATTCTCATCTTGTTTACAATTATGCATAATGAAAAGAAATGGAAAAGAAACAAAGAATGAAAAGAGTATTTGTGCACAGAGGCACAACACAAGGAATAATCCACTTCTTCAAGCAATAGCTTAGAGACCCAAAATTCTCCAAACCTAACCTAATTCTTCCCTCTGCTCTCATTACCTATTTATAACTAATTTTTATTTTTCAATTACCAATCAACCCTTTTCTTTTGACACCTATGTGTCCCTCTTTTTCATTATAGAATATTCATATTCCTAACACTTCTTTATTATTGTGCCCTCCATCCAAAACAATCTTGTCCTTAAGACTAGAAAATTGACTCTCCTTCTGCTGAAACGATGTTGTCAACCATCTCTTATTCAATTCAGACAAGTTCTCCTTCTTTGTCCATATCTTCATCGTCATTGAGCAAAAGTACCCGAAGCTAACTAGCTAGGCATTTATGATGATGGAAAAATTGTTGGCCACATTTGAAATAGAAGCCCTTTCATCGACGTTCCTCTAGGAAGGTGTTGGACTCCGTTATTGCATTGAGTTTGAGGTTGGAATAGGGCTCCTTACTGCTGTCTAACTTTGAAATCATCTATATGTGGGTAATTGTTTTGGGGCTAATTGGTGGGCTATAATTAGTAGGCCAATTATCCAAACCCACTTGTTTAGATTGAGAAGTGGTGTGCACATGACTAAATTCTCCTCTTTCTCATTTTTTTTATGTTGTTCGAACCATACCCAAAATCTACTTTCTTCCCAAACACAAGTTCCACATTTCTTGCAATATTGAAGGCGTTAAAGAGCGTATCAAGCCCTATAAACAACAACAACAAAAGGATAGCCTCCAAGAACATTGTAATAAGCAGGAAGCAAAAATAAGAAAAATTACAGTCCCAGCGACACTTCCAATCAACAAAGATCTTCTTCCAATATCATCATCGGTAAGGACAACTATCCATGCCATTACCAACTTGAATAAACCTATAACAATAGAAACTCGGGTGGCATCAGTAATCATAGAAGAGCCAACGCTCTAAAGAATTGAGCCTGCATAATATAGGACACTCAATAGCCAATTTTTATATTGGAAAAGTACCAAACATCCATCGATAATAAAGGCTTTCAAACTTGGTCCTTGAAAAGCCTCTACGACATTACCTTCAGATTCCTCCTCTATATTGGCAAACTTCAATAGGACCAAGGTATCTTCTATTTGCTTTTCAATTTTTTTACCACCAGAAGACCGACCCTCAGTCTGCTTAAGGCATAAATGTTTTTCTCTTTATAGTATTGTAAAGATATTTTACCTTGAACTACCCTAAGAAGCAACCTACGTGGAGAGGATGGGAGACTCCACATGCCTAGTCCTATAAGTAAAGCAATCGGAACACCAAATTCATACATGTACCATCATCCTTCAATTGCATTGATTTGGAAGCGACCGACAAAATAACCTAGCAAAATTCCTAGAACTATAAATAGTTTCTTTATACCAAACCTTGCAATTCCACCCCAATTGTTCGCTACAACTTCTTTAGTCATGCCAATTTTGCTATCAATGATGGAAAAGGTCTTGTTAACCTTATCAGGCACAATCCTTATAAAAAACTCAAGTTGAGAATCAAGTTTGCTTTTGTCTGTCAAGCTTTCAAAGTCTTGTGGGAGAGGATATCAAATTTCTCTAAGTACTCCTAAACAATTGGTACCAACCCTTTAAGGTTTTTCACCTAAACTGACCCTAAGAGCTTCAATATATTCCTCCCATAATGGTCATTTCTCTCTATTTCTATTTTTAATAAATGATTGGTGTCATTGTAGAGCATTCTCTTCCATTTGAGTAGAAGCTAACTTAACCCTAGCATTTTGAGGAATCAAATCGATCTAAGAGTAGTTCATTTTTTAATAACCATCCCTCTAGGTCTTTAACATTAAATTGAAAAAAATTCAATTTTAGCGAACCTAGTAGCCATTTGGAAATTACCTTTAGTGGTGGCTTGATTGGTTAGGTTAGTGATGTCAAAGAAAAAATGTACATGTGGATTCAATGGGTTTTCATTAGTAGAATAATTGTTAATAAGTGGGTTTGATTGGGAAGCAGATATTTGATTCTGACCTAAAGGATTGGTTTTAATGGAGGAGATAAAGGTTTTCGGCTCACTCATCATTCCAATGAAGAGCCACTCTTACTTCCAGTTGTGCTCCTACAACATTGCTTTCATCATATTGAGAATAAACTCTTCGAACTACTTCAAATCCTGGGATAAATTGTTTTCAGAGATGGCCATGGCAGCCAGATGATTTGGATTGATGGGAGATCAATGGAAGAGCAAGATGCTAATCAAAGCCAATGGTCGATGCTCTAATACCAAATGATTCAACCAAAAATTGAGTCAAACTAATTTTCAGAAGAAAAAAATAAGGAGATGAGAAGAAGGAAATAAAGAAGAATCTAAGAGCAAGGGAGGAAAATTTCAATTCATTATTCCAAAAGCATGAATGCCCTCTAAAATAGGGGTGCTATATATACCCATTACATGCTCTGCCACAATTAATAGTTCACCAATGCAAACAGAATAATATAAAGTAAAATGAAGCAAAATGACTACAACTGCTACTTGAAATCACTCCTACGACATCGTTTAATCAACAACTAAATTTTACTCATAACAGTTTCTTAATGCATAAAGAAAATATCCATTCCATAAATCCAAATCAATAAATGGAAAAGGAGTCTTAATTGAACGATGGATAAAACAAATTGCGAATGATCACAAACTGCATATTTGCATGCAAAGTAACTATTCTTAATGACAGCAACAATTGCAACTAAAAACCCTAAATCCAAAAATAATTGACACAAAAAAAAAAGCAACTTAAATAAGAAATTTGAATTGAAAATGAAAGTGAGAAGGAATTGGAATTCACCAGCGAATGTTGGTCGTCAAACCAATTAAAATCTGCCTTCAAATCCAAATCATTTTTCCCCAGAAAATAGAATAGAGATTAATTAATTAACTTTATGTTTTTATATATATAATTTGTCAAAATTGGAATAGTCAGTGGGGACATTAAAACTTTAATTTTTTTATTTTTAATGAGAAAATAATATAATCACACCAATAGAAATAAACTAACAGTAATAACAAAAGTGGTTGGTGATCGTTGAGATGAGTTGTGATGAAAATTTGCTTTTAACACTATTTCTGTAGTCATCTCCGTTGAATTTAATTATGATTATATAATATGTGCTTTTGTTAAAAATATGTGGAGTAGTTAATTCTGTTTATGTTGGATTAGACCAGCATCTAATTTGACTTAAAAATTCATTTAAAGAAAAAAAAAAGTAAAATAGACACTTTTTTTATTAGATTAAAAAGGAAATAATATAATTTAAACTTTAATTGTTTACGAGATTTTAAAAATTTTCAACTTAATAGGAGAAATGTGACTTCTAAATTAAAATAGATATTACTTTAGAATTTGACTAAAATATTTGAAGCTAATCAACCAAAATAATTAATATACTTAAAATTTTATAATTATATATAATTTGTAGCATGTTTATATTCTAAATATATATATCTAAAATTCTGAATAATTTACTATTACAAAATTTATTAGAAAATATATGAAACAGATAGTCTCGTACCTTTATTTAAAGTGTTGCTCTTGGTTCTTTTAGAGACTTGAAGTCTTTAATAATATTTGAATCAAAACTAAAATTTTCGGTTATTTTATTTTCTATATAAAACACCGCATTGTCCGCAAAAAATTTATGTCGTTTTTCTTCTTTATTTTTTTTCTTAGACTTTCAATTTTTAAAATAAACTCATTATGGCATTATCTTATCCCATATTATGAGTTTTTTTTCTTTTTTTTTAGAGTCACATTAAATCCTTGACATATACTTAAAAACATTATTTTTTTTTGGGAGCATTGTCCCTACATGGTTGTTATATTAAAGTGACTGAAATCAACTAATAAATAATTGAATTTCATTTTAAAAAAGTCTCACTAACATATGTCATGTGTGTGTATATATATATAACAAATTGGCTGAAGGTACAAATCCACCTCTACGTTATACGCCAATATACATGTTAAAGCCTTCTTCACTTGGTTCAATTGGACACTTAAAACTCGAATTTGGGTCACATTAGTCCCATTTTTATCCAATCATTCTTCTAACAGAGAGAGTGAGTGAGTTGGTTATCCTACAACACCAATGGGCTTGAGAGGAAACAAGCCAACATAAAAATCTTCATCCCAAATAAAAAACCAAAAATTATTGCTAAACTCTAATCAGAGGACCATTTAATAATTTTAATTATTGAAGAATACAGTGAATGATAATACGGAGTTTATGCAAAGCTGACAAAACAACAAATGATAACGTCTACTAAAGTCAAGGGGAAAGAAGAACTGCTATTTTCCATCCCAAGAAAGACAGGTCAGGTTTCGCAGTATGCAAAATCAGTACACTTCCACATGCCATTGCTTGTTCTTTTTCAGCTGCGAAAGCTTCTGATCCCAGCTTTCTCCTCTCTGCTCAGCAACTCTCTTCAATGTATCTTGGATCCCAGGCATCATCCCTTTGAGCCCACAGAAGTAAATGTGAGCTCCACCATCCAAGAGTTTGAAGATTTCGTCACTGTATTCCTCGATCTTGTCCTGAACATACATCTTGCCTCCACTCTTGTTCTTTTGTTCTCTGCTCAGTGCCTTGTCATATCGGAATTGGTCTGGGTAGTTCTTAAGATATTGTGTGAATTCATCGTCATACAGGAGGCTGTCAGTGTTTGCCACCCCAAGGAAAAGCCATGCAAGACCGCCAAACTTGAATGTAGGGACATCCTCCATGAACATACGTCGGAGGTAGCCCCTAAAAGGAGCCACACCCGTGCCAGTAGCAATCATTATGTGGGTGGCATTAGGGTCAGATTCAGGCAAAAGCATAATCTTGCCAGAGGGTCCTGCCAAAAACATTGTAGTGTTAAATAAAGGAATAATGAGGGAAGAAAGAACAAAACATTAAAATATAACCTTATTATAGACCTAAGCTTCAAAAATTTATATGCACACACCCGCACTCACCCACTCCCCGAAGAGTGCACAATAATTTATATGCTAACACACATTCACATCATCATTTGCTTTGCTGACAAATTTCAGACTTATCCATTAGACACTTTAAATTCTTTTGAATATAGAATTTAAATCTAGGACTCCAAATCAAGAAACACCACATAAAAAATAAATGAACACATAAAGAGTATGATTGTAGACAGTACCATGATTCTTATAGTCTGTCTGCATAGTTAGCAAGGCCTTACCAGTTATCCGGACTTTATCTCCAGGCTTCGAGTTGCAAAGGAAATTGCTGCATATACCATTCTTCGAAGGATCCTCCTTTCCAGTCTCAGGATCATAATAAATAGCACGACGAACACATAAAGTAGCTGTCTTGCCATCAAAATTGTCTCCATACCTGGTTGATGCAATTGAATAAAGACGTACATTGTGAGGTGCCCCACGCTTCTTTGGGTTTTCACCCTATGATGCAAGAAGAAGAAGTGACATCCAACCAATTAGTAAACCCAGTTGTGGTAACTCAGCACAAATAATATAATATTTGCATGTCAAAATCCCCAGACAAACTAGAAAATGCGTGATGCTTCTAAGGTAGCAAACACACACTTTGCTAGCACTGGATGCCAGAAATAGACAAAAATTAAAAAAAAAATAATTAAAAACAAAGAGCTAAACCATACCGAATTTGAAGCCCAGAGTTAAGAAAATAGCCTTCAGCGATCAATTAAAGAAAAAAATTTAACTATATTGATAACAAAAGCATATGCTTGTTCTAGTCAATTTTCATGTATAAAAGGAAGCATAATGGCTGCATTTCAGCATAAGAAGTTCTTCAAATAGCCTAATCAAAATCGCCTCACCAAAATATGGTAGAAGTAATCATTTGAAGCACAAAGCTTAGCATAATGTGAAAAAGTAAAGTGCAGGATCTACAGAGAAAGGCATGGTAAATAATCCAACTTACAGGAGGAATTACACCATAACTTTGTCCTTCCCAATAAGGCACATTACCACCATGATCAATTACAATATGGCATGTCTCTCCAGGAGCCTTTGGGCCCACTAGCCTCTCAACAGAGACAATGGTTGCAGTGTAAGGTTCCTTGGGCTTGTATATGTTCAACGGAGGCTCTTTGGCATCTTCAAGTTCTAAAGGTGAAACAGCAACCTTAGATCTGCTGGCCTGTTGCACTGACATGCATACTACGTACCGATTTTTCAATTGAGCATTCCTTGATTTCAAGTCCAAAGTTAAGGAAGGGGCCCATGATTTATCACTGAAGGTTATACTGTTTGTCTGCAACAAAATCAAATGCAAATTGCCTTGAAAACACATGCAGAGAATAAGTTAGACCCAAAGACAATTCTGCCCTTCCTTGCTTGTGTTGGATCAATGTAGAAATTGCAAAAAGATGCATCCAAAAAATCAACAACCTTTGCCAAAGATTGGGAAGCAATGGTCAATGTTCATATAAAAAACACAAAAAAAGTACCTCTTTTATTGAAATCCTATAGTTGATAGTTGAAAATAGTCACGAAAATGTTGCAATAAAAGATGTTAATGATTAAATTGGGACATGTTCACCAAAGGAAGACTAAATTCAAGAGAGTAGCATGCAATGTAGCATATATCTGATGTAATAGATGAAATTTAGACATTTCATCCTCAAAACGAAATACAGTGGACATGAAGCATCAAATTAAAAAAATAATAAAAAAAATAAAAACAGAAAATGCAGGTAAAATTTCAGAAGGCAGAGGCATAAGGAGAAGCTCAATTAAATTTTCCTTTTCCCTTTTTTCTCTTTCACAAGGCATAATGTTTACAGTTTTGATGATTACTAGTACATGTCTCCCCAAAATCAATTATGTCAGCCAATTAGCAATCTGATTAAAACTTCCATCTTCTGATATCATTCTAACTACAGCCATCACCACCACCATTCCAGAATAGAGCAGAAATGGGAAATAACTAGACAAACTTGCTCATTTGTTCATCCTAGAAATTAAAATTTTGACAACAGAAAAAACGCCAATAATATTCCAGTTTCATTTTTGGAAGACGCACAAAAACATTTTGAGGATAATCTTAAAGTTAATATTAAAAGTCATCATATTCGGCCCTAAATCAAGCTGCTGGATCCTTGTATACAAAAACAAATTCCAAATTCCAATTCATTTCAGGATAAATCCAGCATATATCTCTGATTTCAGAATAAAGCCTGCTTCAGATCGAACAAACACACCTAAATCCTGACCTAACACATTAATATCAAAATTATCCATCATATTATTTATTGGGTAGCATTCTCTATCTCTAAAAATAAAAATCAAACTATACATTCGCCTGCCTGACCCCCCATGAGCATTATCCCAAGATCGAAGCACCTCATTCAAAAGCACAAGACACAGTTTAATGCATGACAGTGGACCCTCTCAATATTTGCTAAACATGGCGATAACCCACCAAGAAATTACGATACTTCCGATAGTGGGGCCAATCAAGCTTACAGCTACAGATTTTGAGTCATATAATTTCACCATTAGAGGGTAACAATTTCAACTTCCATCAAAGGGGGAAAAGATTGAGAGGATTGTGACAAAAACGCAATCCAAACAATTCCTAAATCTTCCAATTATTATCAAAAGGTACTCGTTACCTTAAAAACAGATCTCCGTAGAGTGGAATCGCTCCCAACTGGAACAGTCAAGGAAAACTGCGAAGACACAAAATTTATCAACTTTATTAACAGTCAATCCACAAGACGTAATCAGCCATGTGGGTTCCAAAAAAAAAAACTGCGTTTGGTTACAGAAAAGCAAAGAAAAAGTCCAACAGGATAAGAAACTCAGGAAATCATAATCGTTCCGATCAATAAGATAAAATTTTCATTTCTCAGAGCAACCAAACAGAAAGAAGTTAGAGGGAACAAAAGGAATAAAAAGAAAATGGAAGAGAACTAAAAATCAAAGAGCTTCAATTAGGAGCTTGACCTGCGAGACTACTGCAGTATGGACCATGATGAGATGAGAGAGAAAGAAAGCAGTGAGTTAAGAGGTGTGGGTTTATGTGATTTATAGGGTTTAAGATTGGATCATGCAAGTGATGAAGAAGAAGATCACCTGATGATCCTTTGGAGAGTATCAAAGGACAGATCTTTGGGTTTTAATGGCTTTTGCCTCCCCAGTTTATTCTAGTGCTGCAACCTACCTGCCTCTGTTATGTTCTGTATAATTATAGTATTAGTATATATAATATCATTTATTTTTCAAATTTTAATTTAATAGTATGATCTACATTTACCAATTTCTCTTTTTTTTTGTTTTATGTTTTTACATTGTAAAATAAATTATAAAAAATTACAACTAAAAATAAATTTTTAAAAAATTAATAATTTATTTTTATTATTTAAAAAATATTATTTAAGATAATAATTATAATGATTATAATTTAAATATACTGATTATTATGAAGAAAAAAATTTAAAATTTTTATAAAATATTACTAAATTATATATAAAATTCTAAATAATATATATAAATATTTTAAATATCAAAAGATCATAATATCATAATATTTAAAATTTATAAAATATTAAATAAATAAATATTATCTCAAAATAATAGGAATTAAAATGTTAATTTTTTTAAAATTTATTTTTTTATTAAAATCTGTCCAGATTTACAAATTGAAAATGGTAAATCGGATAAAATAACATCTAAATAGCAGCCAGCCAGGGTTGATGGAAATGGATGAATCAGTCCAAAAACTGGTCAAAGTAGAGGTTCTCCTTCTTCAAATTAAATTATTCATTTATTTAACAAAAATGATAAAGAGGAATAATTGAGCAGCCCTTGCCATTTGTTCATCAAAAGGAGGCTTGACTATTTTCATTTTTCAATGCCAATAATAAAGTGAATTTTTCATATGGAAATTTTGGTAGAGTTGATAAATGTATCTCCATACTTTTTTGAAAAATTATTTTACTAATACTTTTTCACGTGCTTTTTTCCATATATTTTTAATATAAAAAATATTTTTTTATTTCTAAAATATTATTAATTTTTATAACAAAAGCTAGAATTTTATAAAAAAAAAAGATATATGTATTTTTTATATGGAAAATGTATAGTAGAAAATGTATATAAAAAGTATTGGTATGATTGATGTGTTACTTCCCTGTTTCATTTTCATTTCATCCAAAAAATCAAAAAATACATTGATTGTGTGCTTTCTCTGATGTGGATCTATTTATTAGAATTATATATCACTTGATTTACACATTATACACTGATTAACATATATATTCACAAAATTATCATAATTTATGTCAAAAATTATTTAGAAATGGTTGCTTTTTAAGAATCAATCATTTATAAGTTTCAATAACTATATGTGATTGAAAATAAGAATTTCAACAGATGAATTTAGAAAATGAAAGTATCAAAAATTGATCAGTTATATTTATTTCACACAGGGAAAAAAAAAGCATTGAGTACTTAT
This sequence comes from Triadica sebifera, assembly GCA_023653625.1. Lineage (NCBI taxonomy): Eukaryota > Viridiplantae > Streptophyta > Magnoliopsida > Malpighiales > Euphorbiaceae > Triadica > Triadica sebifera. The sequence goes on from CM042906.1 coordinate 17,247,086, forward strand.
TTAAATTTGATTAAAAAACAAAAAAAAAATATATAAATATCCTTTAAGTGGCAAAATGCACAACTACATTATATTTTTCCCAACTTCAACTTAAAATATATTTTTTCGATCACATATGTTGAGTTTCAGATTGTTAATTAATTCTTTTTATTATTAATTAATAGGGAATACTGCTAATGGAAACTCTAAAATTTGGGTGCCTTTCCAATCGAACCTTATTTTTTTCCTTTATAATTCAAACTTTGATATTTACAAGGTTAGCAATTCAATCCTTTTTTTTAATTTTCATTTATTTTTTAAATACTGCTATGATCTGCATTTAAGAGTTCATTCTTTTTTTTAATCTTATATTTTGATTGTTTGATGTGAACATGCTATTAGATAGTGATTACAATTAGATCTCAATCCATAAGGCTCCAACCCCAACCTGTAGCTAAATATATATAATAATTATTTAAAAATAAAAAAAATATTTTTTTGTTTAAAAAATATGTAATTAACATATTAACGAAAACAATAAAAATATTTTTAATATTAAAATAAAGTAACATTTTTAAATAAAATCAAGGATTGGTTCGAAGTGGGGGATCCTATCCTCATATGGTATAAGGATAAAAACTAAAAAATATTTCTTGTCAAGGACGGTTCATATTTTTGAGGTTGGAGATAGGATGAAATCCATCCTGGTGTCACTCTTACTATTGGGATTATATTCTCCTTGATTGTTTTAGTAAAAGAAAAAGAGAAGAACTGGGAAAAATAAAAGAGAAAAGGAGAGAAAATAAAAAATGTTTTCAAATATAACAACTATGAAGATTAAGATAATTATATATGAAGAAAAAAATAATTGAAAATATACCCTAATTTTTCCTTTATAATTAATTATTATGCGCATGAAAAGGAAGTAGGAAGTGGAGATAAAGAAATAAATTGGAATTATATATAAATTGGCGAATGATGTGTTAGGTTAAGTTTGAAGATTAGTTGTGAAAAAGTTAGCGGCAACTTAGAAATTAACAAAAAAAAATCATTATTATATGACATACATATTAAAAAAAGCAAAAGAACATCTAGTTGACATCTATATATATATATATATATATATATATATATATATATATATATATATATATATATATATATATATATATATATATGAAAAGTAGGTTGATAGTAATCTTATTGAAAGGCAAACTATTTTTCTTCTTTCTGTCATATGACAGAATAAATTTTAATGAATTTATAGACCAAAATTCAATGATAAGTTGGATAAGCAAATATGTAATTAATAAGTTAATTAGCTAAGAATACATCTTGTAACATTGCTATTTTGAAATTGTAAGTATTGAGTTTGGAAAAAAAAACACTTTTCAGAAATTTTTTTTATTTTGATTTTAGAAAATTATTTTTGGAAAAAAGTTACTTTATTTTAAATTACATTTAGAAAAAGAGTTTTTTTAAGAAAATATTTTTAATATTTTTGAGTTTTAAAAACAGTTTTTAAAAATAAACCGATAGCCACATGTTTTTCCGACAAATAAATTTTAAAAAAATAGTTTATAAAAAATTAAAAATATTAGTCAATTAAATTAAAAAATTTAAATTTATTTTTTATACTAACAATAATTCTAAAGATTCTGTGGAAAAAAAAGTTTTTTTGCAAAAATTTTATTTTTTAATTTGTTTGAGTTTTGGTGAATAAGACAAATATATATTTTTGCTAAAAGTAAATTTGAAAAAAATAGTTTATAAAAAATTTTAAAAATCAATCAATTAAATTAAAAATTTTTAAACATATTTTTTTGACAATTAATAACAATTTCAAATACCTCATAGATATTTTTTTTCCAAAAGTATATTTGAAAAAAATAATTTTATAAAAAAATTAAAAAATCAAGCAATTAAATAAAAAAATTTTAAAATTTACTTTTTTGACGTTTAAAACAATCTCAAACACCATATATATATATATATATATATTTATTTATGAGAATAAAAAAAGTGCAAAGAGTTCAGCTAATTCTATTTTGTTACTTTTATTTTATCATTTCGATTTCTCAAAACAAAAAAAAATAATAATTTGTTTTTTGATAAAGTGGAAATGGAATAAGAGACACTCACCCTATTATAAAACCATAACAATTTTGTAGAAAAACAAGATTACGCTGATAATAGTTTTAAAGTTGTAATAGTTTAGTATATAGTTTCTTTATAACATTATTTTAATTAATAGTTCAGAAAAAATAGAGATGCAACTATGCAACAATAGTGTTCTGCTATATAAAAGATAAATTAGAAGTTGCGGAAAGGAAACTAAACGATGTCGTTTCTTTTGCCTTCAATCAATTTTCTAACACAGAAAGGTCATATTTGATTTTTTCTTTTCTCATTGTCCTTTCCTTTTCACTCATGTAACCCATTTGTCATCTTCATCATAAATCTGCTGCTACTCCGTCTTCAATACAGATTTCTGGCTACTTTGCTCGCCTGTAGATATGTTGTTCTTCTTCATTATTGTTGTCTTTTTCTCTTCGCTCATGCATCCATCTGTCGTCTTCCACTCGCCTGTAGAGCTATTCCTCTTCTACATTGTTGTTGCCTTTTTTTTCTTCACTCATACATCCAACAGTCGTCTTCCACGTAGATCGTCAACTGAACCTGCATTTTTGTAGCTACTGTGTAGAAGTGCACTGTTCAACCCATATGTTTCTTTTTCCTTTTTACATCTCTGATTTGATTGCTTGATTTTTTTTTTTTTCTAAAGAATTTGCTGATTGAGATTTTAGCATGACTAAGTTGGATATGAAAATTTGTTTCTACCCTATTAGTTTTTTTTTTCCCAAAAAAAGGCTTATTTTATGAGATTAAATTTAGATTTGGATTTCTTCTATTTAGCTCTAAGAGAGAGATTGACAGAGTGAATGAAGTGTTGTTGGAGAGTAAAAATAACTAATAGCAAAGAGAGATTTGATGAATGAAGTGAAAGTATAAACTGAACAACACTTCAATTTTATATTCAAATTCATGCCTACCATTTTGCTGCATGTCTAGGCTTCCTACGTAAATTTTTATTAGTAATTCATGTCTGCTACTTGATTTGGGTTAGAGTTGAATGTGAAGCCAAGACCTGATATAATATGAAAATGAATTATTCTTCTCATTAATACTGTAGTTTACGGGATAGATCTTTTTTTTTCCTTAAAAATTTTGTTTAGTTACCATAGAATTCAGCCGATGATTACAAAAGAATCTCGTGGCTCCATTTTCTATACAAGCATTTTTACAAGTTGCTTCTTATTAATTTATCCATTATTATAACCATTTTTATAAGTTTTTTGGTCTTTTACTTCTTGGTATTATAGTGCAATTTGAAGAAACAAAGACAATTCAACGAAAGGTTAAAAGGAATAAGGCAACAACATTATTAGTGAAATGAGAGCACTGGTTTTGTCTAAATTTAAGCAAAATACGGTAGCAAACCAATAATTAGTTTAACTCAAATTCTTTAGTATATCAGCTTAGGAACCATTCTAATCTTGCATGAAATTGTGTGATATAATTGGATACCGAATTTCTTAAGAAGCTATAGAAAAAAACAATCTTAAGTATTCATTCTCTTTCCTTTTATTTTCCAATCAAATTGGAATTTGGCATGAATGATGCAAATATCAAGCTTGAGAAGAATAGTAACTAGGATAAATTCACAATCACTTTTAACTTTTTCGGTCTCATGTAAGTGCCTTCATTTATTTATTGTTCCTTTCCTAATATATTGTGTTTATTTTTTGCTTTGTATGGTGGCAGTTGGTAAGCTAGACAAACTAAAAATGGAGCAGTGTACGGTTCACTTGAGGAAGAATGGACTGGGATTAGTTGGAGATAGAGGAGCATTCATGTTGCAATTTCACATAATGGGGCACTAAGCGTAACTTTTCACTTGCTTCGATGATACCAATTGTTCTTTCAATTTTATTGTTTTTCATTAGATTTCTACATATGTTCTGTTATAGTAGGATTTTGAATGGTGGAGGGGAGAAAAAGTGTCTAATATCTCTTTATATTTGAATTGTATAGGTAATAGTAAAGATAATAATATTGGAAAAAATCTAAAATTCTCTTAGATTTGTTTATTAAAATTTTTCTTTTAGTTTATTTTGTGTTTTACGGAAATTATATTTTAAAAGTTTCATTTTTCTTTTAGTGTAATGTCTTGAGTGTAATATATTAGAATGTAGGGAAGAATAAGCAATGATTCAAAATAGTCAGGAATTTTTAACAGATGATACATATTGCAGAAAAAATTGAAGCATCAATGCTTCCTTCTGGGTTATGCAATAAAATGCAGTACTTTGATATAGAATCTGCCACCAAATTGAAGCAAACCAACATAAGAACAACTAGAAATGACACATAAATGACATTTAGATAAAATAAGCTCAGACTAAAAATATATACTTTGGAATTATTCCATGTGGGTTTTCCCAACTCTACTGAATATGAATCTTGCCCTATAATTCAGAATAGATATTATCCCAGAAAATTAAAAATAAAAAAATGAAATTGTTGTAATCGTTTAGTGAGTCAACCCAATTCGTGAAGTTGTTATCTCTTTTGATTTTTAATTTATGATCTTTTTTTTAGCATAGAGGTATTATCTCATGTCCAATAAGTTGTGCAACTGATGTGTTCATGATTCAATCCCATATCCTTTGCTATGCAATTACTTATACAATAAAGTATTTTTTTTAGTCATTGGCATTGGGCATACCAATTTTAGTTCATTTTGGTTTAATGGATTTATCTTTGATTAGAGAATTTTCTCATCGACATAGAAGGCCCTATCTCTAAAATCCCTCACAACATTTTTATAGTTCAGGTTTGCTTTTGATCCCTTAGGTTGTTTCTTAAATGCATCTCTCAATTTACAGGTTTCCATTAGACGAGTGGGTGGGATGAGGTTTTTAATAGGTGTAAACATATTTGGTTCCTTTATGGTATAAGTACATTTTTATTTGTCATTCACCTTGTGACCCCCATATGTTTATTAAAATGCTTGAACAAGTGACTCTCAAATTATAGTTTAGCTACTTGCTCTATCACTTCTGTCGGATTTGATGTGATTCTTATGAAGGTCCTATATTTGATTTAGAAACAATGCAAACTCATAAGATAATTACTTCCCTTAGATATTTTTGGGTTTCGTTTATTTTGTTGCCAATATTAGATTGATATGATAATAAAAATGATAAAAATATCATTCTCATTTCTCTGGAAGTGAACAACAGGGCATATCATGACTTTACAACCAATAGAGATGACAACCCTTGTGTGACTATGGAGAGTTGTAAACGTCTTTTCAAATATTAGTCATGCTTGTGCATAATCTTGTCTTTGTCTTAAAGAAAATATAGCTGCAGTATGAGATTTTAGTCCGATTTATGTGGTTCAGTTGCTGGAATGCTACCGAAAGCTTTTATGTGCATCTATATGTCATATTCTATTGATTTTATATTACTGTTTTTTTTTTCCCATCCTTTACCTTTGTTTTTTTGAAGTTGCAACTTATTATTCTATTTGTTTATATGTTGTATATTTTAAACTTTACCTTTTTTGACTCTTTGATCATGTCAAGTTATATAAATTTTAAGAATGGTTTTGGCTAATGGTACACACAAAAGGTAAAATTGCAATTTTATTCACATATTTTTCTAAAGTTAATCATTTTTATTCATATTGATTTTTTGTGTTGACAGAGTCAATAGTCCAAGAGAACTCCGAAAAGCATTAGTGTAGCATTACAACAAAACTACCCATGAACTTAAAAGACCACTGTAATTCTTGGACAATATATTCTCATATTTGCTGTCAATTTTGACATTTTTATTTGATTAGTTATTGGTTTCTATTTTTAGGATATCAAAACTATAGTGAACTTAGGTGTTGCTCAATGATCTTTGTTTGGAACAAAAAAAATGCCAATAAGATATATTTTTATGATGATGTTAGCAATTTCAGTACTTTAGAATTCCTATCATTTTGTTACAATCTCTTTCTCTCTTTTTTTTTTTTTAACTTATATTTCTTATGAGGGTGAATTATATATACTACTCATTTTAAAATTTCATATTATTTACTTTATTTATTAATAAATTTTTCTCTCCACGCAATGCGATGACTACCTATTAGTGTATATATATATATATATAAATATATCAAAGCATTTGTGGGTTGGATCTAAAACTGAAACCAATTTTTAAAAACTAAATAAATCTAGTTTTGTATTAGAATGATTGAACTAGATGTAAAATCAAAATTTTACAGTTGATTCAGCTCGTTTTATCGATTTTAGAAATAAAATTAATTAATTACTATAAATTGTGATTAATTAATATAATTTTATTAATTATTATAAATTATAATCAATTACCATAAATCAAAAATAATTATCTTAAATTTATCCATTATTATAAAATAAAATTACTTACCATAATTTTATCAACTAATATAAATTAAATCAATTGACATAAATCAAGATAGATTATCATAAATTTTTATCAACTACCATAAATTAAAATTAATTATTATAAATTAAAATTTGATTTAAAAATTAATCATAGAGATTGGTTTATTACATAAAGACAATGACAATATATAAAAGGAAAACTGCAGTAATTAATTATATTGAGTTAATTATATTATCTTTTTTTTTTGAACGGCAATAATTACCTTAATACCAACCCTTTGTTTTGCATGATATCTAAATTGCCTTCATTAATTCTCAGTGATTATTAAATGTATTAATTATTTAATAATTAAAGTAGAAAAGTCAGAATAATAGTAATATATAAGAAATAAGTAACATATAAGAACTTCAATCGAATCGGTATAATTAGTTTTTCAACATTATAACTGAATCAAATAAATTGAAATTAAGTATATAATTGAACAAAATAAATTGAAAATAAAATAAATTAAACTACATAAACCGAATTCATTTCGGTTTGATTCAATTTTTAGTTTCAGTTTTGTTTTGTATGCCCTAATATTGATGCATAAACATAACACTGACAAGTAATATTTTAAAAATCGAACCAAATATTGAACTAGATTGTCAATTGCATCACAATTGGACTGGTTTGCCCATATTATTGGCTTTTTAATTTAAATAATTATTTGTAAAAAGTTTAAGAATATAATATGATCATCACTATATAAAAAGTAAAAGATATATTCAAAAAAAACTTGTTTATCATAAAATATTAATCTAAAAGCATTAATTTCAAGGTATTCATTATTCATAATAAAGCTTACTTGTTCAATGTAATATAAATAATAAGTAAATCAAATCAAATTTGTAAAATGTAAAAAATTTAAGTTACAATAACTAAATATAAGTTGCAAATATCCAAATAAATTCATTCAGGATAATAGAGGATTGAATTCATTTTCATAGTAGACATCAACATCATCAGTTATTTTATTCTTTCTTCTTCTTCTTCTTCTTCTTCTTCTTCTTCTCCTCCTCCTCCTTGAGATTCAATTATATTAAAATTATGCTCCTCAAGATCTAAAAAACGTAAAATAAAAATATAATTCATACAACTTTCAATCTTCTAAACTTAGTTCATAATGCATAAATCAAATGAAACTAATATGAACTTAAGAAACTATATAAAAAAAAAAACAAATATTGCACACTTGACTCTCCAATATCTTTTGGATGTTCTTTTTACATTATACTTTCAAGCTCATCATAGTCAAGCTCTCCTTCATTTTTTTTTCTACAATCCAAAACTCTATTCAATCTTTGATTTTACTAAAACCCACTTTTTTAGAACTCTTCACCGAAGTTGGTAGTTCCAAATACATATTATGGAGAGAAACTCACCTCATATCTAAAGCCTTACAAATAGACAACTACACAAATTTAGGAACATTAGAACTAAACCATACATCAGATTTATGAATATTTACTTTTCATCCAAACAAATTTTGTAACGTCAGTTAACTTAGACTCTGGATAACGATGTATCTTAGGGTCATGATTAAAATTATCAGAATCCAAATTCTGGTAAAAAAATAATAAAAAATATTTTTGAATAGATAATAAGATATGGATATGTTTTATGAAAGAAATAAAAAGATTGGATAAGTTTAAAAAAGAAAGAGAAAGAAACCAATGACCTATGTGATAATTTGGCAAAAACAAAAAAGGGATTTAAATAGATATTTGGAATGTAGAGTATAAGCTATCTCATTCTCCTTCTTCCTACATTTTTCAACAACACTAGGGTGTTCTTCCACCCCAAAAACGTGACTTCCTCCTCTTTCTTCATTTTCTTTGTAACATCCTCAATCACCTCCACATGCTTCTCATTTGAATATATTTATTTTGCATAGAATTCACTTAAACACATGCATAATATGCATTTTTTTTAATAAATTTATGACATAAACTTAGTTTATTTTCAAGTATCACTACAAGAATTAAATGATTTAACGACGCAAAAAATGCGTAGCCAAATAAGACATGGCGTCTCTAAAAAATTTTAGCGACGCAATTGAGACGCCCTAGCAGCGTCTCTAAAAGTCTCGTCGCTAATATTATTTAGCGACGCCAAAAAAAGTCGCGTCGCTAACTAGCGACTCCAGCTGTGGTGTCACTAAATAGCGACTCAGTTTATGCGTCGCTAATTAAAAAAAGACGTCGCAAAATAAGCGACAAGAAATAATGAGGCGACGACATTAATGACTATTTTAACGACGAAAAGAGATGACGCTAATTAGTGACGCTTCTAGGTGTAGCTAAAATGGCGATTTTTAATTTTTTAAATTAAATTAGATTAATTATTATTTAGTGACACTGTTTGGCGTCGCTAAATTTTAAATTTTTTTCAAATAATTTCAAAAAATTGCTTTGTTATAATAATCATATATTTGGAAAAATACACCATGAAAATAATTAAATTCACAAAAAAAATGATAAATATGAGAAAGAATGTTTGCTGCATTATAATACAAATAGAAACAATAAGACAAAGAATGACTATTGCATTATAATACAAATAGAAATTAATTCAATAAATTACAAAATATGAACTCAACTAACCCACCATAAAAAAAAAAATTCCAGCTCCTAGATTTATGATGATATTGAAATGTGTTTTCACATCATCCCAAGCTCTCAAGATCAGCAAAATGGAAACAAAATACTAATATTCATATATGAAAAACTTGATATGAGTATTCCTTTTCAATTGATGGTCTCAACTTGTCTTTGCAGTTCTCGAACCCATAATTTGGCTCTAATGAATGTATCCTGTAGAACATCAATATTGATTTTTAATAAGGTTCTAATTTATAAACATAGAAATAAATAGACCAAACATTATATGAATGATGAATTACCTTAAGTAACAAATTTACCAAATATATTTAATTAGTTAAGTCAAAATCGAACCAACTAGTAAAAGATACCGAAATGAGTATATGACACCAATGTGCACTTTAAGACAATGACTGCACATTACAAAACTCAATAAAATAAATCCAATAGTATTGGTAGTTAGAGACAAAAATATGTACTTTTCTTTGTTTATATTTATTTCAAGTATAAGAAATTAGAATATCAACAACAAAAAAACTTGCCCATAAAACTAACCCTTTAGACATCAATGTCATGGTTTAGCACTAAACTAGATAAATAAGTGGCATTGCTAGTGTATGACCAAGCACACAAAATTTTGAGTCTTCAAGCCTCGATAGAAGAGGATCTTATCCCATCTTCCCCAATTCAATTCAAAAGAAATTTTGAGTCTCCAAATAATATGAAAGTACATAATACTCTCACAATCCAAGCACACAAACAGATCAAACTAGTGTATGACCTAATCCTTTACATCCCTGCTATCAATTATATTCAAATAGCAGCAATATCATGCATCATCCAGCTAAATATGTTTGAAGTACTCAATCCAAATTTGTAACAATGATCTCTATGAATTAAAAATTAAAACTGACTGATATGAAACATATAAATTAAAATTTAAAAACTGTATTGAAACTTATAAATATAAGTTAAAACATACAAGAAAAGCAGCATTACTTTCTCTTCCATAAACTAAGTTTTATATATATATATATATATATATATATATATATATATATATATATATATATATATATATATATAAGTATCTGACTCTATTTAATCATCAGAATATATATAGGGTTTATTTGTTGAGAGAAAAATTAGGGTTTAAGGTTATATAATAAAATTTTACTTTTAAACTTATATAATAAAATATTTTAATTTAAATTAAAATTTTCTTAAACTGGAAAAAGAAATTAAGGAATTTTGAAAATATTTTAATTTTCCTCGAGGGGTTTGTATTTGCTTGTAAATTTTGAAAAATAAATCACAAATATGGACAAATTACAGTTAAGTCATCACTGCAGGCCATATATATTATTTATTGGACAATAATATTGTAAATTGACTTAGTTGGGCAATTAACTTTTCTGTAAAAGTCAACCATCAATTATTTCTGAGGAACATAAATGTCTTAAATGATCTGAAAGAAAGTTATACATATAAAGAAAAAATAAATAGTGAATGCCAAAATAAAACGCAGAAATTATAATGACATATATATGTTTCTCTGTTTTTTCTCTTCCAAATAGAATTGCTTTGTTCATTTATCTTTGATGGAACAGTAATTCCAACTTTGGCTTAATTTACAATGGATGTAAAGGAAATAGGATACTAATGAATTCAAGTGCTTAATTTTCCACTAATAAATATCAATATACAAATACAAACAAAGCAGTTTCTTTTGTAGTCATTCACGATGGTTCTAGCCAAATCAACAAATAGAATAATAAAAAAGCTATAAAAAGAGAAAAGCAACACAAGAAAATGAAAATTTTAAGGTAGAACTTAATTTGCGATAAGCAGATTCAACTTTCCTAAATTAGGATGCATCATTCTTTTAGGATTCAAGCATTTGCAAACTTCTCCTGTACACAGTAGATACTCATCACACATCATCATTGCAAGCTGATTAAATAAAAGATATAAGTATGACGTGCTAATAGCTAATCCATGATTTTAGTACAAAATTTATTTCATCATCAACCTAACAGCTAACATACATTATTTTTATGATAATAAGAAAAGCAAGAAAACTCACGAAAATTCCTGAAATGCATAAACCACAAAATTGATTTTGGGGATAACAACTGACAATCTCTCAAAAAGTATAGAAACTTTGATTTTCTCAAATTTAATGTAAAATCCTCGCGACGTCAAAAGAGGATGAGTCACTCCCATTAACAATCTCCACATTCTAGATCTACAGAAAGAAATGCAGATTTCACTGGACAATAAAATAACTATCAAAGGAAGTATGCATAAATATTAGAGAGATTGTACCAAATTTATTTCTGCAGAACATTGATGCCACTAGTTGTGAATACTGAAAAAGCCCTTCTTAAACCATAAAATGAACTATCAGCTACAAGATTAAGAAGAGAGTGAAAATTAAGAACTGGAAAGTGAAAACACATTAGCTATCCAGGCAAGTGAAGTGTCCAAAGAGGTGAAACAAAGAAGAAAGAAGAGAGGAATAATGCGACAGTAGAAAAGAGGAGATGGAGAAGGTTTAGATAGCTAGGGTTCCCTTACAAAGTATATCTTTCTAAAACTACATCGTTTGGACATGTTTGTATTTTTATTCTATTAATAGTGTCGCTTTTGAACTCCTGAAATGATTTTGACTTTTGAAACTTTGTTTAGCGACGCAAATCCTGCGTCGCTATATGTGGCAACCACGTGCTCTAACTTTACCGACGCATAACTAAATCGTATCTAATTAGTGACTCTAACCATATCGCAATGACGTCGCTAAATATACTGCCAATTTTTACGATGTTATTTAGTGACGCCCCCATTGCGTCGCTAAGTTAATCTATCGTCATGCATCGCTAATTGCGTCACTAAAGTTCCATTACATTTTTGAGTCGCCATTGCGTCAGGTGCATCGCTAAAGTGTCGCAATTTAGCGATGCAAAATACAACGTCGCTAATTGGCGTTGCAAATCTGTCTTTTTCTTGTAGTGTATTTTACAATTGTACCAAGTTGCACGTATCTATTTTATAATTTAGATAAGGATGACATAAATTCGAAAATAAAGTGAATAAAGAGACTATATTAAATTAACAACAATTTAACATAATTAATTTAATTAAATTGAAGTATATGATTAAATTATATTTTTGCATTGGTTAGTAAAATTAGATAATATATATGTATGTGTATATGTATATATGTATGTATGTATGTATGATAATAATAATAATAATAATAATAATAATAATAATAATAATAATAAAATTAAAGAAATTAAAGATTGAATAGACAAAAGGATGAGGGTGATGGACATATCATTAGCCTTAAATTTGTTTCTTTCCCATTTTTCTACAACCGACACTTATTTCTTCTTCTTTTTCTTCTTCTTCTTTCGTTCATTTCTTCAATTTATTTTCAAAGTTTTAGCCATAAATTAAGCAAATTAATCATTGATGAGTTGGTTATTCTTTCTTTTGTTGCAAACATTGAATTAAAGGTTGATAGATTATGGTTTTATAGTGTATAAGCAACTAAATCAAATGTCTAAATTTTATTTTCATAGCAGAATATTATAACTTAATTTTTATGGTCTTAAAGGAATAATTTGGGAAAGTTCTAAACATGAAACTTGTAGTTATGTCTTGTACATGTGTCTTTAAAATAGTTATGCAATATTTGATATATATAAAGAGAAATCGTCATTTTACTAAAAATAGTTCTAGTTTGATTTTCAGCAAACTATACTACAATTTTTGTCTATTTTGACCATCTTAGAGATCTAACTTTATGAAACATAAAGTATAAAAGTTGTATATTTATATGTTCTATATATGTTTGTAAATTTTTGTAGTAAAATTAATTATATATAAGGAGATATAGGTAAAATAATCATAATTGTTCCTTTAATTAGAGGTATTCCATTTGTATCTTTGCAGCTCTAGAAAGTTTATCCTAATTTTTTAGCTATTTAAATGCATAACTAACAAAAGTAGAAAACATGAAAGTAGTAGGGTTTATTTAACTAATTTTTAGTGAAAGTATTACCTTAATATGTTGTGTATTTGGGAAGTTATGATATTAATAAAAAAACTGGTTTGGATGTCACCTCTATATATGATCAATCATATATTTCTTATTGTTTAGGCATAATTTGAAATTACTATAAGCATAAAAAATGTTTATTTATGTCTTGCCTAAGTGTCTAAATTTTTTTGTAATAATTAAAAATAGACATTATAAGATATGAATTATTAAATTTAGTATTTTAAAACTGTTTAAGGATAGAAAATATGACATATTTTGAAATTTCACTAAAAATAATATGATGCTGCAAAAATTCTGAAATTCGAATATGTTATAACTTTATATGTTATTTTTAATTGGAATTTAGAATCACATAAATTGGATAAGTATAAAAATATTATAGGCTGATCTGTCTGAAAAGGTCACACTGCTATATAGAAAAATATTAGTTATTTGCTTATATCATATTAAGATTAAATTTTTCTAGTTATGTATTGATCAATTATAATTCCAAATATACTCAAAACAAGTTGGTGAAACACAAGAAGGAAGTGAACAATAAGTTAAATTTTGGATATTAAAGAAAAATGTGAATATAATTATCAAATGATTTTTTAGTACATATAAATATTTTTTGCTATGTGAATTGTTCGATTGTCATGATTTGATTCTGATATGAGATGGTGATGAATAAATTATATATATGATTGTGATACATGTACTTGATTTTCTTATAAAAAATTATGGATGAATAATTGGTTACAAATGCATATATATATGAACTTAAAAGACGTTGTGACTAGTTAAATGATATTGTAAAACAAAAAAAAAAGAGGCCTTAGACAAATTATCAAATGCAAACGAATAAAAAAAGTATAGGCCAATAAATAATTAAGCTAGCTAGCAAATATAAATATTCACATGACAACTATTTACATAGAAATTTGGGACAATGTCTGCTTAGCTTAGTCACAACAATAAGCAATGAACAAGCATAAGATAAGTAAAGAGCAATGATTGTATCCTTTAATTTTACTTGTATCTAAATGATATTAGTGAATTAAATGGAATACATAGTATGTGTTGTGTATATTTATGATTTGTTATTAAAAAAAATTGTTTGGTACTTTAGAGCTCATTTGATGATTATTATCACTTAGTCTCAACTCACTAAATTGCATTATTTTTTAGGTAGAAAACAGTAGATAAATCATTTTGAAGTTCAAATAGAAACTATAGGACAAAGGTCGCCGGTTGAGTCTTCTCACCCTTTCTCCTTACATCCCTCATGCGCATAAACCAATATCATCTATAATTTGGGCATATATGTTTGCACATATATTGTTACTCAGAGATGCTACTAAGATGTGTAAACGGATACAACTTGTAAACCTTTAGACATAAAGTTTAAGTTTCAATGTATGTGATAAATTATTATGTGGTGAAAACCTCAATATTGATTTACATATTTGTTGAATGACACTATAGGATGTGATAATAAAAAAAATTATATCAATATAAATAGGTTCTTATGTCTTATAAAATGTGCCATATGTGATATCAAAATTTATAATGCATAAGGTTTTACATTTTTGGTATCAGAGCATGGATAGGTTCCATGGGAATATGCATATTCATAAGAGCATAATAACATATGCATCACATGTGTTGAACATTGTCAAGTGACATAATTCTATTTGTTTTAGGGCTATAATAAAGCATAAACCATCAAGGAGAGAGAGATCGACTGATATGCAATCACATGAGGCATCATATCATCCTATGAGAGATCCACCTGCACCTGGAGCTAGAAAGATGTTATGCTAAGCTAAGAAAACAAGGGGCAATTGATTTCTATGGCACGACTAACCTAGTAAAAACATAGATATGGCTCAAAAGGACACAAAGGGTATTAAATATGATAGGGTGTACTCCAAATGAAAATTTTAATTATGTAACGTCTTTGCTTCAAAGTGATGCTTATGAATTATGAATGACAGTCTTAGGTAGTAATACACAATCTCCAATTTTGATTTGGAATGATTTCCTTCAAAAGTTTCAGAATAACTATATGCCTAAGGTATACAAGGATGAAAAGAGAAAATAATTCATGAATCTAAAGCATGGAAACATGTTTGTTACTAAATATGAGGTGCAATTTAATAAGTTTTTCCACTGTGCCATATTTTTGGTCTCCACTGAAAGAGATAAATGTAGAAAGTTTGAGGAATGCCTCAGATATGATATCATGAAAAGAATCACAACCACTGATCTAGACGGCTATACAAGACTCATAACTGCAACAGTTAGAGCAAAAAGTTTAATGAAAGAAATTGCAAAACAAGCAAAAAGGTCAACATGAGATTTTATTGGAGAGTTTAGTAAAGGATATGGAATGAAAGCTAGAGACATGTCAACACAATTTGGCAATAGAAGTGGTTATTCCATTTTTAGTGGTCGTGGTACAACCTTTTTTTTATCCAGACATATGATAGAGCCAGTGTGTGGATTAGAGGCCTATTTGTACCCATTGTGGTCAACAACATGTATGTTAATGCAGAAAGCTCATAACAACTAGTTATTTTTATGGATCATTAGACCACATGCATGGAGACTGTCCAAAAAGAGCTAGATTAGTAGAGACTAACAGCGGTAAAAAGGTATCAGCAACTACAATTAAGGCACCTAGGGTTACCAATATTAGTGGGACATAGGGGAAAGTAAAGCTAGAGGTAGGACTAACACAATAGGTAGAGTAGTAACCAAATATGAAGGTCAGAGTTCCATACCTCCTACATAGGCCAGGGTCTTTGCCAAGACTAAGCAGGAGGCAATTGATGCTCCTAAAGTAGTTATTGGTAATATTTATATTTATGATATATATACTTGCATTTACATTGATTGACCTAGGTTCCACACATTCATTTATTTCATTACATATTATATCCAAATTGCATCAAAAGCATGAGCCTTTTGGATTTAATATAAATGTGAGTACTCCACTAGGAGTAGTAGTAGTTGTGAATAATATATGTCGTGATTGTTCGATATGCATTGATAAAGTTAAACTGAAAGCTGATTTGATCTTATTGTTGCTACATGAATTTAATGTAATATTGGAAATGGATTGGTTAACTAAGCATAATGCAATAGTGAATTGTTTTACTGAAGAAGTAATTTTGGATTTTCCAAACCAACCAAGGGTTGTGTTTCTAAGCAAAAGAAAACTTGTGCCTACATATTTAGTCTCAATAGTAAAAGCATTTTGAATGGTCAAATGAGGGCATGAGACATACTTGGCTTGTGTGACTAATACTAGAACCACTAATAGTCTTTTTAAAAATATACTAGTGGTGAGAGAATTTTCTTATATATTCCTAGATGACCTACCTGGTTTACCACCTGATAGAGAGATGAAATTCACTATTAAACTAGTACTAGGGATAACACCAATATCAGTGTAACCCTACAAAATAGCCCCAGTTGATTTGAAAAAAATTAAAGATTCAATTGTTTGATAAAAGGGTATATCATACCTAGTGTATCACCGTAGGGAGGCTTGGTATTATTTGTTAAAAAAAAAAAGATAGGACCATAAGATTGTGCATTGACTATAGGCAACTAAACAAAGTAGCAATTAAGAATAAATTCATGTTGCCCATAATAGATTATTTATTTGATCAGTTGTATGGAGCCCAAATATTTTCCAAGATTAATTTAAATCAGGCTATTACCAGTTAAAGGTAGCAGAAACAGATTATTTTGAATACTACCTTTCGAACCAAGTACGGAATTATAAATTATTAGTGATGTCATTTGGGTTGACTAATGATCTAGCCACATTTATAGCAATAGTGAATAAAATATTTCAATAGTACTTGGACAAGTTTGTGATAGTATTTATTAATGACATATTGGTGTACTCAAAAGATAAAGAAGAATATGAACAACATTTAAAATTTGTGTTGCAAACTTTAAAGGAGAAATAATTTGCATAAATATGAGTTTTGGTTAGATCATATAGTGTTCCTTGGGAATGTGGTATCAGGCAGAGGTATGGAGGTAGATCCAAAGAAAATAAAGGTCATAACAAATTGGAAAACCCCTAAAAATATTGCAAAAGTACTTAGTTTTCTGGATTTGGCCAGTTACTATGGTAAATTTATTGATAGATTCTTATTGATTACCAACCCTTTGACTAAATTGCTAAGAAAGAATGACTATTTCAAATGGACTCCAGAATGTCAAAAGAGTTTTGATGAACTAAAACACAGGTTAATCTCAGCACTAGTGTTAACTATCCATACAAGTACAAGTGGATTTACAGTATATAGTGATATTTCTCACTAAAGCTTGAGGTGTGTATTAATATAACATAGTAAGGTAATAGCTTATGCATCCAGATAGTTAATACCGCATCAGATGTCATATCCAATGCATGACTTAGAATTGGATGCAGTTATGTTTACATTGAAAGTTTGGAATCATTATTTGTATGGCGAGACATTTCAAATCTTTACAGATCATAAGAGCTTAAGTCATTCATTGACACATAAAGAGTTAAATATGAGACAGATAAGAAGGTTAGAAATATTAAGAGATTATGAATGCACAATTGATATCATACCGGAAAAGTCAATGTAGTAGCATATGCATTGAATGGGAAGTCTAGTAGCAGTATAGTTCACTTGCAAACATCATCATTTCTATATTTGATTCAATTTCTTTAGCTATGTATTGATCAATTACAATTCCAAATAGGCTCAAAATCAGTTGGTGACACACAAGAAAGAAGTGAACAATAAGTTAAAATTTGGATATTAAAGAAAAATGTGAGTATAATTATCAAATGATATATTTAGTGCATATAAATATTGTTTGCTATGTGAATTATTTGATTGTCATGATTTGATTCTGATATGAGATGGTGATGAATAAATTATATACATGATTGTGATACATGTACTTGATTTTCTTATGAAAAATTATGGATGAATGATTGGTTACAAACGCATATGCATATGGACTTAAAAGATATTGTGATTAGTTAATCGATATTGTAAAGCAAAAGAAGAGGCTTATGACCCAAACAAATGATCAAATGCAAATGAAGAACAAAAGCATAGGTCTATGGCCTAATAAATGTGCAAATATGCAAATTAAACAAATAATAATCAAGCTAGCTAGAAATACAAATGTTCACATAGAAACCCGAGATAATGTTTGTTTAGCCTGGTCACAACAATAAGAAATGAACAAGCATAAGCATAAGTAAAGAGCAATGATTGTATGCTTTAATTTTACTTGTATCTAAATGATATTGATGAATTAAATGGAATACATAGTATGTATTGTGTGCATTTGTGATTTATTATTAAAAAATTGCTTGGTACTTTAGAACTCATTTAATAATTATTTTCACTGAATAACAACTTACCAAATTACATCATTTTTAGTAGAGAATAGTAGATAGCTCAGTTTGAAGTTCATATAGAAGCTACGGAACAAAGGTCATCGACCAAGTCTTTTCACTCTCTCTCCTTGCATCCCTCATAAGCATAAAACAATATCATCTATAATTTGTGCATATATGTTTGTACATGTATTGTTACTCAGAGTTGGAACAAAGATGTGTAAACAGATACAACTCATAAACCTTTAGGCGTAAAATTTAAGTTTCAATGTATGTAAAATTTTATTTTTTGGTGAAAGCCTCGATATTGATTTACATATTTACTGAATGACACTATGGGATGTGATAATAAAAAAAATCTATCAATGTAAACATATTCTTATATCTTTTTAATGTGCCATATGTGACAACTTGATATAAGGATATGTGATATCTAAAGGTATAAGGTATAGGGTATTACACTATTTTTCTTCTTTCATTCTAAAATCCTAAATCATTATAAAATATAAGAGAAATTCATCCTCATAGCTGGATTTTGAAAGAAAACAAAGGAAAAACACCCATTTGAGCTAGAAGGAACCATTTTTTTTAGAGAAGAGGAAGGGAAAATAGTTGGAAAATACCACACCCACGTCTTTCTAAGAAGAAGAATGGTAAGTAAAGCCTTTTCTCTTCTCTTTTTCTTTCATTTTTTTTTACCATTTTTAAGTTTGGTAGAGACTTATTTGAAATGGATAAAGTTCTATATCAAACTAGGGTTTTTAATAGGTAAAACTCTTCATTTAAACACTTAGAGTGATAAAAATTAGAGTTTGACATAGATTAAGGAATAAAGTGGTAGTTTGATAGTTAAAGTTGTGATTTTAGCCCTAAGAGTGAATTTATACTTGGATATATGTCATATATGGGTTAAAAGAGACATTTTCATATCTTGGTAGGTGATAGAAAAGATGGTGATATTCTCCAAGAAGGAGATTGAGCTAAAAGTCAAGCTAATAGGTTAGTACATATTGTCCTACAAACTCTCATTCAAGTCATTTTTGTATGTGAAATGTGTTTTATACCCTTGATATGGTTATCTATGTGAGGGATGTTTAAATATTGAAAAATGATGTACTATATGCTTATCGGCATGTCCAAAGCTATGATATGGTAATATATGGACTTTGGCATGGAATTGGTATTAATGTGTTTATTGCATGTTGATAGGAGTATTAGCTCTGGCTAACTTAGTGACATGCATGATATTATCTATTTTGAAGGTAAAAATCAGGGTTTAGTATGAAAAAATGACATGAAAATGACATGAAAATAGCATGAAAATGCAGGGGAATTCAAAGAAAGGCCCTACAGTAGACGTGACTTGCATGTCGCGTGGTGACACTACCTAATGTAGTTAGCGTTGTGGGTGCAACGAAGGTGAGAATTGGGCTCCTATTGTGGGCTTGATAAGGGTTATCAAGGACACAATACCTTGTCACGCTTATGAAACTAGCCCAATTAGACTTTTATCATAGCGTAAAAGTTTGTAGGCGTGACTAGGCCTCACGCGCAAAAAGTGTTTTTTCCCTTTATATGATTGAAATGACTCCTAAACACATGCAAATTAACTTCTACTGAATGTACAAGGTTTATATGAATTAAAAAGATATATTTGGAAGGAGACACACATCTTTAAATGGATGCATATGTATGTGATACATCATGAACATGTAAAGCCAAGAGGAAAGTAAAGGTAAGGAACATATGCATGATATGTAAACCGAAAACAATATGAATGTGATAAGTTGAGACATTATATGATCATATATGACTTAATATCATGAATATACATAACTAAAAGCATATTGTGATCTTGATGTGATGGATATGCTTATGATGTGATAGACAAGTGATAAATGATATAAGCTCATTTCTCTAACCTAGGACTAGAAATAAAATAAATAAAATGTCATTAAAGAGGTGAACGGTACTGTAAAGATTGAATTGTATACTCAGTCAGGCTGACTTAAGCTCGAGTGAGAGAACTTCTAACTTGAGAAGTTTGAATGAGCACACACAAATACATCAAATTGATTTAAATACTCAGTCAAAGTAGTTTAAGCTCAGGTGAGAGTGTTATTAACTTTAGAAACTTGAACGATCACACATATAATTAGTCAGCAAGGTAGTTTAAGCTGGGGTAAGAATGCCTCTACTTCATAACCCACATTTGAATAGTCCTACTTAAAGTTTTGGGTGAAAAGAAAGGATGTGGTAAATTGGATATATAGATTTTATTGAAATGAATAAATTATTGCTATGGTGATGTACATATTGAATATGGCAATGATAGTTGATTTAAGAATGTATGTTAAGGTGTAATCAAGATATGAAATGTTACATATTAATGTGATAAGCTAGTGTTGCCATGATTGATTATATTTAAGCATGATCATGAAGAAGAATGTACATAAACGAAACTGTGTTACACCATTACTTGAATGAATGTCATTTTGTATGTTTGACGAGTATCAATCATAAAGGAGCAAAAAAAGGGCACGTTCCTTGTTTGTTATCATGCATTAAATATGGAAATAAATGAATTAGCATGTGATATGAAATGACACAAATGTGGCATGACATACATAAAGTATTATTAATAAAAGTCAATGTTGACTAGGATATATGTATAACTATTATATAAACATGGAAAGGTGTGTAACATTGCTAAGGCAAATCGTAGAAATGTACTTGTTGCATATAAGAATACCGTAGTGATATTACGTAAGTGGAATAATAAACCAGAGATTGAATGACACATGGATATAGATAAATTTATTTACTCATAAATGATTATACTAGGAACTAAATATGCCTACACACATATATGAGCATGATATAGATCAAGCAATTCTTGGAATAGATGTCATACATGCAACATATCATATGTGTGATGATTAGGTTTGTATGCACATATGTAGCACTAAGCACTAATTTTTTAACATGTGAGTATTTTCTCACACATAAATATGGCGATACAGAAGGCCAAAAGAAAAAAAGGGCAAGTCCGACAATAGTCATATGGATAAGCAGACATTTTGGGGTGATATCATGCATTAAGATATTTTTTCTTTTATATTATGTATTTCATTGGACAAAAAGGATTGTAAGATTTATATCATTTGAGTTGAATAAATTCACTTTAAATATGTATCGCATAATGTAATGTTTTACATATTTTTCATGAAGATTTTAAAAACAATCATTATGGTCATGATGCATCAAATTTTATCGAATTTTAACACATGACATTGTAACATTCGCTTATATAGTGGAATTTAGTCTTATTATATAATAGAGTGTTACATTTAGTAGTATCAAAGCTTACATTTAGGTATTTCTGGACCTAAGTGGGTTAAATATTATCATGCATATGTTTTAAATCCTGCAAGACTCTAGCAAATGCTCTTCTCTATCAAAGGTAAGTATCATGCGACATAAAGCTATAAAGTTTATGTGGAAGTAGGCTGAGAGTAACAGTTTAGTTGATTATGAGATATAGAATCAGTTGAATTAGGCTAGTACTAATGAGTATATTTATATACCTTTTCAACGATATTGTCATTGTGGGACCAATATGGCAGCCTTAGTTGCCCTTCATGTAAGAGACAATTGATCTTTTTAGAGTATGAGCCCATGATTTTTCTCAGGCCAAAGTATGAAAGTTATGAAAGAACGAAACACTCAAGTTTTAAAGGCTATAGAATGACATTTCGGTTACCGTTGAATATGAGTGAGAAAGAGTTGAACAAGTATTTTAGTAATTCCAATACTCATCGAAATGGAAGTGTGATTGTATAGTTTCTTCACCATAGAGATATGTTAATGAATTTCAAATGATCACTCCATCTTTATGGGAGATTTGTCAATCAAGTTGCATAATAAATATGAGTTGTAAGACTTAAGTTGTGTATGACTCATATATATAGTAAGTTGATAGATGCTAGAGCGGAATGAAGCGTTAGTGAGTAGCGACAATATTTGTTTTGGGGGAGTTACAGTTTAAGTGGCTAGGGGTGCAGAGGCAATGCCCAGTGATACATACATGGGTAATTCTCTAAAATAGTATTGTACAACTTATATATATCATATGTATTATAATCCAAAATCTTACAAATTAATAATAAAAACTTAGGCATTTTGCTTTTGAAGATGTAGGCATATTATCAAATCTCATAAAATCTCTATCTTCTCTTTTTTTTTTTAATTTTCTTTGTTGCGGTTTCATTATTTCTCAACTTACATTGACTACAAGAAGTGGAAGAACTTAGAATTTACAACATAGAAGTATATCAGGGTTGACATCAAAGCTGAGATTTGTCAGGTTCAATAGGTATATTATAGATATTAGAGATGATGAAATGTATGATGTACGCTCACTAATTAGAGTCTAGTTAGAATAAGTATGTGATATACATAGAAACCATATGATATATATTAGATATTAAAATAAATTAAATTGATTGATATGATAAATTTGATTAAATTAGACCATATAATTAAATTGTACTTTTGGTAAAAATTAAGAGAACTAAATATAAGCAAATATATGAAAATAATAATAAAAAAGTAAAAGTAAAAAAAAAAAAACAAAGCTTAAGTCTGTAAATAAAAAAACAACAAACAAATGGCTTAAGTCGATGGTGGCCATTTTGACCCGATAAATAGTAGGTTATACACTATTCTTTCAATTTTATCTTCATTTCTCTTCTTCCTCCCATCAACAACCTCCATTTCTGCATCCTTCTACTCAAGACTTGCATCAAAATCACTTCAAATAAATTTTTTCTTAGTAAGTAATCATCTATCCATGGTTCTTATGTAATTTAGAGTTAATATGATTGTGTTGCAGCAGTATTTTGCACTCTAATTTTGATGACCTTATAAATTGAATTTGAAGAAGTATCAAACATAAAAGTTGTTCATTTATTTCTTATAACAACCAAATATTATTGAATGATTTTGAGTATATAAAAAGATAAACTCTTTTGAGTGAGACTGGTTCATGGAAGAGTATCAACAGAATACCCTACATTATTTACTTATTTTGATCATCTTAAGTGTATAATTTAAGAAAAATCAAAACATAAAAGTTGTATTCCTATGTATGCTCTAGTTTTCTACCAAATTTTGTATAAATTTCTCTTGTGTAGGTTGAGTTATAGTAAAATGAACTATGATTGTTTCTTAATTGAGCTACTTCCTTGTACTTGTGCAGCTTCGGTGAATTCATTCTCATATTTGAGTTGTTTTTAGATCGAATTAACTAAAATTCAAAACATGAAAGTTTTAGATCTATATCTTAGATAAGTTTTTATAGAATTATTACTTTAATATGTTATGTATTTTGTAAGTTATGATTATAAAAATAGACACGGGTCCATTTATCAATCCATGTTGAACCAGTTATAAACTCTCTAATGTTTGAGGACTTTAGAGATAAAATTTAGAAAAGTTGTAAATATAAAAAATGTTCTAAATTACCATATCTAAGTTTCTAAAAGTTTTATAATAATTCAGTATACTCATTAAAATGTATGAATTTTTAAATATAGTACTCCAAAACTACCTATGGGCAGAAGATAAAGTAAAAGTTAAAATTGCACTAAAAATAGGGTATTGGTCCAAAAAATTTGAAATTTTAGTATGTTATAGTCTTATATGTTAAATTTAATTAGAAATAAAAAATCATATAAATTAAATAAGTATATAAGAAGTTATAGAGCTAATAGTCCTAAAAGACCATATTGCTGCTTAGGAGGAATTTTAGTTATTTATTTAAACTATAATAAAAATAAATATTTTAACAAAGTGTTAATCAATTATATTTCTAAATTAGGCCCGTAACAAGAGAAATAGCAACAAAAGTACACAAGCTCTAGATTTTAGATTTTGGAAAAGCTCCATTGAGATTTATACATATATACATTTTAGTTTATCCTTATTGCATACTTATATGTTAATTGAATAAATTGTATATTTGAATGAGGTATTAAAATGTGCAAATGTGAAATGGTTATCAAGGGATAAGACTACACGCTAGGAAATAAAATGAGTGAAAAATGTATATAACATATAAAATATGATAAATAAGATGTTTATATATATATATATATATATATATATATATATATATATATATATATATATATATATATATATATATATATAGTTGTGATAGAAGGATTGTGAAACGTGTCTATGAATATTGAATTATTGCTAAAATATTGTATGATTTTTATAACATGCGACGTAAGTTGAGGATTAAATAGAATGCATTGAGTGATTAAATAATAAAATTACGTATTATAGTATATCTAGAAATATAGATTAATAAAATATATTGTAGAACCATCTTGATTAACTAGGATAAATCCGATTAATTAAGCTGACACTATAAAAACAGTTATGCGAAAAATCTATGAAAATTTAAAACTTTTCTTTGCATCATGGTTATGATTACTTTTATAAAATATACACTAAAAGAAATATTTGACTTAATATTTAAATTTCATAAATAAATAAAACATGTTAATCCTTGACCAGGGATTTACAAAAATATATATCCTTAACAAAAAAAATTATATAATTCTTCAATATTGACATATATACAAGTAAACAACCCCCTTACTATGACATGTACAAAAAAAATATTAAAAGTGCAATATGTGCTATCACCGATCCATGTAGGGTTTGATTTGATGTCTCTAATGTCTGAGTTGCTTCTCTTGTTCAACTTCTACTTATCTAGAAGGCTCCGACTTGCGTGGAAAAAACATCCGTATGCTAAGCTACTGAAAGTTTTGTGGGACATATGGGCATATAAATTCACTTACAAATATACATTATACGTATTTTATGGTATCATGTAAGAATATCATAACATGAAAATATAATCATAATATCATATAGACTATCTAACCTTGTGGAAGTATAATTCGTTGAACATATATAATGATAACTATAACATGTAACATTTCACTATGTGCATAAATATATTTGCATACTTATGCATTTGTTTTCATTTCATATTACTGGATTCTTTACTTACTTTAACGTATTTGATATTATTTCCCAACAACTCTCAACATCGACTATTCGGATACGGACTGTGGACAAGGGCACTCTCTGAGCTTAAGTCACCCTGTCACTATCTATAAATATATGTCAATCCAGGCTCCTCAAGTCAATGGCATTAGTCCAAGCTAGTCATATTGACTGAGTAAACATATAGCTTTTACATGTAATATCATCTATAATAATGTGTGTCAGTCTAGGCTCAACAACTTAATAGTGCTCTCCAAGCATAAACCACATTGATTGGGTAAACATATAACTATGGTACCATAACCCCCTTAATGACATGTCATCTATCTTATTACTAGTCTTAGTATCGTGTGGGCTTTACTTGTTCATATCTCATATCTTTTATTAGTTCCATTATAGCTCTTATATCTTAAGCATATACACTTTAATTCATGCATGCAAACTTATCATTGAACATTCATATACTAATATCCATAGAAATATACTTTGATATATCATCATTGAACATATTTACATGACCATTATATAAAACATCATATTGCCTTTAAAGTAGGCTTCACAGGCATGAACTATATGTTCACAGTCGTAAAGGCTTATTCATGGGTACCTTTACCCATGAACCAAACTGTGACCTTGGTGGTGAACGCTTATGTCCACTTTTTGCATTTTTTTCACAGGCATGACTTTGTTCGTGAGATGAGATTCACGGCCGTGAACACCTAGTCACAGGTATGAATCTGGGTTTTCCAGCAGTTGACAACATTAAAACATGCATTCATTACAAGTCACATGCAAGGCTCTCAGGATTGTCCTATGACAACTTTTTTCTATCAAAATTCTCATCACATCATGCATTAAAACATGTTAAAAGATCATTCAATATGCATAATCACTACACTTACCGTTTTCTTATTCACCAACTATTTTTTTTCAAGCATTTATGTTTTCATGTACATTAAATCATTCTTACTTACCTCTTTCACCCATTTGGCAACATCCTTTATTATCTCTAAAATTCCTTTTAGGCCTATTTATTACATATGAATTACAAACATAAACATTGCTTATTCAAGGTATCTTACATTTATAGCATTTCATACTCAAAATCCTATCTCATGGCATTAATTACCTCATTTGAACTTGGCATTTAGCATTTAAAGCATACAATTCAATCATCACTTAATTAACACCCAACATGTCATACTTGGGAATTTGAATGTGTATATGTACATACCTCTAATAGAGCCTTACAAAACTAAGCTTCTCTCAAGTTTGCTTATCCTTTTGGTAAATTTCACCACCTCCCCTTTTAACTCCTATCACATATAACATATCTTTATCAACATCAAAAACTCATATGCTTAGCCTTTAAAGCCATAAGGGTAAAAACCTTAACTTTAGCCCGTTCAACATCCTTAAACTCATATAACCCCTTACTAACACTTGTTATAACTTTTAAATAACTTAAAGAAGTATCTTTAATCTTAATCTCTCAAGATTAAGCCTTAACTTAATCCATTTGGAAATGAATCTCTACCATATTTGAACTAGACATAATTAAAAAAAATGTGATTCCTTACCTTAATTGAAGGAAAACACGGCTGGATGAAAGATTTGACTCCTCTCTTCCTTCTAGGGTTCGGCCTTCCTCAATAGAGCCACTTCTTTATGCTCTTCTTTCCCAAGAGCTTATTGAAACTTTGATATTTTGCTTTAGCTTAGGTGTTTAAGGCTGAAAATCCAAGAAAAATGTAAGGATTTGGTCTTTAGTATGAGGAAATCTCGAAATCTAGGGTTTCTTTTGATTTTTGTTCATGAGAGAAAGAAAGAAAAACTGTCATATTTTTATATCTAACGACATTCACGAGAGTGACCCAACAAGTCATAGGCGTGATCATCATTTTCACGGTCGTAAACTATGCACTCATCACTATCATCATCTTTCTTAACTTTTTTTTTTCCTTTAAACATATACTTGTATCTTTTCTTAATCCATATAATTAACTAGGCCCTAATTACAGGCGTTACATATATAAAAATTTGTTTTAAGGTTGTAAGATGTGTGAATGTGAAATATGTATCATAGTGTATTTATCAATATGGGTTAGCATATGATTAATTCAAAATTGATAATGGTTAATGGTTGGTTATTGAATAATTATAATAGTAAAGAGCGAAGTTGAAACTTATGTGTGACATATATATTTGGTAGGAAAAGAGGAGTTGTATGGTGTATCTAGAGTCATAAAAATATTATTAATCATGGTTATGTATTAAAGATTTATTGGCTTAATTGTATGAGAGATTAATTAAAGTATGTCAATATTATTTAAATAGTTAAATATAATGAAATATCTTCTGATTTCATGATTTTAAATTTTATAATCATATTTTCGTTATAAATGGAGAGTGAACATTGATTCCGGCAAATTAATATATAAAGAAAATAATAATAACCTTAATTGTCTAATTCTCAACCTGTTGACTAATTAGGGATAAATGGTTGCACCATTGCAGAGGCAATATGGTACTGATATTGATATGATTTAGGAATAGGGTGGCGATAGCTCCAAAAGCGCCATTGATCCTAATTATACACATATGATGTGATTATATTCGATCAAGGTGGATGAAACTCCACAAGCGCCATTGACTTGAGACTATGGTGAGTAGGGTGTTGAAGCTTCGCAAGTGGTTCTACTACACACCATATATCCGGACAGTCCGAGAACGAGATTTGGACTACTTATATTAAAATGTTATATATAAATTAATTAAAAGATACAAAGGTACACATTAAGAGGTAAATGTGTGAGGTAACATGACTTATTTATATGAGTTTTGGCATGACATTAATTATTAGAATTTAATAAGGTAAGTTAAAATTGATAATTGAGTTATATATATTATCATTGAATTTAGTAATATTGCATAGTCATGTGTTTATTCTTCTATAATATATGTTGGATTATTGTGAATTATCTGTCATACATCCTTGCAACTATATATTAAAACTTTAATGCTTATATGAAACGAGATTTGAGTTAACTAAATTAAAATAATTTTAAAGAAATCAACTAAATTAAAATGGGATATGGAAACTAATTAAATTAAAATAATTGGTAAAAATTTATTTAAATTAAGACTATAAGTGGAAATTTAATAAATTATCTAATGAACATGGTAAGAAAGGTGATAAAATATGGTAACAAAAGATGAGGTAGTATGTTTTTTATTTTATATATTACGTATGGTTGAATATAAGCAATTCATGTCTTGACACCAATATAACAATAGTATAATGGAACATGAATTTTATTTTTTTATAATATTTTCTAAATTTTGTGAATTGGTTTATTTAAATTATGTTATAATATTTATGTCACATATTTGTGTGACTGCATAGGAAAACTTAAATGCTCATATGTACTACCTGTCAAGAGTGGGCAATCCCTCCGTATATGTTTTATGGACCCACATCTAAAGTAAGCACCTATGACACGCCAACATTCCCCCCGATGGCTCCTATTGCAAATGGTACATACTGGTATAGCTTCCTTGCCAACCTGAGGTTGTGAACTGGCTATAGCAGAATATGCCTTAGAGGGCGGCCTCCTCTTAAAAGACCTTGTTTGTGAATAGCTAAAACCCTTTCCTTGTCGTCTATTCAGTGAACGTGTGACACCCTTATAACAATCATTCTTTAAGTACGTTACATACTTATGCAAATATAGCAGATGTGTGCTAAAAAAATTCTTATTTTAATTTACTTTATTGACCATTCTGTTATTAATACTTAATTAATCCTTTGATTATCCAAAAATATCGGCAGCATAACAGGTATAAACTATCTAGCTCATCTGCAAAACAAACAATCTACAGCCCGTATATTGGGCACAACAGTACATATAATATGTAACATATTATTCATTCAATCACAATTCAACATTGTATTCTTTACACATAATAATTCATGAATTTTCTATATCATAATATATACAACATTTGATTTCTACAACTTCATACCTAAACATATATATACATGTTATCTTTGATACTAATCTCCTATTATTTCTTATTCTTTCAGCTCCCAAATTTTTGTATGTTTGCTTCTGCCTTTCCCGATACTATCTGCACGTAGTCAAATAACTACGTGCTGAGCATTAATATGCTCAGTGGTGATTACTAATCTAAAAATT
The DNA here is from genome assembly GCA_023653625.1 of Triadica sebifera. Taxonomy (NCBI): domain Eukaryota; kingdom Viridiplantae; phylum Streptophyta; class Magnoliopsida; order Malpighiales; family Euphorbiaceae; genus Triadica; species Triadica sebifera. The sequence continues at coordinate 17,276,941 of CM042906.1, forward strand.
TCCACTGACATATTTTTGTTTCATGCATTTATACATGCAATAATATTTTTAATACATTATTCAAATTCTCTCTTTAATATATTTATTATTCTTTTAATCAATAATTTACTTTTATTTATCTTTAATTCACTATTTAATATCTTAATTAATTTTAACAATTTTTTTCAATTCAATTTTTTTTAATTTAATCCTGAACTTTCAATTCAGTCCATTTTCACTTTTTTTCTTTAATTAATCATTCATGTCTTTCTTTTTTATTTTTTTCAATCATTTATTTAATTAGCTACATAATTTAACATTTTTCTTCAACTTTAATTTTGTTTTTAAATTTTACTATTTTTGTCACATTTATCACTATTATTATTATACCATTTTTATCATCTTTATCATAATTATTATATTTATCACTTATATCAACTTTCTCACATTTTTCACTTTTATTTTTCTTCACTTATTTCATTATCTTCATAATTTTCACTTCATTTTATTTTATTATCATAATTTTCACTTCATTCATATCTACTATTTTTATTCACATTTATCATTTTTATCATTTTTTTCTTTTTTTATATTTTTCTACTTTTATTCACTCTTGTCATTTTGATCTTTTATATTTTTTTTATCATTTAATTCACATTTGTTACTTTTATCATTTTATTCACATTTGTCACTTTTATCATATTTATCATAATTATCACTTATCTTATTTTTCTCACTTTTTTTCTATTTATCATATTTATCATTTTTCTCACATTTTTCACTTACTTCATTTTTAACATACTTTTCACTTGCATCTTTTCTTATTATATTTTTCACTTAAATCATTTGTACTCATTTTATTCACATTTTCCCATAGTTTCAATCCGATAGAAAATCTTCAGACCGGATACATGGGACGTGGACCCAAAAGTCCACTACACTAAAGACTAATCCCGAAGGACCATCCGAGCACTGCACTGTACACTGATCACTGAAGTAGACCGTTATTGGCCTACATAAACGAATCGCCATGACCCGCACTCGGTAATGATGTCCCTATGGCTAGCCAATTATATTCTGAGCTAGATTTAACTATCAGAAAAATAACTGAGGGCATTATTTTTTTTCTTTAATTCAATTTTCATTAATTTCATAAATTCCATTATTTTATATTATTAATCACATAATATTTTATTCATTCATAACAATTTTATCACTACCATAATTTTTCACACTTTGCATTCTAATATATCAATAATTCACTATGAACATTCAATTAAATTATTAAGCATCGCTAAACGCACTTTATTCATTATTTTGTTATCTCATGCATAATATACTCAATAATTGGAAAATTATTCAATATATCATTTAAAAATTCTCAAGAAATTTATACTCACACAAAATCACATTTTCTTGCATTTCATAACTAAATTTTCATTTAATTAGCAAGAAAAATATTAATTTTTCCTTTTTCATATTTCGGCCTATAATTAATTTTCATCATTAAAATTTGTCTTTCTTTCTCTAAATATTCCTTTCACTAATTTATACATTCATTGTTCCATATATATCATAATATTACAATAAAATGTATTTATCTCTTAATTTATATTTTTCACATAATAAGGTCATATTTTTCAATTTCCACTAATTAATTTTTTTATTGAAATTAACCATTCTAATTCACTTTTTATAATTTCTTAATCATAATTTAAGCATCAATTATCAATTACATGCAAAACACACAAAATTCCTAATTTTCATAACCTTAATTCATGCTTAATCAATGGAAATAAGTAGATTTTGAAATCACTAACCTTATTTCTTTTCTTTAGCCTTCATATGCTTCCTTCTCCTTACCTTTTTCCTTTGAAGTTCATTCTCTTCCTTGATTCCTTACCATGGCTAAAAATTTCACTTCATTAATCCACCAATATTTTACTTTCTTAACTCAAATAAATTTCATATTTATCATCTACATATCTTAAACTACTTATTTGAACCATTAAACTAATTTAAAAATATAAATTTCACTTACCTCCAATTTATATCTCAACTTTTCTCCTTTGATTCCCTTTTATTCTAGCCCTCCAAATGAAGATCAAAAGCTTCTACTAGCAACTAGAGATGCTGAATTTATATTATGGTGGTTGATTTTGGTGTAAAAATTAGGAGAAATTAGAGAAATTTGGTGGAGAAAATGGAAGAAACCCATTTGTCCAAGGGGGAAGCATGAGAGGAAGAAGAAGGTGCCAAATTGTCTAGAGAATTATGATATTTGAGCTTATATAGGTGGCTGAAATGAGGTGGGCTTGGGCCAAGACAATTGATTCAACCCATTAGGCCCATTTGTGAATTTAAGGCCCAATTAAACACTATAAATTATTTTTCTCACTTTCCAATTTCAATTTCATCCAAATTTGATTCCATAATTTATAAAATATTTTTCACCTACGGGTGTATTTTTGACCCTCGGGTATACTGATCAATCTCAGAAACTTCATTTTATGACTAACCCGGTATTTGGGTCACTACAATTCTACCCTACTAATAAAAATTTCATCCTCGAAATTTTACTTGTATTGAACAACTGTGGATACTGCTGCCTCATTGCAGCTTCTGGCTCCCACGTGACTTATTCCGTATTGTTGTGACTCCATAACACCTTCACTAGTGGAATTTACTTGTTCTTGAGTTGGCTAACCTCTCTAGTTAGGATCTTTAATGATTTCTCTTCATAATTCATATCATCCTATATTTGAATTTCTTCTGGCTTGATCACGTGGCTAGGGTCTGACCTATACCTCCATAGCATTGACACGTGGAACACATCATGAATCTTTTCTAACTCTTAAAGCAACTTCAATCGATATGCTACGGGTCCCACTCGCTGTATAATCTCATAAAGGTCTAAAATCTAAAACTTAGTTTGCCTTCCTTCTGAACCTTATAACCTTCTTACATGGTGATACCTTTAAAAACATTTAATCTCCAACCTGGAACTTTATATATTTTCTTCTTAAATTTGCATATGATTTCTATCGGTTCATGACTTCTTTCAATCTATCCTTGATCAGATGTACCTTCTCTTCCGTTTCTTGAACCAAGTCTATTCTCATTAGCTTATTCTCACTCAAATTTATCCAACATAAAGGAGTTCTACATTTCCTCTCATACAATGCTTCATATGGTGTCATTTTAATGTTGGACTAATAGTTGTTGTTGTAAGAAAACTTGCTAATGAAAAATACTTTTCCCAACTACTTTTAAACTCGATGATGCAACTTGGCAACATATCCTCAAGTATCTGAATCACATGCTCCGACTGCCCATCAATCTGAGGATGAAAAGATGTTTTGCAATGAAATCTTGTTTCCAATGCTTTTTTTCAACTTCTTCCAGAACTAGAAAATAATCTTTGATCCCTGTCTGAAATAATGAAGAATGGTACTCCATGGAGTCTCACTATCTCATTAATGTAGATTTCTACCAACTTGGTAAGTGGATAATCCCTCCATACTGGTATGAAATGGGCTAATCTTATGAGTCTATCAATAACTATCCAAATAACATCATGTTTCTTTCCCGTTAGAGGCAATCCCATCACAACATCTATAGTCACTCGATCCCATTTTCACTCTGGTATCGCAATAGGCTAAAGTAAACCCGATGGAACTTGATGTTCAACTTTTACTTGCTGGCATATCAAACATTTACTTTGGAATTTTGTCACATCACGTTCCATTCCTGGCCACCAATAGTGTACTTTCAAATCCTGATATATCTTGTTACCACCAGGATGCATCATGTAGCTGCTATGGTGAGCTTTTGTGAGAATGTTCCTTCTTAATTCATCTTGATCAGGTATGCACAACCTCTAATTGAAATTAAGGCATCCATCTTCACCCAGAATAATCACCTTCATTGCCCTCTTTTACTCTATTCATTATGGCAATTAAGCGATCATTTAGCTTTTATGACACTTTTACTTGCTAAAGAAAGTCTGGTTTCACTTACATTTTGCTATTATTACTCCATCTTGTGCCATATCCAATCTGACATTCATCATTCGAAGGGCTGCCATAAATTTTCTACTAAGTGCATCAGCTACTACATTCGCCTTTTCTGGATGATAGCTGATTAAATAGTCATAGTCTTTTATCAATTCAAGTCAATGTCTCTGTCTCAGATTAAGTTCCTTCTATGTGAGCAAATATTTCAAACTTTGTGATCTGTGTAAATGTATCATTTTTCACCATAAAAATAATGTCTCCAAATCTTCAAGGTGAGTACAATTGCTCAAAGCTCAAGATCATAAGTAGGATAGTTCTTCTCATGAATCTTGAGTTGTCAAAAAGCACAGACAATCGCTTTACCTTCCTGCATCAATACACAACCTAACTCATTCTTGGAGGCATCACTGTAAATCACAAAATCCTTGCCAGATTCTGGTTAAGTTAACACTGAGGTTTCTATCAACATGTTTTTAAGCTTCTCAAAATTTCCTTGACATTTATTCATCCATTCAAACTTAATATGCTTCTGTAACAGTCGAGTGAGGGGCGTTACTATGGTGGAATTTTTTTTTATTTTTTTTACAAATCTCCTATAATACCTTGCCAAACCTAAGAAATTTCTAACTTCTATAACAGTCTTAGGTATTCTTTACTATAAGATTACTTCAATCTTCTTTTAATCCACCTTTATCCTTTCAGATGAAACTACATGACCCAAAAAGAATACTTCATTTAACCAGAAGTCACACTTACTGAACTTTACATACAGTTGTTTCTCTCTCAATATATGCAAGACAATTCGTAAGTGCTTGTCATATTCTTCTAGCATCTTCGAATACACTAGAATGTCATCAATAAATACCATCACGAATTGATCCAGGTAAGGATGAAAGATCCTATTCATTAGATCTATAAAAACTGTTGGGCATTTGTAAGTCCAAATGGCATAACTAAAAACTCATAGTGGTCATATCTCGTGCGAAAAGCAATTTTGGGCACATCTGCTTCTTTTACTTTCAACTGATGGTAGCCCGATCATAAGTCAATTTTTTAAAATATATCTGCTCCATTCAATTGATCAAATAAGTCTTCAATACATGGAAAGAGATACTTATTTTTGACTATCACCTTATTCAGCTATCTATAGTCAATACATAATCTGAGACCCATCCTTCTTCTTTACAAAGAGTATCGGTGCTACCTATGGTGAAATACTGGGTCTGATGAAGCCTTTATCAAACAATTATTACAGCTGAATTTTCAATTCTTTGAGTTTTGTAGGCATCATCCTGTATGGTGCAATCGAAATAGGTGTTGTGCCTAAAGCTGCATCAATAGTGAATTCAATTTTCCTGTCAGGTGGCAAACTTGATAATTCATCAGGAAAGACACCTGAAAAATCTCTCACTGTAGGCACATCTGAAATCTTAAGATCTTCCTTTTTAGCTTCCATTGCATAACACAAATAAGCAATGCACTCCTTTATTATAATTCTCTTGGCAGCTGTAGCTGAAAATCACATCTGATAGAAAATATGTCCTTTCACCCACAATAGTAATTTCCTGGTCATCAGAGAGTTTAAGTGTCATTCTCTTCCGTTTAACGCTCGGTGGGCGGATAACAATCCATCCCCCAATATCACATCAAACTTATGAAATTGGAGTTCAATTAGGTTATCTAGGAATTCATAACCTTGTGCACTAATGAGACAATTCTTATACATTATGTTCACCACAACACTATTTCCTAAATGATTGCTTATTAGGATGTCCTGGTCTAATTATGAATCTCTTAACCCTTTTCCAGTACTAACTGATGCTTCACTCTCATCGTCACCAACACCAGGACTATGTTGGGATGCCATATTTCACTCTAGAAATGAAAGGAGCAAGCATACATTAGACTTATAACACATTTCATCCAACAAATGACATGTATATACATATAATTCATTCACTTAATCCCCACTCCGATCTTAGAACCGTTTTAACCTCGCTCTGATACCACTAAAACTGTGACACCCTTATAACAATCATTCTTTAAGTACGTTACGTACTTATGCAGTATAGCCGATGTGTGCTAAAAAATAATTTCCTTATTTTAATTTACTTTATTGACCATTTTGTTATTAATATTTAATTAATCCTTTTGATTATCCAAAAATATCGGCAGCATAACGGCTATAAACTATCTACCCCATCTGCAAAGCAAACAATCTATAGTCCTTATATTGGGCACAACAATACATATTCTTCATTCAATCACAATTCAACATTGTATTCTTTACATATAATAATTCACGAATATTCTTTATCATAATATATACAACATTTTATTTCTACAACTTCATACCTAAACATATATATATATATATATATATATATATATATATATATATATATATGTTATTTTTGATATTAACCTTCTATTATTTTTTCTTCTTTCAGCTCCCAAATTTTTGTATGTTTGCTCATGCTTTTCCTGCTACTATCTGCACGCAGTCAAATAACTACGTGTTGAGCATTAATATGCTCAGTGATGATTACTAATATAAAAATTTTCACTCACATATTTTTTTCCATGCATTTATACATGCAATAATATTTTTAATACATTATTCAAATTCTCTCTTTAATATATTTATTATTCTTTTTATAAATACTTTACTTTTATTTATCTTTAATTCACTATTTAATATCTTAATTAATTTTAACAATTTTTCTCAATTCAATTTTTTTTAATTTACTCCTGAACTTTCAATTCAGTCAAATTTCACTTTTCTTTCTTTAATTAATCATTCATTTCTTTCTTCTTTATTTTTTTCAATCATTTATTTAATTAGCTACATAATTTAACATTTTTCTTCCACTTTAATTTTGTTTTTAAATTTTACTTTTTTTGTCACATTTATCACTATTATTAATATACAATTTTTATCATTTTTATCACTTTTATTATAATTATTATATTTATCACTTATATCAAATTTCTCACATTTTGCACTTTTAATTTTCTTCACTTATTTCATTATCTTCATAATTTTCACTTCATTTTATTTTTTTATCATAATTTTTACTTCATTCATATCTATTATTTTTATTCACATTTATCATTTTTATCATTTTTTCTTTTTTCATATTTTTCTACTTTTATTCACTCTTGTCATTTTGATCTTTTATATTTTTTTTATCATTTAATTCATATTTGTTACTTTTATCATGTTATTCACATTTGTCACTTTTATCATATTTATCATAATTATCACTTATCTCGTTTTTCTCACTTTTTTTTTCCATTTATCATATTTATCATTTTTTTCACAGTTTTCACTTACTTCATTTTTAACATACTTTTCACTTGCATCTTTTCTTATTATATTTTTACTTAAATCATTTGTACTCATTTTATTCACATTTGCCCATAGTTTCAATCGGATAGAAAATCTTCAGACCAGATACATGAGACGTGGATCCAAAAGTCCACTAGACTGAAGAGTAATCCCGAATGACCACCCGAGCATTGTACTGTACACTGATCACTGAATCACTATCACTGAAGTAGAATGTTATTGGCCTACATAAGCGAGTCGTCATGACCCGCACCGCAATAGTGATGTCCCTATGGCTAGCCAATTATATCATGAGCTAGATTTAACCATAAGAAAAATACCTTAGTGCATTATTTTTTTCCTTTAATTCAATTTTCATTAATTTCATAAATTTCATTATTTTACATTATTAATCACATAATATTTTATTCATTCATAACAATTTTATCACTACCATAATTTTTCACACTTTGCATTCTAATATATCAATAATTCACTATGAACATTCAATTAAATTATTAAGTATCGCTAAACACACTTTATTCATTATTTTGTTATCTCATGCATAATATACTCAATAATTGGAAAATTATTCAATATATCATTTAAAAATTCTCAAGAAATTTATACACACACAAAATCACATTTTCTTGCATTTCATAACTAAATTTTCATTTAATTAGCAAGAAAAATATTAATTTTTCCTTTTTCATATTTCGGTCTATAATTAATTTTCATCATTAAAATTTGTCTTTCATTCTCTAAATATTCCTTTCACTAATTTGTACATTTCTTGTTCCATATATATCATAATATTACAATAAAATGTATTTATCTCTTAATTTATATTTTTCACATAATAAGTTCATATTTTCCAATTTCCAATAATTAATTTTTTTATTGAAATTAACCATTCTAATTCACTCTTTATAATTCCTTAATCATAAAAGCATCAATTATCAATTACATGCAAAACACACAAAATTCCTAATTTCCATAACCTTAATCCATGCTTAATCAATGGAAATAAGTAGATTTTGAAATCGCTAACCTTATTTCTTTTCTTTAGCCTTCATATGTTTCCATCTCCTTACCTTTTTCCTTTGAAGTTCCTTGTCTTCCTTGATTCCTTATCATGGCTAAAAATTTCACTTCATTAATCCACCAATATTTTACTTCCTTAACTCAAATAAATTTCATATTTATCATCTACATATCTTAAACTATTTATTTGAACCATTAAACTAATTTAAAAATATAAATTCACTTACCTCCAATTTATATCTCAACTTTTCTCCTTTGATTTTCTTCCACTTTAGCCCTCCAAATGAAAATCAAAAGCTTCTACTAGCAACTAGAGATGCTGAATTTATATTATGGTGGTTGATTTTGGTGTAAAAATTATGAGAAATGAGAGAAATTTGGTGGAGAAAATGAAGGAAACCCATTTGTCCAAGGGGGAAGCATAAGAGGAAGAAGAAGGTGCTGAATTCTCTAGAGAATTATGATATTTGAGCTTATATAGGTGGCTGGAATGGGGTGGGCTTGGGCCAAGACAATTGATTCAACCCATTAGGTCCATTTGTGAATTTAAGGCCCAATTAAACACTATAAATTATTTCTCACTTTTCAATCTCAATTTCATCCAAATTTGATTTCATAATTCATAAAATATTTTTCACCAACGGATGTATTTTTGACCCCTGGGTATACTGATCAATCTCGGAAACTTCAGTTTACGACTAACCCGGTATTTGGACCACTACAGAACGGCTAGTAAAGAAACGACTCTTCTTCCCAATGAATTGAGTCTCAGGAGTAGCTGACTTTTTAGAAGATTCTTCTATTTTCCTCTTTTTCCTTTTTTCAAGGCTGAGTGCTGCAGAAACTAACTGAGAAAAATTGTTATGCTGAAGAGCATTCACAATATCTCTAACCTCTTCATTAAGGTCATCTTCAAATCTTCTGCATTTATCTCTTTCATTTGCAACTAATTTAGGGGCATACTTGCTCAGTCTGGTAAAATCTCACAGATACTCAGTCACTGACATTTTACCTTGCTTGAGATTCATGAACTCTTTCTTTTTCTCATCAATATAGATCAATGAAATATATTGCTCTTTAAATTCAGAGAGGAAGGAATCCCATGAGACCGGTTCCACCATATCTGGCTTGGTAAAAACTGATTTCCACCAATCATATGCCTCATATTGGAGTAGAAAAGTAGCAAATCTAGCTTTGTCATCTGCTTCCACTTGTAACTCTTTAAAAATTCTTTCAGTCTTTTCCAACCAATACTTAACTGCAACTGGATCTTCATCTCTCTTACCATAGAAATCTGAAGCCCCATACTTACAAAGCTTATCAATTGTTACTTTTGGTCTAGGTGGTGGCACTAGGGTAGGCTGAGGAATGGCTTGTACCATATATTGGAATAATCCAGTCATCTGTTGTATAAATGGATTTTGACCAGGGTCAATCTATTCTGCTGCATGCAGTGGGAGATTTGGAGCAGCATTTTGCCTTTGCACGCTCGCTGCACTAGGCTGATGATGAGTCCTAGTATCAAGAGAGTCGGTATTCTCAGACATATCTCGTTCATCCGAAGACATCTTCCTACAATCCTACAAGTTTCCAAGAAGAAAACCAATATCAGAATTATATGAGACACATGTATATTTAAACCTAATATCTCATTTCACACTTAGGCCTAGAAATGCCTAAACCTGCTCTGATACCACTAAATATGACGCCCAATTTATATATTAGGAATAATCTCACATATATAAGAAGTATGCCATAAGCTTAACTCGATAATCTGCTCGAATTGAAATTTTTTTTCATTCTAAATAACTTAATCTATTTATTTATATTAGTTTAGGCAAGTCATTCTAATTAACAATATATATTTATCCTTAAATTGCATACACATATTGCACTCGATTAGGTTACATAATTATTTACATATACAATATTTGTTAACCTTGAGGGGTATTTCCATCATTTTGATGATAATAAATAATATAGCAATATTGTATTTAACATACTTGTTTTTGAAAGTATATTACACAGGACATAAAATGGCAAGAATGGAGAATTGGAAGAATAATCCTTAAAGAAATAAAAAGTAAGAAGTAGCATGTTCACTGCCGTGACTCAAGGAGTCACCCCCGTGAAGAAAGCTAACCGTTACCAAAACCAACATTTGAAGTTCACGACCATGAAGGAAAACCAAACCGTGAAGTAAGCATTTCAGTCACCCCCGTGACTAGAGGTGTCACTCCCGTGAAGAGTTGTGTAAATTCAACCAAGAGCTTCACGACCAGAGTCACCACTTTGGTCACGGCTGTGAAGATGTTCACCCCCGTGAAGGATATATTCAATTTCATCCAGAGAGCTTCACGACTTCAGTCACCACTTCTCTCACGGCTGGGAAAAGTGTCATGCCCGTGACTAATTAACGTCACGCCCGTGACTGTATATGTCAAGACATTCCAGAGAGCTTCACGACCAAGGTCACCACTCCAGTCACGGCTTTGGAAGAACTGTCACTCCCGTGACAAGCATATTCACGCCCGTGACCAATGAAAGAGAAAAATGTCAGGCGCGATTTTTTGGTTGGTATAACGGCTAGTGTCTAAATTAATGCACCCCAATGGCTATATTTAGCCATGGGAGTATAAATGGAAGTCATTTATGTATTAAGAAACAAGATGATGATAAAAGAATAATAAGAAAAACAAAATATTAGTATATATTTTAAATCACAAGTTATCTTGTATTTTCATGCTTTGTGAACAAATCTATTCTCTGTAAAAATCTTTTTGCTCCTCATATTTGAACAATAAAGATTTATAAGTGGTTCTCTCTGTAATCTTTACTCAAGTGAGCATTGGGTAGTTCTGGGTTAAGAGAAGAACACTTGTAAGGGTTAGTTGTGTGAACCTCCAAAACACAAATTAAAAGGTTGTTTGTGTGAGCCTGTAAAACACAAAGTGTAGGTTATTGTGTGAGCCTGTAAAACACAAGTGTAGGTTGTTTGTGTGAGCCTGTAAAACACAAAGGAATTGGTTATTGTGTGAGCCATTAAAACACAAGGGATTTCTGGGTTAGGTGTGAGCCATTGTGAGAAACATCATAGTTGGGAGTGAGCTTGTAAAACTCCATTGTAACACTTAGTGTGTTAGTAAAACTCTCAATTGCGATTGGGGAGAGGAGTAGGGTTTGTTAATACCCGAACCTCTATAAATCTTTGTGTCTGATTTTCTCTATCCCTTCTAAAATTAGCAATTTTATTTCCGCACTTTAAAGTTTAATTTTAGAAACTCCAATTCAACCCCCCTTCTTGGTCTAATATCTAGGCAACAATATTAATATATGAGACATGTCTACCACACCATATATAGTCAAACTAAAAAAATAATAATAATAATAGATAACCAACCATTTAACTATGCTTCTTGTGTATTTGTTGATATGGGCTTGGACTTTTTCCTGATCAACTCCACTATCTACTATCTACTATCTACAACTTCAATTCTTGCGTGAGAAGAACTTAGCATGAGAAGAACTTACGCTAAGCTATCTCTAGCTTAATGGTACATATAAGTATTAAAATTTTCCCCAAGTAGTCACACAAATGCATGTCTCAAATAAAATCATGGCATATCAAATTTTATTGCATATTTGTCAAATAAAATAAATAAATACATAACATAAAAAAATAAAAAAAATAACATTATTCAATAATTAAATTTGCACCACCTCATGTAAGCATTTTACACTTTGTTACTTACATCAATTAATTAAATTTTATATTTTATTCTATGAATTATTAGCCCAAAATCTCATTCCCGGACTGTCCAGATGCGGGGTGTGAAATAGGGGCACTCGCAGAGCTTAAGCCACCCTACTCACCATAATCTTAAGCCAAGGGCACTCGCGGAGCTTCAACCACCTTGACCTAGTAAAATCATTTATCTGTGTGTAAATAGGAGCAGGGGCGCTCTCGAAGCTATAACCACCCTGTCCTTAAATCATATCAATATCGGTACCGAACTTCCCCCTAATGGTGCACCATCTATCCTATGTCAGTCCTCAGGTAGAGAAATGAACAATTAATACCATTAATTACTTATTTTTATAACCAAAACTTATTTCATATTAACATAATGATATACGCATAACTTATTTCAACACCATATAATAACATGATATTTTATCAAATATTAGCATAATGTTAAGTTCATAGTTAATAACATTTCTATAATGTTAAAACATAGCATAATCTATTATTTCATCATGGTGACAAATAATTCATGTCATGCACATACAATCATGCATAAGGGGCAAACTAGAATAATTATATGTACAAACCTCGATACGGTTTTTCATTTCCAAAATATAAGCTCAGAGCTTGTTCACTTTTGTTGGTCTTCTTCTTTTTGAAATCCTAATTTAAAAATATAATTAATTAATACCTTGATAAAATATTTATTCTTAATATAATTTAAATAAAAAACTACAATTTCTATTAAGCTAAAACATGACCTCTAAGGACTGTTGGATTAATAAATTTTTCTACACTTATCCAATTTATATAATTCTTAATCCTAATTAAATATAACATATAAAACTAAAATATACTAAAATATCAGAATTTCTGAACCTTTACATAATTTTTGATATAATTTTAAATATTATCCTATTTTCTGCCCTTAGGCAGTTTCAAGGTACCCAATTCAACAATTCATATCTTTCAATGTATAGCTTCCATTATTCTGAATATTTTTATTTAGTTATATAAGTTAATTTGGAACACTTTTCATGTTTAACTCATTTCCAGATTCGGTCTCTAAGGTTCTCAAATATTGGAGGATATATAACTGATTCAACATAGAGTATCAACCCGACCAGTTTAGTTGTTTAGCTCATAACTCACAAAATACTTGACATTTTAAGGTGAGACTTTTACAGATATTTAGATAATACATAGGAGTAAAACTTGTATGTTTTTCACTTTGGCGAATTTGATCTAAAAATAGGTGAAATATAAGGACGACTGGAGCTATACAGGTATATGAAACCAGATCAATCAAGAAACAGTCATAGTTCATTTCAAAATAACTCAACCTACACAAGAGAAATTTATACAAAATTTTTCAGAGATCTCAATAACATATATACCTACAACTTTAATATTTTACAAAACCTTATATTAACCCACTAAGATAATCAATGTTTACAAAAACCGTAGGTTATTTAGTTGATACATCTCCCTGAACCAGTTTCACCCCAATAATTCTATCTCTTGATATACTCAAAATCATTCAATAAAATTTAGCAAAAAGATACAAAAGATATAGATGAACAACTTTTATGTTTAACACATCCTCAAATTCGATTCACAAGATAATAAAAAATAGAGTGAAATATCCTATAAAAACATAACTTGAAGAGTTTTAATAACACAATAATCATGGAAAAAATATTTCTTACCAAGATCAGATTTATATGGACTGATTTTTGATGCAAATCTTGAAGAAGATGATGAATAATTTGAGCTGTGATATAAAGGAAGGAAAAGGGATGATGAAGAAGAAAGAGAAAAAAGATGAAGTTGGAAGAAATGGCCAAAAGAAAGACTTCAGCCCCACTTTCTCTTTATTTCCCGTTTTTTTTCTTCTTTTTTTCTGCTAACCATTATACTGTTCACTTTTTTTTAATTTTCTTATTATTATTATTATTATTATTATTATTATTATTATTATTATTATTATTATTATTATTATTATTATTATTATTATTATTATTATTATTATTATTATTATTATCATCATCATCATCATCATCATCTTCACATATTTTCTTATATCTAATATCTTTAATTTTATTTTACCAAAAATAAAATTTAATTATGTGGTCTAATTTATTCAAATTCATCATGACTATCAATTTAATTTAATTTAATCATTTATTTCATCTATTTGAATCTCTATTATCTATCATGTTTTTCCTATTTATACCACATACTTATTCAAATTAAACTCTAATTAGTGGGTGTTATAATTCCCATGTAGGAACTGAAGATTATAGATAGCAGATTGTAAATTTGATAGAGAAATTACAAGCCCATGCAAGAGGAGACGCGTCGGACCAGATTTAAGGGTTAGATACTAGTTATTTTTGCATTTTATTTACGGTCATTCATATGAATTTGATGGACATATTTTGTATATAGTTAAGAACATATTTTTATATTTGATATTGTATATATAAATAGTTGTATGTGAGGTTTGGCAAGTCAAAAGTCGATAATTTTGATAATTATAATCAAGAATAATATGTTTATATAACATGATAGTATATTTTGACAATAGAATTCATATGTGTATTTGGATATGAAAAAGTCGATTAAGTTAGTAAATGAAAAGTTTTAACTCGGGTTAGTTTTATTTTGCTCGTCTTTGTCATTCTACATATGTAATGAGATTATTTTTATTATATGGGTGAGGTGTCATATATGATGTCAAGGGATCGAAGAAGTAGCTAATGATTATATGTGACAGCATGATTATGAACCTATAGGTTGAGCAATTGATGCAAAGATATGTGGAGACCCCAATAAGTACAGAGCCTACCTTAAACAAGAAAAAGAAAGTTTGACTTATTATGAAAGAATAATAAGAATGGAAATAGTAGACGTGATAGTTGACGCTCTTCCATTGTCTAACCTTGACGTACATAAAGTGATGGATCTTGTGACTGCATATTTCCATATATATATATATATATACACACGTATACCAACATATCAAGTAAAAAAAAAGGTGACTGTAGAGAAGTGGAGTACGACATTTGGGTGGTGAGCTTATCTAAAACAATGTATTACGGATGATTAAGAATGTGTGGAGATTTCCATATGACAAAACAAGAAAAGTGTTTCTAAACAACATAAGTGAGATGGAAATATCAGAAGGCCTAGTATATTACAACATATATTGTTATGTAGAAGAACCAGACCCATTGTTGGAAGTAACTAAAGATAAAGAATAAAAAGGTGATGATTGACATTATTGCATTACATCACACCAATCTAAGTACAATGATGGACATGGTTACATCCACGTGCGTGTAAATATCTTTCACATTGACACATTAATCTCAGATAGCCTGGATGTAAGGAAACTAGAATGCGACATTTTGAACCTTGACCAGTGGGACATAGTGAACATACGCCTAAGAGTGTATATATGTGTACATGTAGTCAAATATTGATATAAACAAAAGAGCTCCGAGTTAGTATAATTGGATAGCTGGGTCAAGTTGAAGATGTTATGATGGGGATCAATAAGTTTTAATGACAAATGATGATAAATATGAGTCATTCAAAGGTCCTCAGACCATTTGATGATTTCCTTATTGAGAAGATAGAGAACTTCAACCTAAATAAGAGAGTCCAGATATCAATAGCATACATGTAAAGAGTAATCTACCCCGATGTTTACAAGTGAGTTGTAAGGAGTACCAAGAAAAGAGAAGGAGTCCATCATTGATATTATTCCGGATTACAACTGACTTCAATCGTAATTTATGAGATGATCCTTACCAATTTGAAAGAGTTGTCAAAAACTATTAGACAATGGTTTCGATAAAGACTCTAGATTCACATATGATTCAGTTATGGTGAAGTCAAGAATGATGAAGTGTTATTCAAAAGACAAGAGAAACATGACTGACCTCTCCATTGATATATTTATTGTGGTAGAAAATTGAATTACAAGGACTTGTCAATGCTAAACCAATAATAATGGGTATAAAGACGTGAATCAAGGCAATTGGGATGACTCGATCGGTATTAGATAAAAATTGTGTATTTTACAATGATGTTTTTTCATGACATATGAGTAATGTTGCAAAAAGAGAAAGAACAATGATACATGTTTATTGTCAATTAAGGCCCCAAGAGGCTAACAATCTCATTCATGATTGGGAGATAATAGTTGTAACAAATACTTTTGGAAGATAGTGTCATCATATATATAAAAAAGAAAATGCTACGAATATGTCAAATATAAGAATATAAAGTGTTATCGTCACAAGAGAATTGAACTCGTGTAAAGAAGTTGTTTAGATGATATTAGAGGATTTTGTAAGATAAAATGATAGCTTTGAGGTAGATGTGAGTGGGATGGCTTAAGTAAGAAGACCTTGGAAAAACTATATATCTAATTAACTTATACCTAAAAGGCTAAAGGAAGTATAAAAGACTGAATTAGTCCTTAAGAGGGAAAGACTTGAGTGTTCAAAAGAAATAGATGGAAAGCTACATTACAAAGGTAAATTGTGTGCCAATGTCTGTAAGACTTGGCAACAAATAATTTTGAAAGAGGACAAAACATTGGTATTCAACCTATTATAAATGTAGGAAGATTTATCAAGGTTATAATCTAACATTGGTGGATAGGAATGGGAAACATAAAGCAGAGAATATCATAAAAGTATATGTCATGTGGGTAAGTAAGAGTGGGAAATTAAGTTTTATATGGCTCATTGTAGCCTGTCTCAAAATTTGTAATATTCGATGAAAATGGATCATTATGGAATCCCCGATAACAAAAATAACATGATTTAGCAAGGAAAATTATACGACATCAAGTGATATAAGGAAACTTAGAGAGAAAGATAGCAAAGAGAACCTAAAAGTAGCCTACAAATGATTTTAACACAATATAAATTTGAAAAAGACGACATAGAATATGTTATTAACAATAAGGGTTTCAAAAGTCCATTTTGTGGATCTTACTCATAGTATACCATAAAAACAATTGAAGTATGATTAAATTTTGATATGCACAGATATGTCAATGGCTTATTATTCCTATTAGTACAACTGGGTAATCAGGCAAATTTCGAGAACAAAATTTCTTAAAGGGGAGAGAAATGTAATATCCATCAATTTAAAACCTGAATAATGAGCATACCTTAGAGTCACAATTAAAATTATTTGAGTCTAAATTCAGATTAAAATATAAAAAAATGATTTTTAAGTAGATAATAAGATATGGGTGTTTTATGAAAAGGATAAAAAGGTTGGATAAGTTTAAAAAAGAAAGAATGGAAACTAAGGACCTATATAGTAATTTGGCAAAAATAATGAGGGATTTAAGTGGATAATTGGCATGTGGAATATAAGCTCTCTCATCCTCCTTCTTTCTTCATTTTTCTATAGCCTTAACGTGTTCTTCGACCCAAAAAATAGGACTTCCTCCTCTCCATTCTTTTCATCTGCTTTCATTCTAAAACCTTAAATCACCATAAATTCTAAGAGAAATCTTTCCACATTGCAAGACCATGCACTTCATGTTCTGGGTTTTCATAAGGTACTTCGGCATGTGATGATTGTGATGCACATGCAGGAGCCCTAGCTCCTGGTACTGGTTGATCTCTATGCAAATGAGGCGATGCCTCATGAGGATGCATTTCAGCCGGCCTCTCTCTCCTTGGTGAATCATGTCTTATGATGGTCCTAAAATAAATGAAATTATGTCACTGCATAATGTTCAACACATATTATGCATATGTTATCATACTTATATGCATATGCATGTTCCCTTGGAATCTATCCCTGCTCTGATACCAAAAATGTAACACCTCACACCTTATACATCTATATACCGCATATACTTATTTTATATTGTTATCACGTATGGAACAAGATTAAATAAAATTCAATTTTACAGCGAGAGTAATTTTTTTTTTCTATTCATCTCATATTATCAACAATAATTTCACAATCAATATGGAAGCTTTAATTATAGTCAATAACATCACATATATTAATAAATGAAACATTAAGTTGAATCCATTTATATATATATCTTAGTACACATTCATTGAAATTATACATATGCAAGTATTCAACCCCCAAACATAAATGAAATGTTCTTATGCTTATGTGGAATGCAATGAGAGAAAGTGAGGAGGCTCGGCCGGTGACCTTTGATCAATGACTTTTATATGCACCTCAATATGAACTACTAATCTTCTCTACCTGAAAAATGATGCAATTTGGTGAGTTGCAACTCAGTGAGAATAACTATCAAATGAGTTCTAAAGCACCAAACATTTCATAATAGCAAATAATAAGTATAATTAATACATACTTTATACTACATTTCATCATTCAATAACATATAAATATAGATAAAATCAAGTATTCCATAATTGCTCTTTACTTATGCTTATGCTTATTCATTTTATTTTGTTGTGACCAGGTTAAACGAACATTGCCCCGGGTTTCCATGTGAACATTTGTCATGTGAACATTTGCATTTGCTAGCTAGCTTGATCATTTGTTTCATTTGCACTTTTGTTGGGCCATAGACCTCTTCTTTTGCACATTTGTTGGGCCATATGCCTCTTCTTTTGCTTTGTAATGTCGATTAACTAGTCACAACGCCTTTTAGGTCATTATGCATATGCATTTGTACTTACACATTCATCAACAATTGTTTCTTATCACATATACCATACATATACCACATATATACCTAATATGTCAACACATATACCATACATATACCACATATATACTTCATATGCAACACATATACCATACATCTACCACATATATATACTTCATATGCAACACATATACCATACATCTACCACATATATATACTTCATATGCAACACATATACCATACATGTACCACATATATATACTTCATATGCAACACATATACCATACATGTACCACATATATATACTTCATATGCAACACATATACCATACATGTACCACATATATATACTTCATATGTAACACATATACCATACATATACCACATATATATACTTCATATGCAACACATATACCATACATATACCACATATATATATATACTTCATATGCAACACATATATCATACATATACCACATATATATCTCATATGTTAACACATATACCTTGCATATACTATACATATATCATGTATATATATCATATGTCAAACATATACCTCAAATATACCACAAGTACACAAACTTATATGTACCACAAATGTCACAAATTATTCATCATCATATTTTCAAGGAAAAACAATCACAATCATATAAATCACATAGCAAACAACATTCATATGCACTAAATAATTCAATTGATAATTATACTCACCTTTTTCCTTTGATTCAAACCCTTAATTTATTGTCTACCCCCTTCTTGTATATCTCCAATTTGTCTTGAGCCTAATATTGAAATATAATTGGTTAATTTATGACTAGAGAAACTTAATGTGGCTTAAACAAATTAAAATACATTATTCATATCAATAATTAAAATTTTTCCTATGAGGCAGTGTGACCTTAAGGGGCTGTTTTGACTATAACGTTTTCTGTACTTGACCAATTAATATGATTCTTGTTCCTAATTAAAATTAACATGTTTATATATAACATATTAAAATTTCAGACCAATTGGATCACTGTACAATTTTTGGTAGAATTTCTAAACGTGTTCTGATTTCTGCCCTGTTTTCTGCACTTAGGCAGTTTCAGGGTACCAATTTAATCTCATCATAACTTATGATATATAACTCATATTGCAATGAAACTTTACAGACACTTATATGGGTTTAATTGGAACATTTTTAATGTTTACAACTTTCACCAATTATATATCTAAGGCCCTCAAATTATAGGCAACATTTTACTGCTTTAGAACAGAGTTGGTTTTTAGGACAGTATGGCTTGTAACGGACATAACTTAGCCTATACATAACATATTAAGATGAAATTAGTACCAAAATTTAGCTAAGACATTTACCTATATATTTCATGTTTTAATCATTTACAGAATCGATCTGGAAGAAGCTCATAATACTTAAACAAGTTTAGGGACCTGTATAGGGCACTCAGTAGGCAGTTCAAATTATGGAACAGTCATAGTTCAATTTACCATAACTCAAAATTTACAGGACCTATGAACCTGAAATTTGGTATACATATCCATAAAACATATATCTACAACTTTTATGTTTTGAGATACTTAAAATATTGACTTTAACATATCCAAAACTAACAAACATAGTAGCTAACTTACTTAGGGTTCACATCTAGACCAGTTTCAGTACGAAGAGGATATCTCATTCTATACACCACATCTTGCAAAAATATTTACATATCCATAAATATAAGACATAAATGAACAAGTTTTGTGTTTTACACTTCTCCATATTCGACCTCTAAGATCATCAAAACCGTAGTACAAAATACTGCCTATTTATGAACCTTAAACACCATAATCAAGCTTAAAACAAATTAATTGTTTACTCACCTATAATCACCCTTGGCTAATCTTGTTGCTGTAATTTCTGGAGTGAAAAGAGAAGAAGATGTTGCTGGAATTCAAAAAAATGGAATGAAGCAAAGAGAAAGAAGAAGAGGAGGAGGAAGAAGAAGAAGACTTTACCTAATAAGTTAAAAACATTTGTCTTCCTTTTCTCCTTTTCTTTTTTCACCCGACCCCTTTTCCTTTTTTTTTAATTATTCTTATTATTATTATACAATTATATGTATCTAGACATACTAGTCAATACCAAAATACAACTTAATCATCTACTTCAATTTAATTAATTAACTATATTAAATTTAATTAATTCAATCTATTTCTTTATTCAATTAAATATTAATTTCATATCATTTTCATCTATATTATAAAACAGACATGTGCATTTCTATATAATTGCAAAATACTTGAAAATAAACTAATTGTATGTCATGAATATATTTAAATAAAAATGCATATTATGCATGTGTTCAAGTGATATATATGCAAGATGCATATGTTCAAATGAAATGCATGTGGGGAAGGTTGAGGATGTTACACATAAAGTGGTAGCATGATAATTAAAGTTAGGGTTTAAGCCTTAAGAGTGAGTTTATACTTGGACATATGTCATATATGGGTTAAAAGAGACATTTTTATGCCTTAATATGTGATAAATAAGATGGTGATATTCTCCAAAAGGGAGATAGAGCTAAAAGTCAGACTAAAAGGTTAGTACACATTGGCCTACAAACTCTCATTCATATCATTTTTTATGTAGAATGTGTTTTATGCTTTTGATATGGCTGCCTATGTGAAATGGATGTTTAAATATTGAAAGATGATGTTCTATATGCTTATTGGCATGTCTAAAGCTATGATATGGTAACATACGGACTTTGACATGAAATTTGTATTAAAGTGTTTATTGTATGTTAAAATTTATTTGTGAATTGAATTTTAAGAAATAATATGAAAAAGATTTATATGTGATCAAATATGATATTAAATAAATTTTTATTGCTGGAAAATAGCAAAGTCGTATGTTGTAAAGTAAAGTAAAGCTCATAAGAACATTTATTATTGATGCAATAATTTATTATATTTGGTCATTAAATGATTATATATTAATTTTGATATGAAAATATTTTACATGAATATTGGTAAAATTTAATGTTTTCTATATTATAATATTACCTATCGGTGACATGACATAAATGCAAAAACATTTCGAAAGAAAAAAATAAATATTGTGTCATAACATCAAATAGAAAATAAATATTTGGAAATTAATTGGACAAACAAAAGTTGAAAAATGATAGTTTTGAACCATGTATTAGCTTAGACAATGAATTAGGAATTTGTTAGTATGTCAATTGAACAGAAACTCTATGACATATGGTTATTTTGGTTATGAAAGATGTTTGTATGAATCATATGATTATTTTTGACCATCTATATTATCTATATATCGGTCATATGGTTATTTTTTATTGGTCTAGTTATGTAGTTATCTTGGATCAGATGTTATTATTTGGATTATGTGGTTATCTTTGACTATGAAATTTTCGTCATTTGACGATATCTCTTGTATCCCAAGGGGCAAATCTAAATTATTTTAATACATTAGAATAAGAAAATATTATTAGATAATGAAATAACATAATACTAAAGTGATGATAAATGGTTAATGCTAATGAAATTAATTTTGGATACTAATTTGATAAGAGTAAAATTCATGCGAATGTTAATAAATACATACAAAAATTATATAAAATAAGTAAAAGAATAAACATTTATATGTAGCATAATTAATTCATTTAATATTTTAAATGTTGTAAGAGATTGCTTATTAAATTAGTACATATAATAATTTTTGTACCAATGTAGATATTAGAGTTGGAAATAACAATAGAGTGCAGAAATATGAAGTGATTGATCTAGATGTCTCACCAAAAGAGAAGTAATTGTACTTATAAAAGATATGTTATGCAAGTAAATGTCTTATCATTTTATTTTAAAATGATTTAAATTTTGGTTTGAAACTTATTGTAAATAAGTTTTTAAATCACGGTGATTCTATAAAAATAAAATAAAATATAATTTTATGCATGTATATTTATCTGCTATCATATATTATGCATAATTTAGTTTAAATTAATCAGTAAGTCATGCGTAAATATTATAAATAATAAATTATTGTCAGAACATTCTTATATGTGAAAGGATTACTGTCAATGTCTATAGAAATTAATATAGAACGCAAAATACATAAGGGTAGATGTGTACCGAGTCAAAAATTTAATTACCACTTGAAAAGGTAACTCGTGATTAATATAAGAGTGAATTTATGGTATATATAATATATGCATTCCTCTTTTTCTTTTTCTTTTTTGAAAAAAAAACTGAAGTGATCTATTCGACTTAAATTCTGATTTCGTTTTATATACAAAGAACAGAAACACAATTTTAATATGAATATTTCATTCTTGTATTAAAATTATGAACTATGAATTATGGATTAAGTTTAGTTTTAATTGGTTCACTCTTAGTTTGAAATCCAACCATAATTAGGGCCAACCTCAAATCTTAAAGCGAATATTAGTTGATAAATAAAATTTATTTTATGAACAGTTGAGACTTACAATTATAGGATGTTGACTCATTTCGTAGTTGTACACATAGCAGCGGTGCAAGTGTTTTTCAACAAGCACAACACAGGTGTTGAGGGGAGAAAGTGCTGGATCTAATGAACTGGACCCCATAATCATAGCTCCTCTCCTGGATCCATCTGCACCAAATTTTTACCTCTAACTAGCAAAATAAGCCGAGAAAGATAACGCGGCAAAAGAATAAAAATTAGTAGGTGGGTTCCATATTTATTCTTGGTATATCTTGTAATTAGAATTAAAATATTAAATTTATGTTTGGTGTAATTCTTGAATAAAATAAGTACAACCAGTATATCTTTTCAAATAT
Organism: Triadica sebifera; assembly: GCA_023653625.1. Lineage (NCBI taxonomy): Eukaryota > Viridiplantae > Streptophyta > Magnoliopsida > Malpighiales > Euphorbiaceae > Triadica > Triadica sebifera. Next base: position 17,300,573 of record CM042906.1, read on the forward strand.
TAAACTAAAAATCTTATTAAAAGTAGTAACCCAAGGCTCTTTCTCATCATCTCCAAAACAGTATCTTCTTTTTCTCAACTAAATGCAAAAAAGTCATGATACTTTATATATGTACCTATTAAAATTCATAAATAAATAATTCAATACATACATATATATTATTATCTTGTAGTATAATATCATATATTTGAACCAAATGGTGCAGATCAGATAATAAGTAATTTGTTCTTGACTTAAGAGATTCTGGGTTCGAACTCTACTTTGTACGCAACTGTCTTATTAATCAAATCTTTCATCTCAAAAGATGGTTCTTCCGGGCTCGAGCGGTAATTAATCTGGATATGGACATAGGTTAAAGATACCACTCATAATTGAAACCCATCAAGGACATCTCATCTTCTACAAAAAAAATCATATATTTGACAAAGCAGAACACCAAAACTTAGAGATATAAATAAAGACAAAGTGAATAAGCAAAATTTATTAGATTCTATCATAAAAAATTTGAGATATAATAAAATGTTATAATTCTAACAAAAATTACAATTCTGAATTTATTATTAGTTCAGGATCTGGTTTTACACATTCATCATTAATGGAAATTGAAAAGTTAAGTGAAATTATATTCTTTCTCTGGGTTCCCAACTTCCAGGGAGCAATGAAGAACATGTAGAGACTGGTAATGTACTGAGATTATATTGTGTTCTTCAACTTGAAAACCACAACTGAAAAGGGTTCCCACCAATACAGAAAACTGATACTATATGTTTTTTCATCATCATCTTGTGAGAATATAATAAAATTGATCATAATAAGTATTACCTTTGATAAGCTCTCAAAAAGCATTTTTCTGATAAAAAAAAACTCATGATTATTGCTTAATACCCCATCTATATATTTATACTATTTGCTTAATTTGCTTAATATCTGAAACTCTCTTTCGTATATAAGAAGGATAGGTTGCAAACTTCAAATCTTTTTACTTTAAATTGTCTTATACATAGGAAAACTGTAGTTGACACATAAAGTAAAAAGTAAATCATTTTAACATATTAAAAAATTATATATTTATTTAGTTTTTTAACATGTTTAATTTAAGTAATCATTTAAGAACACAATTCTTTGCAATTCCTATAAAGAAATCAGAGCCAAAAAGTTCTTAAGCAGGCCAAATTTGCTACCAAAAAGAGATGCTACCCAAGTATATAAATAATGTAGTTAATGCAATAGCTAGATACTTGATCATCTGATACTGAATTGTGATTCAAGTAATTATGCAATTTTAGAGAGTAAAGTAATACCAGATTGTATTAATGATAGCTATTCATATATATATGCTAGGATACAACTGCTCTGTCCCACAAAGATAGGTTTACTTTTATTTTTACACATATTAAGAATATTTAGCTAATGATTTTGAAACTATAAAGTTACTTACATTTTCCTAATATATCATTATGACAATTAGGTGTATATACCAGAGTAATCAATTTTATTATCATCTTAATTTAATTAAAAGAAATGCCAAGTGATAGAATGTGAAGACTGAAGATCCCAAAACAGTCATAACCCACAAATGCATTCAAACTTCTAATCATTATTCACTAACTCACTTGGATATTGTGCAGCTTGCAGGTCCAACCAATACTGGTTACACAGCTGGTCAAGTTGTATTTTATACAAGTTAGTCCAAAGCCACACATAGACCCCTGATATTCTAGTCAAATCACACATAAATTCTTATTATTTTTCTGCAATTGGACCCCTAATGATTAAAAGGTAGGACAATTAAGCAATTTTTTTAGGACGATAAGGCCTACAACATTTTTTAAGAGTTTTGAGACCTTAACATAGTCTCATATAATGTGCAGAACTAAGAACTAAAAAGAACCATAACCCAAACACTAAATTTTATTTTTCTGTCTTGTTTAGCATATAAATAATACTTTATTGGGCCCAAAAGGGATACTATGCTAAAGAAAAAATAAATGGGGTTGGTTTCCACTTTCTAGCCTGGTTATGTCTTCTCCTTTTTATTTCCATGTGTTTCTAACCAGAAAAATACCAGGATGGGCAAACAACAATGTGTTATTAGGGATTTAATTGAACCAAATCTATAACTTAGGAGTTTAAATGGATGAAAATTACAATTTAGAAGTCTAAATATATAAAATTAAAGTTTATGAGCGGAATTACACTTCAACCCATATCATAGAAACTAATTTGCACATTTGACTGCAAAACAATGCAACAATAATAACTTATGCAAACTGAACTGTCAGCGGTCAGCCTCAATCTCATCCCTCATAATCATTTATGGGCCCGCCCGCACATGAATTCATGGACCGCATATGCTCTTCCTCGATTTTTGGTCAGCTTTTTTCTTCTGCCCGAAACCTCACCATCCGAAGGTCCATGTTTTCTTATCATCCCCACAAAACTGTTCGACTTTTAACGACGCAAAACTTCAAGTACGAAGTAAAATATTTCCATTTTATTTACTGTAGGAGGCTGCCAGGCTGGCTTGAGAGCCTTTTATAATTTTATTCGTAAATTACTATGCAAAATTATTATAGAAATACTTATAATTTATACTTACTAATAACTTGTTTAATAAATTTGACGACTCCCGAGCAGCCAACTATATTTTGTTAATTATTTAACACTTGATAATTACTGTAAACTAATGATTTTTTATCATCAAACTATAAAATTTGTAATTAAATTTTTTATATCAAGTGGTATCTGACTTTCTTGGGGAGGCCATCACCCTTTAAAATAAAAAAAATAATCTTTAAATATAATGTGAGATTCTTCTCATAAATTTATATAATGAGGAATACTAATGATAATTTTTATTTTTAAATTTATTGATTAATTTATTTTTAAAAATTTTCTATCTTTATCAATCAATCAGTACATAAATATTGAAGCGTATATAAAATATTCCACTTTATATAATATATATAATGTATGACTTTTCAAATATTTTAATCAAACTTTGCTAATGATATGAAGATCAAAGTTAAATTAGAATTCAATACTTTTTACCCTTTATATAAAATAATTAAAATTTTAAGATATTAAAAGTATTTAATTTATTTAAAGCTAGTATTAAATATTTAATACATTTAATAGGTTTTTTTTTTCTACAATTAAGTCATGTTAACGTATTGACACAGTGATAAATATTAGTTTTTAAATGACTTTAAGTTTCTATATTTTTGGTAACAAAGATATACAAAAAAATTAAAAAAAGAAAATTGAAAAGGAATGTTTGGAAAGAGGTAGCAGCGAAGTAGGGCGGTAAATGGAATTCCATTTATGTAATTAGCCTGAAACAGAGAATTGTATAATTCATTTTGACTTCACCTGCTGTGACAGGGGATTTCCACCAACAATTACAGCCATAAGAAGAATTCTCTGCAATCTCTAAGGTAGGTTTTCAAATTTCGAACCCTAATTCCCAATCTTTTCTTTTTAATGTGTTATATTGCTTGGATTTCTCAATTTGATTTTGATTCTTTCTTGATTCCAACTCTGTTTCTTTGCTAATTCTGGTATGGACAAATTAAGAATTTTGCGCTAGAATTGAGAAATTTACATATTCTCTCTCTCTCTCTTTTCTTTTTATATTGTTTGTGGTTTTTCTCGGGAACTATATGGATAAGAGTGTGATTTTGTTATCGGCTTCAATAACTTGTTTCTGGTGGATTAATAGAGAATTGGAGGAAATGGAGTGCGAAGTGTTTTGCAATAGGCTGTTTCGCATTGCTAGGTCACCGTTTAGAAGTCTGTTTATTTCCAGTTGATTTTTAGATTTTCTGAGGTTAATTTACTTCAATTGTGAGTTTAGGCCAGTTTAAGAGCGGGCTTTTATCAGTATGTATGTTAATGGAGCTGAAAATCATGAAGCTGCATGAATTGACAAGTTTATATGAGTGCAATTTGGTGTTTTACCTATTTATGGATTTGACTTGATTTAATCTGTTTATTCTAGCTATCTATAAGAACTAATTACTGGAATAAATTTGGGTGAAATTTGTTAATAGTTGTGATTTGATTCACATGTTGGAATATGTTAGCCCATTCTTACATACCATATTATAAACGTTTTCAAATTTTGGCAACATTTTTTTTTCTTGAAAGTTGTGATTGGTTGTAGTTGCTCTTCGTCTATGGATCAATTTTATTGAAATAAAACATGCAAGATACAAATTAAGAACTTTTAGGATTTTGAATGAATTGTTTCTTACACTAAGTTCTAAAAGTATTTGAAGTCAGCCTAGTTCTCAAGTCTCATACTCCCCTTCTCTTTGTAATATTACCATGGGAAAAGAACTAGCATGTCGCTAGAACAAATCATCTTCTGCTAGTAGTTGCTTGTATTTAAATTATATCCACTTTTTCTTTCTCTTTTTAAGGAATTATCAAGAGATATGTAGTTTTATCTAAAGGCTAAAGCTGTATAACCATTACAAGTTACAATCTTTTGGGGTTCTTCCCTTTAAAGATGGTGTGTTTTGATATATGTGCAATGCTTTAACAAATTAACTATATAATCAAAATATCATTATTTCATATTCAAATTAACATGGGGATAATAGCTAAATCATTGCAACCATGATAACTAAGCTGCCTTTTTGTTTCCTTCCCCTCCTCCTTCTGTTCTTTTAAGACATTGTTATTTGGTGGTGGTGTTGGTATTCTATGTTACTCCGACACTTCATTTTTGAAGAAGTACAAGTACCCTTTGGGTATGACATTAGTATGGATATGAAATTCTTACCGGATCCTTCACTTTAAAAGTGGGTACTCATAATCCCAGTTTCATTTAAATTACAAGTGCAGATCAAATGGACTAGAAAAAGTTTGTAAATTTATAATAATTATCTCTTAACAACCTACAATTGAAGACTATGATTTGTGGTGGTAACAAAAATTAATATAAATTATATAGTAAACTTGGACTGATTTACAATTTAAATGAATTTAGAATTATCATTTTATTATTTATTTGTGATTTGAATTTTAGAATTTAAGTTTGTAATTTAAATATTTTATCCAATTTTATTTTATTTAGCAATTTAATGTTATAATTTAATATATCTTTTAACTTAAATTATTATATATAAAAATTAAAATATTTTCATATATATATATATATACGTATTTCTGTACCTGTACCCTAATTTTGGGTACTTTTTAACCATACCCACATACCCTAAAATTTAAAAAATAAGAAACCGGGCTTCTAAATATGTGTCCGTGTCGGGTACCCATACCCGAGTCCAAGCAACATAGTTGGTATTATTTCAGTATTTGTTTTGTTAAATGGAGGCAACTTTCTACATCCTTATGTTCCTTCACATTTCTAGGAGAAGGCACATGAACTTGATTGGTGACTTTTAGACTAGAATGCAGGTAATACTATGTCATCCCAGTTTCAGGATGTTACCTATTTGGACAAGCTGATTTTCAGATTGCAAGATTGTTTCTCTCTTGCTCTGATAGGATATTTGTATCTACATTATTGCTCTTACTGTAACGTTTTATCTTCAGACTTAAGTGCAAAAATCAAAATAGTTTGTTTCCTCCTTGTTGCCCCTCTTTTTTGCAGTCAATTTTATGTATGTCTCTGATCATTGCAGTGTTTCAAATGTTGTAGCAAGAAAAACCTTAAATGAACCTTGAATATAATTCTAGTAGCATGATTTTTTTTTAGTTTATAAATGTGTATATAATTTTTTTTTCCATTCAGTACTATAGTTGAGATTTTTCTCCCTCATAGCACTAGGGGACTGAATATAGTGAATAGCTTAATTTAAGCATTGTTTATCGGTAGTGCAGACCACAGAATATACCATGTGGCAGAAGGTGCGGAAATTTTGGGGGGACAATTCCTTTTTAGTAGAATAGTTTTTCATATATGACACATAGTGGGAAGGTGTAGCTGCCTACACGAACTATTTTTGGAAAGTGCATATATATATATATATATATATATAGTTTTTAACTCTAACAAAATAAGAACTATGTATATCCTTAGTTTGCAGATTGTGTAAAAAATTTAAGTTAAATCTTCGCTATGACATAGTTTACATTTTACAATATTGTTAATACTCATAATATTACTTATAGCAATTTTTCCAGAATTTGATAATGATATAAATTTCCAAAGGGAAGGGTAATGTTGCTTAGCAATTGAATAAGACGCTTTTGCTTCTTGATGAGGCATTAAAATCTCACTCTATTGAGGTTTGGTGGACAAGCACCCACATGGCCACCAAAAACTGCCCCACTTATTATTGATGTGTTCCAGTAAATTATTTATACATCACTAAATTTCACAAACTAGTTGTGAATGATTGAACAATTTTACTTCAGAGGATGGTCTTTTTTTTGTTCTTTTGAATAAAGAACTTTCATTGTCGAAACATGAAAAAGGGGCTACGGGAGTAATTTCTTTTGACATAATGACATATATGCAAATGTTTATGCCTATGGGCTTCAATGTAGGACTTTTTTCTCCAACCTCATATTTGTGGACGTTGTGGTTGTACATTTGCTGTCACTTGTTGTAGGCCTTGATGGATGAATAGGTGTTGAGTAATTTTATCCTCTTTGTTAGCATAGAAATTTTCATTTCAGTACAATACAATTTTCTTTTTATTAACGTATGTCTCCCTTTTTTTGTCCATCTACATAGAGTTATCTAACTAAATTTTCTTTTCTTTTCGCTTGAGATGAAAATTGACTGCAAAAGTTTGCCAGTTTTGTACATATGCTTTTCATTTGAGCACAATATGCTTTTCTTAACTGCTCTGTGTTATCATTTCCTATGACTTTAAATGGGCCAGATTGGCAAAAATGTCACTTATAATATCTATTCAATTTTTTTTGCCCCAAAAGTTTTAATGGGATCATTGAACCTACTGAAGTAAAGTGAGCTACTGTCTTGCCATTCTCTGTTTTGATGGCAGACCACAATCACATTGGCAGCATCATACATTTGGGAATGGTATTTTGTGGGTTTAGATTTATGTGACCAATTAAGGGAGACAACGGACAAGTGAATTGATTTTGGATTCTATATTTTATCTGTAAGTTACAATGTTATAATCCTGATTTGGCCATCATAAAATATTTTGTGTTTATTGTTTTTTCTCTAAGGGAAATTATGGTGGAAAGATTTTATCAGCTACTCCTTGTTATCATACATCATTTTAACATATGAAGAATGGTTGAAAGAAAAAATCTCTATTCGACAGTGCTTCTTCCTATGCCTATGAATTTCATTGGACCAAGGAATGATACATTGGAATAATCCTTTGGGTCTCCCAATGTCAATAGGTGGATTGTTTCATTCTTTTAACCTTCCAAAACGAAAAAGATCTCTAAGAGCTCTTTCCTAGTTATGAAACAGAGTAATTTGGTTTTCCCAATGACTAAAAAGTGTGCATGTCTAAATCTAACTATATGTAAAAGTATTTGAAAGTATAGTGGCTAACTAATAGACTTACTTCCATTTGGTGTTGACTGGTAGATTACAATATTTTCCTTTAACTTATGCGAAGGGAGGTCTCTTCTAGTGGATATTCTTCTTCGTCTTCTCTTGATTGTTCCAATCATTTTGTTGATGGTACTGGATATCACCTTTTCTTTTGTTGTTGTTAAAACACAGAATTTCCTTGTAGACATGAACTTTTCTTAATTTTTTTTAGTCATTGAAAGTTTTTGGTAGCTTTTATTTGTTGGGTGCTACTTAACTTCCATCTCATCGAATGCTTCAATATCATGTTGACCTGATTATTTTAATTAACCTGCCAGTTCAGATAGTGGGGATTCTGACTCTAAGTGCATAACAGCCACATGACGTCTTCTGTGCATGATCTTTCAGGTACTTTTACTGAATTGTTGAAAAATGAGTGAGTAAGTTATATCTGTGTTAGTTTACAATAAAATCTTATTTTTCCATGAGAAGGATGAAATTGAGCATTGCTATTGTTGTATAGAGAAAATTGAAATTATGTTTTTTTTGGTGGAAGAACTTGCATAATGTGGAGTTTCTGTTCAAAGAGCAGAATCCTAACGGGATTCCTTTTGTGTATCAGAAATTCTTGATGTTCTTAATAGAGTTAGGAATGTGCTGCACACCTTTTCCTTTTTTTTTTTTTGGTTTGGGGTGGGGTGGGGTTGGTGGGGGTGGTGTGGGGTTTGAAGAACCAACATTCCTTAGTGGATGGAATGTTATCTGTAAGATATTATATTTCCTTGGATTTCTCGAATGACCCAATATGCCGTAAGAGAGTATAACTATGATATGATTCCCTTCTTTCTAGATATTTTCTTGATGCTTAGATTGGAACCTGAATTTGAAGTTTGTGCTATGTCTGAAATTTAGTTAATTGACCACCTCTGTGGTCTTCAATTAGGTTTGAGGTCTTCAACTGGGTTTGCAGTATTCATAATTTTGTTGGATGTTTAGCACTTAAGGTTGTACGGGATTTCTAGAAGGATCTTGTACTTGCTAGATGATTTGACAGTCTCTATGAGGCAGTTTTAATTTGATTGTCTTTATGCTTGGTGTCTAGCATATTTCTCATGCTTAACAATGTGATAATTATGGAGATGGTTGTCCAGATAATAGTGAAGCTAATGAGCAGCAGAAACACTCAGAATCTCGGATTCAGTCATCACCTCCTGGAACTGCATTGGTGCACCCTGGGATCTCTACTCAAACTGTTCAGTATGCAACAACTCCGCATCTTGGCTCAGCGCACACTATGGTATTATTTTGAATATTGTTTTCTAGCATGAGTGTGTTTGAGAGAAATATTTAGATACTCTATTATTTCATCTTTGTCTTTTATGTATTAATTAGTTAGCTGCATTTTTTCTCAAATAGCTTGAGTATAATAATTTGAATATTGGAGATGCTTCTCTCTCAATATGATCAATTCTGCTGTGGCACAATATTGACTGATATGATACTTGGACAGAGGTAACCTGGTCGGCATAGGATTCTCTGACCTTATTTCTTATCTATTGAGAGAGAGAGAGAAAGAGAGAAACCCATCTCAAAAAGCTAAATGCAGAAAACCAAAGAGACAAGACGGACACCATTTTATCTCTATGTAGTATCATAGCGAAGATGCTTCTGAGAACTATGGTGTTATGCTTCAAACAAACACTTCCAATCTCTCACAATCCCAGTAGGTCTTTGCCCCCTTCAGAAGCGCTTCAAGGGAAACAATTGGCTCGCGAACCCATATTTTGTTGGTAACAGAAAAAGGTTTATATTAAATGCTTTATGAAATAATGCAATCAACAACAGGTGTTTCTCAATCTCACCAACATGAATATATATACACATTACCTTTTCTTTTGAGGGCTTTGTTGTTCCTATCCCTTTGCATATATCATTGGCTTCTAATCTGCATGCAAAAAGTATTAATCTTCCTTCAGACAATGAAGTTCTTTTGTAACTAAGCTAAAAAAATTCTTAATCCAGTATATGCTTGGGCCAATTTAACTATTTATCTCTTTGACATACTAACCTCCATTCATGGCTTATGGAATTGAAGGCAGCAGCAGCTTACCCATACCCAGATCCCTATTATAGAAGCATATTTGGTCCCTATGATGCTCAGCCATATCCTCCACAGCCCTATGGTGGACAGCCAATGGTAATTTATGTTTTTTGATGTTACCTGCTCGAAACCTGGTTCTATTTGAAAGCTGTAAAACTCAGAAACATGTGTGTTAGGTTATCTAATATCTACTTTGCTTAAGGTCCATCTTCAGTTAATGGGAATTCAGCAAGCTGGAGTTCCTCTGTCAACAGATGCAGTTGAGGAACCAGTATTTGTTAATGCAAAACAATATCATGGCATCTTAAGACGTCGACAATCCCGTGCAAAAGCTGAATCAGAAAACAAAGTCATTAAGTCTCGGAAGGTATATGTTCTGACCTTTCAGGTGCAGATATCTTGCTACTTATGTTTGATATTTATGTTTGTTTACCTGGTTTGTTAAAATCTGAAGAATGAAAATTGAGGCTTGCCTAACTCTGCTTTATGTGTTACTTGTTCTGACAACTGCTCTAAATGCATCTTCAGTTGATTAGAATGTTTATGCCCCTCATTGCTTGAACATTGCAAGGTCAACTTTGTTTGGTTTCCGTTTTAATTTACAAAAATTATCTGAATGCTGGTAATGAGGGACACTTGGGGAAAAACTAGGATGAATTGATTGACATTGGGGTTTGGATTGGGTGAGATTCACCAAACTGGGAGCAACTAGTATTAGCCTCTCATTGGTAACCTTTAGGACTCACTCCTAACAGCAAAGCTTTACAATTTTCCAGCAGTGAGAATTGTGTACATAACTTTGAAAGAAGCATAATTGTCAGAATCAGTAACAAGGGCATCACAATTTAAAAGTATAGGTTATACAACTCTTGAAAAAGTGTTTGGGCTCCTAATTTTGACGTGGCCTTGTTAATATGAACATAGATCTTTTCTGACTGCTCAGTTAAATCCCATATTAGTGTTCAGAATGTAATAGACACTATTGCCCAAACAAGTAGTTAGCTGATACCGACTAAAAGTATTTACCTACTGCTACATTACTGTGACTAGTACACTGCTGTTATACTTCATATTTGAATTCTTCTACATCATTTTCTGTCAAATTAAGGGATAAGGTTGATAAAATTTTCCTTTGCCCATATCTGATATGAACTAAAATTGATTTCTGTCTGTTAAGTTAAAGCAGTTGCATTATACCAGATTTCCTTTTCTGTTAACAACAATCAGATATCTTTCTTGAATGATCCATTGTCATACGAATCCCCATCCACAATGACTCAACTCGGAAAATCTTCCACTGTCAGCTTCTTTACTGCTGAATTTATTTGTTTTTGCTCACCACCTGCAGTAGTCTTTTTTATTCCAATTACATTTGGTATTGGAGATTTCATGACTTGCAACTTAAAACTAATGTTGCAGCCATACTTGCATGAATCTCGACATCAACATGCATTGAGAAGAGCTAGAGGATTGGGGGGTCGGTTTCTCAATTCTAAGAAAAATGAGCATCAAGGACAAAAAGAAGTGGCACCATCTGACAAATCGCAACCCAATATCAATCTTAACTCTGATAAAAATGATATTGCTGCCTCAGATGGGGAGTCCTGAGATACCAGAAGTTGGGTGTACATGCACCAAGGCCATAAATTAGTCATTCACAGGTAATGTCTAGTCAAGACCATTCCCCAGCAGTCAGTATTGCTTCACTCGGGCTCTTTACTTACAAGTCATTAGTATGTATAGCTTTTTGAAGTAGTTGGTTTGTAGGGAGGTCTAAAAGATGAAGCGGGCAGTGTAATTAAGGGGCATGGATAGTTGTCTTCACAGCAGTGGATGTACTTGATTTTTTTTTTTTTTTATTGGGGGGGGGGGTCTTTCCCATGAGCAGAGTGATAGTTAGGTTTTGTGTGCATGTCATATTTTGCTTTTTAAGAATGCAGTCAATCTAGAGCCTTTTTTCTAACAAAAGTTTGTAATCAAGTTAACTGGTTGGGTTGATAATGTGTTGGTAGTGTAGTGAAAGGTTAGGTTGGGTCTTGCCAAATAGTATTAGATCCTTCATTTCTGATAATTTTGCATGGTGTGGTTTGATTATCACTTGTAGTGATGATGCTCTATATTTTTTGCATGCCATAAATTAAATCCTTTTTGTATTATTATTATTATTATTATTATTATTATTATTATTATTATTATTATTATTATTATTATTATTTGTTGTTGTAATTATCAGTGGCTTCTCAAGTGTTATATTCGAAGGTAAAGCGATGGATGAATCGCAGGTGTAATATCAGAAGGTAAATGAAAATTTCATTAGGGTTTAAGATTTACCATGACTGTCTTAGTTCTATCCTATAAGAAAATTATTTTATTTACAAATCGAATTACTACCCACACACATTAACTAAGTGTACATTTCAGATTTCTTTTATCCGAACAGTACATTTCTTCATATTCTATTTCCATGCGAGTTGAATATTAAAAAAATTTGAGTTAAACGTGAATTCAAAAATTTGAACGAATGATGCTATTACAGCAAAGAGTTGAAAAGTTTATTACTATTGTAAATGTGATAACTCAAAAATATGAACAGTAAATTACATATATAATACTTATAAAAAGGACAAATAGATAAAAATGACATTCTCTAAAATTATGTAGAAATCTTATATAAAACACATTCTTTAAACTTTTAATAATGAATAAGGAATATGTTTTTATTAAAATAGGAGAAAATAAGTCAAATTAAAAGGAAAATGCTATTTGTTCCAACTATTTTTATTGTAATTTCATGCATTTTGTATTTGATCAATTCACCTACTTGTGTAACTCAAATTGTATATCAGTATTTTAACAAAAATAAGTTGAAACGGATTACTTCTAATCATAAATAGGAAAAGTATTAGAGATTCCTAAATTGATGGAATAGGAAAATAAGGAAAAGTATTTAAAATTTCTGAATTAATAGAATAGGAAAATTGAAATTCCTAAACAAAATTAAAGTTATAACATGGAAATGTTTTAATTTTTTTAATTAATTGTAAAATTATAAAATAAATTATGAAAATAATTTAAAAAAGCAATTATCTTGCCCTGGAGAAATTCGTTGAAAAACTCTCTTTGCTTCAGATTTATTATATGCCAATCGTGTTCCTATGTTTCATGCACGAATAAGAAAAATAAAATTAGGCTTTATTAAATATTAATATCAAGAGAATTGCATAAACAAAATTTAAAAAATTATTTATTAAAAAAACTGTATTGTGTTTTAATTTACGTGTTCGTGCCTTGTATAGATAAGAAAATAGCGTTATACTTGAAATAGAATTATAAAATCTAGCTTAATTAGAAGTGTAGAATCGTTAAATCACTAATATAATCTTATCTTTATATATATATATATATATATATATATATATATATATATATATATATATATATATATATATATATATATATACCTAATTTCTTAATTTTTTGATTTTATCTCTTAAAAATAAATATGATATTTTAAAATCAAATAACCACCATTATATATTACTCATGAAATTGTGAAATAGAAAAGTAAAATCAGAATTTGTTTTCATTTTCTATTAGTATGACTTAAAATATTTGCGAAAAGAAACCAAATAGGAAAAAAATTGAATTAAAAGCATAAGAGAATATAATAAAAAGAAAAATAACAATAATCTTCACACAAACCAAACGAATAAACAACAAAATCCAAATCAACCATATAGAATTTGTCTTCCTCAAATTACTCTAATTTCAGCTTCATTTTTTTTTCATTTGTCAATTCCTTCTCTAGTTTTTTAAGGGAATTGAGTTGCAATAATAATAATAATAATAAATTGTTAGATATTGCAAAGAAAAATTTAAATTAAATTAACAGCCAGTGTTATTTTAGGGAAATTGTTATAAACATGGACCTGCGAACTATAACGAATGTCACTTTGTGGGATTAATAAGTGAGCCATTGATGGCATGCCAATTCCTCCAATTTCAAATGGTAACAAACTAGAGAAGGAATTGTTTGCTTTTCTTACTTAAATATGATCATAATTAATCATATTTTATTAGGTTGGACAATAAATATTTTAGATATATCTGGGAACCAATTCGTATATCATATAATGAGTTCATTAACTTTTGAAACTCAACTACTAATTTAATTCTTTAAAAATTCTTAAATTTCTGTAAAAAATAATTAATAAAAAAAAATGTTTTCTCTTCGTAGAGAGCGTCAGATCAATATCTTCTTGATTTTACTTTATATAATTGAAAATAATAATATACAATTTTTTATTAGAATTCAACTAAAAATTTAATTGCTAAAAATTATAAAAACAAATATTAAATTCTATAATAAAATAAATAAAAGAATTTATTTTCTCTTCGGAGTGAATGACATGTTAGTATTCCCTTCACAGACATTAGATATGATATTAGATAATAGATTTTCTTTGTCAATTTTTTTTTTTAACACAAAGCCGTAATTGGAAATTGCATCCCAATTCCGAAGCAACAATTGTAATTATAATTAGTGAATTTTTCAATAATCTTATTTTTAACTGGGCCTTTAACTAAACCAAAATTTGGGTTAAGTTAATCAAATAAATTGGGCCTATAATTATTTTTAACTGGGCCAGATAATCTGTTCACGCAGCCCAAACAGCATCTTAGGTGTGGGCAGATTCATGACGATTTCTATATCATATACCCGGATACATATAGTATTATGAATCCGACATTCTCTACAAGTGCAAGAACTCATTTAATTTTTTTTATATATTTTAAAAAATAAAATTCTTTATTATTTAAATAAATGACACACAATGACACAAGTTCATGATATATTTTATGGATTGGTGACGAAAGGAACAAGAAAAAGAGTGACAAAGTTATTCGTGAAGAAATGATATAAACAAATATAATTTTTTTTAGGTACTTTAGCAATCGACTGAGATGCTTTTTTTTTCTTTTTTTTTTGTTAAAAAATTTATCTTGAAAAACAAAAACAAAAATGAAAATTAATAATTAATTTCAGAGTGTTATCCCAAATGGCTATATACAGTGTGAAGGATAACCAATTAATATTGTTTAGAGAAATACAATTTAACAATTGTTAGTGAAATGCATCATAAAAAGAAAGAAAGAAAAAAAACAATGGCTAATGATGGCTTTAATCCATCCACAAGAAAAAGCTTTAGTACTTTTTCCGGAAGCATAGTGCCAAATATGTTGGATATATGGATAAGTTCGTAGAAAGACAAATAATAAATAATTTCAGCATATAATTGAGCGAAAAAAAAAAATCATTCATCAATTAATACCCAAACTAATATTTAAATAGGCATTATTCCAATTAAACCTTCATTAATTAATAGTCGAAATTATTGAGTTACTATGATTTAATTAATCAATATGTACTTATTATTTTATTATTATAATTAGTCCCTTTAGCATATTAGTTGATGGGTGAAAGGGATAGGCAAAATGGGAATTTTGGGATTTTGAGATGGAGTCAATAAATTTTTTTTAAGTATTATTTTTCTATTAAATATATATTGGAGAAAGGGAAAATGAAATTTGAACCTCAATTACTGGAAAATTTTTTTAAAAAAAAATTCAAGTAATTATTATTATTATTATTATTATTATTATTATTAATGAGGACCAAAGTCAATGATATGTGTCAATAATCTCTTCATCTCAAAGTTCAACATGTAACTATCTACACCTTTGTTTGTTCAACCATTTAATCATTTCAATTATTGGCCTAATTTTGTAATATGAGTTTAAAATTTGTCTCTTTTACAATTCTCATTATCTTTTTAAAAACGAAAATGCTCCTATATATGCTATTTAAATATTCATTCATCAAGAGAAAAAATATATCAAAAATTTAATTATTTTTTCTCCTTCTTTTGAATAAATTATTTGAAATGGTGAGTATTTAAACTGTCACTAAAATTTTCTTTGAAGACATCCGATAAAATTATAACGAAATGGTCACTAAACCAAATTAGAGGTCTATAAATAAATAAATAAATAAACCAAATTAGAGATAATTAATTACATGGAAGTTTATTAGTGAACTACGTACTTTTAGTTGCATTTTTTACATAGTTTTTTTTAAGGGTGTCCTCTGGTCACTTCCAAATCAATAGACTAATTTATTTATTTATTTATTTTTATGGAATCGTTGGACACCTTAAAGCAGATTCCACAACCAAATAAGGATTCGAACTACTATAGTCTAGCTACTTACTCCTAAAACAAAGCCTTGGTAAGTATAAAAAATGTCATAACGCAATTTAAAAAGTTTCATCAATTTTATGATTTTTTTTCTCTAAATATCATCAGGCTAATAATACAAATAATAAGAGCATAAAAAAAACTCTGGAAACATTGCTGACTCTCATAAAAAAAAGTGTTGCTTTTATAAAAATATTATTAAATTATCGAGAATAATGGCGTTTTTCTTTGAGTGTCACCAATTTTTATAACTTAAATAAACTTGATAGAAAAAATATTGTTATAAGTCTTAATTTAACAACGTGTTTTAAGATAAATCATTAAAACACTTAGTTTAAAGACGCTTATTACTAATATCATTAAATTAATATTAAAATAAACTTTTTTTATAGTGATTTTTTGTTTAATGAACTCATTGAATTAAAGCAATCGTGTTAATTCACCACAATGAATATAACATAACTTTAATTTTAATAATGTGATTTGTTATTGCTATATATAGCCACAATAAAATATTATTAACTATGTATAAACTCGATTTCCTTAATAAAAGAGCTTATTGAACAAAAAATATAAATATAAAAGTCAATTTATACTAAATGCAAAGTTACACATAAATGATAATGGCGATATTACATGTGGAAGAAGTATAGAATTTCTCATCAACTTTTGTTTATTAGCTCCGAACCTACGTGCAGAAAACTCACACGCTAAACAAACTAATATTTAGTGGTACAACCATACAAAAGCTTCATTTTAATATTCATTTAACTTCCATTTTTTATATTGCTTGAGACTCTCTAAGCTTTGACTATCAGGATACGGGCATGAGACATGAGTGCTCAATAACTCGAGCTTAAGCCATTATGCTCACAACCTGTATCAGTTCGTCCAAGCTTCTCAAAGTCAATGGAGCTCAACAATCCGAGTTTAAGCTACATTGATTGTGTCACGTTCGTGATCTAGACCCTAATCGTATATACGTATTATGGTCATTTGTACCGTAGTACAAATGCATACCGATCATAGTCTAAATATGGACATATGAATGTAAAAATTTTACTTTAATATGATAATATGATGTTTAATATAAATACAAAATTGAATTGATATATCATTGAAATTTTGTATTTGACACACAAATTAAGGCAATGAACCATATCGAAAATGCAAGATTTCTATCCGCGATAAAAATTCAAGTTAAGCATATCAAAATTGTTGAACCTTGAGGGGTATTTTCATTATTTTGATAATAATAAATAAAATAGCAATAATGTATTTAACAATGTTTGTGTTCTAAGTGTGTTAAACAGAATATACTTTGATTAGAACATGAAGCAAGATTGAAAGACAACTTTTGAAGATAAATATCAAAGAAATAACAAAGTGTCATACTCGTGACTACTAATGTCACACCCGTGAATGTAGCTTAGCGTCAATTCTTCACCATTCAAAGTTCACGGCCATGAAGGACCAAACTAACCATGAATGATTAAACAAGTCACACCCGTGAAAGATTAGTCACGCCTATGACGAAACATTTCTAATTCTTCTAAAGAGTGTCACGGCCAGAGTCACCACTTGGACCACGGCTTGGAAGAACATTCACGTCCGTGACCTTTCCAATTTTTCCATAGAGTGTCACGGCTAGAGTCACCACTTAGACCACGGCTTGGAAGAACATTCACGCCCGTGAACGGGACAAAGAAACATGTCAGGTGCGAATTAAGAGTTGGTTCAACAGCTACTTTTGCATTAAATACACAACTATAATTCATAGAAGTATAAATGCAAATCATTTATGAATCCCAATAAGTAGAAAAAAAGGATAAAACAAGAAGAACAACAATTATTTTTAATCTTTAATCTTGTTGTAGCCTTTTTTTTCAACAATCCTCTACTTTTTTTGAAAACCTAATTGCTCATAATTTCTGAGCATTATAGATTGGTGAGTGTTTTTCATTGCAATCAATTACTCAAAAGTGAGCTTGGGTATATTGGTTTAAAAGTGAAACACTTTTAAGGATTTATTGTGCAAGCCATAAAACACAAGAAAATGGTTTATTGTGAGAGTCATAAAACACAAGGAAATGGTTTATTATGTGAGCCATTAAACACAAAAAAAAAATTATGTGAGTCATTGAAAAACACAAGGGAATCTTTGGGTTATGTGTTAGTCATTGAGAGAAATGTCATACTTGGGAGTGAGCTTGAAAAACTTCATTGAAATATAAACTCTTCAAAATGAAATCCAATGAATCCATCACCGACATGATGAACCGTCTTCTAGCCATCATCAATGGCATGAGAAAGCTTGGAAAGTACTTGAGCTTAGATGATGTGAACAACAAAATTCTAAGAAGCCTTCTTTTCAAAGACTATGGTTCAAGAGTTGTGGATATAGAAGAAGCCAATGAAGACATGAGCATCATGCCTACCGATATGCTTATTGGAAAACTTCTAACGCACGAGATGGCGGTAAAATGAGATAGAAAACTTGAAGCCGAACCAGAAAAGAGAAAGTCTCTAGATCTTAAAGCCTCTACTTCAAAATTTCAAGAGGTAATTGAAGATGATGAAGAGAAGAGTGATGATGAGAATGAGGACATTGTCATGCTCTCAAGAAGAATAAAAAGAATGATTGAAAAGAGACTTGGAAATTCTCGAAACTTCAAACAAAGAACCTTCAAACACTCCTTAAATGACTTTCAAAGAAATAAAGATGAGGTAAAGTGTTATGAATGCGGAAAGAAAGGACATATCAAACCATAATGTCTAAGGCTCAAGAAACACAAGAAAATATTTCAAAAAGATGATGGGGAGAAAGGTCACAAAGCCACATGAGATGGCGAAAGTTTTTCAAGCGAAAAAGATGATAATAAAGGTGAAGAGGTCAACCTATGTTTCATGGCTTTAAAGGATCACTTCACGAATGAGGTAGGTTTTTCTTACTCATACTCTTTTAATGATAATAGTAGTGATAATGATAGTGATAGTGAAGATGATAATGATGAACAAAGTTTAATAGAAGTGTTGAACCTAGAATTAGAAAAATATAGAAGTAAACTTAAATCTTATAAAAATAATATTTTAGATTTGAAAAATAAAATGGAAGTTTTACAAAAAGAGAATTCTGATTTTAAGACTTCTAATAAAACTTTTCAAAAATCTTTAGATGAGTACTCCTCTAGACCATCAACTAAATTTTTGCTTAAAGAAAACAATATTTTAAAAAATGAAGTTGATGAACTTAAAAATTCAATTCAAAGTTTCATAAAGGGAAAAAAAGTTTAGATACTCTCATAGTTTCTCAAAGACCATATTTAATAAGACATGGTCTAAACTTTAATGAAACATCATATTCATCTCATAAGACTATATTTGTTAAGTCTAGTGCACCACAAACCTCCATAATTGAGGTAATAGTCCCAAAAGCTAAGAGTATAGCACACACAAAACCCTCTATTTAAAAGAAAGTTAGTTAAGGGTCACTTGGCTTAAGAGGGAAACCTCAAAAGGCCAATCATACTTTTATGTATAAAAGGCATACACCTAGGAAAACACCTATTCATATTGCATGTGTATGTCATTGCACACAAACTCATTCTAAAAGGATGTTAAGACCTAAAAGCATGTCAAAACTGAAAAACTTATATAGAGCTAAGCAACGCAATTATTGCATGAAATTTGGTCATATCAACAAGCATTGTTGGATAAGGAAGACTCATTGGGAACCTTAAAATGCCAACCCCTAAAGACCCAAGTTCCTTTGGATACCTAAAAACCAAACTTGAGTTGTGGTTTTATAGGTATGCCTCAAGTCCACTATAAAGGATAATGTTTGGCTTGTGGATAGTGGATGCTCAAGGCATATGACTGGAAACAAATAACTTTTCAATCGCACCAAAAGAATTAATGGTGGTAAGGTAACCTTTGGGAACAATGCTGAGGGTAAGGTAATTGGCATTGACTCTATTGGTATTGATAATACAACTTTTATTGAAGATGTTTTGTTTGTTAATGGTTTGAAATATAATTTGTTAAGTGTAAGTCAATTATGTGATAAGGGGATCATATTCAATATGGAGATGTTGTGTTAGAATTTATTGATACAAATAATCAATTGGCAGATATTTTTACCAAACCGCTTAATACAGAAAGTTTTTGTTTTATAAGAAGAGAGCTTGGTATGTTTGATGGATCAACATTGTCTTAATTAATTTTTTATGCCAATTGTATGTCGTGTGAACCTTGAATGTTAATTCCTTCATATGATGCATTTTACATGATTGATTTTATGGTATGAAGTGGTTAACATGATAGAAATATGTGTGTTAAGGCATAGAAATTTTTTAGATATTTTATAGTCTTGTTTTAGACTTAGTTTTATTTTTTGAATATTTGAGGTGGTTCACGCCCGTGACATATATTCATGGTCGTGAACAAAGATAGCAAAAAGTTCCAGAAGCTTTCACAACTTGCCTCACGTGAAGAGGTAGTGAAGACTAAGCTTCACGCCCATTACCATATTTATCACACCCATGAAAAGCCTTCTTCACGCCTGTGACATATATTCATGGAAGTGAACAAAGATAGCAAAAATTTCTAGAAGCTTTCACGCTTTGCTTCACGACTTACCTCACAGGAAAAGGTAGTGAAAATTAAGCTTCACGTCTGTTACTATATTTGTCACACCTGTGAAAAGCCTTCTTCACACCCGTGACTGTTTAATGTCACGACTGTGACTTGTTTCACTTTCTTTTTCATGGCTAGAGCACCCCTTCAACAAACCGTGACCCCAATGCTTCACGCTCGTGATTGGTTATTCATGGTTGTGAAGCTATCGACTATAAAATAAAATTTTCTATCTTTTATCATTTCCATCTCTCCAAATTATGGCATTTAACGCACCCATTCAATATTTTTTCACAAAATCCAGCCTCATCACTTACTTTTCCCTCTATAAAACCCTCTCAAACCCCTTTTTCATTAAATAATCACTAGTTTATCAAGGGTTTCAATCTATTTTTTTTTTTGCAAATCTCTTCTCTTATTTTGTTCAAGCTATCAAAAAGATGGATTATGGTTCCTCCAAGGGCACTAGAAAGAAATCACAGGCTCCTAAATGCTACACTGATTTCCTACTTAATGTCATTCCGGACCATTGTCATCCGCGCTATGTCGTTCTCAAGAAACAACTTCTGCTCTCATCACGCTCCTTTGAGTGGAGTTGTATCAAGACTCTTGGTCTTGAAATTGGCATGATCGAACAACTACAAACATGTCAGCTCCGAGAGTTTGTGGACATCTATCATCCAACGCTAATGGAACCCACTTTTGAGTTCCTTAGCACGTTGCAGGTCTCACCCACTGGAACCGTCAAATTCCAGCTATGCAATCATACTTGTACTCTCTCTACAATGGAATTTGGCACCATTTTCAAGCTCCCTTCTGATGGCATCCTCAGCAAGAGCGAGGTAGAGTTCTATGCCCATTCAACTTGGATACATTTTGGCATGGAATGCAACTGGGATATGAAAAAGACGAAGAACACCCATCTTCTGACTCTTGTGCATAAGTATATACATAGGTTTCTCACCTATAGTATATTTGCTCGTGGGGATAGCAACGGTGCAATCAAGAAGTCGAAGCTCTTTTTGTTGGAAATGGCACGTAGAGGACTGACCGTACCCCTATCACGATGGTTCACAAATCACCTTCTTTCCATTGCAATGAAGCCGTTAGGAGACATTTTGATTGGAGGATATGTGACACACCTTGTCATTGAGCTAGGTTATTTGAACCTCGATGAACATATCTACACTCTCATTCTAGCACATCCACAAGACCGTCTTGATGTCGAGTCATTTATAAAAATGGGAGCAGCTGCCTATATTTTTCATGAATGAGAAGTCTACTACCATTTCACCACTTTCGCTGGTAAAATTGCTTGGGAGGATAATGACTCCAAAGCTTTCAAAGTTGGCCTTCAGGGTGTCCAGCAACGGAAGCAAGCCCATGTCAATACATCGACACTGGCAGGGAATGATGTTGGTCAGACATCGGCCTCTTCAGCATCCACTTTGGCACAACAGGTTGCTGATCTTCTAGCACTTCGCCTTGACATGATACAGGCTTCTATCGATGATAGGTTAGAAAACCTCAAATACTTTATGGTGTCTCATATGGAAAGCCTCGATGGGTAGGTAACATGCCTTAGGGATGATTTGTCAGGCTTTAAGCCTACTTAGAGTCCTAGTTATCATGCAGTTGCTTTACCTTTGTTGTAATACGACTTTATCATTATGCATTTTAATGTAATCCTTGTCCTTTAATTTTTAATACAACTATCTTATTTACATTTCAATCTTTTTGTTGGTAACAAAAGGGGAGAAACAAGCATATATGTGTTCAATATATGATGACATGAATAAGCAACATGCAATGTGTGGTTATATAATGAAATATGCAATTTTATTTCAATTGATGATATGCATAAGCTATACCTCATATCAACCTCACATATACCTTGCAACTTGGACTTATTTTGAGCTCATTTTATTTAATGCATAAGATATATTTAACATATATCGCTCATATACTTTGAATACACCTGGTTATACATGTTTTATTTGATGAGATATACTTAAGATATATCTTGCATATACCTTATTAGTTTGCAAATACTTTTGCTATATTTCTTTCAAATCTTGCACTTTAATATTTTATCTTAAGCACCTTTTAAGGGGGAGACTTCTCAAAAGCACATATTGCTAGATTATTTATCACCATCAAAAAGGAGAGATTGTTGAACCTTGTGGGGTATTTCTATCATTTTGATGATAACAAATAAAATAGTAATAATATATTTAACAATGTTTGTGTTTTAAGTGTGTTAAACAGGATATACTTAGATTAGAACATGAAGCAAAATTGAAAGACAAATTTTGAAGACAAATATCAAAGAAATAGCAAAGTGTCACACCCGTGACTACTAATGTCACGCCCGCGAATGTAGATTAGAGTTAATTCTCCACCATTCAAAGTTCACGACCATGAAGGATCAAACCAACCATGAATGATCAAACAAGTCACGCCCGTGAAAGATTACTCACGTCCGTGACCAAACATTTTCAATTCTTCCAAAGAGTGTCATGACTAGAGTCACCACTTAGACCACGGCTTGGAAGAACATTCACGCCCGTGACCAAATATTTTAAATTCTTCCATAGAGTGTCAAGGCCAGAGTCACCACCTAGACCACGACTTGGAAGAACATTCACACCCGTGAACGATGACAGAGAAAGATGTCAGACGTGAATTAAAAATTGGTTCAACAACTACTTTTATATTAAATGCACCTAAACAACTATAATTCATAGAAGGAGTATAAATGCATGTCATTTATGAATCCCAACAAGTAGAAAAAGAGGAGAAAACAAAAGGAACAACTATTATTTTTAATTTTAATTGTGTTGTAGCCTTATGCTTTAATAATTTTTTTCAACAATCTTCTACTTTTTGTGAAAACCTAATTGCTTATAACTTCTGAGAATTATAGGTTGATGACTATTTTTCATTGTAATCAATTACTCAAAAGTGAGTTGGGTATATTGAGTTAAAAGTGAAACACTTTTAATGGTTTATTGTGTGAGCCATAGAACACAAGGAAAGAGCTTATTGTGTAAGTCATAAAACACAAGGATTTGATTTTTGTGTGAGTCATTGAAAAACACAAGAAAATCTCTAGGTGAGATGTTAGTCATTGAGAGAAACACCGTAGTTGGGAGTGAGCTTGAAAAACTCTATTGTAACACTTAAAGTATTAGTGAAACACCCAATTGAGATTGGAGAAATGAGTAGAATTTGTTAATACCTGAACATCTATAAATCTTGTGTGTGATATCTTTCATTTCTTCCTCTATTTTATTTATTCTGCACTTTCAATTAAGCAAATTTTTATTTACTAACCAATTCAACCCCCTTATTGATTCATTGTTTAGGCAACAAAAATGTATACAATAATATTTTAAGGTCATAGGTGAAGTTATATAGAGAGATTTTAAGGTTAAAGGATTCGATTTGCAGAAATACGATTCTTAGTGCGTATTTACGATCGTAATTGTGTTGATGTGATCGTAATTGAATTCTAAAATTTTTAAAATAATAATTTATAAATTGGATTATAGATGAATTTTTACGGACGTGATTTAGAAAAATGACTAAATCGCAAAAATGTAATTTTTGTATCGGTTGTCATTTTGCCAAAATCAAAAAGAACATTTCGAAGAGAAAATTATTTTGAGGAGATATGATCATTTGAGATATAGAATTTAAGAAAATAAATTTATTCAAGAATTAAATTGAAAATTTGAAAATTTTGGTAGAAAAGGTCCAAAATCAAAGTTTCTTTTGAATTAATTTGAATAAAAGCCAAAATATCCTCTTGATTAATTTTAATTGACCAATAGGAACATAGATTAAGTTTAATTAAGATTAATTAAGCATTAATCAAGTATAAAAGTAAAAAAAACCCAAAAACTGAATAATATCATTAAAAAAAAACTATCTTCTTCCCCGCAGTCTTCCATGGACAAACTTTTCTTTTTCTCTTCTCTTGATTTTTTTTTCATTTTATTTCCTTAAATTCACAATATTCAAGCATTAAGGAGCAAGAATTTAAGTGAAAAAGGGAAATAAATTTATTTTGAGCTAAAAGAATTTGGCAAAATTTCCAAGAAAATTAGAGATAAGATTTTCATCATTTTTCTTTCAGATTTTCATGAATCTAAGTTTATTTGGATAATTGTTGCAAGTTGATTTTAATTTTGATGATGATTTGAAGTTGAATTAATGTTATGGAAAAGTTGAGATTTTGTTGAAAAATTATGGAAAAATTATTAAAAAAATGAGTAAAATGAGACTTGAGGATGATAAATATGATAAACATCTTATGAGAATAAATTTTTGAAATTTTTGTTGAATTTTTAGGAATTTTTCATAATTATAGCCAAATATTTGAAATTTTATTTTAAAATATTTTTCTTAAAATGATGAAAATGGAGTAAATAAAGTTTTTGGAAGTGAAAAATAAAATTTTGAGTGGAAGTTATATTTAATAGGAATTTTGGTGAATTTTTGGATTTTTGACATAATTATTGAAAATTTTATTGAGAATTATTGAAAATAATTTTGGTAGATTGCTGAAGGAAAATGGAAGATAATGGGTCAAAATAATTATAGAAATTTAGTTGGAATTTTTAGACTATTTATTAAATTAATAGGAATTTTTTTCGTTGGAAATAGATTTTTGGAGAAAAAAATAGAAAATAAAAATATGAAGAAAAAATTAAATTAATTGAAGAGAAAAATTAAATTAATTTAGAAATTTTACTTTAGTAGCGCGTAACGTGAAATAAAACAAGTAGAAAAATACCTATAAACATGAGAGTTGGAGAAATTAAATAGGTAGTTTAATTTCTATTTAAATTTAATAATTTTTATTGGCTCGGTAACCAATTATAAATTTAACGGTTATTCAGGTGTACCATTAAATCAGACACCAGGAGTAGGAGGAAAAAATGAGCCGGCAGTTTCCAACAAGTTACCGTAAAGGTCTGTACATTAACTTATAATATAGGTCAATTGATATTTATATATTTTTTGGCATGAAATAAATTTACATTTTAGAAAATAATTATATATAACATTTATAAAATTGTTAAATGTTTGAAAAATTATTGAAAATATATTTTATGATAAAAATAAAACGTTTGATAAAGAAATTGTATTGGTATGAAATAAATACATTGATATAAGATTTTAATAAAATAAATTTATTTTCTCCTTGTAGTGAATTTTTATGTTATTAAACATTTGTATGAAAAATGGATAATGATTATATCTATAAAAATTTGGTAAGATATATATTTTAATATTTTTGTATATCGACAAACTCATATATTAGCCTAAACAGTAAAATGAGAAATTGTTGACATGCCAATAAGGTAAAAACTTCATGGTTTGTGATTATTTTGGTCATGAGAGGTATTATATGACTCTTGTGATTATTTTGGACCATACATATTATTTAATTATCAATCATATGGTTATCTTGGATCAAATAATATTATTTGGGGTTATATAATTATCTTTAACCCTGATCATGTGGTTATCTTGGATCATATGATATTATTTGGAGTTATCGATTATCTTTAACACTAATCCTGTGGTTATCTTAGATTTTAAAATTTCTATTGTTTGACAGTATCCCTTGTTACCCTAAGGGTAAGTCTATCGTCTATTAATATATGAGTTGGATAAATTTTTTATTTTAATGAATGATTAAAATTTTTATTGTATTTATTATATACTTGTGATATTAATACCAACGTCTTTAGTTTCTAAAAATTTTATTTAATGATTTATATCTACTTTTATGTATAAGTAAATAATGTATTAATGGTTTTGATATACAAAACCTTTTTTAGAATTTTATTAATTTTATATTTTATATTTTATTTAAAGTGATTTTTATTATAAGTTTTTGCATTACTGAGCTTTATACTCAGCGCGAGAGTTTGTTTTCTTTTGCGTAAGTTTTAGCAGAGCTAAATAATGACAGGTGTGTAAATAAAAAGTTGTCGCTGGTATCAATGGATCTCATTTATGAAGCCGAGCAGCAATGACAGTCACCCTGCTTAAATGGGTTTTTACTATATATATGTTTTATATATTTCGGTTGATGTATATATATAAGTTATTTGTATAAGTATGTAAATTAAGATAATGACATGAGAATAGAAAGATAACGAAAATTTATCTTATTTTGTTAAATTCTATTCATGTCATATATATATATATATATATATATATATATATATATATATATATATATATATTAGCGTTAATAATGTGTTATTTCAATAAATATCTCACATAATTCCTTATCTAACCGTGTACAGTAATGTATACGGATAGATAAAAGGTATTACAGACTGAGTGAAATATCATACTAGCATATCCAAGATTAAGTGCTCATAATACTTGAGTCATCTTGTCCTCATATAGAAAGTAGCTCATATGGTACTGTTTACCTCCCTTAACGATATACCATTTATTCTATGTCAAGTTCAAGACTAGAGAACTTATCTTTTTATCTCATAACCATTTATCTTTTGATTCATTTTAAACATATGTTATTACCAGCATTCACTTTATCACATGTTATTACCAACATTATATTTCATTTATGCATTCTCATTCCAACACAAATATTATATCATATCATTCACATGTTATATTCCATGTATACCAACATTTTATAACACGCATTAAGTCAACTTATCACCACAGGTCATAAAACATGATGTACACATTTTACACTCAAACAACTTTATGGACGTGAACGATTTATTCACAGTCATAAAGGAACGTTTTACGGTTACCCTATCTGTGAACCATCACGTGAATCATCACATAATCATCATGGACGTGAATTACTTATTCAGGGCTGTGACACCATACCATCATGGTTGCTCAATCCGTAACACAACCAGTAAAATTATGGGTTCATGTAGTTCATCCAAGCTCGACATTCACAACAGTAACACTCTTATTCACAGACATGAACCATTCATTTCTAACAAATTCAAAACAGAACATTTTATGCATTTCATGCAAAATTTCTAAGATTAACCATTGTTAATCACTCATATCAACACTTTTATACTCATACTATGTTTACAACATGTTTAAACGATATTTAGTTCTTTAAATCTATTTCTAGGTCAAATCAAGTCATAATATAACACATGTTCTTTAACACATAAACTATATATTCATGTTATTTATCAACCATAACATGACTTATAGTCATTCATTCTCATTTACAGAAACACAACACACATCAATATGTATGGAAAATGAATTAATACTGTCGTATGTAAATACCTTTCACAAAAAAAGAGTCTCAACCATCTCTTCAAGCTTTTCAAGCTTGATTTCCTTTTTGTCAACCAAGCTCCATTTTTCTCAAGTTTTTTAGCTTCTCCAATGGTGTTTAGGGTTTTCAAGGTTGGGGAAAGATGACTAAGACGTCCTGGAGTGTGTTAGAAGCGATAAGGGGCAGTCGATAACGGTTTTAAGGCAAGATTTGGTGCATAGAAAAGAGAAAAATGCGACTCATCATGACCAACCGACCTACATTCAAGGGTGTGAATCATTACTTCACGGGAGTGAAACATTTTTCACGGTCATTACTAAACCATTCGCGGGTGTAAAAGTTATCTCTTCTCAAATATTCCCGGCATGTCTAAAACTTCATCGTTTGAACCATAGCATGACCTTTCACGGGTGTGAAAGATTTTCGTTTTACAATAATTAAACTTTAAAATACTTTAAACCTCATCATTTCCCATTCTACATACATATATAACTTATATGTTCTATTTTACGATTGTTACATTAGCCCTTAAAGAAATTTCATCCCGAAATTTACCTATTATGTCGAGTAGAAACAACTGAGGATACTTTGCTCTCATCACATCCTCACTCTGTTATGTTGCCTTTTTGGTAACATGATTCTGCTATAACATTTTGACTGGTGCTATCTATTTGTTCCTTAACTCTAACTTCTCAAGCTAAAATCTTAATTGGTTCTTCTTCATATGATAAGTCTGGTTGAACCTCGATGCTTTTGACTGGAATAGCGTGAGAAAGATCCAATTTGTACCTCCTCAATATAGATACATGAAACACGTTATGAATCATACTCAACTCTGACGGTAATGCTAGTCTGTAAATAACTGGTATAATCCTTTCTAGGATCTTATAATGTCCAATGAATTTAGGACTCAACTTGCACTTCTTTCCAAATCGAAACACTTTCTTCTATGGAGAGACTTTAAGAAACATTTGGTCTCCCACCATCTACTCAATATTTCTCCTTTTGAGATCTGTGTACAACCTTTGCCTATCTGAAGCTGCTTTCAAATAATCCTGAATGATCTTTACTTTCTGTTCTATTTCTTGCACTAATTTTGGCCCCACTAGCTCTCTCTTGCTAAGTTCAATCTAACATAATGGTGTCTGACACCTCCTACTATAAAAGTGCCTCATAGGGAGTCATTTGAATGCTCGACTGGTAGTTGATGTTGTAGGTAAATTCCATCAATGATAGGTATCTTTTCCAATTACTCTCAAATTCAATAACACAACTTCTCATCGTATCTTCTAATATTTGTATCACCCTTTCTAACTAACCATCTGTCGGTGGATGAAAAGTTGTAATAAAGCTGAGCTTTATACTTAAAGCTCATTATAGACTTTCCTAAAATTGTGATGTGAACCTTGGATCTCTATCCGATATGATGGAAACTTGAACTTCATGAAGTCTTACCACTTCATTTACATGCAATTCTACTAGTCTATTCAATTGATAATCTCTTCTGATAGGCAAGAAGTGAGATGACTTCGTTAATCTATCAATAATGATCCATATGGAATCATACTTTCTCGGTGTCAGAGGTAAACTAATCACAAAGTCCATTATGATCCTATCCCATTTCCATTCCAGAATAGTGATTAACTGTAGTAACCTTGATGGTACTTGATGTTCTGCCTTGACTTGCTAATATGTCAAACATCTTGTAGTGAATTCTGTAATTTTTTTTTCATTCCTAACCATTAATATCTTATCTTCAAATTTTGATCCATTTTGTTGCTTCCTGGATGCATCATATATCTCATCTCATGTGCCTCTTTCAATATCCTCTATCTCAATTTAGGTACATTTGACATATATAACTGTCCCTAATAGTATAACCCATTATCTAACTCAACTGAAAACTCAGGTCTTTCCCCTTTGGAGACTAACTCGATCAACTCAACTAATTTGGTATCTTGCCTATGTGCATCTTTAATCTCTTGATTCAAAGTAGGTCGAACATGCAACTCTGCCATGACCTTTCTACTCAACGCGTCGACCACAATATTGGCCTTGTTTAGATGATAATTGATTACATAATAGTAATCATTGATCAACTCCAACTACCTTCTTTGTCTCAAATTCAACTCTCTCTGTGTTGAAAGATATTTCAAACTCTTATGGTCGGTGTAGATAAAACACTTTTCTCCACATAGATAATGATGTCAAATCTTTAATACAAAGACTATAGCTACCAATTCTATATCATGGGTCAGATAATTATTCTCAGTTTCAATTATATGGAAGCATAGGCAACAACCTTTCCTTCTTGAATCAAAACACATCACAAACCATTGTGAGAAGCATCGCTATAATGACATACTCTTTATCTGTAACTAGTTGAGTCAAAACTGGAGATTTTGTTAACAAAGTCTTAAGCTTATCAAAATTATGTTGACACTTGTATGACCATTCAAATTCCACATCCTTTCTCAACAATCTGGTTAATAGAGAAGCTATCACGGAGAATCCTTTAACAAATCTCCTGTAGTAACCGGCTAAACCAAGAAAACTTTTGATCTCTGTTATGTTCTTTAGAGGCTTCCAATCTAATATTGCCTCAATCTTACTAGGATCCACTTTAACTCCATTTGTTGATATAACATGTCTGAGGAATGCCACCTCATCTAACCAAAACTTACATTTAGAGAGTTTGCCATACAACTTTCAATCTCTAAGAATTTGTAACATTGTCTTTGAGTGCTAATCATGATCTTCCCTATCCTATGTCATCAATGAAAACCACAATGAACTGATTTAAATATGTCCTGAAGATCTGATTCATCATATCTATGAAGGATGTTAGAGCATTGGTAAACTCAAATAGTATAAGCAAAAACTCATAGTGGTCATATCTAGTCCTGAAAGTTATCTTAGCAACATTGCTTAACTTAACCTTCAACTGATGGTACCCTAACCTGAGGTCTATCTTGGAGAAAACTCCTACACCCTTTAATTGATCAAACATATCATCTATCCGTGGCAATATATATTTTTTCTTGATAGTAGCTTTGTTCAATTGCTTGTAGTCGACACACAACCTTATCGACCCATCCTTCTTTTTAATGAACAATAATGGTGCGCCCTATAGGGATACACTCGGCCTGATGAAACCTTTATCTAGTAATTCTAGCAAATGTGCCTTTAACTCTTTTAACTCTAAAGGCACCATCTTGTATGGTGTAGCTGATATCAGAGCTATACCTAGTGCAAGCTCTATGGAGAACTTTATTTCCCTATTTGGAGGTAATCTTGGTAAGTCATCGGGAAATACTTTTGGATATTTTCTCACTGTTCAAAAATCCCATATATTTGGTCTTTTCTTTCTCATATCAATCATACGAGTTTAGTAAGCTTCACACCCTTGTCTAATCATCTTTTGAGCCTTCATCATGGAAATGACATGAGCTGGTTGTGGAAATTTCTCACCATCCACTATTATCTCTTCTTGATCTATGGTCTTAAGAATCAACTTCTTAGACCTATAGTTAACAGCTACCTCATATCGAGAAAGTTAATCCATGCCTAACATAGCATCGAATAAATGGAAATGTAACTCGATCAAGTCTGCGGGAAACTATCTCTCATGTACAACTAATGGACAACCCTTATACACCCAATTCACAATCATATTGTGACCTAACGGGTTCGTGACTTCAATATCATATTCTAAGTTCTTAACTATCATACTGTGTTGGCTAGGTGTTCTTGTACAAATATAAGAGTGTGTAGATCCAGGATCTATTAAAGCATATAAACATAAGCCATAGAGAGAAAATGTACCCATGATAACATCAGTGGCCTCATGATCCTATCGTGCTCTCATAGCATAAGCTCTCGTCGAAGTCTTACTAGATCCTGGTCTATCGATCATCATTGATACAGTATGATTAGGTCCTGATTGACCTTCTCGATTCTACTGTTGACTCGGTACCGGAGCCAATCCAACTAACTGTGTAGATGTTGTACTGCCCAACAACAAACAATCTCTCTTTGGATGATCTTTGGACCCATATCTGTAACAAACCCTATTGTTCACCCAACACTCACTCTTATGGCTCTTGTTGCAAGTCCCACATACTGGTACTAATCTTTTTGTGTTCTATGGCTGTGAACTAGTGACGACATAAATAACTCTGGAAAGTGGTCCCCTTCCAAAAGAATTTAGCAGTGGAAAGCCCTGACTGTTTCCTCTGAACTATGACTACCCAGAAAAGAAACGACCCTTATTTCCTAAAGGTTATGCCATGCTAGCTTATGGCTTCCCGAAAGACTCATCTATCTTCTTCCTCTTTTTCTTCTCAACACTGATGGCTACAGATACCAACTTTGTAAAGTCCTCAATCAAAAGAGTTGTAACCTGAAAACTAATATTCTCATGTAAACCATCATCGAATCAGCGACACTAATATGCCTTATGTCCAAAAATCCTGACTGCATTCTTACTCAACCTAACTCATACTCTGTAACAGTCAGAATTTCCTACTACAAATCTTGAAATTTCCTTTTCCTCTCGTTCACTTATTGTATATATTTCTTCTTAAATTATGCCATAAAGAATACCCACATCGATGGTTGTGGTATCTGTGGCTTTAACAAAATCGTCTTCCACTAATTATATGCATGATATTGAAGCAAAGAAACTGTATACCTCACTTTGTACTCATTGGCACACTCTATCTTTTTGAAGACTATCTCAGACTTCTCTAATAAAAACTCGACAGTTGTTGGATTATCCTCGCTCTTACTAGCAAAATCAGTAGCTCCATACTTTCTGAGCTTATCAATCTATATTTGTGGTCTTAGTGGTGGAGGCAGTGGTACTGGTTGCAGAGCTACCTGCAGCATACCATGTACTAACTGTTGCAGCAAGCCTGCAATCTGCTACATAAATTGCATCTAGCCTTGCTCAACCTATCTTGTAATGTGCTATGGAGGTAGTGGTGCAGCACCTAGACCATGTACACTATCAACACTAGGCTAATCCTGAGCTTGAGCATTGTTAGGACTGTTGTTTTTTGCAATATCATGAGGATCCACCTCCACAATCTCCATAACCTCTTACTTAATTCTACAAGTTGACAAAGTAACAACCCATGTCAAAGTCAGATGAGACACAATGAATGCATGATTAAAAATAAACTCATTTACCTCACTCAGGTTCAAAAATGCTTAAACCTAAACTTTGATATCAATAAATGTAACACCCACTGATACAGCAGGAAAACCCTCACCAACTATACCAATGGATGTCATGATATTATTTTGCAGAAGACTCATTAAATTAAAACTTTTTACGTTTAAAACACGTTTAAGACATCATAATGCAATTAATGCATAAAACCATCATAAATAAAACTCTGATTCAACGATTGATATCATAACATAAAATTTGTTTCCGAATTCACTAGCCTTATATTACCAAAAATATATCATAAGATATTATTACATGTTCTTAAAACCAAAAGACATGTAAAACGTTATCCCAAAATATCTCATGACTTAAACAAAATATAAGTATACCATGAATGATAACACATCCAAATAGGGCACATTGACTAAATTCTAGTGGCTCGTTGCTCTTTCCATCAACTCATATCTATGGGCTCCAAACTGGCATTCAGGAAATCCACACACTAAACAAACTAATACTTAGTGATACATATGTGCATAAAAATTCTACATTTAACTCGTATCTTACCACGTCATGCAATTCAACTCATGATCATTCCTAGAATCATACATTCTAACTATTTTATGCCTCTATGCAAGTTATATGCCTATTAATACCATAGACATCATATAATATTACCAAGTATATTATACATATATACGTACTCATATCAACATGTCTATCTTACTATAAACATCATGCAATATACCCTATATATACCAATACATATATCACAATACCAAATCATTTACTTGATATTATCCCAACCATTGCATTACCACAATAATAATGCTTTATTTTATTTAGCTCAAGACTCTTTATTTCCAAGAATTAAGTATAAAAATCCATTTACATTATTATTGTTTTTATATCATTACTATCCAAGACTTCTCTAAGCTTTCATTATTTCAACTGTTTCAACCTTAGAACTCTAAACTTATTACATTAATTTTTTTGGCCCAAGATTCTCTAAACAACAAATAGTAGGTCACATAACAACCATATAAAAGCTTTCTTTTATATTCATTTAACTTTCATTTTTTATATCTCCCGAGACTCTTCAAGCTTTGACTATTCAGATGTGGGATATGGGATAGGAGCACTAAATAACCCAAGCTTAAGTCATCCTACTCACAACCTGTATCAGCTCATCCGAGCCTTTCAAAGTCAATGGTGTTTAACAATCCGAGCTTAAGCCATATTGACTAAGTGAAATATTATGCTAGCTAGAATCAAATGCTCATAATACCTGAGTCATATTTTTCTCATATAGAAAGTAGCTCATATGATACCATTTACCTCCCTCAATGGTATACTATCTATCCTATGTCAAGTCCAAGATTGGAAAACTAGGCTTTTATTACATAATCATTTATCTTTCGATTCATTTTAAACATATGTTATTACCAATATTCACTTTATCACATGTTATTACCAGCATTACATTCCATTTATGCATTCTCATTCCAATACATAAATGTCATATCATGTCATCCACATGTTATATTCCATGTATACCAACATTTTATAACATGTACTGAGCCAACCTATTACCATAAGTCATAAAACAAGATGTACACATTTTACACTTAAACAACTTCACGGGCATGAATGATTTATTTATGGATGTGAAGGAATATTTCATTATTGCCTTATCTGTGAACCATCACGTGAATCACCACATAATCATCATAGGCATGAATTACTTATTCATGGTCGTGACACCATGCCATCACGGTTGACATAACCCGTGAAATTCTAGGTTTATGCAGTTCATACAAGCTTGACATTCACGACCGTGACACCCTTATTCATGAGCGTGAATTATGCATTTTCAACATATTCAAAATAAAGCATTTTATGCATTTCATGCAAAATTTCTAAGATTAACCATTGTTAATCACTCATATCACCACTTTCATACTCATACCATGTTTACAATATGTTTGAACAATATTTAGTTCTTTAAATCCGTTTCTAGGTCAAATCATGCCATAACATAACACATATGTCATTTTAACACATAAACCATATATCCATGTTATTTATCAACCATAACATACCTTCGAGTCATTCATTCTCATTTAAAAAAACATAACACACATCAATATGCATGGAAAATGAATTAATATGCCCGTATGTACATATCTTTCACCAAAAAGGAGCTTTAACTATCCCTTCAAGCTTTTCAAGATTGATTTCCTCTTTGTGATATGTCTCTTTGCCCTCTAGCTGAATCTAACATCACAAACATGTTCTTATTAGAATCTTATAACTGTAAACAACCTAAAAAAATCCTAAGAATTGAGTTATATCCCAACTTTGGCAAAACTCAACCAAACTGCATTTTCTCAAGCTTTTAAGCTTCTCTAATAGTGTTTAGAGATTTCAAGGTTGGGGGAAGATAACTAAAATGTCCTGGAGTGTGTCAAAAGTGATACAGGGTGGTGAAAAATGGTTTTTAAAGTAAGATTTGGTGCAGAGTAAAGAGAAAAGTGCAACTAGTCATAGCCAACCAACCTGTATTCATGGGCATGAAACGCCTTTCGTCAAAATCATTCATGGGCATAAAAGTTCTCTCTTCTCAAACACTTTCGTCATGTCTAAAACTTTATCATTTGAACTATAGCATAACTTTTCATGGACATGAACAAATATTCACGAGCGTGAAAGCTTTTCTTTTGACAACACTTAAACTTTAAAACACTTTAACTTTAAAACACTTTAAACCTCATCCTTTCCCATTCTAAACACATATAACTTATAGGCCTTATTTTACGAGCGTTACACATTCAGTCACTAATAATAGTATCTCTTTTGCTAAAAGAGCAGGTACTTTCCACATGAAAGATTGGACTCTAGACACTGATGAAAAACCAATAAATTACCATGCTCTTATTAGATCAAGTAACAATGGTGATGATGACTATATTTTTGTTGATAAAGGTAATGATGATAATAAGGTTGAATGTCTTCATGACTAAAGCATGTCCTTTTCTTATTCTTATCTTTTATTTTTAATGTCAGTTTTATCTTGGAACTCTCAAGGTGCCAAGAGCACCACTTTTATTTGAGTTTTAAAGCTTTACTTGCAGCAATATAAGCCAGAGATTGTTAGTTTACTGGAGCCACGTACAAGTGGGAAAATAGTTATTGCCAACATTAATTTTGCTTACTCTCATAGAGTGGAGGCAATAGGGTTTTTAGAAGGGATTTGAATCATATGGAATGACAATTTAAAGACTGAGGTTATAGAAAACAATTCCCAGTTTATTCATGTTGGAATTAGACAACTAGGGATATTGATTTTATGTTAATAGAGGTTTATGGACACCCTAATCTAGCTAAGAGAGTTCTTTGTGGGACCATCTCGAGACTTTAACTCAATCCTCTCGGCTAATGAGAGAAAAGGTGGGTCTTCTTAAAGGATTGGAATTTTTAGATAGTTTTTATATTGGTTTCTCTCCTCTAGGCTTCTAGACCTTAGGTATGAAGGTGCAAATTTTATATGGAATAAAGGGTCTTTGTATGATAGGCTAGATCAGGCTTTGTGCAGTTCTTCTTAGAGACTAAAATTCCCAGAAGCTTTCCTCATCCATTTTGCTCGCATAAAGTCATATCATTATCCAATCCTACTTAACATCCAAAAGGGCAATGATGTCAAGAGAAATAAA
The DNA here is from genome assembly GCA_023653625.1 of Triadica sebifera. Taxonomy (NCBI): domain Eukaryota; kingdom Viridiplantae; phylum Streptophyta; class Magnoliopsida; order Malpighiales; family Euphorbiaceae; genus Triadica; species Triadica sebifera. The sequence goes on from CM042906.1 coordinate 17,337,257, forward strand.
TCTTTCAGATTTATGCAGCGCTGAAAGACTCATGAAAGCTTTAGAGAGTTTGTCTATAATGAATGGGAAGTCAATATAGATTTCATAGTGGTTTCGAAGAAGTTCACTAATAAGATTAAGGCTTAAAATTTAACTATATTTGGAAATGTTTTCCAACCAAAAAAGACCATCATTGCTCATATTCAAGGCATTCAAAAAGCCATGGCTTATCAATCCAATCCTTTTCTTATTGATATTGAAGCCAGACTTAGAAATGAGATGGAAATTGTTCTTTTAAGGAAGTAATTAATCTGGAAACAAAAATCAAGGTGTGAATGGATTTCTTGGGTGAAAAAAATACTTCATATTTCCATTTGAAAACTATTAAAAAAAAAGAAGAAATATGATTGAGTTCCTCAAAGTTGACAATGGGGAATGGGTCACTAATCAAAGTATTCTCAAAGGAATGGTGCTAGATTTTTTTCAAAACATTTACACATAGGAGAATCTCAATCTAGCTTATTTCCCTTTGAGAAATGTATTTCTTTACATATATCATGATGCCATAATGGATTTAGTAAGAGGTTTACTAATGAGGAGATAAGGGATGCTTTATTCCAAATGAAGCCTTAGAAAGCCTATAGTCCAAATGGATTTCAGGTAGTTTTTTCCAATCTCATTAGTAGACTATGGGTCCTAGTTTTTTTGCAAAAATTAGTAGAGTTCTTAAGGGAGGGGAAATTGGAGTTGATATGAACAATACCCTTATATGTCTTATCCCCAAAGTGGAAGTTCCTAAAAAAGTTTCTCAGTTCTGGCCTATATCATTTTGTACGGTTCTCTACAAAACCATTACTAAAGTTATAACAAATCATTTTAAAAATATTATGTAAGCTTTTGTGGGTCCCCACCAAATGAGTTTTGTTCCAGGACATCATATTACTGAGAACATGATGGTGGTTCAAGAGGTGATTCATATTATAAGGAGGAAAACAGGAAAGAAGGGGTTTATGGTGATCAAGGTGGACCTCGAAAAAGCCTATGACCAAATTAGATAGAGCTTATTTTACGAAACTTTGATGGAGGTTGAATTTCAGTCACTTTAACTCAAATTATCCTGAGCTGTGTTACTTCTTTGCAAATGCAAATTTTATGGGATGGTGAGGTTACTGAGGCTTTCAAGCCAAATCAGGGTTTGCAACAGGGTACCTACTCTCCCCTCATATTTTTCTCCTTTGCATGGAATGTCTGACTCATATTATTCATTATGTTGTGAATTCAAGACACTGGACTCCCATTCAACTTAATCACGATGGGCTTTTACTTTCCCATTTATTTTTCATGGATGATCTTATCCTCTTTGCTAAGGAAGATGCATCTCAGGTTAATGTTGTTAATCAGGTTCTTAAGGTGTTTTGTGATAGCTCTAAGCAAAGAGTGAATGTTGCTAAAATTGTTGTTTTTTTTTCTCTCACAACGTTTTGAGGCAAACTTGTCATATCTTTGAGTAATAAATTGGGCTTTAGGGAAACTTTGGATCTTGGAAAACATTTGGGGGTTCCTTTGTTGCACAACTACATTTCCCAAAGAACTTATCATTATATTCTTGACAAGATGAGCTTAAGGATGGCTAATTGGAGTGCTAGTTGGATTTCCCTTTCTGGTAGAACACATTAGCCATTCCATTCTTTCTTTTTTACTTCTCTATGCCATGCAATCAATGGTGGTCCCTAAGTCTCTTTTCCTTGACATGAAGAAAAAAAGTTTTATTTGGGGTGGTGATGAGGAAAATTAAAAAATTTCTCTAGTTAAATAGGATATGGTTCAAGTGAATACAAATAATGGTGGCCTTGATATGAGAAATATGTCTCACTTAAACATGGATTTTATGATGATATTAGCTTGGAGATGTATCAAAATCCTCATTTGTTATGGTCCTAGGTTTTGAGCTCTAAATATAAGCTCCTCCATGGGAAATTAGAAAAACTCGTAGCATCTAGCTCATGTTTTGTAGTTTGGAAAGGTATCTGTAAAAGCTAAGAGGAAATTAAGAAAAATGAAGTTTGATCACTTGGGAATGGACAAAACGTCAGCTTCTAGTATGATATTTCTAAGTCAGTTATTGGAGTCTATCACGTTCGTGATTTAGATCATAATCGTATACGCATTTTAAGGTCATCTATATTGCATTATAGAAACGTACTGATCAAAGTCTAAATACGGATAAATAAATGTAAAAATTTTACTTTAATATAAAAATAAGATGTTTAATATGAATATTGAATTGAATTGATGAATCCTTGCGATTTCGTGCTATGCATGCAAATGAGGCAACAAACCGGGTTGGAAATTGAGAATTTTTTCCTGATAGTAAAAATATAATTTAAGCATACTAGAGCATAGATAATATTATTTAAAGGTTTTATATGAAGTTATAAGGTGAAATTTTAAGATTAAGGGCTCTGATTTTTCCAAATACTATCCCTGGTGTAGATTAACTGTTCGATTTTCTAATCGAGTACTAGAGATATGCATTCACAATCGTTATATTGTCGATGTGATCGCAATTAAATTCTAAGATTTTTAAAACTAATAATTTGGAAATCGGATGACAAATTAATTTTTACAGACCAAATTAAGAAAAAAGATTAAACCGTAAAAATGCGATTTTTCCATCAGATGTCTTTTTGTAAATTTGAAGAGACCGCTTTGAAGAGAAAATTATTTTATAATTTTTGGTATATTTAATTTGATAGAATTAATTTGTTTGGATGTTGAATTTTGGACAATTAAATTTAATCATTAATTAATTTAAAGAAAAATTTTTGATAAATAGAAATTTTGATTAAGTCAAAATTAATGAAACTTTCATTGGGCCACTTGTCAACTTAATGAGTTAATTGAATTTTAATTGACCAATGAGGAGATAGATTAAGGAATTGAATAAGATTAATTAAATTAAGTGAGGTATAAATAGGAAATGGCCTAGAATTCTCTTCCAAAAAAAACATATTCTTCTTCTTCTACTCCTTATGGTTGGCCACCATTTTTGAGAGTTTAAACTTCATTTTCTTCTTTTTCCCATCAAGTCTTCAATTATTCAAGTATTTGGAGCAAAAAAAATTTATTTTTGGGAGACAAAGGAAATAATTTTGGAAAAAAAAGTCTTCCTTTGGCAAAAAATTTCAAGAAAAATTGAAGGTGAGTTTTTTTTTTAATTTTTCCTTCAAAATTCTATGGATTTATGTTAGATTGGATGATTGTTTAAAATAGAAATTGAAATTGTGTTGTGATTGACATCAAAATGGAAAAAAATTTGAATTAGGGTTGTGGAAAATTATAGAAAAATTAACCATGAAGCACCACTTCACGGGTAGTAGTCCCATCTGTGACACAAGCCGTGATTTAACCTGTAAATTATAACACATTCACGGCCGTAATCACCCATTCACGGGTATGAACCCAACCATGAAGCTGCCCGTGAACGAGTCTGCTTCAGCAATAAAAATGCATCTCACGAAATTTATGCTCGTGAACCCACCTTTCAAGACCGTGAATTTGGAAATTTTTTCAGAAAAACAAAGCATCACAAATCATGACAATTTCATATGCAATACTCACTACGGTTAACCAATGTCAACCACCCTATCAATATTCTAGCATGCATTCAAGCTATCTATAATGACTATATCATCTCTAATCATCAATAATAATCAGAATTATTCCTCAAACACGTCAATTTAACCATATTCATACCAATTTCCTTCATACATATCAACCTTATATTTTGCAATTTATCTACTCATTTATCATCTAAAACATACCTTTAAAGCAAATAACACAGAAAAACACAATGTAATGGCCTTAAGTGTTATTATGTACAAACCTTACACCTAGGATGGAGACTGACTAAAGCTTGATCTCTTCAAGCTTATCCTCTCCCTTGAGATGGATTTTCAGCACTCCCTCCAGGTCCTAACAAGATGGAGAAATGTTCTCTTAACTTCTGAAAAATGTCCAATACCCAGAAAAGAAAACTTAGCTTTCCCTTTGTAACCCATAACTCTCTCTTTCTCACTATTTCCCTCACTTTACCTATAGAAATAAACTATCTCCAAGCTTCAATAATGGAAAAAAATAGCTTTGGAGAAAGGAAAAGATGCATATGGCATGTTAGGTTGGTTAACAGGGAATGGGAAGCGAATTTAAAGAGAATGGTAGAAAGGAAAATGTGACTGTCTCACCAGCTCTGTCCGCTCAGGCTTCACAGCCATGACTCCTTTTTTATAGGCATGAGCCTCTCCTTTACGGTCGTGAAACAACTCTTCACGACCATAAACATCACAAATGTGCATTAAAACCTGATATTCACGGCCGTGACACCCATTGTCACTGGCGTAAAATATCATATTTTAGTCACTCTTAACATCTCAAAACTCCACTTAATCCCCCATTTTCCACTAACTAATAACATAACTTATAGGCCCTAATTAAGAGTGTTACAAGATAGACATGCTCCAGTTCCAGGTTCAGCCAGAGAGAAGTTGCTAAAGGATATGGTTGAGATCTTATAGCGTTCTACCAAACCAACCACTACTAAGATGAGGTTTGAGAGGCTCTAAAAGTTGGGAGCTCCAGATTTTTATAGGTGCAAGGAGGATGACGCGAGGCTGCAAAATATTGGCTGAAGAGGGTAGAAAGATTGTTTTGACAGATGGATTGCATGCCTTCATAGAAATATAGATATATAAAGTCTCTACTACATAAGGAGGCTTATGAATGGTGGAAGACAATACTGCAACACCTTCAGACACCCGACCCACCTTTATGGAAATCCTTTCTAGAGTATGTCAGGGAGAAATACATCCCTATAGCCTATACTGATAAAAAAGGCAGAAGTTTCTCAATCTCTAACAAGATGATATGTCTGTGACCAAGTATGAGAAAGAGTACACCCACCTCAGTAAGTATGCAGATGGTATCATTATTGATGAGATTGACATATGTAGAAGATTTGAGAAAGGATTTCGACCTCTTATTAGAGCTAGGGTTATGGGTTCTCAGATTAAGGACTTCACTAGCTTAGTGATAGTTGCTGAGGGTGTGGATGAGGTAGTTGTTGTAAAATTGAAGACAATAGCTCAGAGTAAAAGATTTTTTTATCAGCAAGGTGCAAGTTCTTCGGCCAGTAAGAAAGCTAGGTTTTCTAGTGGTCAATTTTATAGTGGATCTAGAGGTTATGGTACACCAGTTTAGTGGGGCCAGCCTACGAGATTTGCACCATTAGTTGCTAGTACTCCAAGCACAATTGAGGAAAGACCCACTGCATCTACAACATGCCAGCAATGTGAAAGGTATCATGCTAGGGAGTGTTGGCTGACATCTAGAGCATGTTTCATTTGTGGGGCAACAGGCCACTTCAAGAGGGATTTCCCATACTAAAATCAGAATGCATAGCCTACAGGTACGAGACTAGCTCCTACTCAGGGATCAATACCTACTAGAGGCCAAGGTAGAGTTCAGATTATAGAAGGTCGGACTGGATTAGTGCAATTTGGGTAAGAGACTACAAGTAGGCCAGGAGGTAACCACGCCGCACTCTCTTGAGCATATGCTATAAGAACACGAGAGGACTAGGATGCTCTAGATGTTATCGTTGGTAAATTTTCTTTACTTAGCTTTGATATATATGATTTAATTGATCTCAAGTCTACACATTCATATATATGCACAACACCATTGCTTGGGGTATATTTAGAGACTGAGCCCTTAGATTGTGATATAGTGGTGATGAATCCCCTAGATCATAATATTAGGGTTAACAGAGTACACCGATAGCTACCCTTAGTGAGTTAGGGTGAGCTATATCCCATAGATCTGATTGAGCAACCATTTCATGAATACAATGTCATTTTAGGGATGGATTGGCTAGCTTGGCATAAAATAGTAGTGGATTGTGCCCCCAAAAAGGTAATCTTTAAGAAGTCTAGGTGTAAGGATAGAGTGGTACAAGATATTAGAATGAATGTGCTATCTAATGTTATCTCTATTATGAAAGCTTAGAGGTTGATTAGGAAAGACAATGAAGCTTATTTGGCATATGTGGTGGATACTAGGAATGAGTGTCCTAGGCTTCAAGATATTCCTGCAGTTTGTGAGTTTTCTAATGTGTTTCCTGAGGATTTTCCAGGATTACCTTTGGACAGAAAAATAGAGTTTTCTATTGAGTTGCTACCTGGTACCGCACCTATATCCATCACCACATATCGAATGGCATCAGCAGAGCTTAAAGAGTTGAAAGTACAGTTGCAAGAGTTATTTGACAAGGGATTTATTATACCAACTGTGTCGCGTTGGGGTGTGCTTGTGTTGTTCATGAAAAAGAATGATGGTACCTCATGGTTGTGCATTGATTACAGACAGTTAAATAAAGTGACAATGAAGAGTAGATACCCACTACCACGGATAAATGACATGTTTGATCAGCTGAAAGTTGCAGGAATATACTTTTAGATCGATTTGAGATCGAGATATTATCAACTAAAGGTCAATGAGAGAGATGTGCCCAAGATGACTTTTAGGATTTCGTACTACCACTACGAGTTCCTAATCATGCCATTTGGGTTGACAAACGTGCTTACATCATTTATGGATTTGATAAATCAAATCTTCAAACCCTATTTGGACCAGTTCATTGTAGTTTTCATTAACGATATTCTAGTAAATTCTAAGGATAGAGAGGAGCATGATCATCATCTTCGGATTGTGTTTTAGATGCTACGTGAGAAGCAATTATATGTTAAGCTATCCAAGTGCAAGTTCTGGCTTGAGGAAGTTGAATTTCTAGGTAATGTGGTATCAGCAGATGAGCTCATAGTTGACTTTAGTCAGGTGGAAGCCATTCTCAATTGGAAGTCGTCTCGAAATATAATTGAGATATGAAATTTTCTTAGATTAGCAGGCTACTATAGATGTTTTGTGAAGGGTTTTTCTTATATAGCCATTCTAATAATATAGTTACTACACAAGGATGTTAAATTTTAGTGGATAAGTAAGTGTCAAACAAGTTTTGATCGGTTGAAGGTTATGTTGACAGAAGCACCAGTTTTGATGCAACCAACTACAGAGAAAGAGTTTATGGTATACAGTGATGTCACTGAATGGTTTAGGTTGTGTATTAATGCAAGAGGATAAGGTGATAGTGTACACCACTAGACAATTGAAACTGTATGAGAGGAATTATCCTATGCATGATATGGAGTTTACAGTTATTATGTTTGCTTTAAAGATTTGGCGACATTATCTATATGGAGAAAGGTGTTACATCTATACAGATCATAAGAGTTTGAAATATTTACTCTCACAAAAAAGTTGAATTTGAGACAGAGGCGGTGGTTGGAGCTTATTAAAAACTACGACTATGTTATTGACTATCAGCCTGGAAAGGCTAATGTTGTGGACAACGCTTTGAGTAGTAAGACTCTGGCAGGTAAATTTGAACACTAAGTAAGATTGAGTATCTGAGTTCTTATAATAATGTAATATTAAGAGACTTATCTTTGAATAATACGACTTTAGATCCTACCTACTTTAGTTCTTCGAATCAATAATGCTCAAAACAAGATTCCAAGTTAATTGAGATAAGAGAATCTATTTCCAAGGGGGAGAGACCTAAATACTCAGTTGAAGTTGATGATGGTATCTATTATAAAGGTAGATTATGCATGCTTGATGTGTCAAAATTGAGATAAGAGACAATTGTTTCCATGCATTCTTGTAGAAACAAGATGTATCAAGATTTGAAGCCTTATTATTGCTAGTCGAGTGTGAAAAAACATAGTACAGAGTTTATACTAGATGTCTGACATGTCACCAAGTGAAAGCAGAACACCAGTTTCCATCAAGGTTACTTGTAACCTATCACCATATTAGAATGGAAATGGGAAAGGGTCATTATAGATTTTGTGTCAGTACAACCTTTGACTCAATAAAAGCATAACACAATATGGGTGATTATCGATAGATTGACGAAGTCTGCGCACATTTTACCAATCATGATGGACTAGTCTATGGATCGGTTAGCGAAATTGTATGTACAAAAGATAGTCTGACTGCATGGTGTGTTAATGTCTCTCATTTCGGATAGAAATCCCATATTTACCTCACAATTTTGGAAGAGTTTACAGGGATCATTGGGTACCCAACTCCACTTTAATACGACTTTTCATCCTCAGACAAATGGACAATCAAAAAGGGTGATCCAGTTGCTTAAGTATATGCTTTAAAGCTGTGTGATTGAGTTAACAGGAAGTTGGGATAGGTACTTTCCACTGATAGAATTCGCATATAATAACAATTATCAGACAAGTATTGACATGGCTCCTTATGAAGTACTGTATGAAAGAAAATGTAGAACTCCAATTTGTTAGACTAAGCTTAGTGAATGGAGGATATTGGGACCCAATTTGGTTCAAAAGACAGAGGAGAAGATTAAGGTTATTAAGGATAGGCTTAAGGCAACCAGTTATAGATAAAAGTCTTATGAAAACTAGAGATGCAGGGACATCGAGTATGAGGTTAGAGATAAAATATTCCTGAAAGTATCTCATTGGAAGAAAGTATTGCGGTTTGGAAAGAAAGACAAGATGAGTCCTAGATTTATTGGGCTTTTTGAGGTAACTGAGCAAGTGAGACCAACAGCCTATAGGTTGGATTTACCTCTCGAGTTGGATAAAATTCATAATTTATTTCATGTATCGATGCTCATAAAGTACAGATAAGATCCATCTTATGTCATTTGAGTAGAAGAAATTGAGGTACAACCAGATTTATCTTACGAGGAAAAACTTATAGCTATTCTAGAAAAGAAAGTGAAACAACTACATAATAAATAAGTACCTTTAGTAAAAGTCATTTGGCAGAGACACCCAGCCCATGAGGCAACATGGGAAAGCAAAGAAATCATGAGGAGTCAACATTCTCAGTTGTTCAATAATGACTTACCAGGTATGATTTTGAGGTCGAACGTGACAATGACCTTATACATCTTCCACATATGACCTTATACGAACGTGACAATTATCTTACCGGTTGTTCTTTACTTTAATATGAAATTGTCACGTTCTTATTTTCATGTTCTTATGACCTTACACATCCATAGAAATTGTCATTTTCTTATTTTCATATTAAACATCCTCAGTTGTTCAACAATGATTTACCAGACAATAATTGTATGCACATATTGTGGTTATCTGTATCGTGGTATAGAAGCATACCAATTAGAGTCTAAACACGGACAAATAAATGTGAGAAATTTAATTTAATATAAAAATAAGATGTTTAATATGAATATTGAATTGAATTGACGAATTGTTGCGATTTCGTGCTATGCATGCTATTGAGGCAACAAACCAGGCTAGAATTTAGGGTTTTTCAAATATCGTTCCGATGTAGATTTACGACCCGATTTTCTAATTGAAAGTTAGAGATATACGTTCACAATTGCAATGATACCGATATAATCGTAATTGAATTATAAGATTTTTAAAAATAACAATTTAGAAATCGGATGACGGATTACGGGCCAAATTAAGAAAAAAAATTAAACCATAAAAACACAATTTTTGCACCGAATGTCATTTTGCAAAATCAAAGATACCATTTCGAAGAGGAAATTATTTTATAATTTTTGATATATTTTATTTGATTAAAATAAGTTGTTTGGAAGTAGAATTTTGGAGAATTTAATTTAATCATGAATTAATTTGAAGAAAAATTTGTGATTGGTGGAAATTTTAATTAAGTTAAAATTAATTAAACTTTGATTGTGCCACTTGTTAACCTAATAAGTTAATTGAGTTTTAATTGACCAATGAGAATATAGATTAATGAATTAAGTTAAATGAGGTATAAATAGAAAATGACCTAGAATTCTCTACCAAAAAAACTTCTTCTTTTTCTTCTACTCCTTATGGTTGGCCACCATTTTTGAGAGTTTAAGTTCCATTTTCTTCTTTCTTCCATCAAGTCATCAATTATTCAAGTATTTGGAATATGAAAATTTTATTTTTGAGAGGCAAAGGAAATAATTTTGGGAAAAAATCTTCATTTGGCCAAAAAATTCAAGAAAAATTGAAGGTGAGTTTTTCTTCACTTTTTTCTTCAAATTTCTATGGATTTATGTTGAATTAGATGACTATTAAAGTAGAAATTAAAGTTGTGTTGTGATTGACATCAAATTGGAGAAAAAGTTGAGTTAGGGTTTGTGAAAAATTATAAAAAAATAGATAAAAATAACAAATGAGTAGAATGAGGCTTAAGGATGATAGATATGGTGAAATTTTAATGAGAATAATTTTTAGAAATTTTTGTAGAATTTTTAGGAATTTTCATAATTATGGCCGAATTTTCAAAAAAATAATTTTGAGCATTTGTGTTTTAAAATGATGAAAATTTAGTTAAATGAAGTGTTTGGAAGTGAAAATAATTTTTTTAATGGAAGAAATATTTAAGAAGAATTTTGGTATTTTTTGGATTTTTGGTCTAATTATTGAAAAAAATTATTGGAAATTATTGAATATTATTTAGGTAAAATTGATGATGAAAAATAAAATAAAATGAGTTAAAGTGATTATAGAAATTAATTTGAAATTTTTAGAGCATTTATTTAATTTATGGAAATTTTTGGTTAGAAAATGAAAATTATAAAGAAAGATGGAAATTAGAGGAAAAAAAAAGAAAAAAAAATTCAAAAGAATAGTTATGGATGAGGAAAAATAAAATATTATAAAAAAATAATATATAAAATTTTTTGTCACAAAAAAAAATATATCGATGACCAAAATCTCGAATTATGCATAAAAAGTGCATAATAAAAAAATTTGTGTTATATGATTTTAATATACGTGAGACCGGAAGATAGTTAAGAGACTCTAATTTTACTATATTTTATATTTTATGTAACTCAGTAATTTATTGAAATTTTTTTTATTAGACATGACTTCAAGACAGATATCAAACTAAAATAAAGGAAAAGAGTTGACAAACACTAACAAAATATAAAAAGATCAGTGTAATTGTCCTTATAATATTAATCATTGTTATTGGTAATTAGTTTTCGATAAATTATGAAGTAATAAAGAAATTCTTATATTCAAATGATTTATAATATTATATAAAATATATTTTATGTGAAAATTTTGAGTTTTTGCAAGTGTTGAATTTGAAATATTTTATTTGTTTTTGAAAGAATTTAAATGTTAAATATATTAGAATTTTTTTATAAAATCTTCCCTATGATGTGATTTTGATTTTGGCATGAAAAGAATATTTACTTATTTTATGGAAAATGATTGAGAAATTAGTAATAAATTATTTTTGTAAAAATTATTTTTTATACCATGAAATGAAAAAAATAATTGATTTATGAATATTAAAAATTTTGCTCACATATTAGCTTATATGTGAACTAATGTATTGTTGGCATGACAATAGAGTATAAATTATGATATTGTGTATTTTCTATAGACCGATGAGATATCGTAATCTGATATATTTTTTAGTCATGTGCATTTTTATGGACTGAGTAATATTATATTTGAATCTTGAACATTTTTTATGGATTGTTTTTGATATGTTATATGTAATATCCTCTCATATAGTTAGCAATAATTTCAGCTATATAAGAGAATGTCACCTGCCTATTACCTTAAAATTTGATTGAATTAAAATTTCTTTCATTTTAGTTATTATATTTTCATATGTTATTTATTTACATAATAGTAATATGTCATTCAATTAATTAATATATTTTATATGCAGAATTAACAAACTATATCCATATTTTCAAACATAAGTTTGAGTTTTCATTATCCCAATATTTACAAAATACATATGATCCAAATCAAATTACATGTTCCATTCATAAAAAAAAACATGTAAAACTTTTGAAAACTATAATTATATTCATCGCCCATGATATATGGATAAAAACAAAATGTATGTCATGTAGAACACCAACCATCTGACGTGAATTTACTTTATTTGACTCTGTATGAGCTTGTTTTTCTTCAACGAATCAAATCAGATGGTTCTATTTCTCAATCTTTCTGACTTGCTCCTAGGGAACCAAATGGTCAAAACATCCGTACTTTTTTTTTTATCTCTCGGAGATTTCATAAAATGGGCTTTCTAAAGACCCCCAATGACCCCAAACATCTAACTGCATTTTCCAATTGAAATGGAATATTACTACTGAAATTGAATTGTACATCCAAAATAGTCCTAAGAAGACATGATCCCAAGACTGATGTTGAAGAATTAGCGGATGAGTTGTGGTTAGGGGTGAAATGTCACTCGAACCCAGAGCTAGCTAGTTTTCCCAACTTCTCTTTATAGGCTCCGAACCTGTGTATGAAAAAACATTTACACGTTAAGCAACCTAATTCTTAGTGGTACATATGTGCATAAATATTTATACATACACTTATGATATGTCACAAAAATTATATGTTCATATTATCCAATTTTGCATATAAATAATCATAAATAATAATTCATATATCATAGTCATTTCTATAGTAATATAAAAAAAATCAATTTATTATATATCAGTATGGAATATTGCATACTTGGTTTACTGGTTTAACACATATACATGTCATAATTTATAAAGGTAAATTTATATTTATACCTCATTTGTGATTTATATTTCCTTGTTTTATTTACCTGATAACTGATTTTTTTCATATTTCTTTTTTTTATTATTATATTTTATATTTTATAGCCCCAAAACTCAAATCCGGACTATTTGGATGTGGGTTGTGAAACATGAGCGCTCTCACCCAAGCTTAAGCCACCCTACTCATTATCTGTATAAGTGCTCCACCAAGCTTCTCAAGTCAAGAGTGCTCTCACCCGAGCTTAAACCATCTTGATTGAGTAAAATAAATAATTGTATGCATTTAGGATCAATGACACTCTCATCTGAGGTTAAGCTACCTTGTCCTTATAATAAAATTTTTCATATCATCATAAATTCCTACGGTACCGAAAATCTTTCAATGACATGTCATCTATCCTATTTCTAATCCTAGATTAGAGAATTAGGCTTAATTATCATCTTATTGTTTACATAATTCATCAAAATTCACGTATTTATAATAATTTTTAGTTTACATGTCGTATACATATAAAAATTTCTCAATCTCATTTGAAACCTCAAACCACACTATATCATATTAATTTAGTCAATACACAATAAGAATTTTAAATATAACTACTATCATATTATTCAAAATTAAAACTTATATATATATATATATATTACCCAATATTTAAAATACTAAATTACTAAATTTTTATTTCTGAATAGATTTCTGCCTTGATTTTAAATTGTATCTTTTGCCTATTTTTGATTCAAATTTAACCTTATAGTATTTTATAAATTTTTATCTTAATGTCTTATCTTTCATATACAAAAAGAATCATATAAATCTGAATTTTCTAGCTAAAGTTATGTCTAAATAACCATATAGTACTCAGTAAAAATATGTTCAGTATTTTTCAAAATATTCTTAGATTCGAGATTTTGTATCAAATTTTAGGTCCAATATAATTCATAGCTAACATTTATACTCTTCATAAACTTTTTATATCTATGTGTCTATTTTCATTTCCAACTAGTTTCATCCTAATTTAAGTTCCAGAACAAAAGATATGACCAAATACATTAAGACTGTTCCAGATTTAACAAAATCAGCAAACACAATAAGTTATTTGTTCATTTATCCTTCAATATCAAACATCATTGAAATACAAATAAAATGCATAAAAGAATAAATATGCTCATATGTACTAATCTTGACACAATAAAGTCTTAACATCTTCAAACGTTAAGCTTTTATAGTTGTTTTAAGATTTTGGGGAGAGGGAGAGGAAGAGGAAGAGGAAGAGGAAGAAGAATATAGGTGAAAGAATAGATAATTTGTGCATAGAAGAGTGGGAGGAAGACTAGGGTTTTGAAATTTGGAAGAAGAAGAATAAAATAATATTTTTATATTCATGATATTAGGTCCCCCCTTATTTTTGTCAAATATCCACTTAAATCCTTAGTTTTTACCTTATTATTATTAACTTACCCAATCTTTCTATCTTTTTTATTTAACACACATAATTTAACAAAAATTCACTTATAAATATTTTTATTATATTTTATTTCCAAATTTAATCTCAAAAAAATTTTAATTACCATCATTAAACATGTTAATTATTCAAGCCTAAATTGACGGGTGTTACATGATATGACACCATTTGATTCCCTAGGCACAAGTCTAGGATATTATAATATATGGATGGATGAAAAAATATTATAAAGAAATTCGAGAAATAATGTATTATGAATTTAAATGGATAAAAAATATGTTATATTATTGTCTTTACGAAAAAATGATTTAAATTTTTGAATTATTTTCACTTTAAATTTATATTTTATTCAGATGACTGTTATTATAAGATTTTTGCACCACTGAGTTATATACTCAGTGAGTGAGTTTGTTTTCTCTTGCATAGGTTATAGGAGTAGCCAACAAAGTCTAAATTTGTAAATAATAGACATTGATTAGTGGACCCACATGATGAAGCATAGTAATAACAGCGATAGCCTCCCCAAGCAGGTTGGACTTCTTATTGTATATTGTTATTTTGATATATAAGATTTTAGATTTCATTCTAGATGTATATATATAAGTAAAAATGAGATATGATTAGGAAGTGTATACATAGTATTTTATTTTATATATTTCAAATTTCTTATACGTAATATGTTTTAAAGAATGTTTTTGACAAATATTTATATCATGTAGCACTTCTTATTTGTATAGTATACGGAAGGGTAATGGGTGTTACATGGTCAGTTTAATCAATTATGTAATAGGGATTAGTGATGATATTTGAGATAAATCTACATTATCTTTTCCAAAGGGTCCTTCTAAATATTACAACTATTCTACTGCCAACAAATACATAGGGAAAGGATAAGACGTATTGGAGATTAACTTCCTTTGGCACGCTCAATATGAAGTCAACATATTTGTCTCTTTTAAATGGCAACGATAACAAAGCTGATTTTTCTTTGAGTGCTCCTTGAAAATGGCAGATCATATAAATGATTAAAGTGTTCATAAGTTCTTAATGATAGGGTTTTAACCAACTCCCAAAGGGTTGTTAGACACTTAGGTTCATCTCCTATTTGCTGTATTTGTTGCCTT
This sequence comes from Triadica sebifera, assembly GCA_023653625.1. Classification (NCBI taxonomy): domain Eukaryota; kingdom Viridiplantae; phylum Streptophyta; class Magnoliopsida; order Malpighiales; family Euphorbiaceae; genus Triadica; species Triadica sebifera. Next base: position 17,352,502 of record CM042906.1, read on the forward strand.
TTTGAAGAAACTTCCCTACATGTGCTATGTGACTGCATCATTGCCATGCAATTTTGGTCTATATTATCTCTATTGCTCCTTTTAATGTTTTGTTGGATGCTTTAGTTAGTGTGAAGAGTTGGGTAGCTAAAAATATTAGAGATGCAGTCCTTCTGTATGGTGCCAAATGGTCTACTATATTTGGAGTTGGTTGTTGTATACTATGGAGGAGAAGAAATGAAGCTATTTTCAATGATTATTATAAAAATATTTTAATGATGGTACAGGAAGCAGTGGACCGAATTGTTTGCATTGATGAAACTTTTGATAGCCTGTTTCTTGATAACTCGAAAGAAAAGATAATTGTATAGTGAATTGGAGCTACCCCTCTTTGCCTCTCTTAAAAATTAATACGAATGCTTCTCTCCATTATGTTACAGGAACGGCAGCAGGTGGTGGATTAATCAAAGATCACTTAGAAAAATGTATTAAAGGCTTTGTTATGAATATAGGCTGCTGCCTCATTCAAATAGCTGAGGCTAGACCAGTTTTGGAAGGTCTTAAATTAGTTTCAACTTCCAGTTTCAAATCAGTGATAGTCGAATGTGATAATTAAATTATGGTTAATATGGTTAAAGAGTCTTGTTTGACTGATGTTAACAGTCTCCCTATCATCAGAGTGATCAGAAATTTTGCAACTTTTTTCTCCTTTTGAGATTTTTTTAATTTTTAGGGAAGCAAATTTTGTTGCCAATTTTCTGTCCACTTGGCTTACGATTATCCATTGGATTCACATATTTTGATGTATCCTCCTCAAGATCTTCTTCATTAGCTTTCTCATGATTTTATTAGTACAATTTACTTCCATTAGTTTCTTTGCTTGTTTGTGGGATTAGGCTCACCTCTATGTAGCAAAAAAAATGCTAGAGGTTTTTCTTTATCTAGATTTATTTTTCTATTATGATTTTGACCAAAAACATTATACATATTTCATTATACAAAACAAATTCACAAATGAATAAACAAAGGCAAGGTATTCTTCTATAGGGTTTTTTTTTTCTCTTTTGGGTTAAACAACAAAAACCTAACCATATGATATATTGATGTTTGAGTTTGAGTTTGACCTATAAGTATATTTATGTAACTAATCAATTTGGTTAGGTAAATACAAAGTATTGAAAACCCATTTTCTTCTTTAATACTAAAAGTTGCATTCTAAGGGTGCAATTCTACTGGACTATATGAGACACATCTAAATCCTTAGAAGTCCAACTATATATGCAAACTCATACCTTAATTGGTTTGAAAGGTATGGTTATAACTAAATAATAATCATCTTTGTCCTAACTAAAAACGCTATTTTAATACAAGAAAAGCTAAACATACCTATAAATCAAAACGTGGGGGAAAATTGTCCATTTTTGTGTTGCATTCACATTTCACCACTTGCTAATACTTTTTGAACAAACATAAAGACATGCTTTTCTTATATACATATCTCCATATATATATATATATATATATAGAGAGAGAATAATATTGTCAAGTCTATTTGTTCCATGAAATCCTTTTGTAGTGTTTTGACAAATAAAATTAATATACTTAAATACCACTCCTAATCATGCCATGTATAATATATATATATATATATATATATATATATATATATATATATATATATATATATATATATATATATATATATATATATATATAGTGCTATAATTAGGAGCAAAGATATCTAAGATTTTGCCTCACATGAGAGATGTGATTCTTGCTATTTGGTCTCTCTCGATCTATGTATATATCTTTGTCTACCTTTACACCTCCTATCATGCATGGACCCTCAAAACCCACCTTACAAAACACGAGATGGAGAGAGAAAGAGGTGTAAAATGGAAGCAAAGCAAAAGGCTCACAATTCTAGAGTGAGAAATATGCATGGTGGGGTCTAAATTTTATTTATTTATTTATTTTTCTAAGTGTATTGAGTCTAAACCCTCTTTTTGTGCATGACAAAAAATGGGGTCTCCCTCTTCTCAACCCAATAACCCTATTGGGCCCCTCAAATTAATAGGCTGGAAAAGAGCCTCTCTTGTAAAATTTGTAAAATCAAGCAATGTGATATATGGGTAACATGCCTAGTGGAGATGCCCCATTGGTGGGGTTTTTATGTCCCCAAATTCCGCAATTTCGTTTGCCCATTTTCTATTGTAAAAGGAGGGAAAGAAAATATAGTAATTAAAGGCGAAAATAATAATAACAACAATAAAACAAGAATCATAGAGAAATATATAACTAAGGGAGACAAGAAGACACCAAGTGAGTCTGTGTAGCCATTGACTCCTCTCTACCTCTTTGAGAGCCTTCCCATCATAAGCCATTAATTATATTTATAATATAAGCCATTAATTATATTTATAATATATGATGATGATGATGATATACGTATAGATACAAATATATATATATATATATATATATATATATATATATATATATATATATATATATATATATATATTAAGAAAGAAAGAAATAGAGAGAGATGATGGGTAAGAAAAGCAATTGACTTGAAGATTTCACAAGGTTGACATTTGCCAATAAAGTGTTTTTGTATTTTTACAAAGCATCCAAAGCATAAAAATCACTCTCTTTCAAAGTTTGTTCTCTCTTAGATCCTTATAAGTGAAGGAATGGAACTCGGTGGAAAACACTCTCAATTTCCACCACAAAAAAAAAAACCTTGTTGGTTGGTATATTGATCTACCTTAACCACAAAAGTTAACAAATTTCCAGGGTTTTTATTACTACCTATTGGTTAATTTTGAAGTTTCAATTTTACTTTTACCTCTTTTTGGCTCATCTCACATTGATATTAAAAGCTGCATTTCAAAACTCTCAAAAGAGTAATATGAATCCCTTCTCTCTTAATTAGTGGTCATGAGTTGTAATTTTGAATATAAAATACTTTTAAAATTTAAAAAAAAAACAATTTACCTTTTATAAACTTGCCAAATCCGAATTCAAATTATTCACCAATTCCAATTGTCTAGACAAAAAAGACATTTAAAAAATATTGTAGTAGAAAACATGTTAGAAATTATTGTTTAGTTGTAATTTAGAAATTTTTATGATTAACATATTCAAAATTTCACTTAAAGAACGAAAATTATTTAATTTGGAGCAAATTATAAGTATATGGAACATGATAAATGTAATAATATACATATTACTAGATAAACCCCGAAATCTAAATCTCTCCATAATCACTTTAATTATATGCACAAATGACTAATATGGAATTTTATTAGTTATTTTATTTAAAAAAGAGATTATTAGGGGAAAAAAACAAGATTGAAAAACCCTAATATTCTAAGACGGACACAATGGCACGTGAAGGACCAAAAGCATGGACAAAGCTTAACTCATGATGACACTGCACATGGTAATTAAAAAAAAAACATATTTCTTAAGTGTCGATTTAAAAATTTGCACAGAGATTGAAAAAAATCGATTGAACATATTTAATTTTGTAAAAAAAAATTTACGATTAATTCAATTGCATATTTATTGATTAAAAAAGAAAAATATAATAATAATAATAATAATAATAATAATAATAATCAAAATTAGAAAAGCATCAAAACGTCGAGATTTTTTTTTTTAATGCAATTTGCTTCCAACTCTAACAGAAGATGAAAAGCATAGCCACGTACAAGGAAGGAACAGCAAGAAGTGTGTTACAGCTGAATGCTGATGATCTCTTTCTTTGCAATTTCTTGAATTTTAATCAGTGTTTCTTATTGGCTAAAGCTTCTTTACAATATTCATGTCTACCAAATGCATTAATTACCCACTTGAGTTTTATGATCATTATTTAAAATCAATGAACCAACCCATCAACCACTATATGTTAGAAGGCACAAACACATACGTTCCTTAGCTCATAATGGAAAAAAAAAAAAAAGAGGTAGAAACCAATTATTTAATTAATTCATGTTATGTATTACACGTCAAACTAAAATCACATAATGTATTAGAGTATATTTTATGTTAAATTACAAATGTAATAATTTAATAATGTTGATATAATGAAAAGATCGATAAGATTTCAAATTTATATCCTAATCATATTCTTCATAATAATAAAAAAAATTACAAATTTATTGGAAAATAGAATCCTTCAAAATATTATAATCAATATATATTCAATATACCGTTTAATCATTAAAATTTATGAATTGTCCGGAAGTGTTTTCCCATGTTAACTTGAATTACTTTTCAATATTATATTATTATGTACGTAGCATGATAATTTTCAATCTTAGACGAAGTTAAATTGATATTGAGTTTGCATTGTGTCAATGTCAAACATACAATTATAAGCAATTTAAGTTTCTTAATTCTATCAAAAAAAAGTTTCTTAATTCAAAAAAAATTCATTGACCTTCCAATTTGAAGCCATACAACTTTAAAGCAACTTCACTTTTAATTATCATTTTACTTGATAAATTTTCTTACTGACAAATCAAACAAGTGTTAAGAAGAGTAAACATTTGCTCATTGTTCATTTTAGTTTTTGTTTGAAGAAGAGCCAAGTGGGATCAAATGGAATCTGATGAGAAGCAAATCTAACACTTATGACCGCTTGTTACACTAAATAAATGAAAAATAAAATTTTATTTATTGATTGGTGTTTTATGATCCCAATATTTTTTTGATATGTTCAAGTAATAGGAATTGAAATTCTATTTTTATTTTTAGTTCAATTTTGTTGAAAGATGTTTCTAGGAATATAAAATATTTTATTTAAAAAATACGAAAAAAATTTTGAATATCAACAAATTTGAGATATTATGAATCTTTATACATAAATTCAAATTTCATTCTCAAATATTTTAGCTCAATATAAGATGTTAAACTCAAATTTGGAGTAAAAATCTCATTCATATTCCAAGATGAGACATATCTAATGTGTCCTTAGAGTTAAATGAACTAAAATTCAAGGGTTCAAATGTTTGATTTAGAATAAATTAGGAGTGGATTAAGGGATATGCTTGGAAAGCAGATATCCCTTTGATTATGTTGAGGAGACCTAATTCTCAAAATGAGAATTAAGAGTAATTTGTTGTCAAGTTTCATCTTTTGAAATATTCTTTTGTACTCTTTTCAGGAAAAGCCTTGTTTAAGGCAACTCCTTAGTCTTTTGATGTCAATTTAGTTGGAAATCTAATTATGTATGTGATACTATTTGGGCGACTTTCTCTGTTAGGATCTTATGATTACATAGAAATGGTCTACATGCGTCCTTAACATGTAATATACTTATATTTTCTGAATCTATAGTCTGAACCAATTTTCTTTTGTGCTTAACTTTGCAATTATTGATTTTTATTTTGAATTTATTCATATATTTGATTCAGAGAAAAATCATGTGATGCATAAACACAATTTTTATGCTAATTGCAATGCTAAAGTGGTTAGCAAGTTGAATAAAGGCTACAACTGTTTTATTGATGCTTGATTTACAAATATAACTATATGACTACAAAATTTTAAGATACTCAATTTGCTATTGTTGTGCACAAATCAAAATCTATTAATAATGACCCTTTTTGAAGGGGAAAGGAAAGAAATATAAAAAGAAAAAGAAAATAAATTTCAATTAATAAAATCTATTTTTTTATATAAACTTGAAAATTTATAATATGGTTTACAGTGAAACATAATAATAATAAAAAAAAACTGATGATAACAATCTCCCACTAATGCCAATCCATAGAAAGTCAAAGAGAAGCACTTGCTAATAGGAAAACTCATTAATGTCCAATTTGTCAAATGCTTCAAGCAGTATACATATTCTAAAACAGGACAGAAAATTTAGGACAATAAGTAACTAAAGGATGTATTATGTATACAAATTGGCCTAAACAAAAAATAATTTTCATGGATAATATAAAAAAGATTTTAGTCAGAGTAATTCCATAGTTCAATTGATAATTGTATTGTACTCGATTTCAATAGATATCCATGAACAGTACTGAAATATTTAGGGAATCACATATATCAATTGTATTGTACTCACTTTCAAGAGAAATCTATGAACCCTACCAAAGTTTATATATTATATTATGTGTTTATATATATCAATCTAATGGTTTTAATTAATTCTATAATTATGTACTATTTAATACTAAAATTTATAATGATTACTTATGGAGAATTAACTATAAATAAATTATATATATATATATATATATATATATATATATATATATATATATATATATATATATATATATATTTTCAATGGTTAGGATTCTAGATAACTATTATAATTATTAGCGTTAACAATTAAATTTTTTATCTAACAGTTGAAAATAAAACTATTATATATATAAACAGAAATTTTTGTTGTGAAAATCTTAGAAAGAGAGGCATTTTTGTTAATGCAATGTGTTCTCTCTATATAATCAAAATATTGAAACGTAGAGATTGCGTTTTCTAAGTAAAATCTGATCCCAAAAATGGTACTGGTTCTATCTTGCCTATTAGATGTATTAGTGGAAGCTATCAATAACTTATTATCCATGAATTTTTGTTTGTAAATATCAATAGCAAAGCCAATGTTGCTGTTGATTGGGGGGGACATGGAAGATCGGTTAACCTGCTTTCACCTTTTTTTTTTTAATTATTATTTTGTGTAATCTATCCATTATCATTGATTTCCTTAAATTAATATTCTAAAATTATCCATTTAATATCAGTCATCTGATAAATCGGTTCATTAATTATAATCAACCGGTTATTCTAAAGTATTATTCAATATAAAATATATAAAATAAAAGTCTCACTCAAAATATAAAATTATATATTCAACAAAAGTGCTAATTAAAAATAAAGAGTAATTATCTAAAATAGAGCTCAAATCAAAAAATTGGTAACAGGATGGTTTCAATCACACAACAATTTTCCTCAACAAAAAAAAATCCATACACAATATAATAACATTTATTTATTTATTTATATATAATTTAAAAAAAACTTATATATATAAAATATTAAAAAGATAAATTACATATATTTTTTAATATATATATATACACCCACACACACATTTTACCATTATCCAACAGTTAACCAATATATTTATCTTTAATTTTAACCATCAATTTAAATTATTTATTTTTTCGGTTTGATTACATATTAGATTCGACTTCTCGATTTTATTTTTTTTGGTTCAGCCGTAACTGCTGATTGTTTATCTAAATCTGTTAAAAAGGGGAATGCCCCTAAATTGGCTTCAAAATTCAAAGCTCCAAGTTTAAAAAATGGCAAACCTACCCAAGTCACCATTTTATCAATGTAGAAAGTCATAACCAATCCCTTAAGGCTTGAATGGTTTGAAAATTAAAATAAAAAAAAAAAAGGAAAAAAAAGGGGGAAATATATTTTGATCTTTCAATTTTATAAAATTAAGTAATTAATTTTTTATTAATTGACTCTCTCAGCTATTAGTTTTGAGCTGTTTAAGTCTCTCAATTAAAAATTTATTAATTAATTATTATATAATATCTGTTAAAAATATTTTATAAAAAGAAAATAATTAAAAATTTATTGAATTAACTCACTTAACTATTACTCTTTATATTTCAATTTAAACATCCATTTAAAAAAATAATTATTTTTCATTAATTCTATAAGAATCTCATTACAATTTATTTCAATATTCGTTTATTTTTTCTAGAATTATAAAAGAAAGAGTGTTTAGTTTCAATAAATAAGCATAAAGTGAAAAAAAAAATACGCAATACATGCTACCTTAATTTCTCAAATGAATATTTGAAATGTAACAAATAAAAATCTCAAAGTGGACATTTAAAGTAGAACAAAGAGAGTATTATCTAGTAAATCGTTCACAAATACTATTGAAATACAGCGACTAGCCATGTAACTGTATAATCAAACTGTTAGCGTGATGACGCATCAATTGTTAACTATTAATAATAATGATCAATATTAGTGACTAACTGTAACAGTCAATCATTTATATAATATATGGTAACTTAATGTTAGAAAATAAATTATAATTTATAAAATAAATATTTTTATATTATTTGTATTGTGTTATTAATATATATATATATATATATATATACTAATTTTTTTATTTGTTATAATAGATATCATATATAACACAAAAAAATACTAAATATAAAATTATAATAAAAAATATAATTAATTACTATAATTACAAATAAAAATAAAAAAAATTATATTAAATATTTAAAAGTATGAAAAAAATGAGAATTTCAATTTTCATAAAAAATCATTTTTTTAGTATAATTTTTAAAAGATATATATTGACATTTTCAATTTCTAGATTTTAATTTTATTTTACCAAACATTTAATTTAGTTATTTGATTTGTTGAAATATTGAAAAGTTAAATTAACAAAACATTAATTTGTTAGATATCTAAAAGTTAGGTGGAAAAGTTGAACCAAATATGCAAAAAAATTAATTGAAAATTATACTTAAGTCAATTATCAAATTGATATAAATGAATAGTTTTCAATTGGTTGCATAAATTTATTTCTTTTTCCTTTAAAAATTGTACTTTGCCATATTTGCTATCTTGTACGCCTCACATCCCATGCATAAAGCTGCATAATGTCCATGGTGTTAATAACTCATCATCACATGCATCCATCACCATGTGACCCCATGCCATACATATCCATGTGATAGCGAGTGCAAGAGAGATCCTACGAGATACAGGCGTACAGCTACAGAGCCAAGACTCCACAGTAGCAGTGAGAGAGGGATCACTGTTTTTATATTTTTCTTCTGAATTTTACAAGAAAGAGAGAAAGGAAAGAGAGTGAAAACAGACATTCATCGTATAAAACGTCTCTGCTAATTGTCAGGTTAAAGATATCAACCCCATCTGCCTTGTCTGCCTTTCATTTATTCTCTCCTTTCTTTTCTTTTTTTTTCCCCCAAATTTTATTTCTTTTTCTGTTATTTAGATAGAAAACAAGAGAAAATTTAAAAGCTTCAATCCTTTTTGTTTTTTTATTTTTGGATTCAAATTAAAAGCAATCATATTAATAGTCCATTTAGCTTTTCATTTATCATTGGCCATTGCATTTCGTTTCTGCCTCTATTTAAAGAAAGCTTCTTCTTTCTGAGGGTTGGTTTTGTCTGTGTTTGGTTTGGTTTCTCCTCTTTATCTCTCTCTCATTTTCTTATTAAGATAATGTAAATAAGATTTAGGAATCTCGAGATTGGCGTCTTAAAATAAAGACCTCAGGACGTTCTGTTCAAGCTTCTTTCTTTACTTGGGATTTAGAGATTACACGGTGAGAATGAGTGTGTGTGAGAGAAATATCCAGAGAAAACAAGCTGTCTACTATCAATCTGATGAAGGAGAGAGGAGAGAGAGCCTGCCTGAAACCACCACCAACAACAGCAGCAAAGAAGAAGATAATCAAGATCCGATCCCAAGACAATCTCTTGTCTGAAACTCATTTCTTCCTACCTTAAAACCCAAAAACATTATCTGGGTTTTTGTTCTTTTAGGTGTTCTTTTAGTTGTTTGACTAAGCAGCTCATTAGAGTATCTGGGTGTGCGTTGTCCTTTGGCCTATTCGATCTTTTAGGCGTTTTGCTCTGCTGGGTGCATATTTATATGGCTCTCTCTATGCATGATAAGGAGAAGCAGATGGACACAAGCAAGTATGTGAGATATACACCTGAGCAAGTAGAGGCACTGGAGAGGGTTTACACAGAATGCCCAAAGCCTAGTTCTTTAAGAAGGCAGCAGCTCATTAGAGAATGTCCTATTCTCTCCAACATTGAGCCTAAACAGATCAAAGTCTGGTTTCAAAACCGCAGGTGAATGCTCTCTTCTCTACATATTCAACAAATACAAAGCAAGTAACTCACCCTCTTCTCCATATCTCTATCAGTGTAGGCAAGAATTTTCAGTATCGTTTTCATCAATGATATTTCTTTTTGCCGTATTACCGTAATATTTGCCTATTTAGGTGCCTTTTTTAGTTTATGGTTTATATTTCAAGATAATGACGAATATAGAGGATGCCGTTCTATTATTATCTTTGTTCCTAGGCTTTGCAAATTGGTTAGTTTCCTTTTATTGGTTAAATCAGCCGTACTCTGGCTGTGTTTGGGTTCGTTGAAAGATTTAGTGTGCCTTCCTTTTAAGACAAAGAAATGGTCTATTTGTGTGTTTTGGGAAATTATGGTCTTGTTTTCTATGGATGTCTTCTTCTTTTTTCCCAATGTTCATCTCTTGGAAGAAAAGAAGGATTTTTTTTGGACTGAAAAAGAAAAAGCTTCAAACTTTATTCTGTGTACAACTTTGTAGGTAAAACGGTATATTTCAATCCTTAAGGTGTGAGATGGATAGTACGGATCCTTCTCCCTTAACAGAGGTCTCACGTTCGAGCTTGGCTACGGAGCACCTTTTGAAGGGAGTCTATCTGGTGCGAATCCAGATTAGTATGTAGCTAGTTGTAGTATACTAGTTGGTTGAAATTTTCATCTTTTTTCCGATATTAAGTTCTAAAGTGTTGTTTTTCTTCTGAAAGTAACTAGTCTTATTTTCCTTTATTTTGTATGTTTTATTTTCTAAAGGAAATGTAGCCTTGTGGATTTTCATTATCTTTGAATACAGTTGGAAGATAACGATGGCTAATCATTTAGCTTTTGATGGCTATATCTGCTATTTCTCAAATATAATGTTTCTGCAGAGATGTTAAATTTCATTTTCTTTTTATTCTATGTCATCTCTAATTTTTGCTTCTAGATTTCATGATGGGTAGTATTCACGGAAAATGGATTAGTAGTTTTACTTATTCTTCTCGGTGGTTTTGAAATTTAATGGATGATAATGACAACTAACCTTTTTTGAATAATTACGTATGTGTTACTGCGGTAATACACATTTTCACATCTATTGTGTTTTATGAAATAATAAGAAATGGAACTTCCAGTTTTCTTTTTTTCCTCCCTTGCTGTAGAAAGATAAAAAAAAATTAATTTTTACCTCTTTTACTGAGATTAATGTCGAGGATATTTCTTTCCCATCCTTTTTGGTGTATTATTTCAGGCATCCTTGTTAAAACTAAGTCTTTTTTTTCCTTTGTGCAAAAGAATATGTTGTGCTATTGGCTGGTTTTTCTTTTTTCCTTCTCTTCCTTTTTTTTTTTCCACAAAAAGATGTTGCAGTGAATTTTCTGAAACCAATACTGAGTTTGAGTTTTGGCATTCCTTTGTGACAGATGCCGTGAAAAGCAAAGGAAGGAGGCTTCCCGTCTGCAGATTGTAAATAAAAAGCTGACTGCCATGAACAAGCTGTTGATGGAAGAAAATGACCGGTTGCAGAAGCAGGTTTCTCATTTGGTTTATGAGAATGGTTACATGCGCCAACAACTACAGACCGTGAGCTCATTCACTGTTATCAACTAGCAGTTCTCTATGTTTTATCTGATATTTGGTGAAGAATTAATCATCTCATGCACCTTATATTCATCTATCTCATTCTTTTGGCTAAGTACTGATAGATTCCAACTTTTGATGGATCATTATAACTTTACATTTGCTGTACTTTACTAACACCTGCACTTGATTTTCATTTAACCTGCAGATTGATGTGCTGATTTACACTCTATGAATTGAGTTTTGTTTATGTTGCCTGTTCCCAATTTTATGAAGTATCAAGGAGTTTTTTTGTTTTTGTTTTTTTTCAAATGCAAGTATATTGAAAGAATTTATGTTTGTTGGATTCTAATCAGGCTTCAGCACCGACCACAGACAATAGCTGTGAGTCTGTGGTCATGAGTGGTCAGCAACAACAGCAAAACCCAACGCCCCAGCATCCCCAAAGGGATGCTAACAACCCAGCTGGGTATGTAATTACTGTCTCTTGGAATCAATATTCGGTATGTTATTTGTTTCTTTTTGTTTATCTAGCTTGTCTAAACCTTGTGTTGTTTGTTAGTCTTCTCGCAATAGCTGAGGAGACCCTGGCAGAGTTCCTTTCCAAGGCTACTGGAACTGCTGTCGACTGGGTCCAGATGATTGGGATGAAGGTACAGCCCTTGAAATTTTCATTATATTTATGTCTGTCTTGTGATATAGATGAGTATTTCTGTGTTTCTGATATTTCTTTTTGATAAATATGTAGCCTGGTCCGGATTCTATTGGCATTGTTGCTGTTTCCCGCAATTGTAGTGGGGTAGCAGCACGAGCCTGTGGCCTTGTGAGTCTAGAGCCCATGAAGGTGCTTATTTCTCTTTCCCTCTCTTACCTATTCTTTTATATAATGCTTGTTCTACTACAAGGCTCATGATGAGCGTGTGATTGCTGTAGGTCGCTGAAATCCTCAAAGATCGTCCATCTTGGTTTCGTGACTGTCGATGCCTTGATACTTTGAGTGTTATTCCTACTGGAAATGGCGGTACAATTGAGCTCATTTACATGCAGGTTTATGAACTTCGAACTATAAACTAAATAGTAGGGATGGCAACGGGGCGGAGTTCCCCATCCCCGACCTTGACACCCCGCCCCCATCCCCCGAACCTTGACGGGAAAATTTTTTGGATCCTTATCCCCGCACGAGGACGGAGATTCCTGACCCCAATTTTATTAAAATTTTATATTTTATTTTAATGTTAAAATTGTTTTTTTATTTTAATTAATTAGTTAATTATATAATTTTTTTAAATAAAAAAATATTTTTTACTTAAAATAAGTGTTATATTTTTATTTTATTATTATTTTTAAAATATTAATTATATTAAAATATAAATAATTATTATATATATATAAATAATAAAAATATATTTTCCGGGTGGGGGATATATATACTATTCCCATCCCTGGCACAAAAAATTCGGGGTCGGGGTGGGGAAAAATTTTATTTGAAAAAACCGTCCCGTTTGGGGTGGGGAAAATTTCCATCCCTACTAAATAGCTTGATCCTTATTTTGAGTCATTGATCTTCTATTTTTGTGCTGTATGGTATGTCGCCTACTGATTTTTTGTACCTCTCCTCACCAGACTTATGCACCAACAACATTGGCTGCAGCACGTGACTTCTGGACTCTGAGATACACTACTACTTTGGAAGATGGCAATCTCGTGGTAATTTATGTTGTGAATGCCCTTTTTCTTGTAATTCTTATTTTAATCTTTTTGAGATATAGAATTGTCCACTCAACATTGTCTCAAAATCATTGCAGATATGTGAGAGGTCATTGACCACAACTACTGGTGGCCCAACAGGGCCACCTAGTTCAAGCTTTGTGAGAGCTGAAGTTCTTCCTAGTGGCTATCTAATTCGACCTTGTGAGGGTGGTGGTTCAATTATTCACATTGTGGATCATGTTGATTTAGATGTGAGTATGGATTTATTTTCACCATGAAATTTTTACAGTGACTAAATTTTGATACCTTCACTTTCCATGTTAACTTATGTGATTTTTATGTTAGGCTTGGAGCGTTCCTGAAGTTCTGAGGCCACTTTATGAATCATCCAGAATTCTTGCCCAGAAAATGACCATGGCTGTAAGAACTGCATCATAACTTTGATCACTTGTTTTGGTGAATTATGTTAATGTTTGTCTATGTATTCTAATCATCCAGGCCTTGCGCCACATACGGCAAATTGCTCAAGAAACTAGTGGAGAGATTCAGTATGGTGGGGGTCGCCAGCCTGCTGTTTTAAGGACATTTAGTCAAAGGCTCTGTAGGTAATGCCTCTTAGCTTATTATTTAGTAACTGAGTAATTCCAAGTTTCTGAATGGTCAAACAGCAAACAATTTAATCTCAAGAAGTCAACAAATTTAACCTACCAACTAAACTGCTTTTCCTTTTCTCACTCATTCCCTGCTTATTTTGAATTTTATGAGCTTAGATTTGTTTTTATTAATCCTATTATGTGTGACTATTTGCTTCTGTAATTGGATCTCAGGGGTTTTAATGATGCTGTCAATGGATTTGTGGATGATGGTTGGTCAATTCTGGGTGGTGATGGTGTGGAGGATGTGACCATTTTGATTAATTCGTCTCCAAATAAGTTTCTTGGGTCTCAATATAATGCATCAGTTTTCCCAGCTTTTGGTGGAGGGGTGTTATGTGCAAAGGCGTCAATGCTGCTGCAGGTATACTTCAGAAATTCAAAAACATTACTCTTGGTTTATTACCAGTCTGATATGCCTTAATACCATTCAATGTTCTTCCCCCTTTCTGCATATTTAGCCAGTTATGAAGCTATTCCTAATATTAGGATCAATTCCTTAATTATGGACTATCGTATTCTAATAGAAACTGTCTATGTGGATCTGCAGAATGTTCCTCCTGCTTTGCTTGTCCGTTTTCTAAGGGAACATCGTTCAGAATGGGCTGACTATGGTGTTGATACCTATTCTGCTGCATGTCTCAAAGCTAGTCCTTATGCAGTTCCTTGTGCAAGACCTGGTGGCTTCCCTAGTAGCCAGGTCATTTTACCTCTTGCCCATACTGTGGAGCATGAGGAGGTAATGGTTTTTCAATGAATCCATGTCTTTGATTTCCTTGACATATCTAATGAGATTATTGATCTAATTTTGGATTTCCCCATATAGTTTTTGGAAGTAGTTCGGCTGGATGGTCATACCTTTTCCCCTGAAGATGTGGCTTTGGCACGGGATATGTACTTGTTACAGGTTAGTTAACCCATCATAAATTAGAGGATATTTATGTATAAACAGTTATGCATGTCCTGTACTAATTACGCATCACAAAAATTCCATTTTGGCAGCAATGCAGTGGAGTTGATGAAAATGCTGTTGATGCTTGTGCCCAGCTTGTCTTTGCACCTATTGATGAATCTTTTGCTGATGATGCTCCTCTCTTGCCATCTGGTTTCCGTGTCATACCGTTAGATCCTAAAACAGTTGGGTGACCATCTTATTCCTTTTGTCATCTAGATTGAAAATTTTTGTGAAAGTTATGCTCAGCATTATCAATGATTCTTTTGTACTTTTGAGAAAGCCAAACTTTTCTGAAAAGAAATTATCATCCCACCATTCCTAACCAATGAATTTGCATGAATTAGTTTGGCATGGGCCAATTTTGTTGTACTTCTGAGTTATTTTAATTTTTCACTTTCTATCTGACCAACAAAAGGTTTACGTGGCTGTTACTACATTGTAAAGTTATGGTTTGAATGGTGATCAAATCAAGAACTGTTGCAGGCAAAGGATTGCTGTTAGATCATTATGTTCTGTAATATTTTTTGGATTCTTATTGTGTTACTTTCTTTTTCTGCATCATAGGATGGGCCTGCTGCTACTCGTACATTAGATTTGGCTTCTACACTTGAAGTAGGTTCTGGTGGTGCACGTCCTTCAAATGAAGCTGATACCAGCAATTATAAACTTAGGTCGGTACTGACTATTGCGTTCCAGTTTACTTTTGAGAATCACTTGCAAGACAATGCGGCTGCTATGGCTCGCCAATACGTGCGTAGTGTTGTGGGGTCTGTTCAGAGGGTTGCAATGGCCATTTCCCCTTCTCGTCTCAGCTCCAGTGTGGGACCAAAGTCCCTTCCAGGCTCTCCTGAGGCTCTTACTTTGGCACGATGGATATACCAAAGCTACAGGTATGACATTTTTATTCCCCTTGAACACTGTAATTTTCCTCAATGTTAGTGCAGGCAGAAAGATTAACAATGAAATTTGCTTGCACACTGATCTTTAATTTGTTGCAAGGGCTATTTAGTTTAATAAATTGATGAATACTGATCATCATTCATCATAACCAATTTGCACTATCAAAAATGTACTGAAGTCTGTCATTTTTAGTGGAGGACAAAGATTCAGAATACAAAATTTTTTTTTATCTCTTCTGTTAAATGAAACAGCTTAGGCATTGTGTCCATTATAATATAATTTATTACTTGGTGTAGATGATTCAGCTGTTGCCTGAATAAAACACTAGGGATGCCTTTTTCATCTTTCTTCATTACCTGTGTTACTGTCTGATGGTTTTTTAATTCTGTTTTTTTTCTTCCTCATTTTCTCACCCACTCTTGTTTGTCCTTTCTATCATGATTGTGGTATTTTGCAGGATGCACACTGGGGGAGAACTCTTTCAGGTTGACCACCAAGCAGGTGATGCTTTGTTGAAGCAACTTTGGCACCATTCAGATGCAATCATGTGCTGTTCCCTGAAAACCAATGTAATAATTTTGCACTTTGTTCTAAACCAATAAGAGTTTTACTTAATGATGACGCTCTGTACAAGGATAATTAATGTGATGAGCAAAAATATAATTGCAGGCATCTCCAGTGTTCACCTTTGCAAACCAGGCTGGACTTGACATGCTTGAAACCACTCTTGTAGCCCTTCAAGATTTAATGCTTGACAAGATTCTTGATGAAGGAGGCCGGAAGATTCTCTTCTCAGAGTTCTCTAAGATCATGCAACAGGTAAAATTCTCAAACACCTGGAATCATTGGTATCTTCATGTAGATCCTACATAACCCAATCTGTCTTTTGTGTCTCCGGAAACCAAGTTATATACCTTGTTTTGTCTTTCATTCTGACTATCTATTCCTTGCTTTAAATCAATTCTTCAAAGTTAACTGCTTTGAGATGATGTGATATTATGAAAATGTCAGGGATTTGCATATCTGCCAGCTGGAATGTGTGTATCGAGCATGGGAAGGCCAGTCTCATATGACCAGGTTATTGCATGGAAAGTTCTGAATGATGATGAGTGCAACCACTGTTTGGCCTTCATGTTCATGAACTGGTCTTTTGTGTGATGATTTAGAAAAAAAAAAAATCCTTGGCAAACTTAGCTATCTATTACTATTACTAAGTTATATATTTTCTCGTATTAGTACCCAAGATACTCATCACATATGAATGTAGTAATTTCAGGATATATCATGAACGCTTGTCTTTTTGTGCATGCTAATTAATGTATTTCCTTAAATTGTGACTCTTATACCTAATTCTGTATTTATCAAAGTATCATTGTAAGTTGGTGAAATTTTCAATTAGATGGATAATGTTGAAATGGAGGGTGGCGCTAGATGCACCCATCTTTCTGTTAGGGTGGTTGGCTTGGATTTTCATTTTTTCACTAGCTAGTGTTGCTTTTTCTAGATGATTGATATTCTCATTACCAATAATGTTTGATGTTCTTAGTATGCTATCATTCTGTTCTTGTTTTTCTGTAGTCAAATATATGAACAGAACTAGGACAAGAGGGATACCCATAAATAAGTCCACTGTCATTATTGTATACCTACTCTATATATCAATTTTTGGGGGATTCGGAACAGTTGAAAGGCCAAATATTTTTCAATTTTGATCCAGTTTAAGTCACTGAATGATGGACTGAAAGAAGTGCTTTAATAGTAATAGGTTATCATATTGGGATATGGTTCTTTTAAGTGACAAGCTCCATGTTTACCCCTTAAAAGTATCATCATGAATTATATGAACGCAAGTTTTATCCATCTGCACAGGGAGCTTATGAAAGCAGGAAAAATAGGAATTTACAGTCTCAAATCATATTTGCAAGCTAAAAAAATTGAGAATCAGCTAAAGATGGGGAAACACATTGTACATGGAAAAAGGAAATCAATGATGCTTTGATTATGATATAATTTTTGATAGTTAAAAAATGTAATTTTTGACTAAGAGATTGCATAAAAATGTAATATTGAAGAATCAAAATATGCTTTTCTTTTTCCCGTGAATATTGTTAGCAATGTTTAAATTTCTTGGTTTCATGGCAGGATATTAGTATGGCATATAATGATGGTCAATGAGCTTAAAAGAAAAGGAGGAACTTAAAAAGAAAAAAAAATGTATGGGGTATTTTCAATTCCAGCTTTTAATATATATATTTTTTTCTATCAATTTGAATTGTTTGATTACTTTGTTGAACTTTTCTATCTGTTTTTAATTCAATGAAGCTCCAAACTATCGTTGTGATTGGGGTTAGAATTGCAAGTTCTAACGAACATGAAGTTAGAATTGCAAGTTCTAACGAACGTTAAAGTTTGAATTGGTAGAATAAAAATGAATAGGATTCTTTAAAATTGAAAAACTCTAAATGGGTAAGAGTTTGATGGAGGATTGGAATTTAAAGTTGTTATAATAAACATTCAGTTAGAATTGCAAGTTCTAACAAACATTGAAGTTTGAATTGGTAAATAAAAATGAACAGGATTCTTTAAAATTGAAAAACTCTAAATGGGTAAGAGTGTGAAGGAGAATTTGAATTTAAAGTTTCAAAAAAATACGAAGATTTGAATTGATAAAATAAATATTAGGATTTTAATTGAAAATGCCTCCATACATTAAGGAGTTCTGTTTAATTTTTTTAGAAAAAAAAAAATCAATAACAAGATTTAACACAATAAAGATTTTCATCACATGACTTACAAGTTTATCACGTATGACTTAAAGATTCATCATGTATAAGCTATAAGTTTATTATTCATCATTTTTAAACCACAAGTTTATCGTTTAAAACTTACAGGTTCATTATTTTGAACTTGTAAATTCATAATCTAGAAACTACAAGTTTATCATTTATAATTTATAAATCTTTGTTTAGAAATTTTATGTTATTTGTTTAAAACTTGTATGTTTATCAATTAGAATTTACAGATTTATCATCTATAACTTAAAAATTTATTATTTATAAATTACAAGTTCATCATTTATAATTTATAGATTCATCATCTTTTACTTATAGGTTAGTCAAATATATTTATCATTTAGAATTTACAGATTTATCATTTATATATATTTTTAATAATATTTTTAAATATACATATTAATTTTTTTTGTGGTATTTATATAGAAGTCCCAAGAAAAAATGGTCAAATTCCACAAATGCCAAAATATTTCCAATATTCCATGCATACACATGTAAAATCATCATTGTTAGTATATATTACTTTATTTTAATTTATATGAAAATTTTATTCATTTATGATTTGTTTATTTTATTAATAGATTTCTTTTTTTTTTAAATTTACTGATGGATTTAATAAAAAAAATATACAAAAAAATCTGAAAATGAATTAGCAGGACAATAAACAATGTAATACGAATTGCCAATGAAAATCTTCGTCTTTCGCCCATGTGAGGTTTTCAGGTTTACCCATGTCATGCCCCAGATTGTAAAGTCAAATGATAGGTGATTCCATCTAGGCCTGGCCACGGGCTGGGCCGGCCCATTGAACCGGTCCTGCCTGCACTGGTCTAATCTGGACCGGACCGGGCTAGATCTAATCTGGACGGATTTGGAAGGAGATGATGTTGAGCTCGTTACTGTCAACGATCCGTTCATCTCCACTGATTACATGACATACATCTTCAAATATGATATAGTTAAGGAATGGATAGGCTAAAACAAGCTATAAAAGTAGTGCTAATCTTTTCGACCATACCAATATAAACCGCTTGAATGTAAATAATTCAATTATTTGATAATATAGACTTAACTTTATGTTTAATTTTCTCCGTACTTGGCTTTTTTTTTAAAAGAAAAAAAAAACCTAGCTCAACTTGTAATTTATGTTTTCGTTTTCATTTTTTCTTTTGAAAATTAAAAGTTGAATAATGGAGAATCAAATATTATATGCATTCGCATAACTTTTTTATATATATATATAGATATAATTGCTTGTAATTATATGGTTATATATATATAAAATGACTTATAATTGACAATAATTATTTAAAATAACATTGTAAAAATATATAATTGTTAATAATTATATGATTATATATATATAATTACATATAATTGTTGATAATTATATAAAAAATAACATATAACTGTTAATTTTTTAATTTTTTATAGGATAACTCATTATAAAATTATTATATATTAAATCATAACATACAACATAGTTCCGCTCTTGCATGTATAACAGTTGATATAATAATTCCATTAGACATACTAATTCCTTTTATTGATAATATAGGTCATAATTATACTAACTTTGTAGGCGTTATTAAATGTAATATTAAAAAAATCACTATTTTTTTGGTAGAGAAAAAAATATTAATTTATTTTCTATATCTAATCATTAAATTGGAGTTGGTGCTTAATATATATATATATATATAAAGAGAACGTATGCAATCATAACTTTCACCCTTTTTTTTAGTTGTGTATCTCCTTCAATTAACAAGATATTTTCTTATTTCTTATTAATTAGAATGTTAATTATAACATTAATTTGTTACAAAATAAATATAAAAATTCAATATAATATCAATTTAATAGTATTGATAATGAAACACATATAAAAATTAACAGAAAATAATTGTAGGCATTTTCTCAAGCGTTATGATCAAAATTTAAGAAAAAGTTTTTATAGTTTTACTGTGAGTAATTTTCTTTTATTGTTCTTATATAGTTTATATATTTGATCCAATTACTTCCTCCATTCCAAAACAATTGCCACTCTTTAAAAAATAAAAATTATTTCACAATAATGGTTATTTTTAGAAAAATAATAAAATTTTGAATTTTTTTCAACTCTACCCCTTATTAATCAAAACTTTACAATTTTAGTAGATAGTTTTTTTTTAATAATATAATCAATTGTTAATTATTTATTATATCTCTGTTTAATATGCTTTATTATCAATAAATATACATTAATTTTTTAATAACGGTTTAATTTAAAGTAATGTTATAAATTTTTCTAAAATTAAATTTTGACCATATCAATTAAATTTTTCCAAAAAAATTATTAAAATATAAATTCTTTAAAAAAATTATTACAAACTATACAAACACACGATACACAATAATTCATAATTTTTAAAGAGTCTTTCACAAAACAAATAAATCTTTAATGAGTGGTCGCTTGTCAACATATTATTTCTTTAGGATGGTTTGGTTTGATTGGTTTAGATTAAAAATTTATAACTAAACTAATAAAATTGATTTTTAATCACTTCAACTTTTAACCAAACTAAACACTAGTAAGAATATCCAAATCAATACTATTTGGATTTGATTTGATTGGTTTGATAAATAAATTAAATTAAATTAATAAAATTAAAATATCATAAAAATTTAACAAATATTAACTTAAAACTATTATCAAAATAACAACATATATATTATTCAAAATATAAAAATTAATGCACTATATTAACTTCTAGAAAATTCAAAGTATAATTTAGAGATTAGTAAAATAATTTTTTACTCAATCATGATGTTTCAAATGAAGTAGAAGAGTGCACGTAATTAAAAAGTTTATAATTTTAGAAATCTATGAATTTATTAGTATTAATGCTATATATATATATATATATATATATATATATATTAAAAAGATTTATATTATTGGTTCAGTTCGGTTTTTATGGATTTATATTTTCTTAATTTAAAATCAAATCAAAAAATTGATTTATAAAAATTTTAGAACCATAATAATTCATGAAATTATCTAAATCATAGTTATCAAAACGGATCCAGCGGTTCAACAAGTAAATATGTGAACCTGTCAAAAAATTAGGCCGGTTAACATCATAGAACTGAATATATTTTGATCCAGGAGAAAAAGATCAACCGGGCAATTGGACCATATCCTGAACAAACCAATCTAATTTTTACCGGTTGGACCAGTTAGTTAATTGCTAGGAAAAACTGAAAAATATTGAATTTGCCTTCATCAATTGTTAGCTAATATAGCTCAGCACTATTTGGCCACTTTTTTTTTACGTGCTTTTATTCTTATAAAATTTTATAGACAATAACAAGTATAAAATTAAATATATTTCATAAAAATAATTTTATATGTCCTTTCATAAAATTTTCATATAAATTACTTTGATATATATTAAAAAATATTATTTTAATTGAGAAATAAATATTATAATTTTTATTAAAAATTGTTCATTTGATTTTTTAAAAAACTAAAAGTATGTAATTTAATTAATTTTTTATAATTAAAATAAAAAATAAAAAATAAAAATATATGCTATTCTGTTTGAATGTTTTTAAACATAGTTATGTAATGAATATTAATATTTTGAGTATATTAATTTGCATAAAATATATTTAGTATAGATATATATTTTTATATTTTTGTATATTTGTATATATAAAAATGTTAAAAGTTATATTCTTATAAAATTTTATTTTGACCAATTTAATTCTGATTCAATCTCAATTCAACCTTAAATTTTTAATTTGCTGTCTTTTCCAATTTGTTGGCTGGACTAGGTTTGATAATCTTAATCTAAATCATAATTTTCAGTTTGAATTGAATTTGATCGATTTAGTTAATTTTTGTGCAACTACATTATTTCTAAATAAAATTGCAACATATTTCTTCCAATTTGGCTATTTGCTTTTTCATCTGCCCAACAAATAGTATTCTTTCATTTTTGAAAATATAATTATTTATTAGTTTTTTTTATTATGCTCTTATTTAGTATGCCTTATTAATTATTATTAATAAATACAAATAATTATTTCTTAATTTTTTAATAATATTTTACTTAATATTCTCTGTTTCACTTTAATTTTAATTTTAATTTTCATCCCGCAATTATCATATAAATCTTCAAATGAACATTTAAAGTGAAATGGATGGAGTATAAGATTTTATTGAGAAAAATATATAATCTCAACTACAGTAATAATTTTTTTTTAATTTGTATGAAAATAAAAATTGTCCTTAAATGAATTACTTTATTTATAAAAAAGGCAAAAAAGTATTTTGGTATTTGAATTTAACTTTTTCTTAAAAAATATTAGTCTCCCTAATTTTTTTTATTCTGTTTGATTGATCCCTAAACAATTATTTGATATAAATTGACTTCTTAAATTAACAAAATTATGGTAAATGAGCTGTAAAAGACACATGACCAAAGAAATAAGACATCGATTTGGATAGAAACATTCCATTGGATTTATCATTTTTTTTTATCAATGAATTTATGAACTTAAGTAGTAGAGATTTAATATGTATCAAAATAATTATGTAAGAAACCAATTAAATATAAAAATAAAATAAATTTTAGAAATTTATTGAGATTTTAACAAATTACAGTTATAAATAAATTTTTTAAAAAATTTGTTAACTGATAGAAATTTTAAATTTTTATAAAAAGTAATTAAATTGTATATTAAATTTTAAAAAAATTACATAAAAATATTTAAAATATAGAAAAATTATATAGTTTATTGCATTACAGTTTTTGAGATTCATATAATATTAAATAAATAATTTTATTTCAAATAATAGAGAGATAATTTGTTAATTTTTTAAAAATTTATTTCTATTTATCATTTGAAAAATCTAAGAAAAAAATTATTGGTCGTAAAAATAAGATACAAAAATTAAAAAATATATATATTAAAATTAACAAACCAAAATATGCTTTTTAGCGTTAGAAATACTGAATACAACAGAGTTTGAAATTAATGATGCAAAGATTGACAGGTGCTAATTGCCTTTTTCAGCGAGAGACTTCACTGATTATTGATTAACAACCATTCTTCCACTGCTATGAATAGTCACCTTTAGCCTTTATTGCTGTTACAGAGGCCGTGACGGTATGGCCTCCCCCTTCCTTCTTCATGAATTGTTTTTATTCCCATTTTACCCTTTTTTCATTTAACGATATCAAGTTCAAAAAACGAAAATAGATTTGGGGAATCTTTTCAAGTTCACCCTATGGTACTGATTCATAAATAAATAGTTAGAATTAAAATAATTAAATTTTTTATAAAATTTTATAAAATTTAATCCTAATCATTCATTAATAAATAAATGATTAAAATTACTATAATATGAACTATTATGTTAAATTAATTTAAAGAGATCTTAATTTTTAGGGCTGACAATTCGTGTCATGTCGTGTCTTAATTAGATATGACACGATTAACTAATCTCGTCAAAAATTTGAAACACGATACGGTTAAAATCGGTGTTAACACGACACGACATGATTAACTAAACGTGTATAAATTATACGACATGACACGATTAGACACGATCTACTTAATATGTCTAAACGTATACATTTTATACGACACGACACGATTATATACGATTTTACTTAACACGACATGATACGATTATACACAAATAGACACGAATATTAAATTAAAAATTTAATTTAATCAATTGAATCTCAAATTAATCCATTTATATTTAATTAATAATTTTAATTTAATTAATTAAACTCCAATTAAATATATATAAGTTCAATTGAATCAATTTAATTCATTCATTCGCATATAAATATGTATTATATATATTTATAATATTATAATATATATTTGAATTTTGAGTAAGACTAAAATAATTAGTTATATCTTTATAATTAATAAAATAACATATTTTTAATCGTGTCTAATCGTATCTTAATAGATTAGACAGTTAAAATTCGTTTATGACACGTTTTTTCTCGTGTCGCAATCGTGTTGACACGGTTATAACTTATATCCGTTTAGCTCATATCCATATACAGTTAAGTCCGTGTCGTTTCGTGTCGTTTAATCGTGTCGTGTCCAAAATTGTCAGCTTTATAATCTTATATATTTATACTACTATAATTTACATAACATTTTAATATATACAATGTCTTTTTTGGAAAAAAAAATAGATACAATGTGTACTTAAAAATTAAAATTAAAAAAGTGATTTATTTAGTTAAGAATGTAGTTTAAGAGTGGAGTTGAATTGAACTTTTAGAAATTTCTGATCCTTATAAAAATTGCTTATATTATTGAGTTTTCTAATAGTATTATGATATTGGGCAAAATACTTGTACAATAATATTTTAAATTTTTTTCACAAATATAAATGTAAAATAAAAGTATATTAATCAACCTTTTAAATCATTTTTTACCGAATATATTACCTCTTTTATTAAAAAAAACTTGGACAAATGCTTTTTTTAATTCAAAAATTATATTAAAATCTTTTTAAGCAACCCAATAGACAAAATATAATATAAGAATGAAAAAAAATAGCTTTGGCATCTAAATCTATAGTAGTTCGGCTTTCTTTTTTGTATTCAATTAAAATACAATTTTGAGAGTTTTACTTCATTAATAATCATTTTCAAGAGCAAAAATTAAATCAAATACAATTCTAAAACTTCTTATCATATTCATTCAACGTCAAATCCAAATTTATATAAAATAAAATTTGAAAATACTTGAATAGTTTTTTTAAACCAAAAATGTTAAACAACCTACAACTAAGTTTTACAGAAAAAAATCACTCATATTGCTCAGAGAATGAATTACACAATGAAAAATATAGCTAAAATGAAAAATATCTAACAATAAAACTCAATTGGAAGAAAATTTTAATCGAGCAATATTAAAGTTTTTTTTTTCTCTTGAGAAAGTAAATATTTAACCAATATTTGAAATATAATTTTAACAAGTATTTTATAATTTTATAGTAAAAAAACTAGTTAGTAGAGATAAAATTTTAATTTAAACTACTAACCGTTATTTTGTTTTAAGGTGAAAATCTACTATTGAAAAATTAAAATACTAGGTTAAAAATATTTAGAAAAATATTTTTTCTGATTCATGTAAAGCACTTTTATTTCTAGAGAATTTTTGTGATTTGATCTTTACTTTAAGATACAAATCAAATTGACCTTACAGAAATGTCTTATTATACATTTTCTTTTACACGTGCCACTTTTTATTAAATAATTGTCATTTTTTTCTTCCAACTTTTTGCATAAAATAAAATTCTAATATATTAACAAAGAAAAGTTGGCAAAACTCTTGAATATGTTCGAACCAAATAATTCAATGCATTTGAATCTCAATTTATATAATTTTTTTAATCCACATGTGATTTATTGTGTAAAAAAGAAAATTATATAACTGGTCTCTCTTTGGTTTTGTCCCTTTTGAAAAAAAAATCAATTAATGGAAAAGGTTATCATTTTTTCCCAAATCCTTTCGTCCCAATTCAATAAGATGGCAAGAAATTTAGTCCATATTTGATTCATGGGATAGTAATATAATAAAATAGTTTATTCCAAGTTTGGGTTCAAATTTTAACAAATAATAATTCTATGAAAATATGATTCCTTAATTTTGTGGAATATATTTTTCATTAGTAAATTAACAAATAATTATTTTACAATTTATAAAATAATATATTATATCATCGTCTCATTCTCTACCACCATCACCGTAGCCCTGTGCCGCCACCATTCCCCACCACCTATTTAACTACAAATTTGCATATGAATAGTTAATATAAATTCACGAAACAAAGCATGAAATAAAAATTATTTAGAAATAACTATTTTATTTCTACCTATTCTATTTTTTAGGTATTGTTATTCTATTTCATACCTATTTCATTCTATAAACCAAACATTATCTTAAATATTGTTATGTAAATTTTCATTTAATTTAGGTTATGTTTGGATCGAGGAAATTTGAATGAGTAAATGAAAATAATTTATGAATTTTTATCAAATTCATCATTTGACTATTTAGAAAAATGTCAAAATTTATAGATTTTAGAAAATCCATCACCCACCAAAATCACTTATTTTTGAAGAATTTGATTTTCTATCTCCTATATTGAAAAATCCAAAATCCACCATTTTTTAATCACGAGGGATTGTTCTCATTTTTTTTTATTTTAAGATTATCTATAATAAATTAATAGTATTTTAAAATTATCCTTAAACCTAAAAATTTAACAAAAACTATTTTTCATTTATTTTATTTTATTTTCACTTATTTTATCTGTATTAGTTTGAATATGAATTAAAAATATATTAATGAGTTCATTTGAAAAAGAAAAAAATATTAATAGATTAATTTCTTCATAAACATAATACAAATAATAAGTTTATATAGAATTTTGAGCAAAATTCCAAATTTGACAATAATAAGAATTTCATCAATTGCATTTTTTTAGAAAGTTTTTCCTAAATTATATTATTTCACAATTTAATATAAAATATAATAAAAAGATTATAAAATGCTTAATAAATAATAAATTACCAATATTCAGTATAGAATAAAATTGGAAATTATCTGTTAAATCCATGTATTATGGTCATTGAACCAAATATGAGTGTAGAAAAAAATTATATTATTAATTTATAAATTTTATATTCAAACTAAACGATACAATTCTTGTAATTTATAGATATCACAATCTATGAATTTAAAATCTATAAATTTTAAAAAATTAATGGATTTGAATTCAAATGAGTTAGATATATTTTAAATGAACTTTCAGTTAAGTCTAAAATTGTGTGGTTAAATAAATTTAGGTTGGTCAACTCAAAGGGTCTCTTATAATGCTATGATTAAATCTTATTTCCATTCAAAAATTTATATAAAATATATTTGGTGAGATTGAGAAAACTTTGAGTTTGAAATGAATAACCAAAAGAAAAAAAATACTGAGGGTTTATTACTTTTTAAAAAAAAAAAATAATGTGAGGTTATTACTCTTAAATGGTATATTAAGAGTAATAATATTAAAAGATCTCTCACTTTCTGACTAATCAAAGGATACACTTTCTAGTTTCCAAATGACATTCCATTTGGGTACCCCTCAGCAGTTCACGTTTTTAATATTTGGGAAAAAAATTACATTTCTAGTCCCTCAATTATTAGTTTCTTACTACTAAAACTTGGAACTTCTATTTCATTTCTAAACAATCATTTTAGCACATGTAAATCAAAATTTAACATTTAAATAAAACTATAATATTATTTAAACATTCATTGAATCTCTAAATTATCATTTCTTTCTATTCAATAAGTTTAAAATAATCACCCAAAAAATTAATGTTTAAAAATTCAATTGAATAGAAAGATGCACTTGGAATATTACTTGGTCACATTAACGGGATAAAATGCACACGCATGATGAGATTTATACCATATATACACATACATACATAAAAAAAACATCATGCATCATACATATATGATAACCAGTGGACCCCACAGCATATAATAGGATAGTTTTTTTTTTGTTGCCATTTTCAGCTTTTGAAAATCGAGGCGTAGTAAAGGTGAGTGCGAAAGCCACTGTATTTCTCGAGCCTCGTGTTTCTTTGGCCTCTCCCTGTTTCTTATTTATTTATTGCTAAATAGTAAATATTAATTCAAAAACAGATTATAAAAAAATTACACTAAAATTTTAATAAATTACAATTATAAATAATTTATTAAAAAATTATCAATTTATTCTGTATAATTTAAAATAATGTCTATCAAATTATTTATTTGATAGTGTATAAATTTTAAATATTACAGTTCAATATATCATATAATTGTTCTGTTTAAAAAATTTTTGTACGAAATTTTTAGAATTTATTTTACAGTATAATGATATTTTATAAAAATTTAAAGATTTTACTCCTTATTAATAAGTATAACTGCAGAATAACCGATATATTTAAATTAAAATATTTCTAATTATTATTTTAAATGTTATTTTTATCAAAGATAAAAAAATAAATTATTAATTTTTTAAAAAAATATTTTTATTATAATTTATTAAATATCACCTAAATTTCCAGTAATTTATTCTTAATTCTATTTTGTTTCCAGTAATTTATTTTGTTTCCATTGAAAATGGAAAGAAAAACAGTTTCTGGCGTGGATGAGAGATCCCTCTCCAGCCTGCTTTTGGTTAGCTTTTATTTTGATTTTCTAACTTTTTTGTGGATTAGATTGTAATATCATTTCATGCTTAAACTTTATTCCCTCTTTTTCTCAAAAGTCAAAATAAATAAATAAAAATATAAACTTCACACTCTCACAAGCTCCAAATTAGAGTTGATAAAATTTGACATGAAATATAAATATGATCTATTAACATAATATAGTTAATAAATAGATTATATGAACATTTAAAAAATATATTTTTATAATAATTTTAATAGAAAATATATGTTATATGTATTTTTAATTGCTTAATACGTATTTTGATTTAAAAGTATAAAAATAATAATAATTTAAATAATATCATTTTATATAATATATTGATAAATATATTAAACAAATCAATATGTTTATTATAGGATAATAAACAGATTGTATACAGGTTGAGAATCCATTTGAATCAATTAAGGATAGATAACGAGAAAAAGAAATTGGCCATTCTTTTAAAATAATACTAGTAATTTGAGTAAAACAAAATTTGAAGAGGTAGTAGGAGTGCAGAAACAAAGAAAGATCCTTTTAGGTTTCAGGATGAAAGATTTCGTAGGCAAAGCACAATTGTCGATAGACTATCATGGTCTGAATCACTCAAATCTTTTCCTCTTTGGGTTGTTTTTATTTTTTTTAAAAAAATGGGTTTCTTTTTTGACTGGGAACTAAATAATTTATTTAATTTTCTTGTTTTGTGTATAGAATATGGAAAGCGAGGGTGGAGGCATAGGGTTTTTATTATGGATGAGTTTATAGAGAGTAGAGAGTCGATGATTAATGACTTTGTTGTGTTTTAGGTTTTGTGTTTGACCAAACAAGTTTTTAATTGGAGAGATGCTAATAAAACTTTTTATTTTTCTAACACTTCTTATACTTATTTTTTTTATTGGTTAACTAGTAGAGAGAATAAAAATAATTATTTAATTTTTTATTTTAATCATCATCCAATTTTTAAAATTGGGTATTGAAAAATGTAAAAAAAAAAATCACAGCATTCATCTTTTAATTTTTTTTAACTATGAGCTGCTTCCCATTAAAAATCTGCCTTCTGGAAAGTTATCCTTTAGAATTACATTCACTTTTTCCATTTTTACAGTTCCAAAAAAGAAAAAAAGTAAAACAAGAATCTGACTCCAGATCACAACTCAGAAGGTTGCGTGTTCGATTTACGGCGGGTTCAAATCCCACTCCTCAAAATTTTAATTTCTTATTTTTTAACATAAGTATAATTTATTATTATTATAGAAGATTTACTTTTCGAAAGCCTCAAGTAGTGAAGTCTCTTTCTCCTTTCTTTTCCTTTTTTTTTTGAGAGAGAGAGAGAGGGGAAAAAAGAAGAAGCAAACAAACAACACAAGGATAATTATATATTTTTTCTTACATTATATTTAAGAATTTTCATGGGAGGGGGAAAAATAGGGAGAAAAAATAATTATATATATATTTTTCATATTTAGATTAAAATAAAATAATAAGAGAGATAAAAGAAAATAAGATTTACCTTTTTTTGTTTAGATAACTTATTATGAAATAAAAGAAAGTTATAATATTATATATTTACTATTTTAATTATAATTTTAAATAATAAAAGATAAAAAAGTAAAGGTAAAAAAATAATTTTATTAGCTACAGTTACATTTTTTTTCCAATTCAATATATTTTCTCTCCATTTTATAAAAAAAATGAAGAGTAGAAAAAAAAAATTATTTTAACTTCTCTTCTTATTTTCCTTTCATTTCTTTCTCTATTTACACCCTTATTTTCTCTTTTATCATATTTTTTTTTCCTATTCAATAACTTCCATCAACAGTGCCACGTTGACTTGCAGAGCCTGTGCTTAAAGGAGATTGGTTTAAAACATAATGATAAGTGGAGAAATATAAAAGGAAAAAGAACAACAAATAAAGAAGAGAAAAACTGAAAAAAATTCTTGGATTTTAATGGATGATTTTTTTTTGGGTGAAAAAAGTTTATTAATCTTTTATTGTTGTAGTAATTTTTTGTTTATTATTTTTCCTCCTTTTTTATTTTATTTTTATGACATGGAACAATTTTTGGAGGAAATAATAATAATAATAATAATAATAATAATAATAATAATAATAATAAAATCTCATTTTTAGTTTTTTACTTTAAAAAAAAATTAAATTCTATTTTATTTCTTATTAATGTGAAACTTTGATTTTATAACTATTTAAAGTTCAACCTATTTGTTAGCTTTTTATTCATTTTTAGATAAAAATTTAACGTAAACATTCTGTTGGGATCTGCATTTCATAGTCTTTCAATCTTTTCAGCTTCTTCTCGCATCTTCTTCTTCTTTTTTCATCTCTCTTTTACATATGCAATAAATTATGAAATGTGAATCCTAAGAATTTGAAAGATAAGATTCTAAGATATAATTTCTAATGATACGTTTATATCAAATTTCCTTTTAAAATGAATAAAAAACTTATTAAAGTGTTCAATTAAAAGAAATTATAAACTACCATCGTTCAAATAAATAATTAAAATTCTTAAGGTGCGAGAGAGGTATTGAATTTGATACTTAGATATAGAACATCATTAAAAAATTGAGAAATATCGCTTTACCATTTTAAATAGGCATGTCCAATGCGAATTCAGACTGGATAGTTAAGACTAAATAAATAATTAAAAAAAGAATAAAATTTGAATTTAAAAAATTCAAATATTGTAATTTTTTTATAATTTCATTTTTTTAATGAGATATTTACACGGATAAATTTATCAAAAATAGGAAAGAAAATAAAAGAGAAGGAAAGCACGGAATAAAAGTTTTGGATTCAGGCCCAAAACAAATTCCCACACTCGGGTTTCTGATTTCAACATTGGGCCATGTGGAGGCCCAAATTTACAAACCCAATAATGTCGTACATTTGTTTCCTGTAAATATTACGTAAGGTTTTCTTCCTCTGACTGGTGTGTATGCCACTTAAAGACTGATGATCGCGTGATTGAGCAGAGATGGAGCAATCGGAGAAGGAATCCATAAAAGAAGCATCAGAGGAGGTATTAAGAGAGTTCAAAATCCTAATCAATGATGAAGATTTGGATTCCCTCAAGCAATTGCAGCACCCCATGTACTTCCATTCTCTCTCTTTCTTTCTTCTCCTTTTTATCGTTTGAATTTGTTCTCTAGGATTCCTGCTTTGTTGTATTTAGGCTTGCAATTCCTTAATTAGATGTTTCTGTTAGTTTCTTGCTCTCATCTATCTCATTTTCAATCTGAAAAGCACTTAAACTTTTAACGACTTCTGTTTGTTTGGGTTTGAAATATTGCTTATTAAACAATCTTGTTATCTGTCCACTGTAATTAACTGACTGTCATTAAATGGAAGATTGGGAAGATTGCAGGATAACAATGCAGTATTGACTCATTTTAAAGAGTATTCAGAGCAATACTTCGCTTAGGTTTGTAGTGATTATTCAAGAAATACTCGTTTGTTGAAATCTATGAAGTCTGATCTTGATTACATATTCCAGAAGCTAAGGTACTTGTATTACTTCATTCTTGCTCAATTATTGGTGGATTTATAATGAAGGTGCTCTTATCTGGTGGAGCTTTGGAAAGTTAATTGTCCTAATATTCTTTTGTGACTATTTGGAAGTTCTAGCAACAACACATTTATTAGACAGTTTGAAATGGTTTAATTTGATGGAAAAGGTTAGAGATTTATGCTGGTGTCTAGGGTTTGGAATGGTGAAGCAATGGAATAACCTGACCGTATATTTTCCTCAAAATGGTGGAGTTGTGATCTTTTGACTGTTTCACGTCTATGCCTTTGTGTGGATGTAGGCAATTCTTAATGAGAACTTTCAATTTTAATAGATTGTTGGCTACCTATTGTGAGTTTTATATTGTTATCTTACTTTGGATTCATGATGAATTCGCGAAAGGAGGGCAGGTCCTAAGCAATGAGAAGGCCAATACAACTCAAATGGCCTTTGAGACAATTGATTGGCACTATAATTGCTTAATCATTGTCATTTGGGTTTCAGCCTAAAAAATTTATGCACATAATGCTATTTCTGCCTTCCTAATTTGACGTAGTTATGGTGTATCATATTTATTCTCGTCATTTGGGCTTCAGTCTAAAATCTTTTACATGTAAAGGTGATTTCTGCCTTACTATTTTGTCTGTGTCAGATATAAGGTTCTGCTAGTTTAGTAGATAAATTAAATAGAAACAAAAAGAAGAAGAAGAAGAGGTAAAAGGAAGAGAGAAATAATGCCTGACATGCATGTCTTCATACATCAATTGAAAACCAGTTGTCATTAATGTAGGATAAAAGAAGGTGACAAGGTTGTATATCTGGAGATGTCTAATTTTTCTTTCTTCAGCTATGAATGGGACTCTTAAAATAAAAAATTCTTTAGACATGTTAAATTATTAACTTTAATTTGTAGGTAATAAAATCAAGACTAGAAATTCTAGGAGACTCCAGACCAGTTATATTAATCAACAGAAATGAATAAGATAAAAGAAGAGAGAATGCTTGACATGAATGTCTTCATAAATAAATTAAAAACCTACTATCATTAATATAAGTTAAAAGAAAATGACAAGATTGTATGCTTGTAGATGTCAGATGAATCCGTGCAGGAAGTGCTTGACAGAAGATCTGACCTTGAAATGCTTCAATAGCATTTAGTGTTTCACATACGTTCATAAAACCCTTAGTAACAGAAAATTTTAGAAGAACACACAACGACTATAAATTCAGGAGTTATATTTTTTGGTGGTGGGGTATTGGGGTTGTAGTGAGTGGGTATCTGGTGATTGATTATAGGGAACTTAAAATGGCTCAGAGATAGTTTCATCTGTTAAAGAAACTTGTGGAAGATGAGAAAATGGAAGATAGAATCTTATACCCACTGTACTTACAAGGTGAAACAACCTTATATAGATGTATGTATCTTCACTATCTCTTCATGGAGATTGGTAGATTCCTTTACAATTTCCACCAGTTCGACCTACTGGTGAAGTGAAAATTAAATCTTGTGCGGGAAGAAGTGCTTTCAAATTTGTTCGTTTTGGAGTCAAATTTTGGACAGAAATATACCACTTGACGCAACTGAAGTGTTTAGAGCCATTAATCTCAATCTTTAAGATCAGAATGTAGCGGTTGTGATTGATATAATATAAAATAATTAGATTTAAAGAAAATCTTAGAATTAAAATTCTGAATTGAGGAAGAAAAAAAATACATTTAAGGAAATTGACTATACTAGTTACAAATCCTAATATTAGCCTTAAAACAATTTCTATTTATTTAAGTAAAATACTTCTATTATATATAATTCTAAGAAGAAATAGAAAAAAGATTATTCCCAAAATCCCTACTAAAATTTAAATTGAGCTACAGTTCATCAGAAACTTTTTTCTTTTTCATGTAACTTATTTTGATTATATATGATTTTGATTATTAGCTTTATCCGCATATACCAGATCTAGATAGAGCATTCACCAAGACTCCAATGCACAAGCCATGTTTCTTTGACAAGACGTGGAAGGTCGTAGATGTATGGAAGTTCACAAATAAATAAGAAAAAAGGAATTAGATGTTTTTGGCCGAATGGCAAAGTTTTCTTTTTTATTCCATAATTTTGGAAAACAAAAATTACATTTCTCACTGTTAGATTAAACCAACAAATACTTAATTATTTGTGTATAAACATGTATATGCATTAAAATTCTTCTTTGGTTCCTTGAAAATGAAAATTGAATGTCTCTCATATATCTAACCTATCAGAAAGTGCAAGAAAAAGCTTAAGTTAACAAACAAAACTATGCTTCTTATTATTGCATTCTTCCTGTCCTTGTTCAACTTCACTCACGCCGTTCTTTTCATAGCCTCCTCTCTCTCATGCAATGCTTCTCTCCTTATCATGCAAAAAACATATATAAACAAACCCGTACTTCCCCATATATACAGAGAGAAATTGACAGAGTGAGAGTGAGAGAGAAAGAGAGCAACAACAATGGTGGGGGGTTCATCAACAAGGAGTGAAAGTGAGAAAGAGAAAACAAAGCTTAGAGAGAGGCAAAGAAGGGCTATCACCACCAAAATCTTCCATGGCCTTAGGAGACATGGTGGCTACCATCTCTCTCCTCGTGCTGATATCAATGAAGTCCTCAGGGAACTTGCTAAGGAGGCTGGCTGGCTTGTCGAGCCTGATGGCACCACCTACCGCCACAAGGTCCTTCTCCCCCTTCTTTTTCCCTCTATTTCCATTTTTATCAAGTTAACTTCTGCAGATTCCCCTGAATTTCTACAAAGATATGATTTTTGAACTTGGTTTTGATTTTGCTTGTTTTCTTTCTAATTAAGATTGTGGATCGCTGCCCAACTTGTGGAGCTCCGGCAAATAACACAAGCAGCACAACACCCACCACCAGCTGTACTGTCATTGCCGGGGGTGGAGCAGCAGTAGCTGGTGGAGAGTGCTCAACTACCACATCACCTCGTTGCATTGATCCCACCATTATGGTAAACACCAACAACCATGTTGAGCCTACCACCACCCCCACTTCCTCCACCTATATACGTGGTGATGTCTCTGCTGGTGGTGGAGGCACTGACATGGAAATCCCTCTTGCATTCTACATGTACAGAGGGCTTGCTGGCGGACTCAACCACCCCTCCGCCACCACAGCAAGGACGGTTGAAGGTGGACTACAGTTGGCTATTCCAAGTCGTCGTCATCAGCAGCAGCAGCAGCAAGGAACATACATGCAAGAGGCGAGGGCCTCCAACCACAACACCCCTGTGGGGTCTCCTCTGCACCGTACCAACTAGCAGTCTGTATAGTTTAAATTCCAATTTGCCCTCAACACTGACCCAAGTTGCTCGCATTTTACTAATCGTTACAGAGAAGTAAACAGAATCAAAATCATATTTAGTTTTAATTTTTTTTTTCCCATTATCAGGTAGCTTATTTTTGTGACAAGCGGAGCAGAGGACATGCCTTCTTGGCCTTGCATGTAGAATAGCAAGTCCACTAGCGCTGTTGCAAGTCATTTTAGATTAGTTCTTGCAAAAACAAATGGGATGCCATTTGTTTGGTGGGATAAAGAAACCGAATATGTTATAGTTTTTAAATTGCAAACTAGCTGGATATATTAATTTTCGACCTTCATTGACTACAAGATAGTTAACAGTCATAACTTGCAGCTTTACTTCTAAGTTCCAATAAAAACATAACTTATAACTTCACTCCATATTTTAACTTGTCGCTACCAAAAGGGGAAGATTTATGGCAAAAGTGGATAAAATTTGCCCTCTTGTCCATATGTTTGTAAATGATTTCTCATGCAACTACCGGTTATTATAGTTAGAAAAACAGTATAACTCCACCCAACTTGAATCTACTTACAACACAGCTAAATCCACCACATAAATAAATTGGGAACTCAATGTACATCAGGAGTTTCTTAGTGATCCTCAGTGAACAGAAACTAGCAAGATAATCAAACGTTAAAAACCAGGGATTTCACCTGGCACAGGAGCCAACTCGTTCTTACTGAATTTCTCCTCATCATAGAATGTTGCACGAACCACATTGCCTCCAAAGTACCGACCATCAAGATCGATTAATGCTTTTGTTGTTTCTTCTGATCTCTCAAACTGTACAAAAATTCTTACAGCCTCATCTGAGGGGAAGTTTGGTTCTGTTATCTCAAATATGAGAACCCGAGTAACTGTGCCATACTTTGCACACTCAGATGCAACCTCATCTTCCAGCTCATCATCTACCTCACCAGGACCCACCTGTAAAAGAAAGCATAGAAAGAACAAGATCAAACTCCCATTTCTCAATCAACATCGTAAATGCTTAGCATAAAAGAAGATTTAATTTTAAGACAAATATACACCTAACAGTTTTATGCACAGCTATTCTTCAAAGAAACAACCTTGAAGAACAAGAGCCAAAAGACAACTGCAGGACAAAAATCTAACTCAGTTGTCAAAAAAAGAAACAAAAAGGGGAAAAATTCACAGATTGATGAGCATAGCATAGGTAGTGGCAACCATATTAAACTCTAGAACATTAATTGTTCACAGTGCAAAACAATCAGCCACTGAAAGAGAGAAAATAAACTGCTAGTCCTGCAAAAAAATTTTACAATTAATTTAAACTTAGGGCCAGGAGGAGAGGGAAAAAAAACTATAGTTAGCAGAACTTAGTTGATCTATCAATTTCATCAATTAGCTTCCAAGTTTTGTATCAAGCCACCACCTGCTTTAGCAGATGCATCAAATAACTCATCTTAGAGGGCAGAAGGTCAAGATCAAAGGATGGATGGCCTCTAATTTGCACATATGGTTTCCCATAAATGGCTAATGGCTACATCAGGACGCTATATAAATAATCATTGCTGCCATCAAAGGAAGAAAGAGATTTCAGCGCCCACAACTATACTGATGTCTCCATGTCCTTTAGATACAAGCTTTACAATTTACAGAAATGACACATTATTGAGCTAGTTACCACCTCCGATATAGCTAAAGCAGAACATATAGGATTGCAGTTCAAAGGGCATGCCGATACAGGATGGCAGCTACATTTTACAACTCCTCTGCCACAAATTATAGATATTATAAGTAGAGCACTTGCATAAATAACATGACCAGATAGCCCACTATCAAACTCATAACATGAATTATCTTTTCACTTTGTTTCAAACTTTGAATGCATCTTATTTAATTATGTGAACCTTCCTACTCATTTCTTACCATCCTTTTTCTTCTTTCTTTTAAAAAAGAAAAAAGAAAAAAATATAAAGCAATATTCTCAGCACTTAGCATTCTTAGGGGTATATGTGAAACTAATTTATCATACTGATAGAATCAAAAGTTAGCCACTAATTTTTCCAATCTTCACTCTACCTAAGACAAAAACACTAAACCATCAATTTTTAAACATATTTGGTTTTTTAAACAAATTCTTTTTTTTTTTGACAAATTTGGTTGGGAAAAAAAACGGATAACTGTCGAGAGAGAATAAAAACCTATTTTGTTCTAACAGAGAGCTGATTGGAACCATTCATGTAGCAAAAATGGTTTATTGATGTTTATGTCTTAGATTCTTAAGAATGAAAATTGCATGTACTGTTTATTCATTTATTTGTTTTCACTTTTTCTGCACCATGCCCCACCCGTCCAACAAGAAGCCCCACTGAAGGAAATCTTTATTCATTTTCCAGAAGAAGAAGAAGAAGAAGAAGAAGAAGGCAGGCTAAGATTTCTATAACCAAATCCAGAGCAAAAACCTCTCCCCACCCAGGGGATCTTCTCATTTAGTAAAAGCTGATGAGAATTACAACCATTGAATATTTGAGGAAATCACAGTAATGGCCTTGGTGCACTAATAGATGTGATTTGCACAAACATTTAATGCATAACAGTTCCCATAATCTCCCAGCCCTAGCAAAGTGCTGTGCACTGCAGTGACCTTTCCTTGTTATTACTTGAAAGTTACAGCTATAGAGTTTTAGAATTTGATCCATAAACTACAAAAATATTAAAATGATCTTTGACCTAAACTTCAATATAACCTAAGAAATCATCAAAAGGACCTTTAACCTAAAATTCCATACGTCATTGCCGCTTATATTTCTCAGTGATATACCCTTTACAGTTCTTTTCTACACTTCATAGTGTAAAGCTATATAGCTGC
Source organism: Triadica sebifera (assembly GCA_023653625.1). Lineage (NCBI taxonomy): Eukaryota > Viridiplantae > Streptophyta > Magnoliopsida > Malpighiales > Euphorbiaceae > Triadica > Triadica sebifera. Next base: position 17,390,940 of record CM042906.1, read on the forward strand.
TTTAGAGAAACGACTTACTACATCTATCCTACATTATCAGGCATAATGTCTCCCTACAAGTCAACATGACTCCTGGGCTTCCATCTTCAGCTTCCCTGTGACATATAACTATGCAATCCCAATAGAACAACTAAAAGCAAATAAACTTACCAGTTGCCACTAATATTACTACCCCCATCCCCAAATCTGCAAAAGATCACATCAAATCATGCTAAAGTTTCCAAAAGAACAAAAAAAATGAAAATTTAACTATTTACACCAGCAATCTGAATGGGAGCATCTACTCCCAAAAAGATTTTATTTTTAACTCATCTAAACTTCCCTAGTAGATGTTGATAATCAGAATCCATTGCTAATAACAGTTAATATATTCCCCAAAGCTACAATCTTTCATGACCTGCAAAAAATCATGCAGGAGTATGCATCTGGAAAGCATACTTTACAAGCCCAAATATAGCAACCTTCAAAGGTGATGCAGGAAAGCAAGAACAACAGAATGATGAGTGAAAAGTTAAAATAAGCAAACAACTGAAGCAAATGGAGGATAAGAAATTAGGAGCTTCAATGGTTGTCAAGCCACTCAACTCTAAGGGTAGCCTAAATAACCAGGAGAATTAGATATTGTAGAACAGTAGAGCCAATAGCCAATAGAACAAATTATTTAAAACCCAAAACTATATAAATTTGGATTTTTCATTCTAACAGAAATGCCAGTGTTCCGTCTTCCTGTTCCCAATAGTCAATAAATGTAATAAATTTTTCAAATCCATTACCCAGGTTATGCCTTGACATGGGTTTTTACGAGCCTATCCAGGAAAAATAACAATTTACTTGCCACCACAGCAACACCAAAGCTTAGTTTTAACATTACCATAGGTTTGATTTACTGAATTACCAATTTACATAAATAGCTGAATCTATCCTATTCTTGCACCATTGCGATCAAACATTACAAAAGTAAATGATCACAAACAAAAGTTGTCGACAGTTGAATGCATAAATACCATGTTCCTGAGAAGCAAAACCCGAGTAGGCGATCCATTAAAATTGACGCTCTTCACCTTCTTGTCTGGCTTTGTCTCACTAGCATTCACTATCACTCCAGCTCTACGATCAGTTTTCTTTGCCATTAATGGTGTTGTAATCCCCTGCTCCTGCTTCCCAAGCCCTTGTCCCTCCTTCCAACCCATCTTTGCCATCATCCTCTGCGCGGCAGTCATTTGTCCACCGGCACCGACACCCAATCCACCAGTTTCCGACTTACCAATGCTAAATCCGTCCCCATTACTTGGGGGCGACGCCGATCTTGGGATGGCACCACTCATCGCAGCCCTCCTCTTCCAAGCCTCCTCCCCAGAAATATTCCTATCCCTCTCTTTTTCTTTCTCCCTCCTCTCCCTCTCCTCCTCCTCTTGCCTCCTCTTCTCAAGTTCCCTCATCCTCTCGGCCTCCAATGCTTTCCTCTTCTTCTCTCTCCTATACTCTTCATAGTCGTTGGGCCTCGCTGGATCGTACTCTTCAATTACAACAGAAGTAACTCCGACAAGAGCCGGCTGCGACGACTCTTCCGGCACAACAGAAGGCACATGCGACACCGCTGGTGACGCTAGAATTTTGGATGCAGAGTTTTGGGATTTCGGATGACTTTTGGATTTGATAATAGTCTGCGGCGTAGCCAAGGCTGCCGAAGGTTTACGGAGAGTGGGAGGCGCCATCAAGGCACTACTAGACCACACCGTGGAAGCAGTGGAAGTGGATTTTTCCTCCTCCGCTGACGACGGCGGAGGTAGGTCTCCATACAACCCACCCAACATTTTTTCCCCACAGGCGGTTCACCCTAGTTTCCGATTCCGATGAGTCAATGAAAGCCCTAACAAAAGAAGCCCCACTGATCCAACTATCAAATCCTGAAGAGGAATTAAGGATAGAAGAAATTACACTCTGCACCCTTTTTAAGGCATTAAAAAAAAAAAAATAACACCTTTTTTTTGGAAAAAATTAGACGAACAACCTGAAAACTTTTCATACGTGCAATATGTGCGAAATAACATTATAAGAAGACATTTTTTTTTCATATTTTTAAAATAAATACAAAAACGATGAAATTATCTAATTGCTTATGTTTTTATTAGTTAAAAATAGTCAAAACAGCATTATTTTTTTTTCACATTTTAAGAAAACTAAAATGACGACATTTAGACGATGACTTACATTTCAAAAACGTCTCTATCGCTTCAACTTTTTATGGACGGTCTTTTTCAATTTTAAACTTCTATGCTCATAGAGTTCATTACTTCATCAATTTGTATAACTTATATTCTAAGTTTTCAGACGACCGTTGTTAATGGAATTTGGTAACCTACAACGACGATGACAGTGAAAAAAATGAAAACCACCGTAGCTTGTTCTGAAAAAATTTCAGACTCTCGAAAGTCATTTTCATCTTCCACTTCCATGGATGAAGAAATATATTCTGCTAACTCTTCTTCAACCAAAAAGAATAATGTGATCAAGGTATGCATTGAAAACTTCTTGATGATAGACTTTAGTACGATAGATTTTAGTAGATTAATTTAGGATTTAACGCATCTTAGTGAAATAAAAGTGAAATATTATCTTATATAATTCTAATATAGACTATAGAAAGAGTAGAATTTATTTATCCTTTAGTAGTTTAGGTTTGATGTATATTAGAGTAAATGAATATATTTTTGGTTTGAGAGTATGTCACAACATTATTCCTGACAGTAGAAAAGTAGAAATAGTCGAACTTAGTGATCTTATGAAAAGAGTTTAGTGATCTTTTGATAATGTCAATCCTGATTGTAGATATATTTTTTTTATTCTTGACCGTTGTGTGGTAGAGATGGTTGAACTTAATAATAACATAAAACACATGTTGACATATACTTATAATTGATTGATATTTAATGTGAATTATTGCATAATATTTTATGAATACTTTTCGTGAATAACTTTTGGATATTTTTTTTTCTTAATGTAATTCCCAACCATAGATATAGCTTTGTAATATTATGAAAACATTTGTTGCCATCAATATACTTATTCTTGATTAATATTTAATGTGAATTACTACATAAAATTTTATGAATACTTTTCTAGAATAACTTTTGGATATTTAATTTTATTTTGTTAATATCAATCCCGACCATAGATGTGAGGAATTCTAATTTCCAACCGTTTTAGGGTAGAGATGGTTGAGATTTGTGATTTTTTTATTGACATTCTTTCTTATATTGACTAATGATTTTGTTTTATCTTTATTTGAGGTTGATGAGATTCCAAGATTGTCAACGAGAGTGCCAAAAGAAGATTTCGTGTCCCTTAAGCTTACAATAAGGTCTTTCTTTGAGGATTTTCAAGCTTTGATGAAAGAAGAGCTGATTGAAAACCCTGATGTCTTAAAGGATTTGAAGAAAGGTATATTTGGAGCATACTTCGATATAAATGACTGTAATCACTCCTCTACCATCATATGTGAGCTGTTTTTTAAGGAGGCTTCTTTTAATAGGGAAGGGGAGATATAGTTTAGTGTTAATAACCATCCTATCATATACTCCTTCAAGGAGTTTGCTATCATTACTGGGTTGCGGTGCTCACACTTGGCTGAGAATTGAGATAATTATCTCGTGTACAATATGGATATGGCTAAGGACTCTATGAAGAAAACTTTCCTATATTGGAATAGATGACAATTAACATTGCTATGGTGACAATAAGGTTTAAGGAGCTGCGCAAGAATCAACAAAAAGAAAGGCAAAAGGTCAGAGAGATAAGGTTAAAAACGAAGCACAATAAGAAGAAGAAGGTGCATGATGACTCTAGAAGAGAAGTAATTATTAAGTTGGCATAAATAATGTTTATTCAGATGGTCCTGCAAGCGAAGGATAAGAGAAATGTTGCTATTTCGAAATGGATTTTCGGAATTGGCCAGGACCTTAAGTCTTTTAGAGTATTTCCTTAGGGAATGTGGTCATTCTAGTATTCAATGAGACAACTACAAAATGATATGAATAATAAGATGACAAAATTGAAGGCAGATTCACAGAAATCCAAAACATATACTTATGTAGGTTTCATTCTTTCTTTGCCAGTAAGTCCATACTCAGTAAACATTAGTTAACATTTTTCATATTCAAATGTTGTAAATTAACCTTTTATTTTGATAATTCTATAGCTTTTGGTATACGAATACATACCGGAAGTGGCTGAGTGGTATGTATAGAGGAATATTATTTTTGATGACCAACCAATTCCTTGCTTTTGTAGGTAGAGGACAAGGTTTGTCAAGAAAGACCTAAAACATAATGAGGTCTTTGAGGTCTTCAAAGGGGCCAAAGTAAGTGGATCGCACAATTTAAATTTATAATAATGAATTGTGTTCTATTTGTTTTAAAATAGCTGCTTGCTGACATCTCTAAAATGCCTTTCAGATGGTGAAAAATATCCTGATGCCAAATGAAAATGAGGTAGTCATGGACTGGATGATAACTTTTTTTGCACAAAAAATAACCCCCAATGAAAAGTTAGACATTTACATTAGTAAGTTGGAGATGAGGTATTCCATTAATTGGGAGGATGTTGGTGGTAAAGAGAGTTAAGATGGAGTTAAAGTCCTCCCAAATTTGAAGAAGGATGGTGTTGCAAAAGGACACATCCCTCCACATGTAGAAAAAATTATGAGGAGACATATGTTGGAGGGTCTCCACTGGTAGAGAATGTCAAAGCCCATGTAATATATGAGGATTTGAAGAAAGAAATTAGAGCAATTGTTGCAAACTGTATGAAGCAGATTATGCTAAGAAAAAATGAAGAACTGAGCCGTCAAATTGCATCACTTAACTAATTTATTCGGGAGGTACATTCTTCGATCCTCAGTCAAAAACCAAAATTTCCTTTACAACATTTGCATGACCCTGCTTCGGATGACAAGGTACACTTTATTGAAATTTATCTATCTTACACTATTTTTTTAATGTGAGACTGTTTGACTCAACCGTAGATAGTAGAATAATGTTCATCCCTACCATAATAGGTCGATAGGGTAGAGATTCGTTACTGAAACATACTTTATGAGAAAAATTTTTTCATTGATTAATCTTCATAATTGCTTAAAATTAGCATACATAACATTTTTTTATTAATCATTAATAAATAATTTGTTCATTAATTTTTTTAGCTCAATCGGGATGAGGATATGAAGTTGGATGGTAAAACTGAGGAAGATGTTGGAACCAAGAAATATGACTCGAAATTTGTGGTATGTACCCTATCTAACTTATGTTACTGAATTTGGTACTTTAAATATTTAATATTTAAATATCTACACTCTAATGAAAATTATTTTCATTCTTTTTTTAGCTCAATCGGTTGGTGGATGTGGATGTTGGTGGCATGGTCAATGATGGTAAAAATGTGGATACCAAGAAAAGTGAGGATAAGATTTAGAAGAATTGGCTTGAGACTGTTGAAAAGGCTATGAAAGAGGATGAGATTGAAAAAAATTTAGCTGAGATTGTTGAAAAGGCTATGAAAGAGGATGTGGCTGAGAAGAATGAAAAGCCTAAGAATGATAATGGGGCTCAAGATGGGGTTGAAGAAGATAAGCAAATTGTTGGGGTTGAGAAGAACGTAGAACCAATTGACCCTATCGATGATGACTTGAAAGAAACTTCTGTTAGGATCATAGAGGGTGAAAAATTTGTATGTCGGGGTGAGAGAAAAAGATATGTCAGTAAATTTATGGGCTCACTTTGGATTCAAGATCACATGCTACTGAATAAGAAAATCAAAGCTAATGATCAACAAGATTGTAGCATATTGAAAGTATCCAACGCATTCGAATTGAAAATCGTCGACAAATTCATCAAAGAAAGAGTCAATGCTCAGTTGTCAATCAAGACCAATATCTGTGAAAGGGATGAAGGAGAGGATAAATTCTGGACAAATTTACTGATGCCTGGTTATTGGTTGGAGATTAGGGTAGGTCAAAAATGTTTTCCTAAATTTAAGTTTGTTATTATCTTTTTGCAATGTATAATAAGAAAACTGACTTGTTATTCTTCTTTTTATAGTACTTTGAAGAATACTTGTACCTATTAAAGAGGTTTCACCATAAATATCTAGATTATATGAGGCAAGATGCTATGATATTGAATGAGAACTTTGACTAAATTGTGGCATGCACTTCCATAAAAACCCTTTCAATATCAGTGATAGCCTCCTGAATTACATCAGTAATGATAGTGAACGCTCACATGAGAGACAATGGAAGAACATCAAGTGTGTGTACCTGTTGCATAACATAGAAAATAAACATTGGGTAGTAATGAAAGCTGATTTTGATACTAGATGTCTAATGGTTTTGATTCATTGAGAAATCTTCTCATGGATGAAGCCCTAGTCGAAGACATACAGGCTTTTCGCAAGACATTCCCAACTTTGGTAGGAATTGAAAGTCTTAGTCCCAATAATTATGAAGCCAAACTAGTATGGGATATCAAGAGGCCATCTAATATTCCACAACAGACAAATGGTGATTGTGGGGTGTTCACACTGAAGTTCATAGAGATGGACGTTCATCAATTAGGGTTTAACAGTCTTGAGGGTTTAAAAAGAGAAGGAATGAGGAAAATAAGATAGGAGATGACCTTTTATATATGTGATGACCCCGAGCTTAACAATCTACTGAAGAAAAAAGCTCTTCCAGCCTAGCTCTTCTAGTTTAGTTGCCTATAATTTCTCCTATCCAAAAACACTTCCCGCTTAGCTTTCCATTTTTTATATCTTGCTGTTAATATAATGTGACCTTCAATGTTCTTGCTAATATCATGTGAACTTTTAGAATTATATTTCATTAATTGGTGGTGATATTGTTGATCGTAACATCAAAAGGTTTTAGGACCTGTTGTGTCTTGAGTCTTATACTATTCTATTTTATAATTTTAGAACCTATTGCTGATTATTTGTTTGGTAATTATAATTTAGGGTTTATCTATTTGGCAACATATTTTTTGCACTTGTTAATTAAGTCTTATTTTAGGATATTTTAGAAAAACAATTACATTGGTCTTATTTGAGGATAACTTAGAAAAACAATTACATTCATATTTTTGAAATCTTCCCAACCATAGTGAGCCAGATTACAAATATATCTCAAATGTCGGTTAAATATCCCGATCATAGTACATATATCACTACTAAAGTATGGATTCCCGACTGTTGTTCGTTTGCTACATAATATCTAATTTTATAATGCAGAAAAATTGAGATTTTTGGACCTAGAACATGCATTTTAAAAATTTGAACGCACAAAACAACTAATTTTATCGTCAATGTAATATCATCAATTCCAATTTGATTTCGTGATTCACGTATTGAAAGAGTTGATCTTAGTATATCAAGTTAGGGTTCATAGTGTAGAAAAATTGGGATTTTTGGAACTAGAATATGCATATGCATTTGGGGTTTGACCAGACATATAGATTTTGGTAGACATGTTATGTATTTAGTTCAAGAGCATGTCTTATATTTTGATATTATATTGTAAGCAGTCATGTGTGAGACTGGTATGTCATAAATGATCAACTATGTAACTTAATCAACTACCATAAATACATATGACATGGTGATATATATATATATATATATATATATATATTGATAATTAGAATGATAAGTCAAATCTAATATAAATAAATGATTTCTTTTAAAATTTAAACGATAGAAAAACTTAATCAAATAGATTTATCTCGTTAAACTTATGACATCCTTCTTATATATGTGGGATTATCCCTAATATATAAGGGGGGCATCACATTTTTTTATCTTCTAAATTTACTTTGATATCATTACTTTTCCCTCCCACACCAAACTCAAACTTGTTGAGCTGAATCGGGTGCATCTCCATTGCATCTCGGTATCGTTTTCTAACAATAGCTTCAACTTTGGGCGTTAATGGGCTATCCCCTTAGGGGCTATAAATTAAGTAATTCTTTTGTCCTCTTTTTACGCCTCTTGGATACTTTGACTTGTATGCTTTTTAACAATGAAACCATGGGATGCTGTCTTTGTTCCCTCAAAACGGAGTTTATAGATTCTGCCCCATTAGTAGTCATGATATTGTATCGAGTATTGTGGAAATGAGCTCTTGTCCATTGACTTACGTCCATTCTCGTTCCATCGAGATATTTAACAGCTCGTTCAAATCTCACCCCAAGTTCATCGTAGAGCCGGTTGAATTTTGAAATTTTGTAGGCATTTGCAACTTCTTCAAAAAGTTGAACCACACTTTTCTTTCTCACATTTTCTTTGAAATTTTAGAAAATATTCCACTTACAGTATCTATGATCAGCTTCCTTGTAGTGATTTCTGAGACCATTAGCGATACTCTGGTGTATATCCAAAATAAAAACCAAATTGTCTTCGTTCGGTATGAGCTCCCACATATTCCTAAAGAACCAACTCCAAGAATCATTATTCTCTAAGTTCATGACAACCCAAGCTAATGCGGCAATAATGAATATTGATGGAAGTCACCATCTTAGGCCATCGCAATAAGCAAAACTATTTGTACTTTCCCTTTAAAAAAGTTCCATCAACCGCAATTACCTTCTTCAATGCGGCAAATCTTTTAATGCATGTGTGATACACCATGAATACATATTTGAATCTTTTCTCATCGTCTACTTCCAAACCTGTAGTAACTTTACCATCGTTCGCCTTATGCACCATCCACATGTTTGCCGGTAGTAAATTATAGCTTGCCTCTATAGATCCAATAAGATTTTTTAGGCATATCTTCTGCCCAACCAAGCCTTGTAGTACGATATGGAAATACTTCTGTCCTGCATCAGGGTCATTATTGCTTTGGGCCTTATGAGGTCTATTTGACCATCAAAATGAGAGAACACCACATCTCTGACATACCTCTTCGTTGCATGGCTGTGTTGTCTTTTTTGACTACCAATTGAGCAAGTGTGAATGTTATTATATGTTCATATCTGAAAGCACATTGAGTTATTAATCAGTGATGCTCATACCTTCCACTTGCACGTCCGTTTCTTGCATTTTAAGACATATCTATCCTTATCACATTTAATAGTTTTTGTCTAAAAGCTCCCTTAGAGGGCAACATCTCTTAGCTTTCTCCTGACCTCCTTCTTGTTAGTAAACCCTAACCAATTGCCAAATTTGACCCATGTAGAAAAGAACATTCTCCTTTAAGTGCAGTTAACCTATCGCCCTGACCCAATTCATCATTATCATCATCATCATCTAAATCAAAATGATTGAAATTTACATTTAACAGCTCGTGGACCACATCTAATGAATTAAGTGTGCCAATTTCTGCAACCACATCCATATGTTTTGATGGAGTCCGATTAGACCCTTCAAAATCTATATTTTGATCATCATGTTTTAGAGAGTGAGCAAGAGCAACACCATCTTCTCCATATGCAGAACCATTGTCATCGGTAATATTGCATTTGAAGTGATCATCACAAACTTCAAATTGGTCATTCTTTAAATCTTTAGGTCCTTCGTCAACTGCCTATTTTTCTGTGAGCTCCAAATATAATAAACAATCCTCCAATTCCCTGTCACTAAAAAAAACTTCAAGATGACTAATCCCATCAATTAAAAAAAGTGGCATCCTGCCTCTAAAGTGTGGAGCTTGGAATCTCACTCTTAAAACATACTTGTTACAGTTAACACCAAACACATTATATATGCTCTCTATGAATGTCTAGTAATTCAATTCAGAGTCATCTATTTTGATGCATAGAATATCCTCATTTCGTCCGCATCATTTATAAAAGTCTTTCTCATCCTTCAATTCCTTTATGCATTTTCCACCCAAAGCAAAATAAATATTCCTTGGAGCCATAACTGAAGCAAAAGAAACACCAAATACATAATAAAGCAATAGTATGAATAGATAATATTCACAACAGTGAGTCAATGAAGAATGAAGTCAATATTACAAGTCTCGATCCTAACTTGAGCTTAAGAATAGAGATGGTCGAGATTAATGTTATTAATTTAACAAAACTATCCCGACCATAAGGGTAGAGATTGTTGAGAGGAATGAGTGAAGAAAATATTCATGTTTTTGGATTCAACAGAAAAACTATAGAAATTATGCGTATGTACTTTAAAGCATTCTAAATGAATCTTCACAGTTATATACTGAAGTGCATTACATTTATAATATGAATTAAAAACTATCTATCTCATATTTGCATATTATACTCACTTAAATTGTGAAGCTTAATAATAACATTAAAAATCTCAAAATCTATATTGAAAAGTCCGAAATTTGGGCTTTAGGAAGTTGAATCTATGCAATCGATTGAAAAATTTCGATTTTTTAAGATGAATCTCTGCAAGATAAAGGTTTTTTTTTGTACAAGAGGGAGATGGGGATCCTAGAAGAAGGAGTAGAAGAGGATTGTTTAATATTTTTCATTTTTTTCTTATTCAGATAAGGGTATGATTGGTATCATGAAAATATAATTAAAAAAGAAGGTTACCTTTTTAAAAACAAAAATATTGAGATCAAAATTTCAATTATAAACCTTTTTAAGGTTAATTTTAAAAACTCCGTTTTTTTTTGTCTTGAATTTTTACATTTCTATTTCTTATGCCAGTTATTCTTATCTTTCAATTACTACACGTATACTACACATATACCTATTGTAAACTAAATATAAATATTTGTCTTCTTTGATATAATAATTAACTTCCACTTTGATGTAATAATTAACTTTCTGCTTTAATAAATTTATAATAAACCCGTTGTAAACCTAATATAAAGAGTATAAAACAAACAAAACTATTTCTTGCTATTATATATTTGAAATACATGTGGAGTGAAACAACTATAATCCTGTTTTTTGGTAAATTAGTGAGAAACCTATTGTAAACCAAATAGAAATAAATTGCCTACTTTTGATAAATATGTGATAAGACAGTTGTAAACCTGACAAATATTTGCCTGTTGATAATTGAAGTTTCAAAAATAACATAACGATAGAAGAAAATTGTTAGTGATGTTTATTTAAGTTAATCAATTAAATATTTGAATTTATACCATTTGACTAAACCTAAAATCATATTATATATATTAATTCTATTTAAAATGTAGAATTTATACAATTAAAATTCATTACATGTGGAGTGAAATAACTATAATCAACATCCTGTTTTTCTAGTAAATTAGTGATAAACCAAGTAAACTGAATATAAATAAATTGCTTACTTTTGATAAATATGTGATAAGATTGTTGTAAATTTGACAAATATTTGCCTGTTGATAATTGAAGTTTCAAAAATAACATAAATTTTATATAATATATGTAATGATAGAAAAAAATTGTTAGTGGTGTTTATTTAAGTTAATCAATTAAGTATTTGAATTTATACCATTTGACTAAACCTAAAATCATATTATATATATTAATTCGTAGAATTTATGCAATTAAAATTCATTATTATTATTATTATTATTATTATTATTATTATTATGGTTACACAATTTGTGGATAAGAAAACTATTCTTTATCCAATGAAACAAACCTTGCATCATCATACAATATTAACATAACTACAAATAATTTAGGAACGTGTATTTTTATATATATATAAAAGAACTTGTATCTGCAGAGGTAGAAGCAATTTTCTCGTATTATTTATTGATTATTCAATAAAGAAAAATAAAAAATAACATATAAACTTTTTTTTTTCTTTTTGTTAGTAAGGCATCAATTATCATAAATGGTTTGTGTTTTCACTTTTCAATAATGAAATACAAAAAATTATATTTGGAAAAAAAAATAATGATGGCTGAAAGAAACGAGACGACTGTTCAGTGTCAACTTAGCAGGCCCATTTAATTGTTTGAGTCTGAAAACCGTTTTTCTCTATGCCACTGATGTATAATTGGTAACTAGGTTCCTAAAAAGGTTAGTTTTGGAAGAATCATGTTTTTGGCATTTAAAATGTCCATTTGAATAGTAAGAGGGATCTATCTGTCTTTCTCTCGTTAAGATATGAGATCGATCGAACCATTGGGGGTTCTCAATATAGCCAAGACCAATAGGGGCAGTCTCAACGCTCAACTCTGCGCGACATTTGGGTTTTAATTTTTATCCATGTTGACAGAAAGATCGAAAACCAATCTTTGTGATTTAGTTTAAAAACCGAAAATTAAGTTAAAAAAGGAAAACAAAAAATTAGAGTTGCGGATATGATATTCTGACCCTTTACAATAAATTTTATCTTCAAATTTTATTTGCTTACTCGATATTAAAAATCCCAATTATTACCACTTTCAATATAACTTTCTTTGTCGGAAGATTTCACTCCCAAAATTATGACTAACAAAATTTTCTTATTCCACAAAACCTTTTCTTTGTAAACAAGAATGACTACATATTCCTCCTCATATGTCAAATTTGTCATGCTCAATAGTTTTGGCCTCAATTAACAAGCGTGTCTCGTGATCGGATATGTCGGATTGACAATAAATTGAACATGATCGTGATCGAAGCGGTGACGATACAATCAGATTCTAAATGTAGATTGTATACAAGTGAGAAAATTAATCACGAACATACAATGTTAAATTTTGCACGAAATATGAGGAAATCGGGATTAGACAAAAAGTATACGATTTTCGTACTATCAATAAATTGTGAATTGAGAACACTGGGACATAAATAATATTAAGATGAATCTATCAGTATAATTTAGTATCAAAATTCCAATATTTAAATAACAAAATTGAATAAATAAAATTTAATGTACAATTCCGCAAAATATACTTGAGAATGCAATTTTTGCTCCAATGTGTCAATTGCGAAACCAAGAATGTCATTATATAGAATAAATTATACTATAGATTTTGGCAAATTTAATCGTTGAGGATTAATTAATTTAGGACTTGAATTGAAGAAATTTAAATTAGGGTATTGTTTAAAAAAATCGAAGGACTAAATTATAAATTTGGAAAAGATTATGTAAACATTGATTACTCAAATTACGTAAATCAAAATTAGGTGAAAATCAATGCATGCAACGTGACAAATGGTTCACGTGCATGCTAAGTATTCTTTAAACTCAAATATGAAAATTCCACTTTTTATTTCCCATTTCATTTTCTCACAAAAAAAGAAAAGAAAAGGTACTAAAACTAAACTTTCATAAGCTTAAGTGTGCCATTTTCATTGTTTCTATCATAATCGAACCATTTAATCTTCCTTTCTTTCTCCATTTCCCATCTATCTCTCTATCTTCTTCTTTAATTTTACTTATTTTCTCAACCATCCTCGTCCACCAAACATGATTTTCTAGCTAATACAAATAAGGGTTAGATGATGCGATGATGAATAGCATATAAAAGTGGTCTCCTCCATCACCAATAAGCTTGACTGACACCACAACCCCTTATTAGTAAGAATAGGTTTGTAGAGGAAAGGTTTCAAACCCATTGAAGCCGAAAGTCTAATTGGAGATTTTGAGCAAACTTTGCTTCTGGTAGGATGGGTTAAGGAGGAAAAAATTATTGCATGCGTCCTCAAAGCCTGTAGATGGTGTATTAAAGCTTGCATGTATAGTTTAAAGAGAAAATAAAGTGAAGAGGGGTCTCGGCTTTAACAAGAAAGGCAAAGATGTGGCTTTGTATGTGAAGCTCAAGCCGTGGATGAGAAAGAATTGGCCATGATGTGAGATTCAAGGTAAGGAAAAGAGAAAGAGAGGGACATGTAGCTTACGGGTCACCAAGAAGAATTTAAAAGTGAAAGTAAGTAGTATTGGTTTTTTAAACTTTTACTTGGCTGTGACTTTCCTTATGGGTTTTCTTTACCCTTTCTTTCTTGTTCTTCGAAGATGACATGAGTGTTAATTTCTCCTCCTCGTCCATTTTTCATTGTTTTGTTGTTGTATGATATTAGAAGCTTGTGAAAGGAGCTTTGGCCGAGGCTAGGAGTTGTGAACCTTGGCCAAAATTTTGGGATGTTAAGAACTAGTTGAAGGGGTAATGAATATTGACATTTAGAATTGACAAAACATGAATATAAAATTTAAAAGAGGTATTTCAGTGTTGAGCCGAAACAATCATGAAAGAAAGGCTTTGTATGTGAAGCTCAAGCCGTGGATGAGAAAGAATTGGCCATTATGTGAGATTCAAGGTAAGGAAAAGAGAAAGAAAGGGATATACAGCTCACGAGTCACCAAGAAGAATTAAAAAGTGAAAGTAAGTAGTATTGGTTCTTTAAACTTTTACTTGATCGTGACTTTCCTTGTGGGTTTTCTTTACCCTTTCTTTCTTGTTCTTCAAAGATGACATGAGTGCTAATTTCTTCTCCTCGTCCATTTTTCATTTCTTTGTTGTTGTGTGATAGTTGTGAACCTCGGCCAAAATTTTGGGATGTTAAGAACTAGTTGAAGGATAATGAATATTGACATTTAGAATTGACAAAACATGAAATTGAAATTTAAAAGAGGTATTTCAGTGTTGAGCCGAAACAATCATGAAGGAACCATGGAACTTTTGTTAGATTTAGATTAATTGTACCATATTTTGGTTGAACCCAATGACTTGGAAGAGATTAAAGGTCTTAATAAGCTAAATTTTGGCTAGATTAATTAAATTAGAAATTAATAAAATAATGAGGTGATTAACTTAAAATAATTTAAGAGGAGTCTGAAGTTAAACGAAGTGAAACGTAAAAAGTGAATATATTTTTAATTACACCGGGACTTATGAAAGGCCAATTGAGATTTTAGATGTGGTTTTGGGGACTTTAAAAAGTAGGAGGGGAGCTTAAAATTTAAGTTTTGCAAGGTATATATTCAAATGAGCAAGATTGTTATGTAACCGAAAAGTAAACAAATAATAATAATAATAATAATAATAATAATAATAATAATAATAATAATAATAATAATAAGACTAGTTAAGTTTGAACCTTTAAAAATTGTGAAACCTTGAATAAGACGACCCAAAAATATGCTTTGAACCCGTGAGTAATTGAAGCATTTGGGACCGTGAAACTGTAAGCTCAAATGGAAAGACAAAAGTAAAATAATATCAAAGACGGATATATAGAGCAATATTAGATCAAATAAGTAATGACGCGATATTTAAATTTAAAGTAGTAAACTAATTTAGGCCGAAGTAAATAATGGAAAATGAGGACTTTTGAGAAATAAGTTGGATGTTCTGAAGTGAGCTTTGAGAAAAATTTATGAGAGAATATGAACATAAGGGGACCTTATGAAGAGGAACACGGTTGGATAGAAGAGGAGAAAAGTAGCTTTGTATGCTTAAGTGAAATTAAAGAGTAGGAAACAAGTATTAGAACTCATGAACCTCTAAAATACTGAGCACGATATGTAACTCTAGAATAATCATATTATCATTTTCAAGAGTGGTTAAGTTATATTAAGTTACTAAACTAAAGCATATAAGATGATTGATAACCAAATATTTTTATCAGGTGCACCGGTGCCATAAGTGTCCAAGTTGGATAAAGGCAAGAATTCAGTTGATGCGAGAAAGGCGTAAATTAAGTTTGTGTAAATTTTTATAGTAATTGCCAAATACATATTTAATTTGATTATAATATTAAATATATTTTGTATTTTAATATGAAATGAGTTTTGAACAAGTTTTATGAAATAATCTTGCATGTACTTTTTTTTAACTTCAAAGTTTATATATATTTGTGTTATAAAAAAAATTTGTGTTATGAAATGATTTTATGTCTGGAAAAAAATGATTATATGAATTGAAATGAATTTTATGAAATGATTTATTGAACAAAATGATATTGAAAATAATATTATGGAATTTATGGGTTTTTTTAGCCCATATAAGAATACAAACAATGATTTAGAGATTTTTGGCTTGCCAATAAGATATGAACTCAATGACCTGTTATTATCTTAGTTATGAGAGGTGTTTTATGGATCACATGATTGTTTTGAACCATACATATTATTCATATGTAGTTATTTTGGATCGAGTATGGTTCTGTAGTTATTTTGGATCAAATAATATTATTTGGGTCATGTGGTTATTTTTGATATTGAGATTTCTATCATTTGATGATACCCCTTGGTTTCCTAGGAACAAGTTTATGGTGTGTTTTATGGGTAGAGAAATAATAAAATTATTATTTGGTATATGAGTATGATGAAAATTTTTAATGAATGTGGTTTTTAAGTGGATTTCCTATGATTTGCTATGTCATTGGTGACATAATTTTTTAAGTTCAAATGATTATATGTTATATGCATGTAAAATGAGTTTTTATATTTTAAATGATAGTGTGATTGTATCTTAGAAAAAAAATTTATTTATAATTGTTTTTTGCTGTGAAATTTTACTGAAATAAATTATAGTTTTAAAATTATATTTTAAATGACTATTATTATAAAATTTGCACCACTAAGTTAAAACTCAACGTGAGTTGTTTTTCTCTCGCACAGATAGTAAACACGAGACAGATACTAATGTACAAGTTGAGAGTTGCAGATCTAGTAATTCCACTAGAGGAGTGCAATAGTAACATAAATAATGATAATCATGTCATATTCATAAATGATTTTTTCTTTATATACATTAGATATATTTTAAAATAAAAATGTATTTTAAAATAAAAATATATTTGTAAATAAAAATAATGTACCAATTTTTGAAAAAACACAATTGACATATGTTTATAATGAATATTTATTCTCATTTTGAGTTATAAGTAAATCTATATATGTTATATGTCTATAAGTGTTGTGCATACACATCAGTTAGTTAGTCGGAGACACCATTTTATATGATCGAGATACAGAAGGATAAAAGTGTATAACAAAATTCATCTAGAAGTTATCTTTAGAAACACTCTCTATTAACTACTATATACTCTTGGTTTTATTTTTATTTTTTTCTTAGCAAATAGTTGCTTACACAATTATAATCTTGATTGATTCCAACTATCTTCTCTATCTCATATTAAACTCCCTTTTTGAGAGAAATCACTTTAAACTTTTGTATATCATATAATTATAACACTTTTCTCCAAACAGTAATGCCACCAAATCTTCAATGTGAAAACTATGGTAGCTAGCTTCAAGTCATATATAAAATATTTGAGCTTGTACATTTTCAACCACCTTGAATTATAGGTCACAACCTTTCATTCTTGCATCAATATTAAGCTCATTATGAATAACATCATTGTCTTTAACAGGATCTTTCTCTGGAGTAAATTGTATTGAGACATGCATTTTAGTCAACATCATCTTCAATTGATCAAAACTTACTTAACACCTTTTTATTTATATAAAATGTCTAATAAAGTATATAATGGATGTAAAAACGATACAACATGATGAAGGATCTAACGTAAAGTTTAGAAAATTTTGGGATAAATTCGCAATTTACTAAAAATCGAAGGATCAATTGTGATATTTGCCATCTAACTAAATTTTAAGCACAATTTGAACATGATGGTTGGCCATATAACTAAGGAAGATAGAAAGAATAAATTAAGATAAGATTAAAATTAAAATATCAAGATTTTTAGCTTGTGGTGGAACCCATTTTTGACCATTTGTTTCTTTCTTTTATTATCCTTCTCCTTATTCCATTTTTATCTCAAAAACACTAGAATTGTTCGTACTCTCCCAACCCTCACAAGTTCAAGACAACCTCTATAGCCAAGCTTCAATTTTAGAGAGAGAAAATGAGAAAAAATATAGAAAAAAATATGAAAAGACATTTTCATGTACAAGGAAGCTTGGGGAAGCGAAAGAAAGCTATGAAGAGAGGAAAAAGTATGAAAAAAGAAGATGAATACTCTTCTTTGTTCGCCCATGGTAGAAGAAAGGTGAGAGGTGGTGCTATTTGAGAAAGAAATAAAGACAATAAGAGAAAAGAGAGTCATAAAGTCCAAAGATGAAAGTGAAAATGTTAGTGCATGCTTTTAAGGCAATAGCCCGTAGTTTTGTTTGTGAAATTTGTATGTTTAGTGATGAATTTGCATGTATTATACTTGATTATGTATGCTAGATGCCATTTTAGTGAGTTAACTAGGGATGAATGTGATGGTTATGTTGTTGTTGATATGGATAATTTATGAACAACTAGTAGAAAATTTAATATATATTGAGTTCTAGAAATTAAAATCTTTTTATTTTAATTTGGTTAGAAAGATAACTTCTGGAGCTATAATTGTCATGAAGACATAAATTTGAAATTCTAAATGTAGTTACGCCTAAAAGACCTCACAAAGGGTAACTTATAAAGTTTCCTAGAATTACTGGGAAAAAAGATGGGTGAACAATTTGTAGAAATTTATCATAACTTTGTCCTAGAATTTTGGATTTCTATGATTTTAGTTGGGTTAGAAACTAGACATCAAGAGATAAAACTTTCATAAGACTATGAATTCATATTTTAAACATAGCTATGCTTAATTTGAGTATTAAATTAGGATCAATGTGCAACTAAACAAATTTTGGGTAAAATTGATTAGAATGGTAAATGGGAAAATTATCATATCTATTTCAGTTTAGGTTAGATTTAGGTGATTCTAATAGAGTTGGTTAGTTGAGATATTAAGTTATAACTTTTCAGAAGACCACTTGATAAGATTCAAAATAAAACGGGGAGAAAAATATAGGACAAAACAAAGCAGTATGCTAATTGAAAGTTAAATTGGATCAATGTTATATTTTATTATCATATTTTTATGGTAGCTAATATCATGGTTGAATATTTTTATAATTGAGATAGTAAAAGAGAGAGAAATACATGTTTATTTTTTTGCAATTGTGGATTGAATTTTGGAAATGAAATTAAATAATTGTATCTATATATCATACATTGAATTTTGTATTATAATTTATATGAATAATGTGACATAGTAAATGTTTCATTATATGATATAAATGACAATAATATGATTATATTATGAAGAGATAATTGTGAAATATGTATAATGGTAACCTAAGAGAATAAATGTTTGTATGAGAAAATGACATTAATGATATGTGATTATGATTCTGTGTCCTATGATGTTATGAAATGTTATGTACATAGATTTTATGAATTATGTAATGTGTTTGTAACAAAATTATAAGGAACGTTTGAAATTATGCATTGTATGAAAAACAAGAAAAAAAAAGTGAAATGTGATGATATGAGATATGAAATAAGTATTGAAAATAGATAAGCCTATTGCTCTAAACTAGGACTAAAATCAGGATATATGACATGTCATTATGGGGGTGAAGGTTACTGTAGAATATGAGATGTATTTCTTAGTCAGGATGACTTCAGCTTTAGAAGCACTATTAATTTGACAAGCTCAGTCAATATGACTTAAACTATGTGAGCGTTATTGACTTAAGAAGCTCAGTTGAGCATACACAGATAAAGGACAAAGTGATTTCAGATTGTTGGCTCAAAAGCTATAATTCTTATTTTGATGATTTTAAAACCATGATCGAAGTATTAGAATTGTCATATATATGTTTTAATTTCATAATTTAATGTACAAAAGTCAGAAGCAAGAATAGCATTCAATAAAATAGACACGTGTAAGAAGAAGTACATTAAAGTATTAATATAAAGTCATTATGATGTGTGTCTAAAAGTGAAGCTCAAAATACAAAAATGTTTAAAATGAAGTTTTTTTACTAGTCAAAAACTAGTTTTATAATAGAATATTTTAGCCGAATATTCTAATGATTCTAATAGAGTAATCTAATTTTATAACTGACAAGTTCAATAAAAGACAAAATAACGACTAGTTTTTATAAAACAAAATTTTATCTCTACTGACTAGTTTTTCACCTCAAAACTATAAATACTTATTGAAAAAATATTTCAAATATTGAAAAAACAAATATTTCACAAGATAAAAATGTTATACACTATTTAAATTATTTTTCTTCTATATTGAGCTTCATTCTTAGATATATTTCATATTGACTCTAGTTCTTCTTTGTATAATTCGTTTTTGAGCTTATGAGTGACTTTTTTTTTTTATTATAGTTTATAAGTTTAACTTTAAAACTTGCTGAGTGGTTGATTAACATCTTTAGAAAAAAAAAACTATTCAAGTGTTTTTAAGTTTTACTTTGTAAAAACTTGAGTTGGGATTGTTTAACACCTAGGTTGAAAAGCTAATCAAATGTTTACAAGTTTTACTTTGTAAAAACTTGGGTTTGAGTTTGAGAGTATAGGCTAGAAAATCTAAGGTTGTAATTAGTTTGATTCTTGCCCTTGAAAAGAATATTTAGTGGAGAGAAACTCTTAAGATTGTATCTTGAAGAGTAGATGTAGGTAAGAGATTGACATACTATAAATCTAGTGTGCCAAACTATTCTCCATTCTCTTATTTTCAATTTCAATAATTTATTTTGTTGAAAAAATTTCAGATTTCATTTTTATGAGAAAGGGTTTTAAAAGTGTTTTAGCAAAAATCCATTTATACTTAAACTTGTTTGAAGTTTTAAATAAAAGAGGTGATTTATTTGGAAAAAAACATATTTTAGAGGTTGAGAAATATTTTTGATTGCAAACTTTTATTTTGTGAAAAGAAATTTCAAAATTTTCTTATGTGGCTTTTCTAGCTAGATTGGAATTAGTAAGCTAATAGTATTCTGAGTGCGACCTACAATTGTGAGTCAATTTTTCAAAGACCATAATTTCTTGAATAATGTGAATACTATTAGCTTACTAGTATACTATTCCGAAACATGAGTCAATTTTTCAAAGACTGGAATTTCTTGAAGCCTCAATTTACCCCCATCTTGAGCTATTTGGGACCTATATTTGGTATCAAAGTCTTTCTCCGTTCACCTAAGACTTCACATTCTTGAAGAGATCCATAAATATGGCATTAACATCAAATAATGTTATTTTCCCACCCATTGCAACTCCATTTCAAGAAGGTCAATCCATCACATGACCTTCTTTATTTTCTAGTAAAAATTATGCATATTGGAAGGCAATGATGACTCATTTTCTTCAATCTAATAACTTAAATTGTTGGAATCAGTTCTGAAAGGCTATACACATCCATAAAATGAAAATGGAACAAAAAATAAGATAAAGGAGATGACCAAATATGAAAATCAAGCAGCAAAAACAAACTCAAAGGTTATAAACTTCTTATTTTATGGATTAGATACAAAACAATTCAATGAGTATCCGAGTGAGATTTGGCAAAGTAAATTTGGGACAAATTTAAGGCAACTTATGAAGTAATCGAAGAGGTGAAAGATTCAAGGATTCATATAGTGTGTTATAAATGCAACCAACCTAGGCTTATTAAATTAAAATGTCCAAAGCTGAAACATAAAGGGAAAAAGCATAAGAAAAAAGTTATGGCTACTATTAGAAGCAATGGTGAAGAATCAAACTCAAGTTCGACTAAGTCGGAAGAAAAAAAACTGTAATTATGGTATTGATGACTAATACCGAAAATGATGAAAAAACATAAACTTTGGACCTCAATCTTGATAAAAATTTTGATGCAATTGATTCTAACTCTTTTAGTGTTGATGACCTTTAAAGTTATTTTGAAGAGTTGTATTAAATATGAGAAGTTGAAAAAAAAAAACATGTTATTTTGGAAAATTCATATGCTGATTTGAAAACTTTGCATAATGATCTTTTAAAAAAGCATGATGATTTTATGAAAGAAGTTGAAAAATCTTTTGAAAATGAATTAAAAGTCATTGATCTTCATAATAATATTACAAGACAAAATATTTCATTGCAGAGGAGATTGAAAAGAAAAAAAATAGACTGAAAAATTTTTATATGAAAAATGTGTTTTGAATAAAAAGCTTAGATATCATGGAGCTTCAAACAAATTTGGAAAAGATAAAAAAGTTGTTGATGGTTTTGGAAAATATGTTAAAGATTATGCATATTTTGATAAAACTGTTTCACATATTGTTTTCTCACATCACATGCTTTTATTGCAACAAAATGAGTCATATTTCTAGATACTTCAATTTGAAAAAAATGTTTATGTGAAAAAGAAGTGGATTGTGAAAGGAATATATCATTTGTAAGCTAATAACCAATAAGGACCCATAAAAAAATGGGTACCAAAATCAGCTTGAATTCTTGGAGATTTGTCTAAAGAGTAGCTAAGCATGATTCATAGTTATTTGAATAATGGTTTCTCAAAGCTACAATTAAAAAGAAGATTTTGCAAAATTAGAAGAAATATTGGTATGTATGTCGCATCAAAATGATTTACATCATTTGAGGTATTTCTCATAACTCATCCTTAATGTTTTTATGTAAAAATTGCATGATATCTTTGTTTCTTGATTGAAGTGCATAATGTGTTATGTTAGAAATTTCGTGTGTTGAAATATCTGCTCATTTGGAGTTTGAATGCATCTTTTGAGCTTCTGATACATTGAAATTAAAAGTTGGGTAAATCTAATAAAATGTTAGCTAGAGAATTTTTGTATGGTTGTGTTTAAAAATAAAATGGAAATAATTTGATGAAAGTGAAGAAAATAAACTTTGAGAAATATTTTTGATTACAAACTTTTATTTTCTGAAAAGAAATTTCAAAATTTTCTTATGTGTATTTTCTACCCAGTTTGGAATACTATTAACATTAGTGTATACTATTCCAAAATGCGAGTCAATTTTTCAAATGTTAGAATTTCTTGAAACTTTAATTCACTCCCCTCTTGAGATTTTTGGGACGTACATAGCTTTGGGAGCGTCCTTGGTCTGATAATTCTTACATGATCATATGTTACTTTATCAAGATGGTTTAAGCTTTGAAAGCGCTCCCGACGTGAAAACTTAATCAAGATGACTTTAGCTCTACAAGCACCCTTGATCTGAGAAGCTCAGATGAGCCAAATAGTGGACATGATCGCTTAAGCTCTGAGAGCACTCTTGATCCACAACTTGTATCTAATTGAGTCATGTTTAGAGTGATATGGCAAACCTGATAAGATGAAGAACAATGCATATTAAATGTTGTTATTATTATTATTATTATTATTATTATTATTATTATTATTATTATTATTATTATTATTATTATTAAGTCTGAGAATTATCATAATTCAATATGTCTAATGAAATGTATGATATTAGTATACAATACAATGAGATCTAGGTTACATATAGTAAAATATAGACGATAAAGATAATATAGTCTACAAAAAAATAAAATGCATAATTTGAATGATTAAGTAAAGAAACAATTTCACATGTACATAAATATTGTCAACGTGCTTGAATTCTAGTTCGTGGGTATATGTGTATACATTGTTTGAAAACACGGGCATAAAGAAAGTAGGAGGAACAAAATACTATAGATAAGAAATGTTATTATATGATAACATTATAGGTAATGCATTAAAAAAATGAATAGTAATTGTTGCAAGACTATGGAATAATTAGAGAAAAAAGATTTAAACGGAGTAAAATATATGATATCTATATAAGACAAAGAATGAGAAATTATGATATTATATAACAATATATTATAATCTTAAGTAATCAAAAGTGTAATTAACAAATGTGGGTTAGTGTATTAAAGAAAATAACATTCTTGGAAATAACCACTTATGCATGTTAGGTAAAAATTGGTAATGGTTGATTGAATAAATATTTTAAATGAATATAAAAGGTAGTAACTTGTAAATTTGTAAAGTATGTTTATTAATGTGTATATGCAAATGAATAGACTTAAAAGATTTTAAATAGTGAAGAAAGTAACATGAATGAAAATAGTACAAATTAATGGCTTGGATGACAACTATTAATTGTCTAACATGTATGTTTTAATAATGTTAGCTTGCATAAGTATATCTATTGCATATTTTATAGACTATTATCTTCTAGTATGCATCACTGAGGCTAATGCTTAGAGTGGAAGTGTTTGGTCTCTCGCACAGATACAGAGAAGTAGAAATAGTAAATTAAAGATAAAGCCAGTGGAATCTTGATACCAGTCTAGCAGTAGAGCATCATAATGGGTTTCACATTTTATTCTTTTATTATAATTTTTTTCTCATGTTGTATGCATAATAAATTGTGGTTTTTGTAAAAGTTTAAAAGAGATTTTGTAAAATATTACTTATTATTGTGGTTTCTAACATGGGCATAACACTATCGCACGTAAGCCTACGGGTGCACCCAAGCAGAGTGTCAAGGCGACACCCTACTTTCTGACATGGGCATAACACTCTACACAACCATCTCAATCCACCATTAATGTTGGCCCAATAAATGAGAAAATAAAGTCCGAATAAGGTATTAAAGGATAGGCACATGTATGGAAAAAGGTAAGATATAATAAAATCCATAATTTCATAACATATCAATCTGTGCTCTTTTCTTCATATTCTCATCACTGACTTTACCATCGGAGCAGAAATATCAGGGCAAACTCGACATCCTCTTCTAATACTTGTTTGGTCTCACAGGATAATGATTATGGTGGCAAGATCATCAATTAGTGCGATGAGCAAGGAATGATAGATCACACATTACAAAACACATCTTCATCCACAATGTTTATCACCAAAATTTTGCCTATCAATCTTAGCGAGTAGATGGACACAAAAGACTGGGATCAGATGACACAAGAAATACTACTAAAACACCCCAGCCAGATCTTATTTCTCTTATGAAAGAATTTTCTTTAGTGGTGAAAGAAATGAAAGAGATGAGGAAAGAGATAGAGGAACTCAAAAGCAAAGGTCATATACCAACCACAAACACCCCTATAATGGAAACAACTCGAAACTTCACCATCTCATCAGAATCTCAAACTTCACCCTTTTCATATCAAGAAAGACAACCCTCAAATACTAGGCTAATCGAACCCCTAATGACACAAGCAAACTTATATGATACAGTCAAAAACATGCTAAGAGAGTTACATTCTTAATCCTAAGATTTTGATTATAGCTTTAGACATACATCTCCCCTATCCAGTCACATCCTTAATGACTCTTTTCCTGATATCAAGCTATCGAGACTCCCCTCTATGATGATTCAGGAGAATCTAAAAGCCATGTTTTCCAATTTCGTATAATGATGGGCCTGTACACCAATCGAAACTCGGTGTTGTGCAAGGTTTTCCCAATTACCCTCACTGGTCTCGCACAATAATGGTAATAGGGATTGAAGCTGGGAAAAGTACATTCTTTCGACCATTTAATTGAGATGTTTAACACTCGCTTCATCACCAGTTTTTGGATTATAAAGGTCTCTGCTAACTTACAAAAGATGTATCAATGGAAGAACAAGACACTAAGGTAGTTTATGGAATGTTTCAACAGAAAGGCTATCACGGTTGACAAATAGGACCATAACATAGCCATTCGAGCATTCATTATAGGGATGACTTCTAAAATCCT
This sequence comes from Triadica sebifera, assembly GCA_023653625.1. NCBI lineage: Eukaryota > Viridiplantae > Streptophyta > Magnoliopsida > Malpighiales > Euphorbiaceae > Triadica > Triadica sebifera. Next base: position 17,416,389 of record CM042906.1, read on the forward strand.
TTACAACTCCTTCAATTTGGACAGACCTAGATCGTTCATGAATTTAATGGTGAGAGAACGACAACACATTCAGTTGGAGGAGACCACAAGGGCAGATGAAGACACACTTGAACTCAGGGTACCAAACATGGCCTGATCCATTCAGGATCTTTCTTCAACTAATCCTGCCCAGACATCTCAATCTCTAACCCCATAAAGTTGGAATGACAACAGAGCTGACCACCAAAATTTATATTGGTAGAGCTGACCACCAAAATTTCTTTAGAGATCATCCTCCTCATCGGTAATATAATAAAAAGTATGCCCCTTTGAATATTTCTAGAGGTTAAGTACTCATGGTAGCTAAACAGGTCAATGAAATGATTCAATGGCCACAAAGAATGAATAATAGACACCTTGATAGAAGAGACTAGAGGAAATATTGTGATTTCCATAAAGATCAAGATCATGAAAAAGAATACTATTGGTAGTTGAAGGAAAAAGCCAAACGGCTTATTGAGAGGGGCATCTTGAAATAGTATGTTGAAAAAAAATGCAACCAACAGACCTAAACAACCTAAAACGAGAAGAGAACTTGGGGATAACACTCCTCAATGATCAACATCATCTTGGGAGGGGTCAACCAGTGTACCCACTTAGCTAAGAAATGGCATCTCCTCGACAGGTAGGGAATAGACAAGAAAGTCATCACATGCCTAGTCATGTTCTAAGAGTTAGATGGTCAATGGATCAAAAGAGGCCATAAAAATGCCTTAGTCATCAACAGGAGAATTCATAATATTTTGGTAAAACACATCTTGGTAGACAATGCAAATGTGGTCAATTTGATCACCCTATAGGTCTATAAGGCACTTAGTGGATTAATATTAGATCTTCATTCTATTGTCGTACCATTAGTAAGACTAAGGGGCAAATCGGTCCTAGTTGAAGGCTCAACCTGCATGGACATTTAGATCAAAGACGATAAGAAATATCAAGACTTCATTATCATAGATATGCCATTTGCTTATAATGCCATCTTGGCAAGACCTATATCCTTTACAACATATACTCCAACACCAATATCCGATATCTGACAATAAAGATTCCCACAGTAGATGAATAGATGGTAGTTAGGGGAGACTAGAGAGTAGCAATGGATGCATGTCTAATAGCATTTGAAGCAATGATGAAGAGCTTATTAGTTGAAACCCTTGACTTAGGCCATTCAAATAAAGAGAGAATGCAACCACTTAATGAGTCAACAACTGTAGAGATGGCTAAGGGAAAAATGATAAAGACGGAAGCAGGCATGAAAATGATCCTTTAGGGATATATTATCAGCATATTAGGAGAGCACTTAAATGTTTTTGCATGGTATCCCAAAGACATTCAAGGGGTGAATCATGAGGTCATTACATATAAGCTACGAGTCGATGAACACCAAAAGCCGGTGAAACAAAAGAAAAGACAACACGCACCAGACGTGCAAATTGCGACGGCTCAAAAAGTAGACAAGTTATTAGCAGTTAGTTTTATTAGAGAAGTCCACTTCCCATAATGGATCTCTAATGCGGTAATGGTCAAAAAATCCACAAGCAAATGGAGAATGTGTGTAAACTTCATACCTTAGATAGTTACCAACTTCCAAGCATAGATTAGCTGGTTGACTCCATAGAAGGTTACCAAATCTATAGTTTCGTGGATGCATATGCAGGGTACCACCAAAGAAAGATGGCAACATATGACAAAGAGAAGACCACGTTCATTATAGACATGGACTTATATTGTTACACAATAATGCCCTTGAGACTGAAAAATGTTGAAGCCACCTATCAGCGACTTGTCAACTAGATATTCAATGATCAAATTGGGAGAAATATCAAGGTTTATATTGATGACATGATTGTGAAAAGTTCCAAAATAGAGGACCATCCTTTAGACTTAGGAGTCGTTCTTACTATACTTAAGAATTTTAGTATGAGGCTCAAACTAGAAAAGTGACTTCGTTGTCAAGGCATGAAAGTTTTTAGGTTTCATGATTTCACAAAGAGGCATCAAAGCAAACCCAAAAAAGATACAGGTTGTCCTTAACACGTAACCCCCTAGAAGCATAAAGGAGATGTAATAGCTCAATGTAAGAATCATAACTCTCAGGAGATCCATTTAATGCTCTGCATAATGGTGTCTCCTGTTCTATCAATCCTTAAAGTGCTTAAAGAAAATTTAATGGGATGATTGTTGTCAAAATGCCTTTGAAGAATTGAAAAAGTTTCTCAGCACTCCACTTTTGTTAAGTAGATCGATTACTAGGGAAACCCTCTATCTTTACTTTTCAATCATAAATGAGACAGTGGGTTCCATTCTCATTCATGAAGAAGGTGGAGAGAAATTCCCCATTTATTACAACAACCAGGTACTTAAGCAGCAGAGCTAAGATATCCAAAGATGTAGAAGCTGGCATACACATTATGTTTGGCTATTAAGAAGCTGAGACCATACTTTGAAGGATTCGAAGTCATAATTCAAATTAACCAACCATTGAGGAAGATTCTGCAGAAACCTAACACAATAGGTATGTTAGAAGAATGTTCATCAAAAATTGGAAGCTATGGGATACATTTTGAACCTAGGTGGTCCATGAAAGCCCAAATCTTAGTATAATTTATAACTAAATATGGAGATTGGAAGCAACATCAGAAGAATTTCCATATAGTTCTTGGAATCTCCATATGGATGGTGCATCAGGCCCAACAGGATTTGACGTATGTGTTCTCTTTAAAGGGCCAAATAGAATATGCATCGAAGTCGTCATATGAATTGAGTTTAAAGCCTCTAACAATGTAGCACAATATGAGGCCATAATCATAGGATCATAATAGCTAGAGAGGTTAAACTCTCATTGTTAATTATCTATGGTGACTTATAGTTAGTGATGAAACAGATTAGTGGTGAATTCAAAGCAAATGAACTAGAGATGACAAAATATTTGGCAAAAGTACAACAGTTACTGAAACAATTAGAGGCTGATGGTACTCGTTGGAAAGTCAAAGAGATTTCTAGATCTGACAACATAGAGGCACACACCCTCTCCAAACTAGCATTAGAAGGGGGACCATACCCTAGAGAAGTAGTGGTAGAAGCCATCCATTCACCAAGTTAAGCAAAGACAATTGTGTTTCCAGTTCGAGGACATAGTTGCATACGACCTCTCATAGAATGGCTGAAAAAAGGTAGATTTTCGACCGATCGAAGAAAGGCCTAGAGTTTACCAAGGAAAATAACACCAGTGGCAAGTGGTGTTGGGGTCATAAATGTTGAGTCTTAAATAAAAAAAGCTGTAAAGGATAATCATGACCGTGAATAGGTGGATTACATTCGTGAATAATGAGTCATGACCGTGAATCTTGGGTAGATAGGGTAGGTGAGATAAGCATAATTTTCTCTCTCTACCATCCTTTTAAATCTACTCCCCACTCTTTGAAAACCAACCTAACATGCCACCTCCATCTTCTTCTACCTTCAAATCACCATATGTTCATTTTTTGGGAGATTGAGAGACCTAGTTTCATTAGAGAAAGTGAGAGAGAAAAGTGAGATAAAAAGTTTATAAGCTTGTAAGTGAGGAGCTCGATTTTGTGTTTTTTGGGCGAGTTTTCCATAAGACTAAGATAACATTTTTCTTGTGTCCAAAAACAAGTAGAGGTATTGGAAGTCCATCTCAAAGGAGAGGACAAGCTTAGAGAGATAAAGTTTTGGTTAGGCTCCATCCTAGATTAAAGTTTTGTACATAACCACATTCAAAGCTTTAACTTGCATGTTATTATGTTGTTTGCCTTAAATGCATGATGTGGGTGATTTTTGGGGTAAGATATGACATGATTTTAGGTTAAATGCACTTAGAGAAATATTATGGTTGATAGGTTGAAATGTCGATTGTGGAATGTGCAGGCTTATTAAAGTTTTTGGTATGTTAAATAATTTCTATGCATGTTGTTGTGTTGATTGGGTTGTTGACATTAGTCAACTGTAGAGATTATTGGCTATTTCCAGATTTATAGTCGTGAACTAGTATTTCACAGGTGTGAATGTCATGATTATAAGTTTTGTTGTTGATGCAGACCCGTTCACTGGTAACTTCACAATTGAGATCATTGTTTGATTCATATCTGTGAAGGGTGGATCACAACCGTGAATATGTTGTTGATTCATAGGTGAATCACTGTATGATTTATAGGTAAATTACCCATGAAGAGGTTTTTCACGGCTATGAAAGTGTATTTACGGGCATAAAGCTGCTTAATCTTGAAAAGTTGCATATTTGCATATGAATTGAGTTTGATATAGTTTAAGGCAGAGTACTTATGTTTTATGGTTATAACATGTTATGAGATTGCATGATATGGTTATAATTATGAGAATCATGGATAATGTAAGTTATGAAAATGGTATGTGATGTGATAAACGATTAAGCCAAATACTCTGATTAGGACTAGAGCTATGAGAGATGACATGTCATTTAGTGGAGATTGGTACCAGATGACCTAGGTTGGTTACTTTTGAGATTATTTGAGGCTAGGGTTAAGCTAGGTATGCTTCTTTTGGTGTTTGATACGTGCACACTTTTTTTCCTTGGATAAGTATTTTGGGAAGATCAAGCAGGTGTCTTGAGAGCTCAGGTGAGAGTCGTAGATTATTCGTATTCAATTTAATATAGCTATGAGTAAAGTGGGCAACAAAGTGATTTTAATAATTTTCTAAGTGTGGTATACATTTGTATGATTAATTTTAGATGTTTTGATATGCGATGTTCGATGTGTGATATATGAGATTATTATGGTATGTCATGTAGAATATGAGTTAATGCATATGTAAACTTAGTGGTAAGTCATACGGTAAGTTGGTAAGAATATCATACATGTTGTACATGTTATGGTTTTTGCTTTGCATGTTGCTATGTACTACTAAGCATTAGTTTACTTACCGTATGTGCTTTCCATGTACAAGTTTGAGCTTAGGAAAGGAGTAATATAGAAATATGCCCAAAGATAAGAGTTAAGGATACACATTTAGAGTGAGTGATACAATTGTTGTATTTTATTATTTTTGTTGGGTTAGGTAGTTATAAATGTATATACTTTTATTTTCAGAGATATGTAATTTTATAACTATCCATTTTATAAAACCATTTGTTATTGTATTAAATATTTATTTGTATTTAAGTCTTTTAATGACGCTTTATAATTTTATTAAGTGGTCATGGAAATGTTGCATCCACGTTTTAATTTATGGCATTTGGAAATCATATGCATCATAACATTCTTTGATATAATTGAGTTTATTCTTAATTATATCAAAGGGTGTTACATTCAGTGGTATCAGAGCTTAAGTTTAGGCAGTTCTAAACCTAGGTGGGAAGCGTGTGTAAGTGTTATCCTATATGACTCTGATGTGGGATATTCTTTATCGATGTGTAGGTTAGATATGAGGTATGGAGATCAAACCACATGATGTGTTTGAGAGTAACAGTCCTCCTGATGTAGAGGCTCAGAATTTGCAGAGTCAACTTAGTGTTTGTGGGCCCGATGTTGGTCCTCCTCCACAGCAACCAATGACTAGTCTAACGAATTTGTATCAGGATCTTTTGATGCAAACCTTGTAGCTTTTTTGCATCAATTGGTATTGAATATGCCACCACCTTCTCCGCCGCTGCCACATCCACCTTCTTCTCTTTCACTATCGAAACCTAAGGTTCAAATTGACAAGTCGAGGAAGTAGGGCTAGGTATGCTGTATCACTCCTCCAAAAGCATGCATACGATTGGAAAAAGTCAGTTATACAGCAGTCCCAGATTCCATAGCTGCTTACCTAGGATGTGTCAAATGGCATATAAAAATGATAAGAAATGAGAGTTCTTAAACTTATGGCAAGGGAATATGATCGTGATAGTGTACGAGAGAGAGTTTACCCGATTGAGCACAATCGATATTATTGGGGATGAGGCAAAAAAATATTGCTGATTTGAGGATAGTTTGAGAGATAAGATTGGAATTCCACGTGACTTCACGGTAGCTTGAGGACTTTGCAAATTGGTATTTACTGCTATTATGATAGAAAATAGGTTTAATCTGAAGAGATTAGAGGAGTCATCTAGGAGAGACTTCAGGGGACCATTTTTCAGTGTGACACAAACTTCAAGCAAGAAAGCTCATACCAGTTATGGACACTTCCAGTCTAGAAGGCAAGGCTAGAGTTAGAGTCAACCAGGATTTACTGGACATGCACCGTCATCTAGAGTCATTTCTATAGTTGCTAGTAGACAAGCACAAACATGGAAAGATGCAACACTAGAGTGTGCATCATGTGGTTAAAAACACATAGAAGAATGTTGGGGATCCTCAGGGGCTTGTTATAGGTGTGGGTCTCGAGACCACTATCGAAGAGATTGTCCATTACAGGCAGTTATGGAACCCATTCAGACTCAAAGTTTAGTGTTAACTCAAGCTAGGGCCGAGATCAGACCCGTTTTAACAGAGGTTGATCAAGTCAAGCCATTTTCAAGACAATGGAAATGCCAGGATCAAACATGGCGCCAGTAGGAGTCTACGCCATGAGAGCCATAGAAGATCAAGAGCCTACGAATGCTTGTGATGGTACATTTTCTCTTCATGATTACATTTTTCCTAGTTATTCAACTCGAATAACCGAGTAAATTTTGTGAACAAAATTTCTTTTAGGAGTGAAGAAATGTAACACCCATATATAAAGTCTATAAGTTATGTTATTGGTTAGTGAGAATTAGGAGTTAAAAAGAGTATTAAGAGGTTTTAAAGTTGTTGATTTTGATGTATCATGACCGTGACAAGCAGTGTCACAGTCGTGAATGTCAATTCTTTAGTAAATAAACTGTGAAGGTTAATCACGACTATGAATGGATGGATCGCGTCCATGTATGCCATCCATTTGAATCTGCTCCATTCTCTCTGAAAACCAACCTAACATGCCACCTCCAACTTCTTGTACCTTCAAATCACTAATTTTTTTGTAAATTGAAAGACCTAGTTTCATTAGAGAAGAGTGAGAGAGAAGAGTGAGAGAAGAAGCTTGTGAGCTTGTAAGTGAGGAGCTCAATTTTGTGTTTTTTGGGTTCTGTCCAAGTTCAATTAGACTATGAGGACATTTTGCTTGTGTCCAAAAGCTGGTAAAGGTGTTGGAAGTCCATATCAAGGGAGAGTACAAGCTTAGAGAACTCAAGCTTTGGTTAGGCTCCATCCTAGGTGAAAGGTTTATACATAACCACATTTAAAGTTTTAACTTGCATGTTATTGTGTTGTTTGCCTTGAATGCATGTTGTGGATGATTTATGGGGTAAGAAATAACATGATTTTGGGTTAAATTCACTTAGAGATATATTGTGGTTGATAGGTTGAGATGGTAGATTTGAGATGTTATATTAAATGATTTCTATGCATGTTGGTGAGTTGATAGGGTGGTTAACATTGGTCGATTGTAAATAATATTGCATATGAGAATGGTATGATATGGCTATGCTTAGTTTTTTGGAAAATTTTCCAGATTCATGGCTATGAACTGGTAGTTCACGAGTGTGAATGTCATGAATATAAGTTTTGTTGTTAAAGCAAACCCGTTCATGGGCAGCTTTATGGTTGAGATATGTTGCTGATTCATAGTGAATCACGGTGCCATGAAAGTGTATTTAAGGGCATGAAACATTTTGAAAAGTTTTATATTTGCATATGAATTGAGTTTGATTCGGTTTGAGGCGGAGTACCTTTGTTTTATGGTTATAGCATATTTATGATAATGCATGTTATGGTTATGATTATGAGAATTAGGGATAACGTACATTATAAAAATGGTATGTGATGTGATAAACGGTCAAACCCAATACTCTGACTAGGACTAGAGCTAGGAGAGATTGCATGCTATTGATGAGAGATTGTTACCAGATGACCTAGGTCGGTCAAGTTCAAGATTCTTTAAGACCATGGTTAAGCCAAACGTGTTTCCCTCAGTGCTTAATATTGCACACTTTTTTTCTCAAATAAGTGTTCTGAAAGGCTCATGCAAGTGTCTTAAGGGCTCAGGTGAGAGTCGTAGATTACCTGTATCTAATTTAGTCTAGTTATGTGTAAAGTAAACAACAAAGTGATTTTAATAATTTACTATGTGTGGTCTGCACTATTAATTTTGGATGTTTTGATATGTCATGTTCGATATGTGTTTCAATATATAAGATTATTATGGTATGTCATGTAGAATATGAGTTAATGTATATGTAAACTTCGTGGTAAGTTGTACGATAAGAATATCATGCATGTTGTATATGTTATGGTTTTTGCTTTACATATTGTTATGTACAACTAAGTATTAGTTTACGTATGGACTTTCCATTCACAAGTATGGAGATTAGGAGAGGGGCAACAGAGAAAGACACCCAAAGATCAGAGTTAAGGATATACACTTGAAGTGGGTGATACAACTATTGTATTTTGTTATTTTTATCGGATTGGGTAGTTATAGATGTACATACTTTTATTTTTAGAGACATATAATTTTGTAACTATCCGTTTTGTAAAATTGTTGGACTAGTGCATTGTCCGTTTGTTATTGTATTATATATTTATTTGTATTTAAGTATTTTAATGATGTTTTATAATTTTATTAAGTCATTATGGTCATGGTACATCAACTTTTTAATTTATGGCATTTTAAAATCATATGCATTGTAACATTCTTTGGTATAATTGAGTTTATTCTTGATTATATTGAATGGTGTTACATTGGCATTTGAAAGAAAGGTAGTTGTCCCAATGGAGATAGGACTCCAAGCTTCGGGATGTTACACTACGAGGAAGAAGGAAATGAGTGAGAACTAAAAACAAACATTGATTTCATAGATGGTATCAGAGAGGCAACATCAATAAAGGTTAAAGTTTATAAAACAAAGACGTCACGCTTGTCATATCCGTTAATTTATGTACAGAGTTGTACGTGTCGTTAATTTGATGCATTGAACCGACCAGAGTCTAAATTCAGATTTTTATTGAAATTAATCAAGATAATAATTGATAATTATGATATATGCCTAATAAAGTGTTTAGAAAGCTTTAAAAAGTTGATTTACAGTAAATGACTAAATAATAAATTTTGATAAGTTTTGGGGTTAGTTTGTAATTTACCAAAAATTTGATGATTTAATGAGATATTTGCTATTTAAAATATTAAATTAAACATCTAATATAGATGGGAGGAGGTAACAAGGCTAAATGCAATTAGTCGGCCACTCCATGAAAAATAAGATTAAGATGATAATTAAGCATAAATGTCAAGATTTTGGTCAAATTATGGTGGGACCCATGTGAGACTTTTGGCCATTTTCTTGATTCTTCTTTCTTCTTCCTTATCTCTTCTTCTTAAATTATTTTTTTTCCTTCATAAACTAGTCCATGTCAGTCCCTCCATTCCCACCATAAGCAAAGCTTTATCTAAAGAGAGAAAGAGAGGAAGTAGAGGGAAAAGAACAAGGTGAAGCTATTTTCATGCTCAACAAGTCTTAAGGAAGTTAGAGGAAGCTAGAAAGGAGGAAGAAAAGTAATAAAAGTGTTGATCAAGAAGAGAAAGAAGTATAAGTAAAAAGCTCTACTTCTCCTCTTTAATTTTCATTAAAGGAAATTATGGTTTTAAACTCATTTAGAGCTTGTTTAAGTAGAGAGAGAATTTAGGAATTCACGAAAGAGATTTTTGATACGATAAGGTTTTGATGTTGATTTTGTGTGTTTTAGGAGTTCAAAGAGATAAAGAGCAAGCTTAAGCTAACAAAGGCAAGGAGAAAACTACCTAAAGAAAGTGAAAGAGAAAAAGAAGATGTTTGTGCATAACTTAAGGAAATAGTCTATATTTTTATCCTCAAGTTGCATGATTTGAGTATTTGACATGTAAATAATTATAGATTAATAGTATTTTGTGATAAAATTCTGAGGATGCATGTTTGCTAGACTTAGGATAATATTTGGTAACAATTGAGTTATGTTGATTGTGTGTTCTTTGTTGGAATTTATGGAACAATATGTACATAAACAAGTATATTTAAGTTCTAGAATTCATATTTGTATGTTTTTAGTTGGGTTTAAAAGCTAAGACATAGGGCATTAATTTTCATTTAGACCATAAAATCTAAATATTTGTATTTGTTTAGAAAAATACATAAAGTTCGGACCTGGAATATATCCAGAAAATTCTTAGTAAAATTGTTAGTGACTAGTCGGTGTTCAATTGATCATATCTTTTTCTACATAACTCCAAATTTAATGATTCAAGTTGCATATTAAAGATAAAGTTCAGGTCTAAATTTTTTAAGAATACTCTTTAATTTAATTCAAACTATAATAAGACCAAAATTAATGTCGAATACAGAACATGAAATCTTTCAATAACAGGGCAAAAATGAATTGAAGAATTTGATATGTAAACTAATGTAGATCTTGTTATATTATGCAAAGAATATTTTTATTGAGTAATTATAAGATTAATTGAGCCATTAAATGTATGAATTGTGTGAATTTAAGAGTTGTGAATTTTAGTGATATTAATTAAGTCCCAAAACACCTAACTTAGTACAAATTTTTTGGATAGTTTGACATGCCAATCAGGGAGATTATTAATGTCTATAATAGCACGATCAACGAAATCGGTGATGACACTTATAATTAAAGCCAGTAATGATACTATTATTAATACCTGTGATGACACACACACACACACACACACACACACACACACACATATATATATATATATATATATTGGTGATGACACTTGTCTGCACATACCATAATGCCCAGATGATACTCATAAATGCTTAGATGACAACCCTGTTATCCTAATTAGTAGTAACTAGGTGTTATGAGCATAAATGAGTTAATGAAATTAAAAGAGTTCATGATATGTGAAATGGTTGATTATGTAATGATAGTATGATAAAATAAAATGAATATGAGATATGAATATATGAATTGGTATATCTATATATGCTAGTGAACAATAAGATACTAAATTGTATGAAAAATATGCACTATAAAAGCATGATAAAACAAGTTGCATGAATTTTTGTACGTTAGAAACATATGACAATATATGTTGAATGATATAGTATATTGTCTTATTTATATGCACCACTAAGCTTAGAGTTTAGTGTGTGAATTTTCTTTTTTCGCAAATTTAGAAAGATAATTGAAACTTGTAGATAAAAGCAACGGTGATCCTAGTCTAGTAAAACATTTGATTTCTAGAAATCAAGGACCATGACCTTTTGTATTTATATTTCTTTATTTTGGATTTATGAATTATCTTTTATATTTTTACAATTGATTTGATGTTCTGTAAATATTATCTTATGTAAGTAAAATGTACGTTATCTTTTTTTATATCATTGAGTTTTGAGTTAAAAAAATGTATGACTTTCTTACATTTATTAAAGTAATGATTTAAAGAAATCGGTATAGTGCTCTCTTATTCAGACACTTGAGGTTAGAGTTAGGGGGTGTTACAATGCTTATACAATAGTAGTGTTAGCCCCGACCACGGTTTTGCGATCCCAAGAAATAGGGACCAAATTGGTACCGAAGAGGGACCAATTCAGAATCGGCTAGTTCCGGTTCATAAACCAGAGGTTCAGCCATTTTTTAATTAATAACACAATAAATAAATACAATTAAAATTATTAATTTATATAAATTATAAATTTGTACTACTAATATGTTATAAAAAATGAAAAATTTGAGAAAAAATAACTTATTGAATATTAATTTGTAACTTTGCATAATAATTTAGATTGTTATAACAAAAAATTGATTTAGAGAAATTATGAGTTGGAATTTAGAAATGATTATATTTATTTGATAAATTAATAAATTAAAAAAAATTATAACTATGCTAAAAACTTAGTTAATTTAATATTTTTATTTTAAAAAATAATTTAATTATAAATTTTGAGTTTATAAGGGGTATTTTTATCTTTTCATTCTATAAAAAACGGTAAACTTCCCCTATGAACTGGAACCGCCAATTCCGGTTCATGAGGGAAGAGCCCGGACCAACCCTTCCCTAGCTGGGCCATGATTCGGGCTAAGCCCAAAATTGGCCTAGCCCGGTCTGGATTAGTTTAAGGGGTCGGCCCGACCGCCAAGCCTAAGTAGTGTCAAGTCTCAAAGTTTTAATACTAAAGACTTAATTCTCATCTGAGGCGACATCAAGATAGGAGAAGTTGGCACGAGGAAACTAGATGAAAGTTGAGTTGGTCCTTACATTGTAGAGCAAATCATTGGCCCAACCACCTATAAGGTAAAAGATCACAACAAAAAGATGTTTCCTAGAACATGGAATGCTCAGAACCTGAAACCATTCTATCAATAGGGCAGAGATGTAGGCATCGGGAAATATGTAAGCATTATCCAGCGCTATCTCATGTAAATAACTCTGTGATGGATTGATATTTTTTTTTGTATCTATACATGCTTACAAATCATACTTTTGGCTAAATTTGGTTCACATCAAAGTGACTGTCATCAACAAAATAAATTTTCCATGGAGACCCCTAATCCAAAAAGACTGGTTCGCATTAAAGTGACTGTTATCAGTAAAATAAATTTTCTAGAGACCCCAAATCCAAGGAGATTGGTTCGTATTAAAGTGACCGCTAACAATAAAATAAAAAGACTGATTTGCATTAAAGTGACTACAATCAATAAAATAATTTTTTCATGAAGACCCCTAATCCAGAGAGACCGGTTCGTATTAAAGTGACCACCATCATTAAAATAAATTTTCCATAAAGACCCTTAATTCTGGAAGACTGGTTCATGACCACCATCAATAAAATAAATTTTTATGGAGACCCGCTAATCTAGGGAGACTGGTTCGCATTAAAGTGACCAAGATTAATAATACATGTAGGAATCTCCCATGGAGACCCCTAAGTCTAGGGACCCCAATTCACTTAAAAAGTACCACCATTAGTAATATAAAGTCCTGTAGTGAGACTCCTTAGAAGAAGGAGATCAACCCACATTTAAGTATTTGAATAACATTCCAAGCTTGCATCCAAATGGTTATGTTTGAAAAGTTAAAGTGTCTCGTATCAAAGTTCTCAACCCCTTTTTAAATTCTAATTATAACTCAGAAGCAGTATGATCAAACAACAACACAAAAAAATAGAAAAGGGAAAAAAGGGACCATTATATTTAGAAAAGGAGTCTACAAGAAAGATGGACATATACGACACAACATTGAAAGTACAGTCAAATCTAGCTCCTATCTAGCTCTTCCCTAACCAGTAGGTTGGGTTTCTGTCCTAGTAGGTTGGGTTTTTGTCTCAACTCCACCAATAATAGAAGCAGTAAGAATGTCTGGTGGACCTCTTGGGAAAATAATCAGTCTTGCGGCGACCCTTTCTTCCACCTTAGCTTCAACAACAATACTCTCAGAACCTATTTCAAGCTCATTCTTCCTCATACTCGAGCAATGACAAATCAGGGGTGGGAAATTTTTTCTTGAGATAGGCAAGAAACAGTGCTTACTCTTCATCGATCTGATCAAGGGTTTGATCTAGAAACTAGTCCCATCATAGATGGAAACCCTCCACCTCTTCCTAATGTTGTTTTTCCTCCTCTTGGTGGCATTTAATCTGGGCAGCACTCTTTGACTGAAGTACTTGGAACTCCTTAGTCAGCCTTTTTTTATGCTTCTCTAGCTCCCCTCTAAGAAGCACGCTTTTTCCTCCTCAAGTCTCTGCTTGTCTAACTAGAAACTTGTAGCGTGAGCTTCGACATTATAAAACCTTCCAACTGGGTGAGGTGGACACCCCACTCATTATATTTCTCCATCTTCTCTCAGAGATTTCTCTAGCTCAACTTTATCTCTTTAGATCTCTCAAAAACCTGCATTTACGGGCAACTAGCAAGCCTCTCCAATATCGTAACAAATATAAGATTTTTTTTTATTATAAAAGGCTATACATTTAAGGCCACATAACTTTGGTGTGCCTTGCAAGAAGAGGGACCTAAGCCACCTTTAAGCATGGTCACAGGAAGATCGGCAAGGTCTGACCTTGTCACCATTTTGAAGGATCATTCTAACCCACCTTATGAGGTTTAGTGTTGTCAGGTTGGAAAGTTGCGACTTGTGGGGATCCAAATACCCCTTCACTAGTAACTACCACCTGTATATAATAGACGATGGTACACTCAGGCCATTGATTTGGCCCTCCACAGGCATCAACACACTGGGGGAGATAGGTGGAGCGACAACAAGAGGATTTACATAGACAATAAACCTCTTTCGGGAATCTGTAACTTTATTCCCTTTTTCTACACTTTAACGCTTACACTCTTCCAACATCTTAGCCATGTTGTCTCATGCGAAGTAAACACAATATATTAATCTTGGGGGAATGAATGCCAAAAAGCTTCCAACAAAAAAATCATCCTAAAAGAAATCTCTCTCTCTCTCTCTCTCTCTCTCTCTCTTTCTATTGCTCTCCCTCTCTTTTCCCCCCACTTTTCATCCTATTCACTGCTGGCATACCTTTAACATGACTAGTAAAAGCAAGATGGGCCTCCATCTCGACTATAAGCCTAAGATAAGAATAGTCATCTATAGGGACATTGGAGCAAAAAAGTTCAAGCTCCAGTTGTTCTTTCAGAGTCAACTTCATTGATTCGTCACTACATGGGGCTTTAGCATTCCAAGCTGTAGGAAGTTTCCCCCATCCACCTGGCTTGCTAATGAAAAAAAAAAAAGCAATCTTTCCAAGTATGGCGCTATTTCGACAATTTACTAAACATTGTCCTCTTAGGTTGTGCAGAAAAGTAATAATGATCATCCTTGTGACTAAAGAACATCAATAATTGAAACATGTTAAGTGTAGGTGTAATCTCATTGCGATGGCAGATCTCCACAAACCTAGATATTAGCAACCAACTATTAGGTGTCAGCTGACTGAAAGGAATGTAGTAGAAATCAAAGAGATCTCCAACGAGCAGGTGCAAAGGGAACCAAAGACCTGATTGTAGAGCCTCTTCATACACCACCACCCTACCCTCAAATGTCTATGGTGTTGGCTCCTGAAGACTTACAGACGGTAAGATTGTAGGTGTCAAAGATATGGAACCAGCTGGCTAGAGCAACAAGTTGGCTTTCAGATATCACAGACTTCTACTTCTCAAAAATCTAAACACCCCTATAAGGCTTCACTAGAGAAAAGGTGTGCCTAGCAACACACGCCACAACCGCCACATTGTCCCCAATGGGATCCACTTTTGCTTCTGACAACGTTTCAATGGTGGCAGGGACTTTATCCTCAAGGCTAGACTTCGGCCCCTATGATAGAGGTACGACCCCTATTCTTCATTTCTAAATAAGAAGGATTTCCTCCGATTCAGTGTCTAAGATTACTACAACAACAGTTGTTCCACCTTCCACCATCATGGAAAGAGGAGAAGGCGACGTCTTATATGATTCAGAATCTCCGAAAGCCATACTGTTACTATAATCCTCACCTCTTTATCACTACTCATAGAATTCGATACTATCCAAGCCAAAGAGAAATGGAGTAAACTATTAAAAAAACCACGACAACAATAAAGTAGAGGAAGAAGAAGAAGAAGATAGAGACTAGATGAAGGAACTTACTAGATGAACTCATGGTATCCCAGGCAAGCAATAGTAGGCTAAAAGCAATTGCTATGAGATTTTGCAAAAGATGATGAGGCCTGAGAAGTAAGAGAAATGATACCTTTTTCAGAATGAATCTGAGATGTAAGGACGAGTAAATTGAAAGACAGAAATAGAGAGGGGAAAAAAGGCATGTTCAACCCTAAGCGCCACACACGATAGAACACGTGTCGTGAGGTATTATTACGTGGGAGTGGTTACAGAAGTGCCAAATTTGAAATTCAAACCAATATTTATGTATAAGATGAAGACGGGCAGATGAGGAAGAAAACAGGGTGACGCAAGGAAAGACCACATGAGATGGGTAGGGCACTATTTAATCTAGCCAAATATAAATGATTGACCTTTCTTGGCGAAAACTATGGTAACATACCACGATCAACTGATTAACGGGAGATTGTCGCAAATAAGAGGAGACTCGAGACGTTAAGCCAAAAGAGACTCGAAAATCAGAGACCGCTCTAGGAATAGGAACAAGGTAGAGCAGAAAGAATTAAAAGACCCTCTGACATCATAACACTGTTGCACGCAAGCTTGTGGGCGCACCCAAGCTGGGCATTAGGGCGACACGCTATTGTCTAATATGGGCATGACACTGCACGCAATCATATCAATCCACCATTAATGTTGACCTAGTAACCAAGAAAAGGAAGTCCGAATAAGGTATAAAAGGAGAGGCACATGTAAAAAAAAGGTAAGATCTAATAAACTCTCTAATTCCAGAATTTATCAATATGAGCTCTTCCCTTATTTCATATTTTTGACTTCACCATCGGAGCAGGAATGTTGGGGTAGACTCAACGTCCTCTCCTACCACTTTCTTGGTCTTGCAGGATAGTGGTTGTGGTGGCAGGTCCTCAGGCCTTTTAAAAGTTGACCGCAGGCAAGCATTTGAATTGCAAAAGCCCTTTCATTTTAAGCTACAATTAAAAACAAATTATTATTTGGCTCATTTCTTCTTCATTATTTAATTAATATTTGAAATACTATATCCTCACTTTGGAGTTTCAACAGAAGTATTCAGCAAAATATTATTCACTTTGTCTCTTCTCTAAATTGTATGTAACTCTTTTCTTCTCTTTCTATAATTTTTTTATCTTTTTTTCTCGTGTCTCCATAAACTCTAAATATTTACTTACAATTTTATAATTTTACTTCTTTTTTTTTTATCTTTTTATTCATATCCATAAACTCTAAATAGATATTTGCAATTTTATAATTCTACTTCTTGGTTTATCTTTTTGTTCATAATTCTATAAACCCTAAATAAAGACTTGCAATTTTATAATTTTACCTCTCGTGTTGTATCTTTGTTCATGTCTACATAAACCCTAAATAGAAACTTGCATTTTTAAACTTTAGTTAAGGCAATTAATTTGTAATTGTTGTCTCATTGACATAAACCAATTAATTAATTTTAAAATTTATGAAAATTATTTTTGTTGTTTGATAATTTGTTTTGGAAAGAGTGGAGCAAGTAATTTAATTTAATTGTAGTGTGATGGTATAATGAAAAATGATATAATCTTTTGTCCCAAATAGAGATGATTTTTTGAGTAATTGTGGATTATTAATCTAAAATGTAGTTAGAATTATAATAAAATTTATATATATTTATTTTTCAAACAATTTGGATAAATTTTTGATCAAAAGAAAATCACCATTTGAGCAACCAATTGATCAAGGAAATAAAGATGGTGTTCAAAAAAAGCTAGTATTGATATCGACTTAGAAACTCTTTCTGCAAATCCTAGATTGAGAATTGGGGTTTTAGAGCATCATCTTAATGATCAAGATGAAGTGAGAAGAACATACTTGCAAAAAGGACCAATATTGGGAATTTTCTCCGTTATTTTAATCCCAAGTAGTACAAAACAAATACGCTAATTGAAAAATTATGGCTGCTTCCGGTATGCCTACACAGCAGGTCCCGCCGATGTAGAATGAGTCTAAACAATGACTTCTGCCGAAGGTAAAGTGGGAAGAAGATGGGATAGAAGCTGTCGACTCTAGCTGTCCCGGGACTAGAGAGGTACGATGTGGTTTCTTCTCTTAATCAAGATAATGGGTCATCATGGTTCATATCCCGAACCATGCACTCCTTTTGTCCTTTCATCTAAGCCTGGTCTAGTAAAATTGTCCATAATCACATCCATCGAGTCACGTGAGTAAATTCCCGGATTGAATCTGCTTCCAAATCCCCTTCCTCCTCATCCCTCAACCACTTATAGATCACGGGAGCAGAATGTGGTTGCACGAAAAACTTCACCTTCTTTGCTATCCAGCAAGTGATCACAATGGGGACTCTTATCCACCAACAAAACAAAAAATGAGCAATTTGACAAAGACAGAAGTACTCCTGGAGGTCGTTTTATGGGATTTTTATTATCAAGCCCAACTCTGATCTGCATACACTTCTTCAATGAGTTAGGAATAGATGCCATATCATAAGCCAGGAAAATACCAAGAAAATACCCCAATTGTCTAGCCGCAGCCTCTGATCACTTGAAACCCAAATATCATAAGATTCCAACGCCACTATTTCAGGATCCTTCGCCTCTTTTAAATAATGCAGCAATAGCAGATTACCATTAAAGGACCAAAGACCGCCCTCAAATCGATAATGCTGCTCACTCAGCTCCTTAATAGTCACACCTCTAGCCGGCCTCCAAATAGTAGCCAAAGTAGTTATAGTAGAATTAAATTTGATTTTCCTATCAGTTAGAAAAAAAAAATTCGATAGAAATCCAACAAATAATAATACACGTTTAATGATTTTATTTATATTACTTGATGTAAATACAGCAATCAATAAATCTATATATATATATATATTACTGTGTGATTAGATTAGTCAACAGATAATATAGTTGACTGAATTTATCTAAAAAAAATTTCAATTGAAAATCGACCAACAATGAATAAAATAAAAATAATAACTACATGTTAATTTGATAAAAATGTTGATTTTATTTCATGTTTACCACCATAAAAATATTTCAAGAGCCAATATTAATAATTTCCAGCAGTTTTATAAACTTAAATTCTCAAGCGGGAGTATAGAACGTAGAAGAAGAGTATACTGACTCTAAATTCCACACTTGGATCTACAAGACATTGGTTGATTGGCTCTTTTGATTCACAAATATAAAAATTGTATATCCCACGTAAGGAATCAAATTCATTCACAAGTGAGAACTTTATAACAAAAATGAAATTGTTGAAATGAATCCCTCACTAAGTTTTAATTAATATTAGAAAGTTTTATATAGTTATGCATTTTAATATATAAGGGATATATTTCTTTTGTATCAGAATAGTTCCTTCCAGCTTCGTTTTGTTAAAAAAAGTCCTACTTAGGCCGCAACTGGAAAGTCTTTTCTCCCATGATGAAAAGTGATAATCTTGTGGCCCCAAAATAAAGCTGAGAATAACCATCACATGTTAAAAATTCTGGAGGAATCACTGTAAAAATTTTATGTAATCAAAATGCAAAATCATATAAACATAACTTGAGAATTTAATTTAATTCACGGACAATGCTAAAACCTATTCATCCCAATCACATCGTGCTTTATAAACTTTTCCCCATTACTCTCTCTATTCATAAAAATAGACATACTTTTTTAAAAAAAATTATTTATTTATTTATTCTGTACCATACTTTAATTTTCAAAAAAAATAAATTATTATTTATTAGATTTTCAATAATGCCCCATCAATATGGAGATACATCAAGCAAAATGCATAACTGCAAGTCTACAACCATATTAACTCTATCTCAATCTGTTTGGAAACATAACCGTAACTTTTTGGAAAAGAGTAAGAATTACCCACATCCAGTCTTTGAAAGAAATAAAAATTTATTTAAAGAAATAAGTTGTTCTGATAATTTTTTTTCTTCTGAAAAAAACCAATTTATCTTTATTTTTAATTTTTATTTTTTGATTTTAGAGGTTAGATATCACAGTCGTTCTACTACATATTCTACAATCCTAAATTTCTCAATCTAACATAAATTACAAAAAATTTTGAACAATTTCCATTTATTTGATGTGTTTTTTTCTTCAAAAATACAAATTTTTTGACCCAATACAACCTTCAGAACAACCTTAACCGTAGGATCAACTTAGACTCATAAATAAATATGAATAGTATAGTATCTGAAGAAAATAATTAAGGTAAAACAAAACCACAACATTTATAGTAAAGCTAAGTCCACATGTTTTATTTGCTAGAATACTTCATAAAACTCTTTAAGTGCACATTCAATTGGATAAATTTTGTGAAACAAAACAGATAATTTGCCTAAGTTGCCCAACAAAATTTTTCTCCTCGAGTTGTTAAGACTGCGAAATCACTCATTCTGTTCTCCAAATAAACATGAATATTTGCAGGCCACGTAACAATGCCAATATACCTACATGTGCAATGAGCGAAGTATAATTTACCTCCAGAATATTACCAAAAAAAGGGAAGGGGGGGTGTGGGAGGGAATGATGTGCATATATGTGTTTATGCACATACATGAATGTGCGTGAAAATCCCCCCCCAAACCCTAAAATATAAAGAACATAAGAGCTCAACTCACATTTGATTTGTTGTCAGTGTCAAACCTATAAGAAAGACTGAATATCCAGTTCCACGAAGGAGCACGGATCATGAATGTCGAAGCTGTTCAGAACCTAAGGAAGATATTGAAGGTTGCATGTTAAACAGCAAGGACACAGCACATAAATTGCTGAAAATATAACATATTTGATCTGGATGAAGATTGATATTGAAGAATTGGAGCTTCAATTATAAAAGATATATGAGAGGGTTTTTGTAGTGACAAGGCGAATCCATCACACAAACATATAAAGGTCAATTTGTTTCATGAGACTTCATATAAAATGATAATTACCTCAGGGTGCACGATACCAAAAATACCAATGCGCTTCCCCTTGTAAATGATGCTGGCTTGTCTACCCGGCAGAAATTCAGGTGCCTTCAGGAAAAATATCAAGGCTATAAAAATCTCAGAACCAAAAACCATAGAAGCACCTTGAAGAAACTACAACACGGTTAAGTACTTACATTAGAACACTGAATATAATACCCTGTGTTGTCACCAATTGGTACAAAAGGAGTTCCCATTACTTCCATTATCCTATCCACCAAGGAATGAATCAACTACAAAGAAAGAAAAATATCATTTCTTAAACTTCAATGAGTTTCTACAAAATCACAAGACAGGAAATGAACTTTAGCAAATAAATCTGATATGCAAAACTAACCCTAAACCCCATCATAACATATAGAGCATGAAATTTTGGGACTTTGTTTGTTTATTTTAATTTCCCCCATCAGACATATCATTTCATTTTTTATTTCTTAATATTCAGTTCGCAGTAGATACACCTGTCGCTTCTCCATAGAGAATACTTTACACATCCACAAAATGGGGTCCTTAATGTCCAGTAGCAGCTTAAAATATATATTCCAGCAAGATTTTGTTGTCATATTTGTACCGTAGGTTTCCCAATAGGCAAAGCACATTGAAGATGTATGATATTGGCTATAATTTGGTGTCTGATTTTAGCAAAATTCTATTTCTGAGACAATATAGTTTTCTTGAGCATCAATATGATGTTTTTGTTCAGTAGTTTCTAGAAGGTCCTCCAGTAACTCAACAGGACAGGAGAGCACTTATATTCTTTTATGTAAGAGAGGGAAGAGAGAGAGAGTCAAGTATACCAGAGACATGACAGAGTAAGAATAATCAAGTATGAAAATAGGAAAATAAAAAAAGGCAAAGCAGAAATCTAAGAAAATCAGAACTTCATTCTCTGAGATTATTCTTCTAAAAAGAATCATTGCTTGCAAGATAGTTATACCTCAAATCCTGAGTTTGTGCCACAGTATAGGGCTGCGAGTAGGCGACGATTTGCTGCACCAACATCTTTACTCTCATCCAGCAGTACTATATCACCAACTTCAAAAATCTAGGGCCAATTCAAACATGGAGTTATCCACATATGCACAACATACATGAAAATCATGGGTAAATTTTACATTTTGAGAGGGTAGAGTGGAAGAGAGCACTCAATACATTGCAATTGCATTACAATTCTCACAATATATCACTTATAGCAGCACCATGGAATGATAAGAAGATGTCTATCCACAGATCATGTTCAAATAAACAAGTGCATGCTCACAGATTAAAGTTACACCTCTCCTCCACAGTGCACATCCAACTTGCTCTGGGTCATTCAACATTTGATTCTCAACAAAATTAGCACCCCATAAATAGTTATCCAGATAATTTCCTCCTACATAATAGGTGGGGTCTAAATTGTATCCCAGATTATCAGGATTATCATCATACTTCACCAATATTAAGCATGGCCCAGTACTAGAATAATTATATTTATATTGAATTTGCTATGCGTTAAGTTTGTTCATTCAAAGAAAATACATAAAATACTTCGTGGCAACAAACTCTATTAGAGAACCAGGAATTAATACCTTTATTGGTTTGGGATGGTCTTTATTATGTCCAACCACTTTCAAAGCACCAGGCATAAGGCTGGTTCGAACAACCTATGCAAAGGAAAATAAAAGACAAATTGAATAGTAAAAATCAAGTCTGTCTTGTTTCAAGGAGGTTTTGACATGAAACTACTCAAATGAAAGAGAACGTATTTTGAATTAGTTAAGATGAAGTCTGGGTCTTTTTTAAGTAGGTTTTGATATGTCATGTGCAGCTTTTAACACCGTAAAATTCAAAATTAATGGTTCAAAATACTAAGTTTCTAATTAATAACATCAGGCCAATTGTAGAATTTATAGTAATATTTAATCTTCATACTGAATGCTCTCAAAGGATACACAAGCTAAAATATTTCAAAGAAGGATTAAGATAATAAATTCTGAATATTTAAAAAAAAATATACATATCATAAGATATTAACACCACCCTTCAAGTTAAAGATGCACAGTTCACCTAAAAAGTGCCCACTTTTTTTTTTCAATTTTTACCAAAAGGAAAAAAGTGCAAAATATAATTTATCTTCACAACAAGATGAGTTTTAGTTAAACCTCTCATCATGGGAAAACAGAACAAAATGAATTCCACAAGAAGTATTAATAGCCAAATAAAACAAAAGCACCCTAACATGAATGACCTGGTGGCCTTTAACACAATAGTAGAGTATATTTTCACCCTCAAATTTTCCTTCAATGCCTATATTTTGCTTATCTACCAAAAACAAATCCCTTCAATACATTATTTGGAAAAAATATATAATGGGGTATACAAACCTCAAAATCAGAGGAACGAGGATTTCCAACAATAACAGAAGTTGATCCATCATCTTCTCTATTTAACATGGCAAAATTCTCCCGATAAGAGCATAAAATCCATGTCAAAACCTCTGTAAACCCATTCATGGCAACCTAATAAAGCAAACAAAGATAAATAGGAGAATAATAGATCCTACTAACAATAAAGTAGCAGATTGTGTGTGAGCATGTTTTGAGGAGACATGAACTATCATTCTGGTACCTCCACTCTAATAAGATCCTCAAGCTGGTTCAGGGCTAGTGGCCTCAATGATGGTAGCCTTCTTTTAGGAATGTTATTGTACCCATAAGCAATTGCAACATCCTTGAAAGTAAAACACCCTGTCATTAACAACACAAAATACACTTGGTGCAAAAGATGATAAGCAACTGCAACCAAAATTACCTCCATAACATCACATGGATGAAGAACATCGCTTCTAGATGGAGGTATAGATACAATGATATCACATTGGTTATCACCTGATACAGAATGCTCAGCCTGCAATTGCATCCTATTTAACAAACTGATGACCTAAAGAATGAAGATAGAAAAACACAAATCATAATGTCAATGGTCATTTTCAATTGCAGTATGTGGAATTGACAAAAAGAAAATATCTACATTAGAATGTCACAAGTCACAACACAGACAAAAATAGATCATATAAGAGCCATAAAGCAAGCTAGATGCTTAAAGATGACTACCAAGTGGAGAACACACGGACTCCTGTATTGCTTGGATTCGGGTACAGGTATTTGACAATAGTACATATCTAAAAGTTCGACTTCTTACTTTTTAAAATTTAGGATACGTAAATACAACTAAAAATGATCCAAAATTACGATTTGGGTACAGAGATACGTCTATACACATAAAAATGTAAATATTTTTAATTTTCATATATAATAATTGAAGTTATAAGATCAATCAAATTATAACATTTAAATTGCTAAATAAAATAAAATAAAATTGCAATACTCAATTTCATTTTAAGAAAAAATATTTTAAACTACAAACTCGTGAGTCCAAAGTCAAAACCACAAAGACAAACAACAAAATGATATTATATAACTTAAAAAGTTTAATAAATTAGCATTACACAAACTATTAATGAGCAAAAAAGTTCTCGTACCCATGGTATAGATTTTAAGTTTCTAGTGCTTGGAGAAATCAATCATATTCCCTTTTAAAGTAAAGGATCTGGGAATGATCCCATACCCATACCCATGACATCACCTAAGGACATGGTTCTTCATTTTTGAAGTGTCCAAGTAACAAAAAAGGACTCAAAATTCTTGACAGTGCATTTACTCATCTGCATTTTTTACATGCCTCAACCATTTTGGATGACTTCTCCTTAAGGACACTTGCTGCATAAAATGAAGAAATCTAAACAGAGATTGGACAAAGATCCAATCTATCAATTACCTGACTAGATTATTCTTGTTAGAATATGTATCTAAATCAAGCTCTGGCTGAAACACCACTAAACTAGCCTTCAGTTTCTTTTCTCAATAGAAAAAGGAACCACTGGAAAACTGTCCTTATTAAAAATTTTGAAGCACATTTGAATAATATGGGAGAAGCCTTCCTTCAGAAACAGAACAAACTTAAACTCATCACCACTTTGTGTGTCAGATCCAAGTCCAGTCATGATCAAAAGTATAACCAACATACTTTAAGCAAAAATTTAATAGGCAACGACGAGTATCTGAAATGGCACATTTTGCGCTTCATACATATTAAAGTGCAGGCATGCACACAAATTAACTAACTGAAGCAAGAAGAAAGCAGATACGAAGATATTTTATATACCTCTTCCGCCTTCAAAGACACCCCAATTTTTCCAGTAATATATGATAGCGGAACTTCCATATTATAGACAGATAAGTCAGGATAGATATATGACTTCCCATCAGAATATATCACTTCAACAGGTTCCACCTCAAATTTTTTCTTACAATATGCCGAAAAAGTTGTTACCTGAGGGAAAAAAAATTTACTAAGAAAGAGGGAGAAAAGGCAAAGATTAAATCAGCACAACTTAGTTCATTACCATTGTGTTCAAGACAATTTTTGCCTTTGTCAGATCAGTGGCTGTACATTCAATGAAAACATTCTTTGTCTCCAAAGTAATAGCTGAATGTTTCCCATTAATAATTGGGGGCAAGGACAAGACAGTTCTACAGAAAGAAATTCGAATTATTCTATAAAAGAGTAAAGTTCTGTAACCATAAAAGCAAATTGTAATGGCCCATTAACTTGGAATACATTGCAAATTTATGCCTTTAACCCTAAACAGAGAACATATAACACATAACTGAAACATATCCTATCAATGGCAACAGAAAGATATTATTAGGAAAAAAAATAAGAGGGGATAACTATGATTTCTGCTATTCTTTTTTTTCATTTTTTCTTTTTTTCTTTTTGCCAAGACAAAATGTATTTGTTACTCTGTTTAGCACAAGCTCAACCCCTTAGCCATACAGAAAATAACCATGGGGAAGGTAAATGAAATTAAGCATCTTTAGTTCAGAAAAATTCTAAATAAAACTCTGAATAAAAGAAGTGAAAGTGAGAGGAGCTTGTCAGTCATATAGCACCAATGCATTAATCAGGAAAGAAATTTCAAAATTTTTAAAATTACACAATTTCACCAAGAGACCGTGCTCCAACCTTTTACTGTCAAACAAGACAGGGAACACAGGTGAGTTCTCAATTATGTGCAAAAACTTCTTCAGCTTCAGATCATTCTCCTGCAATCCCCAAAATTCAATTTTAGAAAAATGTAGAAGGTAATTTAAACTCCAAACTCCTATGCGGTAAAAGAAAATCATGTAAAGCACAAAACAAGAAATGTTTTTAAGCACCAAAAAAAATGTCAATTAATATTTGAACTTGAGAAAAGCAATGTTGGATGTGAAATGCAAATGTCTTGGTTTCAGCTTGTGGAAAGGAGCAGATCCTTGCTCATTTAGTTAGGAATTATTTATTTCCTTTTTTAGATTAGGATTTATATTTATGTTTCCTATTTTAATAGGATTCCTAAGTTATAGGGATTCCTTCCTTATCTTTTTCCTAAGATCATGGACTGGAATGTCAGCCACCTTAGCCTATATATATCAGATTGTATTTCCCTAGTTTTGAATAAGAGAGAAATCATTTTTCTTCTCATTAAAAATCTTCATGGTATCAGAGCCTAGCTCTGAACCCTAATCCCTTTTGCATTGCCATTCTATCATGACAAAATATGACATGAACTCACAAACCTCTTCCTCAAAAGTCAATTCCAGACCCAAGCAAAACTCTCCAATTCCCACCGTTACAGAAAATTCATCTCCTCTTGTGACAAATCACAAGCTCAATGGTCATAACTTCCTTCAATGGTCACAATCAGTTTTTATGTTCATCTGTGGCAAAGGGAAAGATGAACATCTCGCGGGAGAAGTTGCTGCTCCACATGCAACAGACCCTAAATATCAGACCTGGAAAATAGAAGATCACATGGTAATGTCATGGCTAATAAATTCCATGACCACTGAAATTTAAGAAAATTTTCTACTCAACAAAACAGCCAAGGAAATTTAGAATGTTGCATGTGAGACTTACTCCAGCTCAGAGAATACATTAGAATTATTTGAAATTGAAACCAGACTTCATGACATGCAACAAGGTGAGTTAAATGTTACTCAATATTTCAATGCCCTTACACGGTGCTGGCAGCAACTTGACATGTTCGAGATTTACTCCTGGAAATGCCCTGATGATTCTAATTTATTCAAGAAGATTGTAGAACAAAAGAGGACCTTTAAAATTTTACTTGGCCTCAATAAATACCTAGATGAAGTAAGGGGGAGAATCATGGGCATAAAACCACTACCTAACATTCGGGAAGCCTTTTCTGAAGTTAGAAGAGAGGAGAGCAGAAGAAAAGTGATGATGACTGATAGTTCAAGCACTCAAACTATGGAAGGGTCAGCCTTATACACACAATTCTTCTCAAGACAACAAATAGAGAAAAGGAAAGGCATGGTGTGAACATTGCAAGAAACCACACCACACTAATGAAACTTGCTGGAAGTTACATGGAAAACCAGCTGATTGGAAGCCCAATCGAGCAAAGAATGAATGGGAAACCCGTGCAAATGCTACTGCCACTTCAGACAACAATACAGAAATTAATCCATTCACAAGGGAGCAGATTGAGGAACTACAAAGGCCACTTAACCAGATCTCTATCCCTTCACGAACAGCATCATCCACTGCAGAACAACATACCAGCCTCTTAGCACATCAAGGTATTTTCTCCTCAGCAATATTACACAAATCAGAAAGTTAAAACCATGGATAGTCAATTCTGGAGCATCAAATCATATGACAGGAGACATTAATGTTCTACAAAACTACAGCCCCTGTTCAAGTCCTTGTACTGTCCGGATAGCTGATGGCTCACACTCAAAAGTGGCAGGAATTGGATCATCAAAATTAACATAGGATCTTGCTCTCTCTACAGTTCTTTTTGTTCCAAAACTATATTGAAATTTGCTTTCCATTAGCAAACTTACAGTGACTTGAATTGTGTGGCTAAATTCTATCCTAATCTTTGTGAATTTCAGGCAGTAGATTCGGGGAAGGTGATTGGCAGTACTGAATTGTGTAGTGGGCTCTATCTACTCAAAGAAAGTTCTCTAAATAGACAAGTTTGTTCTCCAAGTTGTTTCTTTAAATCTTTTTCAAATTCAGTGTCTTTGTCCGTTGAAAATCAGTCATATTATGGCATTTTCACCTGGGTCATCCAAACTTTATGTACCTTGAAAATTTGTTTCCTTAGTTATTTATCAATAAAAGGTCCAATCTTTATCAGTGCGAAATTTGTCAACTTGCTAAACATACCAGACATATGTATCCTAGCCTGCAATATAAACTTTCACATCCTTTTTCCATTATTCATAGTGACATTTGGGGACCCTCAAGAGTGAAAAATATAAATGGAGCTCGCTGGTTTATATCCTTCATAGATGATCACACAAGAAAAACCTGGACATTCCTAATGAAAGAAAAATCAGAAACCTTTGAAATTTTCAAAAACTTCTATTCTTTGATCAGTACCCAATTCAAAAGCCAAATCCAGGTTCTCAAAATAGATAATGACAAATAATACTTCAATTTTGTTCTTGGTCCTTACCTGTCCAAACTAGGGATCATTCATGTGAGTTCTTGTGTTGATACCCCTCAACAAAATGGGATAACAGAGAGGAAAAACAGACACTTACTTGAAGTAGCCCATTCCATTATGTTTCTAGTCATGTGCCTAAACACTTTTGGGGAGAGGCAATACTTACAGCTACCTATCTTATAAATAGGATGCCCAATAGAGTTCTTAAATTTCTAAAACCCCATGATGTTCTCATGCAAGTTTTTCTCCATATCAGAACATTCTCTTCTGATCTACCACTTAAAGTCTTCGGATGCTCTTCATTTGTTCATATTAACAAGCAATATAGAACTACATTTGATCCCAAGTCACTCAAATGTATTTTCTTAAGGTATTCCTCTAATAAAAAAGGATACAAATGCTATTCCCCAATCACTAGAAAAATGTACAACTCTATGGATGTCACATTTTTTTGGCATCAATCCTACTTTCCCAAATCTGACATTTAGGGGGAGATTTCAAGGGAATATCAACTTTGGGATATTCTCCAAGACACTGAATCCCAGTCTTGCCTACATCAAAGTGTCACAAACTTTGCCCCCACTTGTGTCTACCTCTAAACCTGTTGACAGTCAATCAGAACCTTCCTATTCTCCATCAAATGAACCTGAACTTCCTAAGTCACCTAACAAACCCTATTCTACCATCCAAACACCACTAACCGACTCTACTCCACAACTTGGCATACAAAACAAGGAACTTCGTATCTACTAAGGAGGAAAGGACCTAATGAGAATATAGAGCACACTGCTCAAATCCAGGACTACCCAGAATCTAAACCAATTCCACTTGCTTCAAATATTGACATTGGTATGGATTCTTCAACTCATGAGTCTCTTGTTCCTTTTATTGATGACTCTGACATGCCTATTGTTCAAAGAAAGGGTGTTCCAGGGTGTACAAACCATCATGTTGAGAAATATGTGGCTTATGGGAAATTGCTTCCATCAGACAATGCTTTTGTATCAAGTCTTGACTGTGTGCAGATTCCTAATTCTATTCAGGAGGCTTTAAAAAATCCAACTTGGAAGCAAGTTGTTGAAGAAGAAATTTGGGCATTAGAGAGCAATGGCAAATGGATTCTCACAGAATTACCTCATGGAAAGAAGATAGTGGGTTGTAAGTGGATATTCACAATTAAGTATAAAGCATATGGAAGTACTGAGAGGTTCAAAGCCAGACTAGTAGCTAAAGGGTTCACTCAATCATATGGGACTGACTACCAAGAAACTTTTGCACTAGTGGCCAAGCTTAATACAGTCTAGGTCTTACTGTAACTTGCAATGAATTTAGATTGGCCTCTTCATCAACTTGATGTCAAAATTTTTTTCTTAAATGGGAACCTTGAAGAAGTTTACATGGAAATACCTCCATGCTTGAAAAATATTTCCAACAGCCACATGGTTTGTAAACTAAAGTCTCTATATGGATTAAAGCAGTCTCCCCATGCATGCTTTGATAAGTTTGCTAAAATAGTGATAAAAAATGGATACTGTCAATATCAAGTTGATCACACTTTGTTTGTGAAATCCTCACTAAAAGGCAAGTTGACTATTCTCATTGTTTATGTTGACGATATCATTCTAACCGGAGATGATACAGAAGAAATAATCAACCTAAAGAAACTATTTGCATTCGAGTTTGAAATTAAAGATTTTGGTGCCCTTAGATATTTCCTAGGGATGGAGGTTGCAAGATCCAAGAAAGGGATTGTCATATCCCAACAAAAGTGCATCTTAGACTTGCTAAATGAAACTGGCATGCTAGGGTGTAAACTAGCCGATACACCCATAGATCCCAACAAAAGAACAAAAGGAAGTGAGGAAAGTGTTCCAGTAGACAAGGGGAGATATCAGAGACTTGTAAGTAAACTCATCTATCTCTCACATACCAAGCCTGACGTTGCATATTTTGTCAGTGTAGTAAGTCAACATGTGAACAATCCAAATGAAGACCATCTAGAAGCTATATACCGCATTCTAAGATACTTAAAGATGTCACCTGGACAGGGTTTAGTTTTTAGAAAATCTAAGAATCGAGAGATAGAAATCTACACGGATGCTAGCTAGGCTAGAGAGCTAACTGAAAAAAGATCAACTATTGATTACTGTTCTTATGTATGGGGCAATCTAGTCACTTGGAAGAGTAAGAAACAATCAGTGGTCTCAAGGAGTAGTGCAAAGTCAGAATATGGTGCCCTTACCTTGGGCATTTGTGAAGGAATGTGGCTTCAAAGGTTGCTAAAGGAATTGACGGCTGAAATTATGAGAGCTATAAAAATGTTTAGTGATAGTCAAGCTGCCATCAGCATTGCCATAAATCCAGTCCACCATGATAGGACAAAACATGTGGAGATTGATCAGCACTTCATTTCAGAGAAGGTCAATAATGGAATAGTTAAATTGAACTATATCCCTACAAAATTGCAGATTGTTGATATTCTCACAAAAGCTCTTACAAGGACCAGCTTCGATGAATTCATCTCCAAGCTTCGATTGTATAATATATACAACCCAGCTTGAGGGGAAGTGTGGAAAGGAGCAGATCCTTGCTCATTTAGTTAGGAATTATTTATTTCCTTTTTTAGATTAGGATTTATATTTATGTTTCCTATTTTAATAAGATTCCTAAGTTATAGGGATTCCTTCCTTATCTTTTTCCTAAGATCATGGAATGGAATGGAATGTCAACCGCCTTAGCCTATATATATCAAATTGTATTTCCCTAGTTTTGAATAAGAGAGAAACCATTTTTCTCCTCATTAAAAATCTTCACAACTTACCCGGTAATACTCCATCAGCTCATCAGCTTTGTAGCTCTTTTCCTAAATAACAAAAACCAAATAAATAAGAAATCAAAAATAGTATCATCAAACACTTGCAACAATAATTATAAAGCATAAATCAGATGACAATACGTAAAGACACTACTACTAAAAAAACCCTAATTTGAGGACACAAAAAATGAAAATAGAAACATTTATCCTTTTAGATGTTTCACTCCAGTGACATACACTTTTAACTAATATATGCTAGATGTCTAATGAGAAACAGCACATGCCTGTAGCAAACCATCTTGCAGACTAGAAGGTGACAGATACATGCTGATTATGATGTACAAGGATCAATATGTGAACAACACTTGTACAAATACTAATAATAACAAAATAGACTAATGGCTCTCTATGTTCAGTTTAAACAAACAAATTTTGAACAGAGCAAGTGCCATCACCTATTTATGCCATATGAAATTGTACTTTATCCAAATAACATGTATGCAAGCTTAAGATAATTAACTTGCCTGTTTTAAAGGCACAAACTTGATGTCCTGAGGAGGCAAAGCCTGAAAACAAGAAGATTAAATGTGTTAATAAAAGGTTTAAGTTTATCACACTTCAGTACATGATTTACAGGAAGCAAAATAGAGAAATGAAATCTTAAATGAGAACACGAATCATGCCAAACACGTTCATGGCTGTGATTTAATAAAAAACATCAATAAAAAGCCTAATGAATTTCCAGCAAGCATAAAATGTCACTCTAAATACACTGTAGAGCAAACTGGAAACAACATCATCAAGGAATTGTTAGGTCAAAGATTATCATAATGATTAATGACCATAGCATTCCTAGTGCTTAACATGATCCACTGGCATCTAAGACTAAATGTCAGGCTGAAGTTTCCCCCATTGCAACCAAGGAAGTAGAATATATAGCCATCATCACATGATTATGGTCCTCTAACAAAGTACTCCATTCGTAATAATATAGTACATGCACAGAATTATGATATCACTAATGAATAAGAATTACAGAAGCCCACCTCATAAGTGAAAGGACCTTTTAACTTATCTAAGTCATGAGTCCCAATTGCAACTAATGTTCTTCGCCTACAACATGAATAGAATATCAGCAATACAAGCGAGGAAAAACTACATTCCAAAATGACAAAACAACAAAAAAATCAGACTGTTACCTGCAAATGTTTTGATGAAGTTTGTCTTGTAGATCTATGAAGCTGTTGTAAATTGCTTTATCAAATGTAATATCTCTCAAAACAGCACATACAACATAAGGACGAATAGATGATGTCTACAGTAAGGAAAAGAAAACTCCGATGACCCACAAAATAAATTGGAATGATAAATTATTCATGGCTGATTTGTGTGTAAAAAGATTAAGGAAATACCTCTGGTTTTACATGCATCTTATGCATCGATTCCTTGCTAATGTTGGCAAGAGTATATGATGGTGTTTCGTCATCCTTATTGAAAATACGGAGGGCTTGAGCAAGCCCCTCAAGGCAAAGCAAATCATATCTGAGACAAAATAGTTGTGAATACTCTTTTCTATCTACTTTCACTGATACCAACAATTCAATAAAGCAACCTTCAACCCAAATGAAAATCACGACAGCAAATAAGTAAACAGGCTAAAATTAAGTACCTGTTAGCAGGAACTTCAATTTTATAAATTACTTCTTCACGATCATTTTCATTTCCTGTTTCTTCTTCATGCCTCTCTTTCCTACTTATGGCCTCATTAGTTGTCTAA
Organism: Triadica sebifera; assembly: GCA_023653625.1. Classification (NCBI taxonomy): domain Eukaryota; kingdom Viridiplantae; phylum Streptophyta; class Magnoliopsida; order Malpighiales; family Euphorbiaceae; genus Triadica; species Triadica sebifera. Next base: position 17,449,225 of record CM042906.1, read on the forward strand.
CACAAGACAAATTTTTACATTTCTGATTTTATACTGAAACAATTAACTTCTGGGAAAAAAGAATAATTAATTTACATAAATCTAAATTTCAATGAAAAGGTAAAATGATTAGCTTACCACATCATCAAGCTCGATACCAAAACTGAAGCAAAGATCCTCAAACTCCTCCTGGGCTAAAAATTAACATACAAAAAAAACAGATTTTCTGTAAAAAAGATGCACACAAAAAACAGGGAGCAAAAGAAACAGCAAGAACAAGTGACTTTGTTGCCTGTGTTTTTATAAAATTGCAGACAAAAAGCAAGAGAGAAAGGGAGGAAGGAATACTATATTTTCTGCCCAGGGCTACGAACAGGTGGTCTCTAACGACGTTCACCGTAGGCATGGTGGCTCAGTCATGTGAGAACAAGAAAGCAAATATCTGTAAAACCCTTGCCACCCTCTGCACTGGCCTTCGAAGGGAATTGGGTTAAATTAGACTATGGATAATACTAGGTAGAGGTGAGCATTGGTCAGTTCAGTCAACCAACGGAACCAAACTTCGGCTGACGAACAAAATGAGGATAACATTATTAACCAATCACCGAACTGATATATTTGGTTAACAGACCAAATTAACAGGATTAATTCAGTTAGTTTGGTTACTTTTACCAACAATCAAATTTTCACATCGAAAGTCCACATTTAACAACATCAATCACCATCCCTAATTTTAACAACCTATTTTAAAACTTTAATTCCACATCCAATCCACATTAAAGTTGAAAAACCTAAAAAATAACATATTTCAACACAAATAATTTGAAAATTACAAAAACAATTATAAACCATTAATTACAACACAAATAAACCAAAAATTACAACAAAAATGGGTAAGTGTTTATCACTTAATGCTTGCAGCAATGACTTCCCAGCAAGCAAAATTCTAATGCGTACACACTCTGACACTCAGAGGGTCTCCTCACAAATGGTAACCACTAAGAACTATAAAATCAAAAATCCCACAAGAATTTTGAACAGAAAAGTGGCAGATTCAGCTGGAAATAAAGCCACAGATATTCAACCAGCAAGCCTCTAATCGTCAGCCTAACTAAATTAATTGAAAAATATATTAATGGCAAATATAAATATGGACAGCTAACAAAAAGGGATTTTAGTCAATTAACTAAATCCAAATTCTGAATTATCTAAATCCAATTAATTTCAGACTTAACATATTCCCAGAGTATCCATTAAATTCAAATCCAATTTCTTCTTCCATTAAACTCAATTCCAAAATTCAAGCAATACGAAAAAAATGATTCTCAAGAACACTTTCAGACCAGGAAACTTGAATTTGAGCCTTGCATGAAACCGTGAAAGTGTGAAGAAGAGGAGGACAAGAAGGAATGTCAGAATTCAAGCAAAGTTAAGTGAGTTAACAAACTTACCTTTTCGCGTGGACTAGACTGAACTGAAGGAGATGGCTTCTGGGGAGGCGTCAGTAACCAGAAAGAGGCAGAGAAGATAGGGCTCTTCCTTCGTGTTTTAGCTCATAGGACTTGGGAGGAATGCGAAGCACTGTAAATTGTAAAAAGGCAGAAGGAATAAAAGTAAAGTTTTTACTGTTGGCCAAAAGCTCAAAACGACAGTATCCAAGGATTGGTTAATTTTGGTTAAGTTCGGTTTTTTAGACATTTTAACCAAATCGAACTGAAATCAAATTTAACATACATGTTTAACCGACCACTGGGCCGATTTATCTATAAACAATCCATTTGATTAGTTTGCCTCTTGGTATGACTAATTTTTTGGTTAACTCGATAAAAACAGATTACACATAACACTAAGATAGGTGGGTTAATCATATTATTATACTACTAGAAACTAAACACAATAATAACAATAATAAATTCATTGCCCCCAAACTTGCCAAATCAAATTTAACATACATGTTTAACCCACCACCGGGCCGATTTATCTATGTTCCATTTGATTAGTTTGCCTCTTGGTATGACTAATTTTTTGGTTAACTCGATAAAAACCGAACACGTAACACTAAGATAGGAGGTTTAATCATATTATTATACTACTAGAAATTAAACACAATAATAACAATAATAAATTCATTGCCCCCAAAACTTGCCAATTTTAACCACGTGTACACCTCAATTCAAAAAATGACCAAACACCTAATAGCGAGGTGTTCATGATTTGGTTTACTAAAAATTTAAAATCAAATCAATAAAATCGGTTTTTAAATATTTTAATTTTTAACTGTATTTTTAACTAAATTAAATATAGTTAAAAATGTTCAAACCAATACTATTTGGATTCGGTTTGATAAATTAATGAATACATAAAATTAAAATATTAAAATATCAGAAAATTTTGATAAATATTAATTTAAAATCATTACCAAAATAACAACATGAATATTTTTTAAAATATAAAAATTTAGTACACTACTTTAACTTTTACAAAATTTAAAATATAATTTATAAATTAATAAAGTAAATTATCGCCCAATCAAGATTTTCTAAACGAATATGAAGAGTATAGATAATTAAAAAATCTATAATTTTGGGAAATTAGAAAATTATTAAATGTGCACTATATATATATATATATATATATATAAGAAATCCTATATTATTAGTTTCGTTCGATTTTTTAGATTTATATTTTCTTAATTCAAGCCAAACCAAAAATCGGTTTATAAAAATTTCAAAATCATAACTATCTATGAAACCACTTAAACCATAATTTTTCCGTTTAGATTGAATTGAATCGATTTGGTTTGATCGGTTTGGTTAATTTTTTTGTAGTATTGTCCAATAGTATTCTTTATTTTAAAAAGTAACTTTGGTATAATAAATAGCATCATAGAGTATTTTTAAATATAGAGAGTAAAAAAAATTTACACGTACAATAGACTATTTATATTTTTACTTTTCATTTTATTTTAATCCATATAAATTAATATATTTATAAAAAAATAAATAATTTTTATTATAAAAAATAGTTAAAAGTATTTTTAGAATAATTCACTAATAAAAAGATAAAAAAATGCATATAAAATAAATGTGTATTAATTATAATTAGAATAAACAGTGAAATTTAACTCTTTATATGTAAAGAGTCAAATTTATTATCTACACTAAATTTTAAAAATTGAGAATTTAGTGGAGACCATTTTTATGAAATGACTATTTAAAATAAAGAGTATAATTCAAATAAAGAATTTATTGAAAATGCTCTAAAGTTGAAATTGTTGTATTTTTTTGATTTTTTAAAAATCAAAAAATTGATTCCAAATTTTTATTTTTTAAAATTATTTTATCATTTTCAAAAATTGTTTTGTATTTTTATAACTGTTTGAAAATAATTATATGCAAAAAAAATAAAGTTGAAGGTGTAAATATATTTTTAAAAGTATGGTAAAAAAGCACATGTACAACTGTCTCTAAAGTAAAACTCAGTCTGATTAGTTTTCTATATTAAAAGTTCTGTCCACATATTAAATTTTTGAAACATAAAATTAGAGGCCCAATAGATCCAAAATTTTAGTATTAAACATTTAAATGTGTATAATAATATGAGACTTTATAATGGAAGGCCAATTAAAAAAATTTGACAGAACGCGGTGAAACTGAATAGTACATTGTAAATTTGATGTTTTATTAATTTAATTATTAATTCTAATTAAATTTGTATTCATGTTCTTAAACACTAAATGCTTGATATATGTATTTTTCACAAAAAGTTATAATAATAATAATAATAATAATAATAATAATAATAATAATAATAATAATAATAATAATATATCATAAGTTTTACTTCACCTTAACATTTTATTTTACATCCATAAGTTTTAACAAACTCAAGTCAATCTTAACTTTTATTAGTACCCAGAGAGCAAAACACAATGCTATGTGATTTTAATTTTATATATATATATATATATAAAGATCTATGAATGCAATAAGAAAACTTAAAATTTTTTTCATTTTTAAAATTATCATTTGCCTTGACTATGGATGGAAGAAAGTAAGATTTTATTTAGCTAAATTATTAATTGTTATATTGCTTTCATTTTTATTATTAGTTTGGTTCATGTTAATTTTTATTTGGATGTTTTCATAAATATTTATTTAACATGCAATATATATATAAAAAAAATGTTATTATAAATTTATAAAATGTTCTAAAATTGTCTCATTATATACATTTTTATTTTATTATTATTTTTAAAGAAATATTTTTTTGTCATATAATTCATTAGTGCATCTTATAAATGAGGATCATACTAATCCACTATTTTTTATGACAATATTCCATAATATCAACACATTTCCATCATATTACAATAAAATAACAACTAAAATGCATAAATCACAAATATATGATAATAATAATAATAATAATAATAATAATAATAATAATAATAATAATAATAATAATAATAATAATAATAATAATAATAATAATAATAATAATAATTGTTGAACCTTAAGGGTTATTTTCCGTCATTTTGATGTTAACAAATAAAATAGCAAATAATGTATTCTAACAATGCTTATGTTCTAAGTTTGTTGAACGGGGTATTGAATATGATGCAAAAATGAAAGATAATCTTTAAAGGTCAAAATAAGAAAAAATAGCATGTTCACGTTTATGATTAATTATGTCACACCTGTGATATAGCTTAGCACTAACTTACCAATATTTAAAATTCACGGCCATGAAGGATCATACCAACCGTGAATGATTTAATCAGTCACGCCCGTGAGATAACATGTCAAATTCTTCGAGAGAGCTTCACGACCAGAGTCACCACTTAGACCACAGCTTAGAAGGATATTCACGCCCGTGATCAAACACTTCAAATTTTTCCAGAATGCTTCACGGCCAGAGTCACCACCTGAGTCATGGCTTGGAAGAACATTCATGATCGTGACATACGTATTTATGACCGTGAATGAGGAAAGAGAAACATATCATGAGCGAAATTAAGAGTTGGTTCAACGGCTATTTTCGCATTAAATGCATCTAAATGGCTATAATTCACTGAGGAAGTATAAATGCAAGTCATTTATGAATCCAAAACAAGAGAACAACAATTACTTTCGAATCAAAATATTGTTGTAGCCATTGTGCATTAATTACTTTTAACAAAACTTTTATTCTCTGTGCAAACCTATTTGTTCATAAATTCTGAGTATTATAAGTAGGTGAATGTGTTCATTGTAATCAATTACTCAAGTGAGTTTAGGTATATTGGGTTAAAAGTGAAACACTTGTAAAAGTTATTTGTGTGAGCTATAAAACACAATGAATTGGTTTATTGTGTGAGCCATTAGAACACAAGAGAATTTCTGGGTTAGGTAGTCATTTGTAGAAACACCATAGTTGAGAGTGAGCTTGTAAAACTCCATTGTAACACTTAGTATGTTAGTGAAACTCTCAATTGAGATTGGGGAGAGGAGTAGGGTTTGTTAACACTCGAACCTCTATAAATATCTTGTGTGATATCTCTTCATCCCTACTCTATTTGATTTTATTTCACACTTAAAGTTAAGAATTCATTTTTAATATCCAATTCAACCCCTCTTCTTGGTTCATTATCTGGACAACAATTGGTATCAGAGTATAGTCTAGCATCAAAGCCTAAAAAGTGCTAGCAAAGATTAAGAAATAGCCAATGAAGGATTCCAAAGTCTCAAGCCTTACTTTGATGGAGCAAACTATGCTCATTGGAAGTTCTGGATGGAGACATGTCTCGATAGTGAGGGAATTGAAGTCTGGAATAGCATTTGAAAAGAATGAACACCACCAACCAAAAGAGGAGTTAATGGTGAAGAAGAAATCCTTTCAAGAGATGATTGGACAGAGCCTCAATATAGAGCAAATTTCAAAAACAAAAAGACAATGACAATTCTCGCAAGCTCACTATCCATTAAAGAATGTGGCAGAATACAACACTGCCCAACCGCTTATAGTATATGGAAAACATTGAAAAATTATCATAAAGGAACAAAGCAAGTTAAATCCAAGAAGATTCAACTTCTCACTTCAGATTACGAACTCTTCAAGATGAAATCCAATGAGTCAATCACTGATATGACAAACCGTCTTCTAGCCATTATAAACGGCATGAGCAAGCTTGGAAAACACTTGAGCTTGGAAGATGTAAACAACAAAATTATGAGAAGTCTTACTCTCAAAGATTATGGTTCAAGAGTTACTAGTACAGAAGAAGCCAATGAAGACATGAACATCATGAATACCAATGTGTTTATTGGCAAACTTCTAACACATGAAATGACAGTAAAGAGAGATAGAGAACTTAAAGCTGAGCTAGAAAAAAGAAAGCCTCTAGCACTAAAAGCCTCTACTTCAAAATCTCAAGAAGAAGTTAAAGATGGTGAAGAAAAGAGTGATGATGCAAATGAGGACATTGCAATGCTCTCGAGAAGACTAAAAAGAATAATTGAAAAGAGAATGGGCAACTTTCGAAACTTTAAGCAAAGAAATCTCAAACACTCATCAAATGACTCTCAAAGGAATAAATAGGATGTAAAATGTTATGAGTATGGGAAGAAAGGACATATCAAACTAGAATGTCCAAGGCTCAAGAAACACAAGAACAAATACCAAAAAGACAATAGGGAGAAATGTCACAAAGCCACATGAGATGACGAAAGCTCTTCAAGTGAAAAAGATGACAATGAAAATGAAGAGGTCAACCTATGCTTCATGGCTATAGAGGATCACATCTCAGATAAGGTAGGATCACTTTACTCATACTCATTCAATCATGATAGTAGTGATAATAATAATGATAGTGAAGATGATGATGAGCAAAGTCTAATAGAAGTATTGAATCTAGAATTAGAAAAATATAGATGTAAATTCAATACTTATAAAAATAACATTTCAAGTTTGAAAAATAAAATGGAAGTTTTAGAAAAGGAAAATCTTGAGCTTAAATCTTCTAATGAATCTCTTCAAAAATTATTAGATGAGTACTCTTCAAGACCCTTAACTAAATACTTGCTTAAAGAGAACATTGTTTTGAAAAATGAAGTTTAAGAACTTAGAAACTCCATTTCAAAATTTCACTCTCATTGTGTCTCAAAGACCACCTTTAATAAGACATGGTATAGGATTTAAGGGAACATCATCTTCATCTCACAATACCATTTTTGTTAAGTCAAGTGAACCCCATATATCCACATTAGAAGTAACAGCCCCAAGGGCTAAGTGCACAACATACATTAAATCCTCTATATATAAAAGGAATAATCAAGGGTTGATAAACCTAAGAAGGAAACCTCAAAAGACCAATCATGCTTTTATGTATAAGAAGCATGTACCTAGGAATGCACCAAGTCATCATGCATGTGTCAAACTCTACCTAATAGGAAAATGGTAGTTAAAAGCATGGTAAGACCGAAAAGCATATTTAGAGCTAAACAATGTAATTATTGTATGAAATTTGGTCATATCAATAAATATTGCTGGATAAGGAAGGCTCATTGGGAACCTTCATGTGCTAAGCCCCAAGGACCCAAGCTCATTTAGGTACCTAAAAACAATACTTGAATTGTGATCTTATAGGTATGTCTCAAGTCCACAATAAAAAAATGTTTGACTAGTAAATAGTGGATGCTCAAGGCATATGACCGGAGACAAAGAACTATTCAATGACATTAAAAGTATTGATGGAGGTAAAGTAACCTTTGGAAATAATGCTAAAGGTAAGGTAATTGACATTGGCTCTATTGGTATTAATAATACTACTTTCATTGAAGATGTCTTACTTGTTGATGGTTTGAAACATAACTTGTTAAGTGTAAGCCAATTATGTGATAAGGGAAACCAAATAATCTTTACTTCTAACGAATGTCTTGTAACCTTTTTTAATGGTCAAGAGATATTTAAAGGAAGTAGAGATGTCAATACTTACATAATAGACTTACACAAAATATCTAACATTTTCTCTAAGTGTCTTGTGACTACTAGTGATGAATCTTGGCTGTGGCATAAAAGGCTTGGTCATGCAAGCATGGATTTAATTCAAAGCCTTAGCAAAAGAGAGTTGGTAAAGGGACTACCAAAAGTCAAATTTGAAAAAGATAAGATATGTGAATCTTGTCAAAGAGGAAAACAACAAAAGTCCTCATTCAAATCCAAAAACATTGTGAGTACCTCGAAACCTCTACAACTTTTGCATCTATATCTTTTTGGACCTACTAAAGTTGCAATCCTAAGAGGTAAACACTATGCTTTTGTTATCTTCGATGATTACTCTAGATTCACTTGGATAATTTTCTTAGCTCAAAAGAGTGACATTTTTTAATCTGTTAAAAACTTTGCTTAGAGAGTTCAAAATGAAAAAGGATATTGTATTTCAAAAATAAGAAGCGATCATGGCAAAGATTTTGAAAATGAAAACTTTGAAAGTTTTTGTCTAGAACATGGTATTTCACAAAAAATTTCATCTCCTATGACACCTCAACAAAATGGGGTGGTCGAAAGAAAAAATCAAACTTTAATTGAAATTGCTCGAATAATGCTCAATGAGTATAAGTTACCAACTTACTTTTGGGCCGAAGCCACCAATACTGCATGTTATATTTCAAATCGAGTTTTTAAAAGACCACTATTAAACAAAACTTCTTTTGAGTTATAGAATGGAAGAAAGTCCATGATATCATACTTTAGAGTATTTAGATGCAAGTGTTTCATATTAAATACCAATGACAACCTTGGAAATTTTGCCTCTAAATCTGATGAGGGTATCTTTTTAGAATACTCCACCGCTAGCAAAGCTTATAAAGTCTTTAATAAAAAGTCATTAGTTGTTGAAGAATCGATACATGTTTTTGATGAATCTAGTAAGTTTGATCTTGTGAAATGTAGTGTTCTTGATGATGTTGTAGGTACGATGGAAAAATTTGATCTTGAAAATGAAAAAGGTGAAAATGATCAAGAAAATTCACATCAAGATGACTCTTTACTTCAAGCTCAAGAGAAAAACAAGCAAGAGCTCCCAAAGGAATGGAAAATGACAAAAGATCACCCTAAGGAGCAAATCATTAGTGATCCTACTAAAGGAGTAAGTACTAGATCTCATCTCAAACCTTTATATTCTAATCTTGCTTTTGTCTCTCAAATTGAGCCTAAAAATATTGATGAGGCTCTTAATAATGAAAGTTGGGTGATTGCTATGCAAGAGGAACTTAACCAATTTGAGAGAAGAAAGGTATGGACCTTAGTTCCTAGACCCAAGGAGCATCAAATCATTGGAAGTAAATGGGTATTTAGAAATAAACTAGATGAACAAGGTTTAATAACTAGGAATAAGGCTAGGTTAGTTGTAAAGGGATATAATAAAGAAGAATGAATAGATTATGATGAGACCTATGCTCCAGTAGCTATATTAGAAGCCATAAGAATAATTTTAGCATATGCATGTCATATGAATTTCAAGCTCTTTCAAATGGATTTCAAAAGTGCTTTCTTAAATGGTTTTATAGAAGAAGAAGTTTATGTAGAACAACCACCGGGTTTTGAAAGCCATAGTTTGCTTGATCATGTATTTAAACTTTCAAAAGTTTTGTATGGTTTGAAACAAACTCCAAGAGCTTTGTATGAAAGACTAAGTTCTTTTCTTTTAGAAAATAATTTTTCAAAGGGAAATGTTGACACTACTTTGTTTATTAAAAAGCATAAGCATGATATTCTAATTGTTCAAATTTATGTTGATGACATCATATTTGAGTCTACTAATGAATTGATTTGCCAAGAATTTGCTAAGTGTATGACTAGGGAATTTGAAATGAGCATGATAGGTGAGCTTAAGTTCTTCCTTGGTCTACAAATAAAACAAAGCAATGAGGGCATATTCATCAACCAATCCAAATATGCCAAAGACTTAATCAAGAAATTTGGAATGGAAGGATGCAAAAATGTCAATACTCCAATAAGCACATCAACAAAATTGGACAAAGACAAAAAGGGTAAGAGCATTAATGAAAAAGTTCTATAGAGGTATGATCGAATCACTCTTATATCTTACTGCCTCTAGGCCCGATATAATGTATAGTGTATGCTTATGTGTTCGCTTTCAATCGTATCCTAAAGAATCACATTTGAATGTTGTGAAAAGAATCTTAAAATATTTATATGACTCATTGCATATAGGCTTATGGTATCCTAGAAATTCATCCATTTATATCATAAGATATTCATATGTTGATTACGCTGGAAGTCTCTTAGATAGAAAGAGCACTTCAGACACTTGTCACTTTATTGGTAAATGCTTAGTTTTTTAGTTTAGCAAGAAACAAGTTTCAGTTGCTCTTTCTACCACTGAAGCGGAGTATGTGGTAGTAGGATGTTGTTGTACTCAAATCCTATGGATGAAACAACAAATTAAGGATTATGGTCATAGTTTGGACCGTATACCTATCAGATGTGACAATACAAGTGCCATAAACCTATCTAAGAATTTCATTCAACACTCTAAAAGTAAGCATATTGACATAAGACATCATTTTCTTAGAGATTATGTTTAATATGGAGATGTTGCATTGGAATTTATCAATACAGACAATCAATTGTAGATATATTCACTAAGTCTCTTAATGAAGAAAGATTTAACTTCATAAGAAGAGAGCTTGGTATGATTGATGGATTAATCTTATCTTAAGTATGATTATCAAATTTGTCGAACCTTGAATGTTAATTTCTTTCATATGGTGTCTTTTATTGTCTAATATTTTAAGATATGAAGTGGCTAACTTGATGGAAATATATGTTATAAGGGATAAAAACACTTTGGAAATATTTTAGTCTCGTTTTAGACTTAGTTTTATTTATTGAAGATTTAAGGCAATTCCGTGACATATATTCATGGTCGTGATCATAATCGCCAAAAGCTCCAGTAGCTTTCACACCTTGCTTCACGACATACTTCACGGCTGAAGGTAATGAAGACTATATTTCACGCCCATAACTCTTTTCTTTCACTCCCGTGAAACTCCTTGTTCACGACCGTGAACATTAACATCAAATAATTACAGAACCATTCACGTTTTATTTCACGCTTGCCTCACGGTCACAAGTAGTGAAGATTGTACTTCACGACCGTGACTCATTTTGTCACCACCGTGAAAATTCATAAGTAACCCCCCGTGACTATTAAATGTCACAACCATGAATCGTTTCATATCCTTCATTATGGCTAGAGCGACTCTTCAACAAACTGTGACCACGACATTTCATGCCCGTGATTTACTATTCAAGACTGTGACTATGTCGACTATAAAACAGTCTCACAGATTCTGACCCCACTCATATCCTTTTCCATTTATAAAAACCTTCAAAAATCCTTTTTTTCTTCAAAAATCACAACATCACAAGGTTATTCTCAAAATCCCTGTCAGAAACTCACTCTCCAGAAAACCCGTTATGAAATCATCAATGGAATCTAGCTCATCAAAAGGCACAAGGAAGAAACCTCATGCTCTAAGATGCTACACGTACTACCTTCTCAACATCATTTCGGAGCATTGTCATCCGAGATATGTCGTTCTTAAGAAAAAGCCCTTACTTTCATCACGCTCCTTCGAGTGGAATGCTGTCAGGACCTTCGGTCTTGAGACAAGCATGACAGAACAATTACAAGCTTGTCATCTAAAGGAGTTTGTGGATATTCATTAGCCAATGCTAAGGGAAATAACTCTCGAGTTTCTTAGCACTTTACAAGTCTCTTCCACAGGAATAATCAAATTCCAACTTTGCAAGCATCCGAACAATCTCACAGCAATAGAGTTTGGTGCAATCTTTAACCTTCTCTCAGATGGTATCCTCAATGAGAGTGAGGTGGAATTCTATGTCAATCCGGCATGGACTCATTTTGGATTAGATTGTAGTTGGGACGTAAATAAGACTAAAAGTACCCATCTTTGGTCTTCAGTGCATAAATATTTACATAGGTTTTTGACCTATAGTATCTTTGCAAGAGGCGATAGCAATGGTGCAATCCATAAATCCGAGCTTTTCCTTCTAGAGATGGCATGAAGAGATATAACAGTGGCCCTATCTCGATGGTTTGAAAATCATCTTCTCTCAATTGCAACAAAGCCATCAGGAGATATCATGATTGGTGGGTATATGACTCACCTTGCAATTGAGCTCAGGTATCTAAAGCTCGATGAGCACAATTTCAACCTCATTCCTGCACATCCTCGAGACTGCTAGATGTCGAGTCTTTTATAAAAATGGGAGTAGCTGTTCGAATAATCCATGAGAATAATAACTATTACCGCTTCACCACTCCAACTGGTGAAATTGTTTGGGAAGACCAGGATTCGAATGAATTCAAAGATGGCCTCCAAGGAATCCAGCAAAGAAAATGAGTCTGAGTCGAGACGATGACCCTAGAAGTTAAGCAAGAGGTTGGTCAATCCCAGCCTTTACACCTAACTTGGCACAACAAGTAGCTGATCTTTTAGTACCTTGCCTTGACCTATTGCAGGCTTCCATCAATGAGAGGTTGGAAAACCTCAAAGATTTCATGGAGTCTCGCATGGATAGCCTCGAGGTGGAATTAGCACGCCTTAAAGATGGATTTTCCGGTTCCAAGCCTAGTTAGAGTTCTAGTTTTTTTTTTCAGTTTGTTTACTAGTTTCTAGTATTGTGAGTGCAGGATTTTAATTTACTTTTCCAAACTTTGTAGTTCCTCTATTTGGTATTAATATAATTGCATCATTTTTGCTTTATGGTTTATTTTTGTTGATGACAGAAGGAGGAGAACCTAGCAATATATGAATATGCAAATATATGAATCCAAATGTGTTGATATACTTTGAATATACTTTGCATATACTTAAATAGTTAAAAGCAAAAAATTTGATATACTTTGAATATACTTTGCATATACTTAACTAGTTAAAAGCAAACAATTTGATATACTTTGAATATATTTTACATATACTTAACTAGTTAAAAGCAAACGATTTGATATACATTGAATATACTTTGCATATACCTAACTAGCAAGCAAAGATCCATGTTATACGTTGCTCAATTCTTGCACTCTATTTTGAGGGGGAGACTTCTCAAAAACACATATTGCTAGATTATTTGTCACCATAAAAAAGGGGGAGATTGTTGAACCTTGAGGGGTATTTCTGTCATTTTGATGCTAACAAATAAAATAGCAAATAATGTATTTTAACAATGCTTGTGTTTTAAGTTTGTTGAACAGGGTATGGAATATGATGTAAGAATGAAAGACAATCTTTTAAGGTTAAAATAAGAAAAAAATGGCATGTTCACGCTCGTGATAAATTATGTCACACCCGTGATAAAGCTTGTGTTTTATCATTTTGATGCTAACAAATAAAATAGCAAATAATGTATTTTAACAATGCTTGTGTTTTAAGTTTGTTGAACAGGGTATGGAATATGATGCAAGAATGAAAGACAATATTTGAAGGTTAAAATAAGAAAAAAATGGCATGTTCACGCTCGTGATAAATTATGTCACACCCATGATAAAGCTTAGCACCAACTCTCCAACATTTAAAGTTCACAACCATGAAGGTTCATACCAACTGCGAACAATCAAATCAATCATGCCCATGAAAGATATCATGCCCGTGAGATAACATATCAAATTCTTCGAAAGAATTTCACGGTCAAAGTCACCACTTAGACCACAACTTGGAAGGATATTCACGCCCGTGAAAGTATAAAGTCACGCCCGTGATCAAATACTTCAAATTCTTCCAGAATGTTTCACGGCCATAGTCACCACCTGAGTCACGGCTTGGAAGAACATTCACCACTGTGACATACATATTCACGATTGTGAATGAGGAAAGAGAAACATGTCAAACAAAAAATTAAGAGTTGGTTCAACAACTGTTTTCGCATTAAATGCATCCAAACGGCTATAATTCGCTGAGAAAGTATAAATACAAGTCATTTATGAATCCAAAAACAAGAGAACAACAATTACTTTCAAATCAAAATCTTGTTGTAGCCATTGTGCATTAATTATTTTCAACAAAACTTTTATTCTTTATGCAAAACTATTTGTTCATAAATTCTAAACATTATAGATTGGTGAGTGCGTTCATTATAATCAATTACTTAAATGAGTTTGGGTATATTGGGTTAAGAGTGAAACACTTGTAAGGGTTATTTGTGTGACCCATAAAACACAAGGAATTGGTTTACTATGTGAGCCATTAAAACACAAGGAAATTTCTGGGTTAGGTGTTATCCATTTATAGAAACACCATAGTTGAGAGTGGGCTTGTAAAACTTTATTATAATACTAAGTGTGTTAGTGAAACTCCCAATTGAGATTGGGGAGAGGAGTAGGGTTTGTTAATACCCAAACCTCTATAAATCTCTTGTGTGATATCTCTTTATCTCTACTCTATTTAATTTTATTCCGCACTTAAAGTTAAGAATTCATTTTTAATATCCAATTCAACCCTCATTCTTGGTTCATTATCTGGGTAACAATAATAATAATAGATGAACAAATAAATAAATAAAACAAATGACCAACTATATATGAAAAATTACCTATTTTATGATAGATTGATAAGTGAAATCACAAATTACAAATTTTGTAATTTATAATAATAATCCCAGAAAATAAATGCTCAAATTGCGAGCAATAAAATCTTATCCTCCTCTTTTCTTTTTTCTCTTTTCCTTTTCCTCTCCCTTTTTTCATATGAAGAAAATAAAACTGTCATATGGTCAACCCCTTTATCCATCATTCTAAAATCTCTAAAGTATGATTTGAATTTGATAAGATATGCAAGATTTTGTTTTTGGAAAGATTTGGTAGGGCTCCACGTGACTCCTTTCATGCTATCTCTTTTTTTTTAATATCTAAAGTAGCCACTCTTTGCATGTCTTCTTAGTTTTTAAAAGTCATACAAAGCTCTGTAGATGAATGTAATACTAAATTGAAAAGACTAGCAATTTTTAATTAATACATAGTTGCAATTAAATCTATAAAAAAATTGGTTGAAATGTGAATGTGACAAACATTAAAGTGCTGCCACTTACGAAGATTTAAAGATTAGCAGAGGTGTAGCTGCAGTTAATTACCATGCAAATATTGATGTGTTACCTATACATTTTTGAAAAATTAGTGGAAACGTAACTGCCACTAATTAATTTTAAAATAAACATTAAAATTTTGAAAAATTAGTGGAGATATAACTGTCACTAATATAAGAGGATTGATAATCATAAAAGTGTTGTCAAACACAAAATTTGAAAAATTAGTAGAGATGTAACTATCACTATTTTTTGTCAAAATATTGATAACTAAAAAAAAGAATGCATAACAATAGCCGTAATTGGTTTTGTATGAAATGACTGCATGTACGCATGTATGTAATTTAAAATTATTGTTATCTTTTTCATCATTAAAATCATTATATCAAGATAGCACTTGAATTTCCCATTTTTTTCTTTTTTTTATATTTTTTTATTTTCTTTTAGGACTATAGGTTAAAAATCTATGAATGAGGCAAATCTCATAATAAAGTGCAACTCTCTTTTGCATGTTATTGTCATTATTTCTCTTTACTTTTCGATCTGTAGGTTGATTCAATCATTTGTATATACTAGCAATTGCATCCTATTTTAATTTTATGATTCAAAGTATATATAGTGTCACAAGGCATTCTTCAACTGTTTCATGATTTTAATATTTAATAAATACATTTTTTTAGAAATATTGTGTATCGAGGAATGAGAGAAATAAACTTAGATAAAATAAGTAAAAAATCAATTTGAATTTAACGGCAAAATATAAATTTTATTTGATTTTAACAAGCTAGTATATTATTTCATACATAATACTTCTTGACAATATCTAAGTTAATTGGATTAAGAAGTTCTTTTCTATCCATATTTGTCAAAATTAAAGTCCACCATGAAAATATATTTTTCACCACATAAGGTCATTCATATTTTGGAGTCCATTTCCCTCTAGGATCGGCGTGTTTAGAGAACATCCTTTGGATAACAATGTCTCATTCCTAAAATTGGCGTAGTCCTATCCTCTTTGCATGTTCTTTAATTAATCTCCTTTACTACAATTATTTATAACACAATACAATTAATCTTTTTTCATCTATAAGATTCAGTTGGTCATATCTTGCTTGTAACCATTCATTTTCCTTTAACTCAGCCTCTATGATGATTCTAAAAGATGATATTTCTACTTTAATGGGTAAAACCACCTCCATTCCATATACCAAAGAGAAAGGTGTTGCTCCTGTGGAAGTCCTAACTGAAGTTCTATATCCATGCAATGCATACGGAAGTATTTCTTGCCAATCTTTGTAAGTTATCACCATTTTTTTCACAATCCTCTTGATGTTTTTTTTGTAGCTTCAACTACTCCATTCATCTTTGGATGTTAAGGAGTTGAATTATGATGTTTTATTTTGAATTGGCCACATATTTCTTCTATTGATTTATTATTGAAATTCTTAGCGTTATTTATGATAATCTTTTCAGGAAAACCATATCTACAAATTATATTATGCTTAATAAACTTAATTACTACTCCCTTAGTCGTATAAGTATACGAAGTTGCCTCCACCCATTTTGTAAAGTAGTCTATTACTACCAAATGAATCAATATCCATTTGACACCTTAGGCTCAATTGACCCTATTACATCCAAACCTCATATGGAAAATGACCATAGTGCTACCATCACATGAAGTGAGGTAGGAGGAATATTATTTTTATTAGCATATATTTGGCATTTATGGCATTTTCTCACATATGCAATGCAATCTGATTCCATTTGTAATCAATAATATCTCATTCTGAGAAATTTTCTAGCTAGATTATACCCTCCAAGATGAGTAACACAAAATCATTCATGAACTTCCGCCATCAACCTTTGTGTTTAATGGTCATCAACACATCTAATTAATATCGTGTCATGATTTCTTTTATACAAAACATCACCACTTAAGAAGAACCCTAATGCCAACCCTCATATTTTTCTTTTATCATTTTCAGTTGCTTCCGATGAGTAGCTCATATCCATAACATATTGCCTGATATCATGGTACCATGACTTACCATATAGTTCTTGTTTTATATTGTAGCAATATGCATGAACTCATTTTGTCTCTATTTTAATTAGAGACATCTTTCTGCAGGTGTCTATTTTAAACGTAGTAGCTAATGTAGCTAAAACATCAACAATTTGGTTCCCAATTCGAGATATATGTTCAAACTCGATGAACTCAAAATCCCAAGACAATTGTAAGATGTATTCTTTGTAAGGAATGAGTTTTGAGTCTCTCGTTTCCCATTCACCCCTTAACTGATTGATCACCAAAGCTGAATCTCCAAACACTTCTAACAGTTCAACTTTCATTTATATTGCTGCTTGAGTTCCTAAAGTGTTTCATATTCAGCTACATTATTAGTGCAATCAAAACATAACTTTACTGTAATAGGATAATATTCTCCATCTGACGATATTAGAATCACCCCTATCTCGTGTCTTAAAGCATTTAAAACGCCATCAAATTCCATAATCCATTTTTTACCTGTTCATCCTTGCCATGATATTCTCATCTGAAAAATCCAATTGCATTGGCTCGTAATCCTCAATGGTTTTATCAGCTAGATAATCAGCTATAACACTCCCTTTTATTGCTTTTTAAGTCACAAAAACAGTATCATACTCTGATAACAAAACCTGCCATCGAGTTCTTCTAGTTAATGTTGATTTATCAAATATATACTTTATAGGATCAATATTAGAGATTAACTAGGTATAATAACATAACATGTAATGCCTTACTCGATGAGTTTGGAGTATTTGACCTCATAATTTGTGAACTTTTTACTGATATAATAGATGGTTTATTCCTTTTTCCCAGAAGAATCATGTTGTCCCAATACTACTCCCATAGATTCTTCTAATACTTTCGTATACAAAATGAGTGGTTTTCTGGATTTGGGTGGTTGAAGAATTAGTGGATTCTGCAAATATTGTTTGATTTTTTTTAAATGCCTTTCGACATTCATCACTTCACTGTATGGGGTTATTCTTTCTAAGGAGTTGGAAGATTGGTTCGCAAGTTGTCGGTAATTGTGAGATAAATCGAGCAATATAATTTATTTTTCCAAGAAAACTCCTTATTTCTCTTTCTGTTCGTGGTGGAGCCATTTCAACTATTATTTTGATTTTATCTGGATTTATTTCTATTCCTTTTTCAGTGATTATAAACCCTAGCAACTTGCCTGAAGTGACTCTAAAAACACATTTTGTAGGATTCAACTTGATTTGATACTTTCTTAATCTTTCAAAAAGTTTTCTCAAAACTGCAATGTGATCTTCCCTTGGTTGTGATTTAGCAATCATATCATCTATATATACCTCAATTTCCTTATGCATCATATCATGAAACAATGTGAACATTGTTCTTTGGTAAGTTGCCCCCACATTTTTCAAACCAAAAGGCATCACGTTATAGCAAAAGGTTCTCCAAAGGGTAATGAAAGTGGTTTTTTCCTTATCTTCTACATTCATCTCAATTTGATTATATCCTAAAAAACTATCCATGAGGGAAAACATATGATATCCCTCTAACATTGATATGAGGTAATAGAAAATTATCCTTGGGACTTGCACGATTCAAATCCCGGTAGTCAATACACATTCTAACTTTTTCATATTTTTTAAGATCAATAACTGCATTTGCTAGCCATTCTGGATATTTTTCCACTATGAGGAATCTTGCATCAAATTGTTTCTTGACTTCTTCCTTTATTTTTAAAAGAGTATTTGCCTTCATTTTTCTCAATTTTTGTTTCACAGGTTTGCATTCTGATTTCATTATGTGTTACTATGTCAGTATTTAGTCCAAGCATATCTTGATATGACCAAGCAAAATTGTCATTAAATTTCTTTAATAAATTGATTATTTTCTCACACATTTTTTAGGTTAAATTTCCATTAATCTTTACTTCATTTATATTCTCCTCTGTGCCCAAATTTATAATTTCTACCAGATCTTTTATTTCCAAAATTGTTGTCTCATTTTCCATTTCTTTTACAAATTTTAGAGGTATATGTCTTCAATTTTCTATTCACCTAAGTCTATTTCAAGTACTGGATTGTTAAAATCAAACATTTGATTATTATCACCATTAAATTCTTAATCATCATCGCAATCCTTAAGCGTAATGTAAAATAAATAAAAAGAAGGAAAAGACAAGCAAAAGAAAATATGGGTAACATGATGAAGAGAAATATAGAGAGGAAACATGCATTTATTAAATTACTAAAATCTCTGAAATTATTGAAAACAAACGCTCATTTTCATTTTCCCTTAGACATTGAGCAGAGTCAAAGAAAAAATTATAATTACTTTGAACCTAGAATTGGAAGTTCATAAGCCTTCCAATTATCCAAATCATTGTCTGCTGGAAAGGGTCGAACCCATTTTTTAGTTTCTGCACTTGATCCTTCCTCTATTATGGTTGCTATTGATAGATCGTTAATCAATTTTTCACCTGACACGTCTTAACTTGGAAGAAACAAACCAACACTTCTGAATGTTTGCATTAAAGGTGGAATGACCATCTTTTCAACTAAAACTTCTCTATTTTCCAATTTGGCCAATCTCTTTTCTTTTCTTTCCATTTGTGTTTTTTTTTTATTTGCTTTAGATGGTTTATAACCTAAACCAGCTTTACTTTCATTGATGAGAGGTTTAATAAATTGATTTATCCCCTGATTATTTCTTTCAAGTCCCATGTATGGATAATATTTTTTTCATCAACCATGTTAGATATAGCAGACAGTTTAGGCAATGGAACCTTTGAACCCTCTCTCACATAAGAAACATTCACCACCTCAAAAGATTGAAAAGAACTTTCTAGAGCTTTATTTGCAGCTTCAATGTAAGGGGTTGTCACTGGTTTTGTAATAAGAAAATTTTCTTCTCTCAAAACTTCGATAAATTTCCCATTAATAATGAACTTTTTTTTTTGATAAAGAGAGGAAGGTATAGCTCTAAATAAATGAATCCAAAGTCTCCCTAGTAGAACGTTGTATGCTGGAACAAAATCTATAACTCAAATTTTGATATCAAATGTGATTGGTCCCACTTGGTTAGGTATCTCAATATCTCCAATTACTTCCCACTTCGTTCCATCGAATGCTCGAACCACCATAATACTTGGTCATATATATGTCGCATCAATTGATAACTTTGCCAAAGTGGACTTAGGAATGATGTTTAAGGAAGATCCATTATCAAATAATACACGAGCAATTGAATAGTCTTTGCATTTGGCTGAAATATATAATGTCTTGATATTCCCTGTCCTTTCAAAGGGAATTTCATCATTAGTAAAATGTATACAGTTTGTTGCTATGACATTTCCAATCACTCTATTCCAATTTTCAACTGAAATGTCATGACATAAGTGAGCTTGATTCAACATCTTCAAAAGTGCTACTCTATGGGGTTTAAAAGTTAATATCAAGGATAATAGTGAAATATGAGCTGGTGTTTTGTTTAGTTGTTCAATTATCTTGTACTAACTTTGCTTAATTAATTTCAAGAATTCACAGGCTTCTTCTTCGGATACAAGCCTATTGATTTTTTTATTGGAATTCTCGTGAGATAAACATTTGAGGTTCACCATCTTGAGTTTCTTAACGAAGTTCTCCTTCCTTCACCTTACATTTTCTCCGCTTTTCTAATTCTTCAGTTCATCGCCTTTCAACCTCTTTTGGAGTATAACATCTTCCACTACGAGTCATTCCTCCAACTCCAAGTATGTTTTCCACTACATTTGTGATCACACTATTTTGAGATGGGAACTAATCCTGATCATGAATAATATTCTCATATTTCCATGGTACCTTTTTAGAGTATTTATACTCAAAATGAGTCGATACCTTAATCAAAAGTTTAGTGATATAAGAAGAAGATGAAGAAGAAGGCATTGATTTCTTTTTACAACATATAGTCAGAGGTGTTGTTGTTATAGAAGCTTGAGAGCATCTATCATCAATGGAATTTACCTAATCAACTTTTTCTTTTTTACTACTAAAAATTATGATCTTAGCATCCATTAACTCTTGCACTTTTTGCTTGAATTGGTAGCATCGTTTATCAAGTGATTAATTGTATCAAAATGATATTCACATACTAAACCACCTTCAATCTTATTTTCCTCATTTTCAATGGTTTGAACCTTTATCATGCCTACCTTGTACAAGATATGAAATAGTCATTGTCTCGATATGAGAACTTCCTTCTCATTAGTCTTGTATTCCCCTTCACATGCTAAAAAAGTCGCATTGACTTTACCCCCATCATGATTTTGCAAAGGATTATTGTTAACATCTGGTGTTTTCAATCCCTGGTCAAATTTTAACCATTTTACCTTTATGAGAGTTTGAACATTTTTCTTAAATGTTGTACAATTTTCAGTAGAATGTCCAATTGCTCCAACGTGATAGTCACATTTCGCATTTGGATCATACCATTTAGGATATGGAGGATTCATAGGTTCCATTGGCATTGGACATACTTGGTGACTTTGAATGAGTTGAGGTAATAACTCAATATGCGATATGGGAATTGGATCAAATTGTTCTAGCTTTCTTTACCTTAGGCAATTTGCCTGTTGATTATTATTATTTCCAAACGTATTTCTATTATTTGCCAATTGGGTATGTGAACTTGTACTGGGATAACTATTTACTTGTTGAGGAACATGAGTTTGATATGGATAAACTCCTAATGCCACATTAGCAACATATGGTGTTTGAGAGGAGTAATACTAAGGATTAGTGTGTACATAAGAAATCAGGGTATGTCCTCTCACCATATGAGTTTCCTCTTCTTTCTTTTTACATGCATATTGTCTTCTTAAACTATTGGTCGCAGTTTGTTTATCCTTTATTTTTCCTCTCTTTATGCCCTATTCAATTCTTTCTCTTACCAATACTAGGTTTGAGAAATTTGTTGTGGTATTTGCTAGCAACATGTTGTAATATGGTGCCACCACGGAATCGAGAAAATTGGAAATTATCTTTTTCTCTGTCAAATGAGATATTATTTGTGCTGCCTTATCTCTCCGTCTTCGAGCATATTCCATCAAAACTTTTTCTCCATTGCCCTAAAATCATCTCTACTAGGAGCCATGTCCATATTATGCTTGCACTGCTTTAAAAATGTATCTACTAAATCTTTCCATTCTTGAATATGGGAACGCTCCAATTGCATATACCACCTAAGTGCATACCCTATTAAACTCTCCTGAAATATATGGATTAGTAATTTTTCATTACTAACATGTGTCGCCATTCTACTGCAATACATTGTTAAATGACTTTGAAGGCATGTGAAGCCATTATATTTTTCAAATTCAAGAGTTTTAAATTTAGGTGGGATAATCACATTAGGAACCAAACATAATTGTGTGGCATCTGTCATTCTATAAATATTAGTTTCTTCAATTGCTTTTAATCTTTCTCCTATCAATTCGATCTTTCCCGAAATAGGTTCAACAACAGGATTCCTAATGTTAGCCTATATTTTTAGATCATCTAAATCTTTCACTCCTATTTGCTATCCATTATGTGTTGAGGTGGACCATAAGATTGGGTTCCTATGGGAGGATACAATGGAGGGTGACCTTATGATTGCAAAGGTGGCATATTTAGGAATAATACACCACTAGTCCTAGCATCTTGTGTTTAGGTGGAGGTATAAATCCATGGGGAAATGAAGGATTTCCTGGAGTAACCATTGATGAATAATTCACGGTAGGAGCCGAGACACTTTCTAGCAAGTTTTTTCCTTTAATGAATTCTAAAATTTTAGTCATCTGCTCTTTCCATTCACCATGCATTTCACTTAATTGCTCTTTTAGACAATTAACTTCTTGCCTAAGCTTTTCTTGCACTTGATTTTCCATATTTCTTACCCTTAAATGAGTCCTGTAAGAATGGATTGAGTAATATTGCTTTTTGCGGTGATGCGGTATTTTGATATCCAGATTTTAAATGATGTATTAAATCATGCATTTTATGAAGAAAACTTAAATTACTTCATTGATTAATTTGATAAAATCATTCTCAAACCAAATTCTAATACATAAAATAACATAAGATCAAATCCTCTCACAAAATATATGCATGCACTATAAAATGCCTAAATGATAATACAATGATAAAAAGATTGATTCGATCTCTATCACAATTTACTTAAAATCTCCATAATTAGCCAAATCACTATGAATTGTCTCTAGAAACCACTATAGGCGTTGCCTATGGGAATCAACAGGTACATAGTTTTCCTTCAAGGATTCCACTTTCTTTGTTATGCCATGAGCTCTCTTAGCCATCCTCTTTAGTTTAGTTATAACTTGATCAATCTCTGTGCATACCAGAATAAAATTGTCTTGATAATACCAGAGGTCTCACGACATTCCATCAACTGATTGAACAACTGATCTCTTTCTGTTTGTAGATTATCACAAATTTCTTTTATTCGAAAAGCTTCCTCTTGGTAAATGCTAACTGCTTACTCTAAACCTTTTAGGCTTTTTTGTTGATCTAATGTTTTTGTTACTAAGGATTCTATTGTATTTCTACTTTCCTTTTATTAGATTTATATTATTCTAATTCTATTTTGATTTTTTCAACTTCTTCTTTCAACTCATCATTCTCTTTCCATAGTACAAAAGCTTTTTCCTGAGCTTGAGTTGTGCTTCAGATCCAAGCAGCTATATCATCTTGTAAATGTTTAGTCATCTCTTTATTGATGCCCTTTGATGCTTTGAGTTGCAAGCCTATTAAAGATTCTTCAAGCATTTTTACTATAGGAAGGACAAAACTTATGCCTCTTTTTGTATGCCAACGAATATAATTAGGAGTCACTATATCAGTATATGCTCCACTCTTCATAGCTCTAGCCTTTTTCCATGCAGAAACAGTCTCTTATACTTTAGTCATGGCATGTTCTTCACCACATGCAAAATCTGACTTTGATACCCTTACTATGCATAGAATAAATTGCCTTGACCCTAACTACCTTTTTACCATACTCGGACTATAAGTTGTTCCTCCCCAAGATCCAAACAAATTTCCCACATTTGTATATCATATCATTCTTGATTTTCTATGGTGCCAATCAACAAACATATGTTTCTAGCAAACTATGAAAAAATCTCAGCCACTCTTTCTTTGATGGTCCCCTTTTGGGCCATTCATCTTTGCCATGTTCTGCTATATAGTTACCAAGTTTGTAGTAGCTCAGTTAATACTTCAAACTTGGAAAATTAAAATGTTTTGGGCAATTTAAATGATTTACCATCCACATGCTCAATAAGGGTACATAAGAAACAAATCTAAATTTCCTTATTTTTTGCTCACATTAGGGGTTTTGAATATCTCAGCCAATATACCCATAGCAAGGGCAACTCCTTATAATACCTTTGTGAAAAAGGTAATTACCTTATCATCTATGTACCCTAGAATTTTTGGAAACAAAACTGCTCCACAGATGGCTAATGCCAAAACTTACAAACCATTCTCTATATGACTATTAGTGCTCACAAATTCAAGCAAGTGTGCAATAGTAATACCCTTTGATTTCTCATCTTCCCATTCTGCTATCTGGTTTGCCTTAAGATTCATAATTTTGGCTAATTGTTTCCTGCCAACTTCACATATTTATTACAAACATATGGCTTATTCTCTGAAATTATTAGTATATTCAACATGACACGATACTTTTCTATTGTTGGAGTTAAATCTATCTTTCCAAAAGTGAATCATATGTAACTTGGATCCCAAAAATATATCATGGATTTTAACAAATAAGGCAAGACATGAATGTACATTAGTGAAACAATCCATCCAAAATTTTCTGTGAAATTTACACGTTCTTGTGGAGATAATCCTTCTCATACTTGTTTAATTGCACTATAGTCATTCTACTGAAAATCTATTGATGTGATTTTCAGAAGCTTCAAATTGATCCCCAACGGAAAGCTATCACCTTCAGATTTTTGCTTAAGCTTATATTTTACTAGCACATCATATTGTTTATCAATAGTGAGTTCGATTGGACAATTTTCCATAATAGTAGATTGGTAGGAGATCAATGAACAATCTTTTTCAATTAAACAACATTGTATGAGCATAAAAGGAATGTTAACTAATGTAAATGCAATATGATTAATATCACAAACACTTTTTGGCAAAATGACTTCTTTCATTAATAATGGGAATATCAAATTACAACCTAATTTAACAAGAGTTTCACATTGTTTGTTTAATTATAAAAAAAAATCTCGAGAGAAACTATCTTATAGGTTCTCTCTTTTTCCACTACCTTTCTACTTTCTAAAGTAATGGTCTCTTTTGTTACAATCATTTCCTAACTAAAAACATTATCATTTTTGTTACACCATTGGAAAGTCATCTTTCATGGAAATGACTTAATAGAAATTGCTCCATTTTCCACTTGCACCATCACAAGCCTATTGTAAAATTCATGAGCCACCATACAATATGCTTTGATGGTATAAAAAGGAAAATTAGACACTCTCATCTTGATGCGTCCATCATGGTGATAAGATATTGGCTCAAGTAAGGCTTGAGGTACCACTTCAGTAGGAACATTATTAAAGGGGCAAAGTGCCTCATTGATCTCTTGCCATGTCATCAGGTACTTGATTGGATCAATCATAAGATTTTCTCTGTGATGCCTCCATATATTTATTTGTGGATAGTAGTGGCTTATTGTTGCTGCATTTCACATTTCTAAATGTTCATTGATCCTGAAAGCCATAAACAAGTATGAATCTTCAACTTTCTCTTCAAATACTTCTTCCCATTTATCACTGCTCATAAAGAGTGACAACCACATATAGAAATATGAGCATTGTTATGTCCATGCATTCTATTGATTAAAATAAGTGGATAACTATTCTTTGTCCAGGATGAATCAAATCTTATAACATTTAGCCAAATACCATAAAAGACAATATGTTTCCTTGGAAAATGTCACAATATCCTTACTGGAGATAAAAATAGTTCAAAAATGGATACACTGGATGTCAATCCAAGAACTTTATAAAAGTATCATGAATCTCATACTGCTGTAGCATGAGTGATTGATAATTCCTAATCATTTTAGCATCTCATAAGGCTATGGTTTCTTGCAGGACAAGAAAAGCTAACTTTGGAGGCAGGTTTCCACTATATTCTCAAGTCTAGGTACTGGGATGACATTCTCCATTTTTACTAAAAAGACTTTTGTCCAAAAGTTTGTGACATTTTATGTATATACAGAACAGATAAGGTCAATTAGATTATAGAAATAAAAAGGAAAACTAAATAAGAAAAATAACTCTAATAGAATCATAAGAATATTAAATTATGGAAGATAGTGTTCCCTTGGGTACCTAATTTGGGTTCCTTAAGGGTTATTTGAATGATCAATGTGGCTATTAGGTTCTTTATTGTGAATTTAAGTTCTAAACTAATAAGGTGGACAAAGATTAAATGGTTTAGGGTTCTCAAGCCATGACTAGTTCGCTGTCATCTAATACCTAGATTAGTGAAGGTTCATTTGATCAAAACCTGACTAAAAGACAGCTTAAGTGAGAACCTTTCACGAGCACTACCGGATTTCTCATGGAGGCATCCCTACTTGGTTCTCGTCCGAATCCTAATACAGGTAGTAGATCAATGCCTGATCTTTAAGTGTGTGTATGTGATAGTGTACATTGTGTGAGGGAACACTTACCTTTCCTAATTCATCCATGATAATAAACATGCAAATAAATACATAAAAATAATAAATCAACAATATTAGTTAGATCCACTTTTATTAAGAAGAAAGGGTCTCTAGTCGAATCGCCAAGTTGTTGCACATGGAAGTGACGACTCAACTTATTTAGATTATAGATTTTTAAATAATTTTTTAAAAAGAGTTGTCACCAATCAGAATTATTAGATCGACCGATTTTTCATTAACTATGGTTTATGTCACAGAGTAATGATTTGGGGATCAAATGAATGGAGAATGTATTAGCACCCCAATTCATCTAACTTTATTATGATTTATTATTTTGATTTTTTCTTTTATTTTTATGCATATTTTAATGATGTATTGTCCAATTCTGGATAAAAGTAATATAACTTAAAGATCTACATTGTGGAAAATAAATATAATTATTAATTCTACTGTAATATATTTTATTCATTTACTATCTTATCTATATCAAATTCCTGAATAAACATAAAATAAATACATTATTATCTATTTTTTTTTATTTTTTTTAAGAAAATGAGCTTTTACATCTAATTTCTGGATATAACTTAAAATGTTATAAAAATTAACTTTTACTCAAATCGAGTGTCTACGTACCCATTTAAGGGATTAAAGTCCGCGTAGTTCGAATATAGTTTATAATATTTTTTTAAAAAGGTGCTCTACTTTTGGACATAGGATTTTTTATCATCCAATTCTTTGTTTACTAACGTAGAACTCATACTATATTAATATTATTTGATTTTTTATAAATTTTATCATACTCAAAATAATAATAATAATAATAATAATAATAATAATAATAATAATAATAATAAAAGAGAAAGCTTAACTATATAATTTATTTTAAATGCTTATTGTTTCTTTCATGTAGGAGGAAAATAGAAAATCTTACTTCATCTTAATTTTTTATTTTACATCCATAAGTTTTAACATAGTCAAATCAACCTCAACTTTTTATTAGTAACTAGGGAGAGTAAAAAACCATGCTATACTTTTGTGATTTTAATAAAATATATATATATATATATATATATATATATATATATATATATATATATATATATATATATATATATAAAGATCCATGAATGCAATAAAAAAAAAAACTTAAAAATTTTCCATTTTTAAAATTATCCTTTGCCTTGCCTACATATGGATGAAAGTAGGATTTTATTTAGCTAATTATTAATTGTTATATTACTTTCATTTGTATTATTAGTTTGGTTCATGTTAATTTCTACTTGGATATTTTCATAAATATTTATTTAACATGCAATATCATGTATTGATCCTTAAGATATATATAAAAAAGGTTATTATAAATTT
This sequence comes from Triadica sebifera, assembly GCA_023653625.1. Classification (NCBI taxonomy): domain Eukaryota; kingdom Viridiplantae; phylum Streptophyta; class Magnoliopsida; order Malpighiales; family Euphorbiaceae; genus Triadica; species Triadica sebifera. The sequence continues at coordinate 17,477,438 of CM042906.1, forward strand.
ATAAAATTTTCTAAAGTTGTCTCATTATATACATTTTTATTTTATTATTAGTTTTAAAGAATTATTTTTTTTGGTTATATAATCCATCAATATATTTTATAAATGAGGGTCATACTAATCCACTATTTTTTATGCCAATGTTCCATAATATCAACACATTTCTATCATCTTACAATAAAATAACAACTAAAATGCATAAATCATAAATATTTGATGAAGATGATGATGATGGTAATAATAATAATAATAATAATAATAATAATAATAATAATAATAATAATAATAATAATAATAATAATAATAATAATAATAATAATAATAAAAAATGAACAAATAAATAAATTGAACAAATGACTAACTATATATGAAAAATTATATTTTCTATGATAAATTGATTACTGAAATCGCAAATTACAATTTCTGTAATTTATGATAATAATCCCAAAAAATAAATACTCAAATTGCTAGTAATAAAATCTTATCCCCCTCTTTTCTTTTTTCTTTCTTTCTTTTTTCTTTTTCTTTTCTTTCTCTTTTCCTTCTCTTTTTTTTCTCTATCTTTTCCTTCTCCTCTCTTTTTTTTCTCTCTTGCGATGTTGATTTCTCCTTTTATAGGAAGAAAATAAAATTTTGTCCTATGGTCAACCCCTTTATCCATCATCCTAAAATCTTTGAAGTATAATTTGGATTTGATAAGATATGAAAATTTTGATTTTTGAAAAGATTTGGTAGGGCTTCATGTGACTCCTTTCATGCTGCCTCATTTTTTTATATCTACAGGGTATATTGCATAGTGTTCCACCATTACAGGAATGGTTCAAAGTTCTTTAATGTTGAGTATAGGATAGTGAAGAATATACTCTATAGATGCCTTAATTTTGTAAAGTGATGTGAAACTTTTGGGCTGAGTATTCTATATGGGCAACTGTTAGCATGTCTATGAATTTGTTTGAACGCACATTATGGAATACTTTAGCTTATATTCTTGTATGCCTTTTTGTTCACTTTGAAATTGGATTATAATTTTTTTTACAAGTTATTTTCATTTAGATTATTGAGTGATGTTGTTCCTATGTTGTCTTTCATTGCAGTTTGCAAGAAAAAGTTCAAGTTGAGCAACTTATTCGCAATATTGTGGAAGAAGCTACTAAGGATGCTGAAAAGAGGCGTATTTTTAAGTAAGTTTCAGTAGATAAGCATGTCAATCTTTGCTGCTAGATGTTACTATATATTTGAATGGGTTTTGTTTACTTTTTGCCTAATTATATATGTTCATTGGGCAATGGTATCTGTCATATCCGCTAATTTAGACTAAAGTCACGCGAGTTGTTAAATCGACTCGTCGGTTTGACCAAAGTCTAAATTTGGTTTTTTATCGAAAAATAATAAAAATAATTATAATTAAGTATGGAAAATATCTAATAAAGTGTTCAAAATATTTAAAGATGTTAAATTTCGGTAAAGGACTAAATTACAAATTTTGAAAAGTTTAGGGGTCAATTTGTAATTTACCAAAAAATTGAGGATTTATTGGGATAATCATCAATTAAATGCATGAATTGGGACATAAAATGCATATGGAGGCCAACCACACCAAGTGTCACATTTTAAGAAGATAATTGACATACATAAATTTAACATTAATTAAAGTTTCTAGAATTAAGCTTAGGTGTCTCATAATTGGTTAAGTTTGTAATTTTCTCTTAATTGCCTCTCTTATTCTTTATCACTTAAACATCTAGAAGACTTTTATCTTTTCCTCAAATCAGCCCATGTTTCTTGAAGCATAACACACCAAATGGCATACAACAATTAGCCAAGTGATGTGCATGAATGAGACATTAATTAAAGCTTCTAGATGAAGCTTAGGTGTCCCCCCATTTTAATGACTTTTGTCACTTTGTTCTTGATTGCTTATTTTTCTTCCTTATCCATTTTCATTGAGGAAAATTCTGTTCTCTCAAACCAGCCACGTTTTCCATTCTTCCTCCATAGCTAAACCTTGATTCTAGTAAAAGAAAGTGAGAAAAAAAGAGAAAAAACCTGAAAAATTCCATTTTCATGCTCAAGGTAGCTTAGGAAAGTAAGGAAAAAGAGAAAGATTAAGGTTTATGGAGTCTTAATAATCTGATTATAAATTGTAGGAACTCAAAGTGACAAAGAGTTATATCAAAGGAGCAAAGGAAATGAGAAAGAGAAGTAAAGAGAAAGAAAAGAGAAAAAGAGAGGTTTGTGCATAACCTAAGGCAATAGCCTATTTTATTTTTTTTAATTACACAAATTAATTATGTGGCATGTTTATGATTCTGAATTAATATTATTTGTGATAAAAAATCTTGGGGATGCATGTTTGCTAGACTTCAGATTTATTTTGATAAAAATTTAAGATAGTTCATGTATGTATTATGTGCTGGAAATTGATGAGCATTGTTCACTTAAAATGTTATAAATTAATTTATGGAACTTGGTTTTGCATGTTATTTGTTGGGTTTAAACGATAATATATAGAGCTATAACTTTCATTTAGATCATAAAACCTGAATGTCTATAATTATCCAGAAAAATTCATAAAGCTCGGACATAGAATCTGTCCAGAAATTCTGGACATAATTGTTAGTAATGAGCGGTAAGTACTTAAACTGTTATAACTTGAGTTCTGGAGTTTGGATTTGTGTGTTCTTTGTTCGTTTTGAAATATAAGACATAGGGCTACAATTTTTATTTAGACCATAATATATGAATATGTCTATAATATTCCAGAAAAATTCATAAAATTTAGACTTAGAATCTATCCAGAAAATTCTGGGCAGAATTATCAGTGACCAGTTAGTGTTAATATTATCATCTATTTTGATACAGAACTCAGAATTAAGTGATTCAAGTTGGATATTAAATCTAAGATCCATATTTAAAATTTGTATGAAGATCATGTAATTAAATTCAGAATGGAACAAGACCAAAATTAAGGTCCAAAACAGAGAACAGAATCTGCCAGTGACAGGGCAACATGTGAATTGAGAAATGAAATGAGTAGAATGATGAGAAATTTATTATATTATGTAAATATTATTTTAATTGAGTGATTATGTGATTATTTTGAGATATTACATGCATGAAAAGTAGTAAATTAACTGTTATAAATTTTTTTGAAATTGGATAAGCCATAGAACACCGAACCAACTTAGGATAGTTTGGCATGCCAAATAGGGGGGAGTATGATGAAAATGATTAAATCCATTAATGGTACGATTATCTACGCCAGGTTTGGCAATGTTATCTACGTCGGGTTTGGCACTGTTATTTATATCGGGTATGACATTATTATCTACGCCGAGTTTGGCACGGTTATCTACGCCGGGTTTGGCAATGTTATCTATGCCGAGTTTGGCACGGTTATCTACGCCGGGTTTGGCACTTATATGCGCACATCATATTGACCGGGTGGCACTCCTAAGTGCCTGGATGACAACTCCGTTATCCTAGTTAGTGGTTCATAAGTGTTTTGGGCATAAATAAAGACATAAATAAAGAATTTTTGGAACATAAATGAATTATTGAAATTTAAAATGGAATTATGAATTGTGACATGAAAAATAAAAGAAATAATGACTTGTAACATGTTTGATTATGACGTGTTATATAATGATGTTTTAATATAGTAAACAAGTATAAGATAAAAGAATATGATTTGATGTTTATACATGCTAGAATACCATGATATGTATATTTACATGAGAATATGATTAAGCATGAGTTATTATATAATAATGCATGATTGCATAAAATAGTTTATTGCCTTATTTATATGCACCACTAAGCCAAGAGCTTAGCGTGAGAGTTTCTCTCACGCAGGTATAGCAAACAATAAGTAGATAGTAATAGATAAAGCTAACGATGATCTGACCCAGTAAAGCAGCGTATATCAACCACCGTGGGTCGCACATCTGTTGTGTTTATGTTTTAAATTTTATTTTATAGTACTTGTAAAATAAACGGTACACTTTGTAAAGGAGATGTTATTAAATAAAATGTATTTTTATCTTTGATGTTATGACTTTTCTTTTCTGCTGCAAAGTAAATAAATGGTAAATAAAAAAAATGAATGATTTTCAGGTGTTTAAAATTTAATAAAGATATTTTAAACGATGAAATCAGAGGTAGCACTCCCTCATCCGGGCACGAGCTGCGGGGTTGAGGGGGTGTTACAGTATCATTAAGTGAACTTTTGTCTGATAATGTTTCACTTTGTGCTTAGGTTTCTTTCATTGCTTGCGAGGTTCATATAGGGCATTTTTCCAAAATAAGGTAACTATAAAAACAAATTTCAATTTAAGGTGAAAATTTGAATAATTACAATTTTAGGGTATTTGAAAAATATTTTTTACTTTAAGGTGAAAAATATTTGACCGGGGTGATGTCCGCCTATTGGGTAGGTGGATAAATATTAAATTTTTTTAAAAAGTTTTCTGCTTTTTTTTTTCTAATAAGAATTGATTCATTTAAAATATTAAACTTTTTTAGTTTTTTTTAAACAAAAATTGTTTAACACCTTGCCCAATATGTTTTCGGTTTTTTTTATTCATTTTGACTATTACTGCTATGAAAAAGGAAAATTAATTCATTTTACCATAAATTTGGAAATATTTTTTCTACCAACCCTTTTTTGGTAAAAAGTCAGTTGATATAATACTGAAAACGTTAGTGGAGGATGAGGAGGTACTGCGTTTTTTTCTTTTTTTTTTTAAAGGTTGTAATATCTTTGTAGAACTTTTTCTCATTAAGGTTTCTGCCATTGTATGTTTACAGTTGATGGATTTGTTATTTTCCTTTTTGGAACCAAAACACTCCTATAGCACACTATTGGCTGGGTATTTTCGCAAGGTATCTCATAATTTCTTTCCTCTGTTATATGAATGTGAATTATTTGTCTAGTTTTTATATGCGAAAAAATTTATTATTTTAGGTTGTCACATGTTTGTTGTTGCGGAAGACAATGCCTTTTATGCATTATATTAAGGTAACTTACTATTTTTTATGTATCATTTTGTACATGTCGATATATTACTGGGACTTAATGTGCATTCATAGATATATATAAATAATACTCTTGAACATCAGCATTTGATAAAAATTTTAATTTTAATATTAAATTATGCATTATTTTTCTAAATCTATATTAAGGTAACTTACCCCTTTTCATGTATCATTTTGTACATGTTGCTATATTATTGGGACTTAATATGCATTCGTAGATATACATAAGTTGGAATATAAATAAAACTCCAATATTTAAATGTCAGCTTTTGATAAAAATCCAAATTTAATATTGATTTGAAATTATGCATTCCTTCTTTTAATTTTGTTTGCCGATCTATGCCCTAATTTTGATTACATGTTGGTTGTTGTGTTAGAAGCTACTCTTTGAACCGTATTTCAGTTGATGTGAGTCAAAAGAGGTTAGAAGCTTTATGGATTTAAGAATGTGAAAATATTGTTTTGATGAAAGGAAGAGGTGATACTAGAGACGGATTGTGAAGTTGATTTATTTTAGCCCCGTTTGGCATTGTGTTTGCCAAAAACACTTTTGGAGAAAAAAAATTGATTTTTAAATTTTTTGAGTTTTGAAAACTGCTTTTGGAGAGAAACAGATAAATAAATATTTTTCCCAAAAGCAGGTTTGAGAAAAAACAATTTATAAAAAATTAAAAAAATCAATCAATTAAATCAAAAATTCTAAATATGCTTTTTGGACTCCCAACAACAATCCCAAACACCCCATTTGAAGAAGCTGTCACTTCCAACCCTTTTACTTCTTTTAGTAATATCTTGCCTTTTGAAATAATATTTCTGACAATAACATAATGTCTCTTTGAATTTATGTGCAGTTGGGATGACATTTGTAAATGAATTGTTTGATAGTCATTTCTTGCTAATAAAGCTCTAACCCTTGTTTATGTTTACTAAGCTGATGAGTTGTTCTTTGTTGTCTTCCAGGTTCATCGGCAAATTCTTGGGCAATTTGTTGACTTGATTAGCATTACATCTATAATGGAGGCTCAACTTTTATATTTTTTAAAATTTTTATAAATTAGAGTTTTCCCATATTTTTTTGTTCTGATTGCATTGTATTATTTCTTCAATTTCTATGTGTGATGTCTTCTTTGCTCTATTTTGTTTCATGTGCTTGTTTTTTACTTACACATTGTTATGCAATTCTTTTGGTTGGTGATCCTTTTATGTTCTACCAAATACCAATGATCAGAATCACATTTGTTCTTTTTGAGTTTACAATGTACAAGGGGCACACTACTCTTAGTAACCGTCTCATATCCAATAAGGAAAATTCTTTGTCCAGCTGGGAGTTTTGTACTTATCCAGTCATAACCTCATTCTTTATTATGCAGGTATTAATACATCTTGTTGATGCTGATGAGCATATGTATCTCAACTATATGGATGCATTGCAGCGGATAGAAGAAACACATGTGCTTGAGATGATAATGGAAAATTTTAGTTCTTCTGTTAAAGCAACAATTAAAATTTCCCTTTTTACCTAGCTTATTTGATATGTTTATTTCTTGAAACTTTGTGGTTCATAGGCAGATGATGTAATGCTTAGTAATAGAATAATAATCTAAATAGTTCATTCTATCTTACAAATTTTTTTTTATTTGGATTTTGAAGGATATCCCCAAAAGTGCATGCAAATGCAGCCGAAATGCATTGTGCTATAACATGGTTTGCTCTTCCAGGTCTTGCAGCTAAAATCTCCAACCCAAAGTATTGGTTTTCTCCTTATTCTTGGCATAATTATGCCTCTACTTTTGTCTTGTTCTTATCTAATTCTTATTGGTCTTTGTTTGCTTGCATTTGTGCAGTTTTATTAGAAGATTGTTTTCTCATCCTTCGGAAAAATCACACCCAAAAGCTGCCCTTATTAATTTTTTAACTGTATGCATATCCTTGTTAGATTCTAAAAGGCTAAACTTGGGAGCTTATCATACGTGTTGAATTTTGATAATCTCTCAATCTTATATCGGAAATGGGAGAGGGAGAAAGAAAAATATTAACTTATAAAAAAGGTTTTATTCTCTCTTAATAAATTATCCCAAAACACCAATTTCTTACTTATAAGATTGATTTTATTTTATCTCTCTCTTGTAATATTTCACTTTGTAATATTTTTTGAAATAATGGAATATAATTTTAGTAGTATCCGAGAACGTAGCTATAATTAGCCGAACCTCGTTAAATTTTGGCATTCTCTTTATTATCTATTTAATAGCTATTGTCAGATAATTTATTTTGGTAATATATTGTGCTTTAAATTATCCGAGAAAAATTATATCACAAAGACTCTAAGAGTTTAAGGAAGTTAATTTTTAAGGGAGACCATTTGTGACTCCATCAACTATCTGAAAATGTTTCTTGGTCTTAATTTTTGGTACAATTATTCATTTTAGTGGAAACTAACCCAATTTCCACAACAATTGGTATCAGAGCCAAGGTTACTGAGTTATATGCTCTGTGGTTGCGGTGTAAGCTGATCTTGCACATCAGAAAGGTTTCCTTGGATTCTTGGGTATTCCACATTTGAAAGCTATTAAATATTCTTGAAGAAGAAATGACAAGAGAATGACAAAAATCCATGATGGACACAACAACTTCTACTTCATCAATTTTGACGAGAACTGTTGTGGTAAATACGAGAATTGCATTGGAGATTTTTGATGGTACAGGCCATTTCGATATGTGGCAATGTGAAGTTATAAATGCCTTATTTCAGCAAGGTTTAGACATTGTCATTGAGGGAGAAAAGCCAGAAGGTGTAGATGAGAAGGAATGGAGGACAATCAATCATTTGGCATGTAGTACAATTCGATCATACTTGTCAAGAGAGCAGAAGTATGCCTTTTGTAAAGAAACTTCTGCAAGTAAATTGTGGAAGACACTGGAGGAAAAATTCTTGAAAAGAGCAATCAAAATAAGCTTCATATGAAGAAAAGGTTGTTCATATTCACATATGTTCCTGGTACCACAATGAATGATCACATCACCAATTTCAATCAACTTGTAGTAGATCTAATAAATTTGGATGTGACTTTTAAAGATGAAGATCTAACCATAATGTTGTTGGGATCTTTTCCTAAGGAGTTTGAGTTTCTAAAAACTACTATACTCCATAGGAAAACTGAGGTGTCTCTTAGTGAAGTATGTACTGCATTATATAGCTATGAATTGAGGAGAAAAGACAAGAAGGATAGCACAAATGGAGCAGGAGAGGGTTTGATAGTAAGTGACCAGTTGAAAAAAAGAACAAGTGAAAAAAAGATATATCAAAGTCCAGAGTAGGCAAAAATAAATGTGTTTTTTGTCGAGAAAAGGGGCACTGGAAGAAAGATTGTCCTAAGTTGAGAAGTAAATCTGGCAAAGACAAGGCTGTTGCAGATTCAAATGTAGTTGAATGTGATGATTCATACTTTTCATTAGCATTGATGTCATCAATAAGCAGTTCAACTACTTGGATCCTGGATTCAAGCTGTAGCCACCATATGTGTCCCAATCGGGAATGATTTTCCGATTTTAAAGAAATTGAAGATGAAGTTGTCTATACAGCAAATGATAGCTCTTGCAAAACAATTAGAATTGGTTCAGTGCAATTGAGGAATCGTGATGGATCAATCAGAACTTTGACATATGTAAGATATGTGCCTAGTCTGACGAAAAACCTCATTTCTATGGGAGTCCTTGGGAGAAAGGGTTTCACTATAGTCATTAAAAATAAAATAATGAAGGTTATATCTGGAGCATTTGTAGTGATAAAATGAGTTCAAAGGAGAAACAACTTGTATTACTATAAAGGTAATATAATCGTTGGAACAACAATAGTAGTTTCTAGTGATTACCAGGAGCTAGAAACAACTAGATTGTGGCATATGCGTTTAGGACATGCAGGTGAAAAATTCTTGAAACTTCTGGCGAATCAAGGATTATTGCAAGGAGTACAAACCTGAAAATTAGACTTCTATGAGTATTACATCAAAGGGAAGCAGATGATAGTGAAGTTTGGCACTGCAATCCATGATACCAAGGGTATTCTGGATTATGTTCACCCAGATGTATGGGGTCCTTCCAAAACTTCTTCAGTGGGAGGTAAACACTACTATGTTATCTTTGTTGATGATTGTTCAAAAAGAGTATGGGTGTATATAATGAAGACAAAGGATGAAGTGTTGGGAGTTTTTCTCATCTAAAAGAAGATGGTGGAAACTCAGACAGGCATAAAGATCAAGTGTCTTTGAACAGACAATGACAGAGAGTACACAAGTGATCCCTTAATGAAAGTTTGTAAAACTAAAGGAATTGTTCGATATTTCACTGTCAGAAATTCACCATAACAGAATGGGATGACTAAACCGAAATTTACTAGAGAAAGTTTAGCGTATGTTATCTAATGCTGGGTTAGGCGGACAGTTTTAGGCTGAGGCTGTAACATACGCATGTCATCACATTAATCGTTTACCATCAACTGCTATCAATTGCAAAACACCTTTGGAGGAGTGGTATAGAAAACCTGATACATATTATAATTTCTTACATGTGTTTGGTTCCACTGCATACTATCATATTAAAGAATCAAAGTTAGATCCAAGAGGAAAGAAAACTATCTTTATGAGTATATCCTCTAGTATCAAAGGATATCATTAATGGTGTCCAGAGATGAAGAAAATAATCTTTAGTAGAGATGTTACCTTTGATGAGTCTACCGTGTTAAAAAATGTAATTGAGGAGCAGACAGATGGTTCTCCATAGCAGGTGGAGGGAACACCCAAATAGGTGGAGTTTGATGGAAGAAGAATTTTTGATCTAGCAATTGAAAGTTTGATAAAATTACTCCTACGACAGAAGAAGAATTAATAATAGAAAATAAATCAGATGAGGAAGCAGAGGTTTCAGCACAAGAACCTCCTCAACAACTTGAGTCAATTGCACTACGAAAGCCGAAAAAGAATATTAAGAAACCTGTTTGACTTGAAGATATGACTAATTATACATCTTCAGTAGATGATGAGATTCATTCCACTTAAGAAAAGTGGAGAAAAGCTATGGAAAAAGAGATGCAGTCCCTTAAAAAGAATCAGACATTGAAGTTAACAAGTCTGCCAAAGGAAAAGAAAGCAATTGGCTGTAAATGAGATGAGAAAATTGGTCAGTGCATAGTTGGATATTGTAATTCTGACTATGCAGGTGATTTAGACAAATGTCAATATACTACCGGTTATGTGTTCACACTTGCAAAAATACCGATTAGTTGGAAGTCCATCTTACAGTCAATAGTTGTTTTGTCTACAACAGAGGCGGAGTACATAATAGTTTCAGAAGCTGTTATTGAGACAATTTAGCTTCAGGGTTGCTGAATGACTTGAGAATTGGTCAGAAGCGTGTTAAAATGCATTATGATAGTCAAAGTGTTATTTGTTTAGCAAAGAATCAAGTTGACATACAAGGACGAAATACATCGATGTTCAATATCATTTTATACGAGAAATTCTTGAAGATTGTGAGATACTACTTCAGAAGATTTTGACTGCTGAAAATCCTGCAGATATGACAATAAAAGTTATGATAGGTATCAAGTTCTAACATTATTTGGACTTGATAAATGTTCTTAGAATTTGAAATTGTTTGCTTCAAAGAGCATTTGGAGACATTACTAAAATTTGTAAAATAAGAGTTTATAGAATATTTATTTCGAAGTGTGAGATTGCCAAGGTGGAGATATGTTGAATTTTGGCAATCTCCCAATCCCAAATCGAAAATGGGAGAGGAAGGAAGAAAAATATTAGCTTATAAAAGTTCCATCCCTTTTTAACAAATAATCTCAAAACACCAATATCTTACTTCTATGATTGGTTGTATTTTTTCTCTCTTTTGTAATATTTTTTTGAAATAGTTGAATATTATTTTAGTAGTGTCTGAGGATGTAGGTATAATTGACCGAATCTCGTTAATTTTTGGTGTTACTCTTTATTGTTTATTTAATAGCTATTGTCGGGTAATTTATTTTGGTGATATATTGTGCTTTAAATTATCTGAGAAAAATTATGCGACTAAGACTCTAAGAGTCTACGGAAGTTGGTCTTTAAGGGAGACCATTTATGACTCCACCAACTACCTGAAATTTTTCTTGGTCTTAATTTTTGGCATAATTATTCATTTTAGTGGAAACTCATCCAATTTCCACAACAATAATTGTCAAGTTAATGATGGGTCTACAGTAACTGCTAGTCCTGGGGCTGTTGATAGCATGTTAGACAACTTAGGTGAAATTTTCCTTTTAATAATGTTGATTAGCTAAATTTTTTATGCTTGAATTGCCTTTTTTCCTATCTCTATACCTTTTTGGTTGGTAAGAAAGATAAAAAAAAAAAAAGTGCTATAAGGACCAGCCAAAAGGTGGGTACAAGCAATATCTAGTGTGATGGTTTGTCACAAATTGATTGAGCTTGAAAATTCTTCACAATGTGCAAAAATCTATAAGCATATTAACAAATGTGCCATAACACATCAAAGTTAAATTGATATGTGAATATTATCACATGAGACTGGGTGTCACAATTATTTTAGATCTCTTGTATCTAAAAACTCTAATCTATCTCTTTATTTTCAGTTTTATCTCCTTAATAGTATAATCATCATTCATGCATTTATGCACATGTTTTAAGATGGAAATAGATGAGGACTCTCTCTTAAACCTCCCTCCCTCTCTCATTTCATTTTGTGGGCATACATAATGAACTGAAACGTGTTCGATTTGGGTGTTTCTGAAGTGCTTGTAATATAATATTTAGAGATACATTTTAATTTGCACTGTGGCCTCAGTGAAAATCTTTGTTGTCATGGAACTTATGGCCTCACTAATGGCCTTAGTTATTGCATAATTACCAAGGTTGATGTCCAACGATCACTTATAGGACAAGCCAAGATACTACTAGTAACAATGGTGGCGTAGGCCACCAATATATCCATCATCTAGTGTTCATGGTTGTATCATTTGTTGACTTAAGGCTGTCTAACTACATGCTTAGGATCGCAATTGGTATAGAGTAGATTAAATATATGTAGAAAATAGAAAACTTGGAGAGATAAAGTCATGTAATTATTTTTTGTTATGTGTGAACAAATTTTTTTTTTGAGGTAGCATATAATAAAAATGTATTTCTTCGCCCAAGTAATATGCTTAAACTTTTGGTCGTTTCATTGACAGAAAGTGTTTTGTTGACTACATATGGCAAACTACAACCACCTTTGCGAAAACATCATTTGAAGGTAATATATCTCTATTTCTTAAAATAACTTATCTACTTATTTTAAGTATTATGTTCTTCATGTTGTTTCATTTGTTGGAATCTGGGTTGGATTTGATTCACATTTGACCATCTCAACTTATATGGCCAGAATATTGATTTTATAGGTATAACTTTCATCAAGTTGCCATTTAGATTGTGCTTAATACTGATCTTCACTTTTTTGTGCTTAACCTAGATCATAGAATTCATCTGTCTTACTATCAGTTGGAAGTGAAGCTATTGAGAATGAATTTATTCAACTTCGAGCTGTCCAAATTATTTTGGACTTATTTTTTGAGTGAGTTTTAAAACCTCTGGTATGATAGGAAGATCAATTGTATACCACATTTGTTTTTATTCATTAACAAACATTGCCTGACTGGAGGTACCCATACAATAATTTTTTGCATCACTAAGTAGAAAACGTAATATTTCATGCTTAGAGAGCAAGAATGCTTCTCTTATTGAACATCTTCTTCGTGAATGTAATCTTGTTGGTAAAATACTTGAGGTAGAAAGGAATTTCATATTGGTGGCTGACCCAAATAGGGTAATCTACTAGCCATTTAAAGTCATGCCATTTGTTTTTATGTGGTGTATTGCTTAGTCATTTTTGAGTTTTACTATGAGGTTCCACTTTATCCTAATCCAATGTGTATTTTGTATACTATATATGTTGTATTAGTACTTAAAGCTGATGTTTTTTCATTCTTTAGTAGCCAACACTCCCTAGTAGACCTCCGCTAAGGATAGGAAATATTGGGCACTTGACATATATATCCAATAAACTTGTTCAATTGGGAAATGGCAATAGTGATATTCAAGCATACTTGCAGATTTGTCCTATTCTTTTCATAATCAATGGTTCTAGGAAGAAATTGATGTTATGACCCTATATACAACTTGTCAATTTGTAAACCTCAGTTGCTTTACTTAATAGAATAAATTAGTTATTTTGCAACTCATCTCTTGCTCTTAGTCTTTACCTTTACTTTTTCTCCTTCCTTGATCTAGTTCTAATTTGTGTTATATCTTATATTCCTTTGATATTATCCTTCAAAATGTACACGTCGTAGATAATGATAAGGATTATCTCTAAGCAATTTGTTGTGTAGTTTGTTAAGATAACTCATCACTCAAATATTGTTTGTTATAGCTATTTATCTCACTAGATAACTCTTATCAACATCTTTGTATTTCTCTCTCTCTCTATATATATATATATATATATATATATATATATATATATATATATATATATATATATATATAGCAAGAATTTCGTGCAAATCGCGATTTGAGATTTTTTTTCTTACCGGAATTTCAATTTAATATCCTATTATTTATTCATATTCAAATTTTTTATTTTTTTTTTTTTTATTATTTTATTAAATATTATATTTTTTTATTTTTATTTTATTTTTATTAATATTAAATTATTTTTATTAATATTAATATTAATATTAAAATTTATTAATATTAATATTAAAATTTTATATTAAAATTTTATTTTTATTAATATTAATATTTTATTAAAATTTTATTAATAAAAATTTTATTAATATTAATTTAATATTTATTATTAATATTAATTTAATATTAAAATATTAAATATTAAAATTAAATTTATATATATATATATATATATATATCTTTGTAAATGCTGGTAATCAATAATAAGTGAATATATTGCTTTCTATTCACGTTATCATGGTATCGGAGCCACTAAGGGTTTAACAACCACCAGCTCTTTATGGCCAACTCTTATTCTCAAATAGTTTCTTTTTTTCTCTACACCATCCATTACTTCCCTACCCAATATAGCACACCATCTACCTTTCAAACTTAACTCCACAAATTATCTATTGTGCTAGGCCCAATTACTCCCCTTACTTTACAGTTATGATTTAGCAAAACATGTTGATGGTAGTATTAAACCTCCGCCTAACCACACTGGTGACAATTTACCCAACCCTGCATACATTACATGGTTTTGTCAAGATCAATTGCTCCTTAGCTGGATCATTGGTTCCATCACTGAAGAATTTGTTCCACAGGTTATAAGAGCAAAAATAGCTCGAACAACTTGGGAAAAACTAGCAAGCACATATGCTTCTGGATCAAAAGCCCAAATCTGCCACATAAAATCACATTTTTTTCACCTCACCAAAGAAACAACTGAAACAATTGGCCATTACACTCAACGAGCAAATGGAATGCATGACCAACTTGCTGCATTAAATAGTTTCGTCTCAGAGGATGATCTTATACAGGTCATAGTTAATGGATTGGGCTTAGATTATAGACCATTTGTGAGATCATTAGAAAACAGACTTGAGGTTGTATCATTTGATGACTTATGGTTTACTACTGTTTGAAGAGGCAAACTTAGGAATTGATACTTCCAAAAATTCAGTCTCTCCCACGATATTTCATATATCCTCTAACTCCATATCTAACCACTCATTTTGTGGACATGGGGCCATAAGATATCATAGGGGTAAAGGTCATTCTTCCTCTCGTTCATCCAACCCCTCACCTCAATTTCCCATAGATAACCATCTACAGCACTATGCTTCTGACTTCACCACTTTTAAATGCCATAACTGCTCTGGATTTGGTCATCTTGCAAAACATTATTCCACACCATGCCAGAAACTCAACTCCTTCAAAACCTTCTCTCCCTCACATGTCAACCCAATTTCCAACTATGCCTCCTCCTCTCATCCTTAACGTTGGATTCTTGACATTGGTGCGACACATCACTTGACGCCAGAATTGGAAAATTTGTCTCTACATTTTGAATATCATGGCCCTGATGAAGTGAAAATCGGCAATGGTAAAACACTTTCCATTTCACATTGTGGTTATTCTCTTTTCAATTCTTCCAATCATTGTTTTCATTTACAAGATATTTTACATGTCTCTCATTCTTATTGCAATTTATTATCAGTATACGCTTTTACTCAAGCTAACAATGTTTCAATTGAATTTTTCCCTGATCATTTTCTTATTAATGATATCCACAAAAGGGCTATTATCCACAAAGGGCTGAGTGAAAATGGCATCTATTCCATACAGCTCTCTATAACCTGTTCACTCTCACAATGGCATTCCAAACTTGCACATGCAAATTTTCGTACTGTTCGACAAGTTCTACATCAAAATAATATTTCTTTTTTGTCAAATAATGAGTCAGATGTCTGTCACGCTTGTAGTGTTAGCAAAAGTCATAAGTTATCTTTTCCATTGTCTTCATTTCAAGCATAAAAACCTTTAGAGTTAATTTGTTTTGATTTATAGGGTCCTTCCCCTGTTAATTCCATTGATGGTTATCGTTACTATGTTATATTTTACGATCACTTCAGCAAATACACCTAGATCTATTTTATTAAGTGAAAATCTAAGGTTCTAAATGTTTTTATCAAATTTCAACATGTTGTTGAAAAATATTTTGGGATAGCCATTAAAGTTTTCCAAGCAGATTGGGGGGGAGAAAGTTTCAGGTCTTAACCATATATTTACTTGCAAATGGAATCACACAGCGTAGTTCTTGTCCAAAAACCCCGAAACAAAATGGTTCTGAAAGAAAACATAGACATATAGTTGAAACTGGTTTAGCTTTACTTTAACATTCAAAAATTCCAACCTCATATTGGACATATGCCTTTGCTACTGTAATTTATACCATTAATAGGCTACCCACCCCCAATCTCACCAATCACACACCATTCCTCAAGTCATTTGGCACAACACCTGATTCTCATGTTGGTTACACCCCTACAGTTCTCACACACTTGAACCTTGTTCTAAAAAATGTATATTTTTTGGGTTATAGTAAACTCCATAAAGGTTATTTCTGTCTTAATCTTCATTCTCTCAAAATTATTGTCTCATGATATGTTATTTTTCATGACCAGGTTTTTCCGTTTGCTTCAAGTGATGTGCCGCCATAGTCCCCTCTTTAGAATACAGCACCAACCACAATCCTTTTAACATCTCTACTCCCTACGGGTACACAAGTTATTCCCACAATACCGTCAACTCCACCTTCTAACACCATTTCCTCTAATGACGTCCAACCCCAAAACACTATCAACCAACCTGGCCTCAACCTCACGGTTGATCTCACCAAATACATTGGTCCACCATCTCAATGGAATCATTCTATGATTACCCATTCATAAACAGGCTCTATAAAACCAAGATCAATGGTCAGTCACACCATTGAAGAGATTGAAACCTTCATGCTTTAGTAAAAATATCAAATCTCCTACGTGGAAGTAAGCTATGACTGATGAATTTAATGCCTTGATTAAAAACAATACTTGGAAATTGGTCCCACATTCCAGTGCCCATAATGTAGTGGGTTGCAAATGGGTCTATCACATCAAGCAAAAATTAGATGGCTCATTTGAACGGAACAAAACCCAACTTGTTGCAAAAGATTTTCACCAACGTCCGGGAATTGATTATACCGAGACTTTCAGCCCTATGGTAAAACTAGCTGTTGTATGTTTGATCCTTTCTCTAGCAATATCTAAATGTTGGCAGGTAAAATAATTGGATGTTTCCAATGCTTTTCTACACGGCCAACTTGATGAGGATATATTTGTGGATCAACCTCAAGGATTTGTCCATCCCATATACCCAAATTATGTGTGCAAATTAAACAAGTCCATTTATGGCCTCAAACAAGCACCACGACAATGGTACAAATGTCTCACCACCTCATTAAGCTCTCTAGGATTTATTGGTTCCAAAACTGATAGTTCGCTATACTACTACAAATAGGGTACATTACAAGCCTATTGTCTCATATATGTTGATGATATCTTGTTAATAGGAAATAATTCCAATTTCATTGATCACATTGTTACTTCACTCCAACAAAACTATGCTATCAAAGTTCTTGGAATTCTTCATTATTTCCTTGGTCTTGAAGCTTTGTGGTGTTCTAGGTCATTATTTTTGTCTCAGACAAAATATATTCAAGATTTATTGGCTAAAGCCAAGATGGAAGGAGCAAATGGGATGTCCATTCCTGCATGTACAAAAGTCAACTTGACTTGCATAGGAGACTCATTTCACGACCCAAAGTTATATCGCGGCATTGTAGGTGGTTTACAATATTTATGCTTCACAAGACCGGATATTTGTTATGTTGTTAACAAAATATCATAGTTCATGCATGCTCTAACCAATGATAATTGGATAGCGGTAAAATGCATCTTAAGATATCTCCAACTTACTGTTCAACATGGCCTGCTCATTCATCATTCTTCTCATTTTAATATTTCAGTTTATAGTGATGCTGACTGGGGTGGTAGAATTGATGACCGTAAATCAACAGCAAATTATAATATCTATGCTGGCAATAACCTCATTACTTGGGCATCTCGTAAGCAAAGAACCGTAGCCCGCTCCTCCATAGAGGTGGAATACCGAGCCCTTACTGCTGCTATTACAGAATTACAATGGGTTCAATCTCTTATGAAAGAACTTGGCATTCCCAATACATCCACCCCTACACTTTAGTGTGACAATTTGAGTGCAACTTACCTTACCACCACTCCTATTTTCCACTCACGATCCAAACATCTCGAAATTGACTTTCACTTTGTACAAGATAAATTTGTTCACAAGGAATTATCCGTCCATTACATCTTTTCAAAGGACCAGTTAGCTAATATACTCATAAAATCGCTGCCCAAACCACAATTTCAGATACTCAAATCCAAGTTGTGCATTCTTTCTCAACCCGCACCACTTACGGGAGGATGATAAGGATTATTTCTAAGCAATTTGTTGTGTAGTTTGTTAGGATAACTCATCACTCAAATATTGTTTGTTATAGCTACTTATCTCACTAGATAACTCTTATCAACATCTTTGTATTTCTTTATATATATATATCTGTAAATGCTGGTAATCAATAATAAGTGAATATATTGCTTTCTATTCACGTTATCAGATAAAGCCCTCATTAGCATATAATTGTTCCTACCATTTAAAGTTTCTTTTTGTTTTACTAGGAAAATAATAAATGGAGTCATTGGCATGCAAATTTATTGATAAAGCGTAATGCAATTGAAAACATCTCTCAGTGGGCATGTGGGTAAGTTTTTTTTAATATCATTTTGGAATTGGTTTACAATTGCTTCTCCTATGTGGTGCATTCTCTCCCCTCAACCTTTCTTATGCCTTGACCAAAAGAAAAGGAAAAATGTAAGTGTGGTGATTATTAAATGTGATGTATGTGTCTGGTGACAGCACCATTAACATCAACTTAGATGAAAGAATGCAAAATGTGTGAAGTTTTGGCAATATGGCAATATAGAGATCTTCAAACTCCATTTAGTTGAAACCCACTTTTGGCAAATAATTTTTTATATTGTCATTATGACATTCTTGATGCATAAGCTATTCCATTTGTGTTAAGTATTTTAGTGCTTATGTATCATGCATGTAAAGATTCCACATTGTGCTTTTGCATAAACTCTTTGTACACGGGACAGAGCTTTTTTAGCCTTGTTTTTTTCTTAATAAATATTTTATTTATTGCATGAGGGAAATAAATGTGATAGGAGGCCAAGTGCTCCACAAGACCAGAGAGATAGTGATGATGATGACTACCAAGATAGGGATTATTATGTTGTAACCTTAGCAAATAATCTAAGCGAGGCATTTAGATATGGCATATATGGCAACGATGGCATTGATGAGTTATGTTTTATAACATTTGAAGTGCAATTTCATTTTCTTTAAGTTTTACTTTATGACAAAATGTAAAACAGAGAAGAGAATGAGAAAATATTCTTGTATTTCTATACACAATGGTTATATATATATATATATATATATATATATATATATATATATATTGTATTGGATCCCTATATTAGGAAACTAGAATTTTACGATTACTCCTAAATATATCAATATATCACTTCATAATATATACTACACAATTTGTAATACTCCCTTTCAAGCTGGAACATAGATATTGATCATGTCCAACTTGTTATAAAAATAATCAACCTGAACTTCATTTAAAGTTTTCATGAAAATATCTCCTAAGTGTTTTTTATCTTTACATAACCGGTGAAAATTAAACCTTATTGTATTTTCTTACGGATGAAATGACAATCAATTTCAATATGCTTAGTTTGTTCATGGAACACAGGATTAGAAGCAATATGAAGTGCAACTGGGTTATCACACCATAATTTTGTTGGTGCTAAAGTTTTAACATTTACTTCAGTTAAGAGTTGATATATCCATATAATTTCACACATAGATTGTACCATAAGCTTATATTCTGACTCTGCACTTGATCGTGACACAACATTCTACTTCTTACTCTTCCATGAGATCAAATTCACTCCAAAAAATACATAATATCTTGATATTGATTTTCTATCCACCTTGGAACCTGCCCAATTTACATATGAGAAACACTCAATATGAATGTGACCATGATCTATATATAGGATACCACATTTAGGTGCTCCTTTTATATAACATAAAATCTATTCTAAGACTGCCTAATGATGAACTATTAGTAATAACATAAACTGACTCACATCACTAACAGAGTATGCAATATCTGGATGAGTCACTGTAAGATAATTCAACTTTCCAACTAATGTTTTATATTTCTTTGGATCCTCAAAAAGTTCACCAACTTTTGTAAGATGCATATTGGGAATTATTGGGGCATTACAATGTTTTGCTTCCAACTTTTCTATCTCTGATAGTAAGTCAAGCACATACTTCTTCTGAGTTAGGAAAATACATTTCTTACTCTTTATGACTTTAACACCCAAAAAGTATTTCAACATCACTAAGTCTTTCGTGTGAAACTGAGTATGAAGAAAAAACTTAAAAGATGAAATTCTTATAGTATCACTTCAACCAATGACAATATCATTTACGTACATGACTAGAAGAATAATGTCAGCTTCAAATTATCTGTATAAAATATAATGGTCAAATTTGCTCTTCATCATGCCAAACTTTTCAACAACTTGACTAAATTTGTCAAACCTAGCTCATGAACTCTGTTTCAAAGCATGCAAAGATTTATAAGATGATAGACTTTCTCATACTCCTCATGAGCAACAAACTCCGAAGGTTGCTCCATATAAACCTCATCTTGAAAATCACCATGAAGAAAGATATTTTTTATATCTACCTAATACAAAAGCCAATGATAAGTAGCTACCATAAAAATAAACAATTTGACATATGTTAATTTAGCAATAGAAGAAAAAGTGTCAAAATAATCAATTCCATAAGTTTGAGCATATCATTTGGCAACAAGACGAGCTTTCAAATGAGCATTTGACCCATTAAGATTTTCCTTAACCGTAAACACCCATTTACATCCAATAACATGTTTTCCTAGAGGTAAATCTACCAAGTTCCAAGTACCATTATCATCCAGAATATTCATTTCCTCCAATATTGCATTATGCCATCCAAGATGAGCTAATACCTCATGAACAATTTTGGAAATAGAGATGAAATCAAGATAAGAAATAAAGGAACATGATGAAGACAAATGGTTGTAAGAAACATGCGCAAAAATAGGATAAGTACATTGATATTTACCTTTGTGTAAGGGAATTGGAAGATCAACACTTAAGACAGGATTTAATAATGAAAGAGCTAATGCAGGACATAAGTCAGAAGGAGTCTGCCGTCAATAGTACACTTAAAGAATGAGATGTTTGATAGGAGTTGGTTCAAGGATAGGGTTAGAGAATGTGATAGTTAGACTAACAAATCATCGTTCTCCCTTTGACATTCTGGACTGCAAGATGGAAAATATGGTTTGTCTTCTAAACATTAACTGAGATAAGATACTATTAAGACTAAGACAAAAGCATCAATATCCTTTCTGAAGACATGAAAAATAGGATAAGAAAAATACATTTTAAAGACTTGGGATCTAATTTAGTAACATGTGGGAGAACATCCCGAACAAAACAAGAACAACCAAATATCTTCGGCTCAATAGAAAATAATGACTTTTTAGAAAAAAGAATACTGTAAGGAGTCTCACCATGAAGAACATATGAAAACATGTGGTTGATCAAAAATATGTTGTTAAAACTGCATCAGCCCAAAAAGTCTTAGAAATATTCATGTGAAATAACAAGACTCTTGCAGTCTTAAGCATATTTCTATTTTTTATTTTTGCAACTCCATTTTAAAATAAAGTATAAACATAAGAAGTTTGATGCAAAATGTCATTTTAAATCATGTAAGTTTGGAAAGAGACTAACAAGTACTCTTTGGCATTATCAATTGGCAATGTACATGGATGAAAACATCAAATTGAGTTTTAATCTTAGAAAAAAAGTGAGGAAACAACTCATGAAGAGTTTTCATTAAAGATAAACAAGTCACATGAGAATAGTCATAACAAAAGTAATAAAATACTTAAATCCAGTGTTAGACAATACTGGGCAAGGGCCCTAAACATCATAATGAATTAATTCAAAAGAAAGACTGAGTGTTGATTATAATTTTAATATATAAATCACACCTCGTAATTGCATCATTAGTTTCTTTTGTTTGTGTACCTAGAACAACAAATTAGGCAGTAGATTATTTAACCAAATTGGTTAAGAAGAGTGTATCTTTATATAAATGATTAAATAATTCATTGTTGCAGTTAAAATGTATTTTACATGATGACAATCAATAAAGCGAGTCATTTTTCTTTCATAAAAAAATGGAATGCTTATCACAATTTGTCTTATTTTATAAGATCTTATTTGGTATTGCGTTTAGAAAAAAATATTTATTTTTTGTTGAGTTTTAAAAATTACTTTTGAAGATAAACAAATAAATAAATTTTTTTAGAAATAGATAAATAGATTTTTTTTTCTAAAAGCAAATTTGAGAAAATAAATTTAAAAAAATTAATCAATTAAATTAAAAAAATAGTATATTTATTTGACATCCAATAACAATTTTAAATATTCCCTAAAATACCTAAAAAGTATTTAAGTATTACAGAGTTGAGTTGTTGAAATGTGTGATTTCGCATTGTTTTTATTTTTGTTTGATACATGTTATTAGCACTCGACTATGCTTTGCATACCAAGTTAATTATAAAAATCAATCTCAACATTCATCAAGATATGCGAATTCTGAAACTTGGTTTTGTTAGTTATTATTAAAAAGGTTTAAATTTTACTTACTATTTATTATAAAGATTCACTTAGGGTTCAAATTCAAAACTTTATTAAAATAGTTATCAAATTAGTATTACTTAGTTAAATTTTAGGGATAACTTCAAAAAAAATTATAATGTTTCATTCTATTTCAAATAGATATCTAATGTTTTTTCAGTTGCACACAATATGTTTCCACTTATTTTTAATTGGACCATTTGGTCCAGTATTTTGTTACTCATTAGTGGAAATTTTATGTGACTGTCTAGCATGGCCCCATCAAAATCAATGTGACAGCATAACTAGTCAATAAATACTTAATAATTATAAAAATTTAGTCAGTAATATTTTAGTAATTTTAAAAAGTTTTACCTTTTTAAGTCTTTAATGCATTTTTTTAGTAATGACATAACTAATATTTTTTATTCATCAAAATTATAATGAGAAGATGCATTAATATTTGCAAAAAAGGTAATTAAATGGTTCTAAAAAAACAAAGAACAAAAATTAGGAATTTTTTTAAACAAGTTAGATTTTTTTTCTTCTACTTTCTTAGAAAATAAAAAAGGAAAAAATCTATATAATTTGTAATTTTGTTAGCTCTTTTAATTACAAATATGATTGTAGTGTCAATTGAGTAAAATTTATTATTTTTAAATTATTCAGATATTTACCCAAGAATTTTCTAGAAAAATTTCGATGTTAAATTTTTAATATTATTAAATTTTTACTGAGTGGTTATGTTTTGCCACATTGACTTTGTTGGGCCCATGCCAGATAGCCACTTCAGCATTCCATCAATAAGTGAAGAAAAATTGGTAGAATAGTGAAATTGGGAAAGAGTAGGCATTATGTACAATTGAGGAAAAAAATTTATATGTCTATTTGAAAATAAGATAAAATGTTAAAGGTTCTTTAAAACTATCTCGCAGCATGTGTAACACCCGTATATAGAGTCTATAAGTTATGTTAATAGCTGGTGAGAGTTAGGAGTTAAAAAGAGTATTAAAAGATTTCAAAGTTGATGATTTTGCTGTTTCACACCCATGGCAAGTCGTGTTAC
The DNA here is from genome assembly GCA_023653625.1 of Triadica sebifera. Lineage (NCBI taxonomy): Eukaryota > Viridiplantae > Streptophyta > Magnoliopsida > Malpighiales > Euphorbiaceae > Triadica > Triadica sebifera. The sequence continues at coordinate 17,501,041 of CM042906.1, forward strand.
GACCATGAATGTCGGGTGTTCAGTGAACAAACCATGAAGGTTAATCATGATCATGAATGGGTGGATCATGCCTGTGAAGCATGAGTCACGATTGTGAATCCTGGGTAGTCAGGACAAGTGAGACAACTGCAATTTTTTCTCTCTGCCATACCTTAAAATCTACTCCCCACTCCCTGTTAACCAACCAAACACGCCAACTCCATTCACTTTTATCACCAGAAACCTTTCTTCTCCATTTTTGGAGATTCAAATACCTAGTTTTATGAGAGGAAAGTTAGAGAGAAGAGTGAGAAAGAAAGGGTTGTGAGTTGCAATGAAAGAGTTGGTTTTGGTGTTCTTGCTTTTGGTTATAGTTCCAGAAAGCTTAAGGAGAAGTTTTCTTATTGCTAGTAGCTGGAATTCCATCTTAAGTGAGAGGACAAGCTTAGAGAGCTAAAGCTTTGATTATGCTCTATCCTAGGTAAAAGGTATGTACATAACCATATTCAAATCTTTAACTTGCATGTTATTGTGTTATTTGTCTAGAATGCATGTTATGGGTGATTTCTAGAGTAAGACAAGACATAATTTTAGGTTAAATGCACTTAGAAATATATTGTGGGTGATAGGTTGATATGGTAGATTGAAATGTTAAATGGATTACATTGGTAAATGTTGATATGTATAAATGATATTGGCATAATATATAGTTTGTATGCATATTGAAGTGTTGATAAGGTGGTTAATATTGATCAACTGTAGAGATTATTGCATGTGAAAATGGTATAAGATAGTGTGCTATGTTTTCTGGAAAGATTTCCAGATTCATGGTCATGAATATAAGTTATGTTAATGAAGCAGACCTATTCACTAACAACTTCACGATTGAGATCACGATTTTGGTTCACACCCATGAAAGGTGGATCACGGCCGTGAATTTATTGTTAATTCATAGGTGAACCACGATTTGATTCACAGGTAAACAACCCGTAAAAAGGTTCTTCATGGCCATGAAAGTGTATTCATTAGCGAATCTACTAAAACTTGAAAAGTTGTATGTTTCATGTGAATTGAGTTTGATTTGGTTTGAGTCAAAGTACTTCTATTGTATGGTTATAGCATGTTATGGTTGTGATTATGAGAATTATAGATGATGTAAGTGATGTGATAAACAGTTAAGTCCATTACTCTGACTAGGACTAGAGCTTGGAGATATGACATTCCATTGAGGGGAGATGGGTACCAGGTGACCTAGGTTGGTCACATTCAAGATTCTCGAGGTTGAGATTAAGCCATGTGTGCTTCCCTCGGTGTTTGATATGTGCACACTCTTTTTTCTCAGACATGTACTTTGGGAAGCTTAGGCAGGTGTCATAAGGGCTCAAGTGAGAGTCATAGATTATCTACATCCAATTTAGTCTAGTTATGAGTAAAGCGGGTAAGAAAAAAGGTAATTAATAATTTCTATGTGTAATATACATTTGTATGTTTGATCATTGTTTATATTGTTATGTTATGCATAATTGAGCATTGCATTGAGAATATTGAGACATGACATCATAAATACATGGTATATTGTATATGCGAACGACGAAGTAAGTCATTTTGGTATAACGGTAAGTGTATCTTGCATTTTGTATATATATGATGTGTTTTGCATGTTGTTATGTACCACTAAATATTAGGTTGCTTAGCATATGGGTGTTTTCATGCACAAGTTCAGAGCCTAGGTCTTGATCGATAGAGAAGGAAACCCAAGAGCAAAGTCAAGAATACACACTTGGGATGAGTGATACAACTGTTGTATTTTTGTTATTTTTGTTGGGTTGGATAGTTATAGATGTACATATTTTTATGTTTAGAGAAATGTAATTTTATAACTATCCGTTTTGTAAAACCGTTGGGCTAGTACATTGTTCATTTGTCACTTTACTAAATCTTTATTGGATTTAAGTGTTTTAATGATGTTTTATGATTTTAGTAAGTCATCATTGCCATGGTGCATCAACATTTTAATTTATGGCATTTTTAAATCATATGCATCATAACATTCTTTGGTATAATTGGGTTTATTACTAGTTATATTAAAGGATATTATATTTAGTGGTATCAAAACTTAGGTTTAGGCAGTTTTGAATCTAAGTGGGAAAGGTTGTATCATGTGAGCGAGTGTTATCCTATATGACTCTGATGTATGTGATTCTCTGTCGATGTGTAGGTTAGAGATCAGGTAAAGAGATTAAACTGGATGATGTGGCTGAGAGTAACAATCCTTCTGATGTAGAGGCTCAGAATCAGCAAAGCCAACCTAGTGTTCGTAGGTCCATTGTTGATCCTCATTCGCTACAACCAATGGCTGGTCCAACGGATTTATCAAAAGATCATTTGATGAAAACCTAATAGCTCTTTTGCATCATTTGGTATAGGCTATGCCACCACCTCCACCGCTGCTGACACCATCAAGACTTAGGATTTAGATTGATAGGCTGAGGAAGTATGAAGTCATAGACTTTACAGGCAAGATTGAGGATGACACAACAGCTGCATAGTTTTGGTTGGAGAAGACTGAAAGGATCTTTGAGGACTTAGATTATACTGAAGAGCACAAAGCTAGGTATGTTCTATCACTCCTCCAAGAGTATGCCTACGATTGATGGAAGTCGGTTTTACATAGGCCTCATATTTCATAACCGCTTACCTGAGATTTCTTCCAACTGAGTTTAAGAAATAGTATGTGCCAAGGGTGTTTACTAATGAGAAGAAACTAAAGTTCCTGAACTTATAGCAAGAGAACATGCTCATGATAGTGTATGAGAGAGAATTTATCCGGTTGAGCAAGTATTCGACCAGTATTATTGGGGATGAGGCGGACAAATGCTGCCCATTTGATGACAATCTAAAAGATAAGATCGAATTCCATATGATTTCACAGCAGCTTGAGGACTTTGTGAAGTTGGTATTTGCTACTCTTACGATATAAAATAGGTTTAACCTGAAGAGAAATGAGGAGTCATTTAGGAGAGACTTCAAGGGATCATCTTTCAATGGGGTATAAATCTTGAGCAAGAAGACTCATACCAGTTTTGGACACTTCTAGTCTAGAGGGCAAGACTAGAGTCAAAGTCAATCAGGGTTTATTAGACATGCACCATCATTTAGAGTTGTTTCTACAACTACCAATTGGCAGACACATACACAGAGATAGGCAGCACCAAAGTGTGCATTATGTGATCGAAAATACAGAGGAGAATGTTGGTGACCCTTAGAGGCTTGCTACAGGTGTGGGTCTCGAGACCACTACTAGAGAGATTGTCCATTACAAATAGCTAAAGCACCCACTCAGAGTTTAGTGTCGACTCAGACTAAGGGATAAGGTCAGACCCATTTTGATAAATGTGGATTAAGTCAAGCCATTTCTGGGACAGTGGAAATACCAAGATCAAGAAGGGCACTGGCAAGAGTCTACGCCATGAGAGCCATAGAAGAACAAGAGCCTATGAATGTTTATAATGGTATGTTTTCTCTTCATAGTCATATTTTTCCAGTTATTCAACTCGAATAACCAAATAAATTTTACGGAAAAAATTTTGTTTAAAGGAGAATAAATGTAACGCCCGTATATAGGGTCTATAAGTTATGTTAATTGTTGGTGAGAGTTAGGAATTAAGAAAAGTGTTAAAAGGTTTTAAAGTTGCTGATTTTATTGTTTCACGCCTATGACAAGTAGTATCATGGTCGTAAATTTCGGGTCTTCAATGAACAAACTGTAAATGTTAATCACGATCGTGAATGGATGGATCACGTCTGTAAAGAATAAGTCACGACCGTGAATCCTGGGCAGTCAAGGCAGGTGAGACAACCACAATTTTCTCTTTCTACCATCTCTTAACATTTGCTCTCCATTCCCTATTAGCCAACCAAACATGCCACCTTCATTCCCTTTTTTATCACCAGAAACCCTTATTCTCCATTTTTGTAGGTTCAAAGATCTAGTTTTATGAGAGAAAAGTTAGAGAGAAGAGTGAGAAAAAAAAGGGTTGTGAGTTGCAAGGAAAGAGTTGGTTTTGGTGTTTTTGCTTTTGATTCCAGTTTTAGAAAGCTTAAAGAGATATTTTCTTATTGCTATGAGCTGGTAGAGGTGTTAGAAGTCTATTTTAAGAGAGATGATAAGCTTAGAGAGCTAAAGCTTTGGTTAGACTTTTATCCTAGGTGAAAGGTTTGTACATAACCATATTCAAAGCTTTAACATGCATGTTATTGTGTTGTTTGTCTAGAATGCATGTTGTAGGTAATTTCTAGGGTAATATAGGACATGATTTTAGGTTAAATGCAATTAGAAATATATTATGGTTGATAGGTTGATATAGCAAATTTAGATGTTAATGGATTTCATTAGTAAATGTTGATATGTATAAATGATATTGACATAATATATAGTTTTTTATGCGTGTTGAAGTGTTGATATGGTAGTTGACATTGGTCAATCGTAGATATTATTGCATGTAAAAATGTATGAGATGACATGCTATGTTTTCTGGAAAATTTTCCAAATTCATGGCCTTGAATTGGTAGTTCACGAGCGTGAATTTCGTGAATACAAGTTGTATTGATGAAGCAGATCCATTCATGGGCAACTTTAAGATTGAGATCACTGTTTGGTCCACGCTAGTGAAAAATGGATTACAGTCGTAACTTTGTTGTTGATTCACAGGTAAACTACCCAAAAAAATATTCTTCACGGTCGTGAAAGTGTATTTATGGGTGTGAATCTGCTAAAACTTGAAAAGTTGTATGTTGCATGTGAATTGAGTTTGATTTAGTTTGAGGCAGAGTACCTCTATCATATGGTTATAAAATGTTATAAAAATGCATATTATAGTTGTGATTATGAGAATTGTGGATGATATAAGTTATGAAAATTGTATGTGATGTGATGAACGGTTAAGCTCATTACTCCAACTAAGACTAAAGTTAGGAGAGATTGTATGCCATTGAGAGGAGATTCATGCTAGGTGACTTAAGTTGATCATGTTCAAGATTCTTGAGGCGTGGTTAAGCCAGGCATGGTTAAGTCAGGTGTGCTTCCCTCAATGCTTGATATGTGCACACTCTTTTTCCTTAGACAAGTATTCTGGGAAGGTCAAACAGGTGTCTTGAGGGCTTAGGTGAGAATCGTAGATTACCCGTATCCAATTTAATACAGTTATGAGTAAAGCGGACAAGAAATAAGTAATTAATAATTTTTATGTGCGATATACTCTTGTATATTTGATAATTGTTTATATTGTTATGTTATGCATAATTGAGTATTGCATTGAGAAAATTAAGTCATGAAATCATAAGTACATAATATGTTGTATGTGCGAACGATGAGGTAAGTTATTTATGTATGATCATAAGTATATCATGCATTTTGTATATGTATATTGTGTTTTGCATGTTATTATGTACCACTAAGCATTAGGTTGCTTAGCATGTGAGTAAATCTTGATCGACAGAGGAGGACACCCAAGAGCAGAGTGAACGATACAAGGGTGGATGATACAATTGTTATATTTTTATTGGATTGAGTAGTTATAGATATATATATATATATATTTGTATTCCCAAAATATATAATTTTATAATTATCCGTTTTGTAAAACCGTTAGACTAATGCATTGTTCGTTTATTACTTTACTAAATCTTTATTGAATTTAATTCTTTTAATGACGTTTTATGATTTTAATAAGTTATCGTGACCATGGTGCATCAATATTTTAATTTATGGTATTTTTTAAATCATATTTATTGTTATATTTTTTAGTATAATTGAATTTATTCTTAATTATATCGAATAGTATTACAGAATAATTAGTAAGAAATTTTGAATTTTAATGATAAACCTTGACATTGAAATTTGATTAAAAAGTTAAGTTCAACAAGCTATATAGGAAGTTGATATATATATATATATATATATATATATATATATATATATATATATATATATTTATTTATATTTTTATCTATATTATATAATAATAATAGATTTATTTATCTATATATTTCATTTTTATTATTTATTATTATTTAATATATTAAATATGAAATAATATATATTTATTATTTCATTTCATTTTATTTAATTATAATATATATATATATATATATATATATATATATATATATATTACACGCAATCATAAGGAATTTATGGATGTGTTTACTTACAGGGAATTGTTTTATGTTTTCAATTTTGGATTTTAAAAAAAATAAAAACTTTTCATTTTCATAGAAAAATTGTAAAATGTGTTTACTTGTTAAAAATTGAAAATTGTTTTTCATTTTTTGAAAATAAAAAATGTATTTACTTGTTCTCATGTAAATTTTATTTTTTATTTTCGAAATTAAAAATATATTTACATATTATTATATAAAAATTGTTTTACATATCCAAAGGCACAAAAATATATTCAATATAAAAAATAAAAAATATTTCAAAAAATTGTAAATTTTGAGGTTATAAATTATAGTCTATTATGTTTATTTATATACTACTTTTATTATTTTTTAAGCCTACATTGTTGATTATTGTCAATAAATAAATATTATATATATATATATATATATATATATATATATATATATATATATATATATTACCAATTATTTAATGTAAGCTCTAGTGCCTCTTGAAAGATAGAAATATTTACTTGGGTATTCAAATAGAGTACCATTTCATGTAACCCATGAAACCACGATTTCTTCTTTGTTGCTTAACTACATGAACACAAACATAAAATTCATGTTCATTTTAGCTAGAATTCAACCAAAAACTATAGAAATCCATATAGAATCAACTATGACACAATTAGAAAACATAATTAATTGAAACAAAACAATACAACTTTCAATCGATCCAAAGTCGATAATCATCAACATAAATGAATACAAAAAAATGAAAGAGGGACAATAAAAAAGAATTAATGTTGTGAAGGAAATCATATTTAATAAACATATATTTGTGAATAGTTATATGGACTAGCGTGTAAAATTATATATAGGCAAAAATATTAATATGTATATACAAATAGAAATAGTGAGTTTGGATAGTATGATAACAATTTCATAAGGGAAAAGGAAAGAAAATATATTATTAAAAAAATCGTCGTACTAAAAACACTATGTTTTCAAAGTGAAAACACATTTTTTTTAAAATGAACTTTATTTTAAAAAAATTAGAAAAACACATTGTTGCTAATAATAAAACTGGAAGAGATCCCTCCCAAGTATAAAGACCTGAAATAAAACTCAAAGCCCGAGCTAATTCTTGGGCAATGTGATTCACAGATTATCCAAAATAATCTTCAATTATATGCGTTATTAGATGAATTATAAACAACATTGATAACCAGTTATGAACCAAACTCAATAATGACATTAGGCATCCTCTTATTCTTTACCCAACTTAGAGCTCGTAGCCTCCATCACAGTTGGGCTATAAATATAACACTTTTTACCCTTTTATATACATCATCGTATACAGTTCAATATAAAATGCTGCAGATTGTATACTGTTATTACATATTTTAGTTTTATTTGAAAATACATATACTTATATTTATAAACAAAAAATATAAATTATACACAAAACATAAACGAATATTAAATTATTTTTTTTACCACAATATTAACTAATTTCTCTCACTATCACACTTCCCATATTTTATTCATACTTTACAAGCTAATATATTTAACATGTTATACAATATTCATAAATACATTAAACATACAAAATAGATTTAATATAACAAAACCATTTTAGGCAGCTATTGCTGCTACTTGACTCTATCATCAAGGTCCATTGGTTTCAGCGATATATTTACACACACATGCGTCACTTTACCATGCTTCAAAAACCTATACAAGAGAAACAAACTCTTACGTTGAGTTTCACACTCAATGATACAAAATTCTTATAATAAAAGTCATGAAATAAAATAAAACTTCCATTAAAAGCCATAAATCTTTTAAATAAAATTTCAATATAAATACTTGTATAAAATTTGTAATTTGTATTTTCAGTAATTAAAATATAGGTTATATTTAAAATTCACCACTCAAAAAATACAAATAACGAAGTCTTATAAATCCAAATGTTTCAATTCAAAAATATAAAATAAATTTATTATTTGTGTTCTTAGTAAATATTTTTCCGACCATCCACATATTTTGACACAATAAACCTATTCCTAAGAAAACAATTAATGTTTTATCACATATCAATCGTGGAATACACAAATATGTACAGAACCCAAATAAATATCTCACAATCCATATATATGTATAAGACTGAATAAAATATCACGTAATCCGAAAATTTGCACAAGATTACTATTTTCACTTGAACTACAGAAATGCATAGAACCGGATAATTATCCTATTGGCATACTAATAATATCCTAATTCATATTTAGACTAATATGTGGGCAAACAAATCACATAATTCCATGAATTAATTCCAACAATTGTCTTAAATTGAATAGTAAAAATAATTAACATCATATTTTTTTACCATTAAAATTTATTTCACCAAAGTATAATATTATTTAATAAAATTTACTTTCATGTAATAATTCATTTTAAAACATAGAATTTTTTTAAATACTAAAATTTACATAAAATCAGTTAAAACCATAATGACTAATATTATAAAAGATTTTGTACATATCTTAACTTGTCGGTATCTACCGGCTCTTTCCCCTTATCTGTCATTGGTGTTTATCTCGATGATGCACATAAATATTAATTAATTTACAATCAATTAATCACCTAGCAAAATACTATTATTTTCTACAGCATTTAATATCATACTCCTTTTTTTTTAATTCTCCATTACTCACGACTACCGATATTTTACATCAGCATCTATTTTACGTTTCATACACTTTATGCGAAATTCAAAATTCGGTTTGTTGACTCATATCATAAATGCCACTAATTTATTTTTCTAACATTTTTAATTATTTTTTCTTGCATTTTTCTTTATTATTACACCTCCAAAAATTCTAATTAAATTAAATTTTCAATTCTTCCATAAATTTGATAATTAATTTTAAAATTATTTTGACTTATTCTTCTTCTCTTCCAATTAAATATTTTTTATTCACAATTATATAATTTGGCAAAATTCCTCCAAAATTCGGCCACCCTTTTTCTTCTCCAACAAATTTTTTAATTTTTTCTTTAAATTCCAAAAAATAATTTTCATCCTTTTATCATCACCACAACTCAAGTTCTATCCAATTTAAAGCTTGAACTTTGTTAATTTTTTTCACAAAAAATTCAGTCCAATAATTAATAATTCACTAAAAATTATTTCCATAAAATTTCCTTTAATTTCCTTCAATTTACTCACTTCTTCCATTAAAATCCAATTATCCCAAAATATTCATCAAACCCTATTTCCTAATACAAATCAATTTCAACCAAAACATATTCAAAATTTGAAACATCTTAAAGAATAATTACAATTAAAATCTAATTTAAAGTGAAGGAGATCCTGACTTTCCGCTTATTGGGAGTTTGGCTACGACATTAAAAATGAGCTCTAATTAATTTTTTTTCTTTCCATCTTAAACAAAGCTGGATCGAGTCCTTTCTTTTTCAACCATGACTCAGTTTCATATGGGTTTATGGAAAAAAGATGATACTTACCTTAAATTATCTTTAATCTCTTTAGTTAAATAGTGTTTGAAAAGAAAACAATCAAGAGAAAAATGATTTCAGGTAAAGATAAGGAAAGAATAAGAGTATTTTGGAAAGTTGTAAAGTAATTGAAAAATACAATGAAAAGATGAAGGGAAGAGAGAAGATAAAAAGTGCAGATATTTTATCTCTAATAATGAAGATATGGCCAACTAAATAATGAAATGAGGGATTTGATCTCTCTCTTCTATGATATCTTGGAAATAAAATAAAGAAAAAAAAAGATTAGTTGATTAAAAATGGTGGGTGAAGATATGCATTGGTCGACACTACTTTATATTTTTTTGTACATTTTTTATTAATTATTTGTGAATATCTTATTTGTTCATCAATCTTTTTCATTTATTTAATTTATTCCTTCTCAAATTTAATCTCTTTAATATCAAACCCTAAAAAATTAATTTTTTATAATTAAATACTCCAATATTTACGATATAATTTATTATACACACTAGCGTCCTCAATTATGTAATTGGCACATCAAAATGAAAATCATATTTTTCAATGCTCTCACGGAATTGTGCATTAAATTTTATTTATACTATTTTGGGCTCTAAATATTAGAGTTTTGACACAAAATTATAATGACAGACTTGTCTTAATATTCTATACATTTCGATATCCACAATTCACGATTTGCTAACAATACGAAAATATCGTATTTTCAATTTAGCTTTTTTTTTCCTCAGCTTTGATGCAAAAATTCAATGTTAACATTTTTAACTAATTTTTCTCACTTGTACATAGTACAAATTTAAACTCTAATCATAACGCTTTGGTTCTGCTCGGCACAAACAACCATAGAACTCCCGTATAATGGTTAGACTCTAAATCATGAAAGTGATAATAAATACCCAATGAGAACAAAAGCCGCCAAATCAAATCTCCACCACATAAAATTTTACACTTTTGTAGGAAATTTAAGCTGCCAAATGCGCTTCCATGCCTGACACTCTTACCCATGGCAAGTTCATTTTTTAAGGTTTGCAAGAACCCATAAGTAGCATAATAACCCTTTCTATCCTTTCTCTAAAGCCATTTATCTTCTACTGAGTGGGATTCTAAGAATCAACTCCTTATCCCTTTCATTAAATAGAGTATTAAGAACATTTACATCCCATTGTCTCACATCTTCCACAAATAAATTATAAATAAGCATATTTTCAAATCCAGGAAGAACATTGGAAGCGACATAAGAATTTGTGTTCTTTAGAAGCCACAAATCCATCCAAACAACAATGTTGGAACCACTTTCTACTCTTAGTTTCTAAAAAAATTAAACGCCAATCCTTTTTTTAAGAAATCTTTAAAAAATTCCAACACACTCTTAAAAAATAATTTAAAAAGTATCAGAACCATCCCAAAATTGTTTCAAAATTTTGCTCATAAATTGGAACCTAGCTATAGCCTAAACCTTCTCCAAATTAGTTCATAAATTGAAATATAAACCTTTTATAATTAATTTAGTTCAGTTCTAAGATTTTGTTTAACTGAAGATTATAGAGGCCTTAGTTTGGAATACTTATTGATTTGAGTAGATCTTATTTGATGAAGATTGGTTAGAGTATATTAGTGAACCTATCATCCTTTTGGATTCAGATTATTCACTTTAAATACAAAAGCATGATATGATTCCAAATATTTTTTTTGTTATCAAGTTTGCTCTCCTCTTGGGTAGAATGTGTGTGGAACTTGGGATGATACAAAATTGCAAGGTATGTTTTTTTAGCAATAGGAATTATGATTCTAGTCCTTCAAGACTTTGTAATTTGGATTTGGGAGATATTCCATTTTTTTAATAGGGTCCTTGTGATGTGGAGGTATGTTAATCTATTTGAGGGGTGACATTATGGCAATTTTGAGCATTGGCTTACTTCTAATGCAATTCTTTATATTGTGGTAGTTTTGCCAACTATTTTGTATTTGTATATGTTGAGTGTGGAGTTTTATCATGCATGTTTTTCATGAATGTCCAATTATTTTGTATTTGTGGAAAGCTCTAATTAGGGGTGGCAAATGGATGGGTATGAGTTGGGTCTAAATGAGATGGTTGCATGTTATCCATTCACCCATTTATGACTCATTTAATTATTATTTGGATATTCATACCCATTTAATTCTAATTATTATATGGGTCTAAAAGCGTGGGTATAAGTTGGGTCTAAATGAGTTAGGTTGCAGTCATCCATTTACCCTTTATGATCCATTTAATTATTAGATGGATATTCATACCCATTTTACCCTAATTGATCATAACCCACTCATTTTTCCCATTTAATATATAAAAATTGATTCTTTAACACATATCATATTATTTTAAATTTTGGTAATTTACTTTTATCAAATTTTCAAATATATATATATTTTTTAAAATTTCAAATATTGACTTACCTGACTCAAATTATTTTTATACGTTATAAAGTGGTTTTCCTAACACATCACTATTTTTTTTATTTTCATAAAAAAATTATTATAAAAAATTGCAGCTTTAAAATTATTTTCACACCTAAACTAGAAGTATTAAGTCTCATATGTATATTTGGGATTAGAGAGAAGTTGTCTAGAGAGAGCAGTAATTTCTAATTTTGTTTTGTGTTACATCCATCAACCATTATTTGAGATTTGAGTAAAATTTGATAGTAATTTTGAACTTGAAAGTTTATTAGTTCATTTTGATTTTTTAAATGAAACATAGTCAGTTATTAACAACGAACTAAGATAATATTGTTTGTGTATTAATTAGTCAAATCATTTGATGAAAATTTATTAGATGTTACTATTTGTATATTAAATAGTCATTAAAAAGTATAACTTATTATCTTATAGTAATTTCTTATGGTAGTTTCTATGTGTTACACAAATCAAATTAAAATAAAAATTATAAATTGGCATTGCAATTGCTAAAGTCAAAATACTTTAAGCCAATAAATTTCTTATCAAGAACCATTTAATATATATATATATATATATATATATATATATATATATATATATGTAATGGGTTGAAATGGGTATCTATATCTAACCCTTCAATACCCATATATTATTGAGTTAAAATGGATTGAACCCACTTATTACCCATTTATATTTTAAATTACCGATTTATCGCTCGTGTCCTTATTTAAAAGTATGGGTATGGGTGGATAAATAAGTATAGATAATTTTGCCACCCTTCGCTCTATGTCACGGTCTAAAATAAGATTACTGATGGATTAAAATTAGAAAATGGGAAGGCTAAAACCAAAGAAGACCCAATGGAGCAAAGTCAACTTGAGAGATATGAATCACACCCAAAGAGTTAGAGAAGGCCCAACCTAGTAAGAGAAAGGTTCGAGAATATTCTACAAGCAGTTATAAATAAGAAGCTTATAATATTAGAAATTGTGCTTTGGCAATTGGCGTTATAGATAAAAGTTGTTATAATTTGTTATAGTTAGTATTAACAGATAACATTATTTGTGTATGTAAGTTTTCTATGTGGAGTAATGACAACATATTATTGGTCCTTATGAGGTGTAATGAGTAGCTAGTTTTATTTCAATATTCTATTTATATTGACCTGAAATGGAATGGTCTAATGGCTCAAAATATAAAAGTCATATGATCCTGAAATTTTGTATAAAGATACATACCATATATAGCTACAACTTTTATGTTTTGAGATACTTCAAATAATGACTTTAACATATTCGAAATCAAAGAACACAGTAGCAAACTTGGTTAGGATTCACACCCTGACTAGTTTCAGTAGAGAGATGATTTCTCTTCCTATACACAAAATCATGCAAACCAGTTTACATATCAATCAATATAAGACATAAAGGAACAACTTTTGTGTTTTAAACTTTTTCAGAATCAATTTCTATGTGCATCGAAATGGGGTTGCAAATTAGTGTCTATTAATGAACCTAAGCAACTCAAATCAACCTTATAGCAATAAAAATTGATTATTTACCAAGAACGAACTTGCAAGGGATCAATTAGCTTCAAAAAATAAGTGAAACAAGGAATAATTGAATTCTGAAATGGAGGAAAATGAAGAAGAAGTCAGGCTGGAGAAGAAGGCAGAAATGGGGAAGGAAGATGAAGATAAAGCCAACTTGTTTTTTGTCATTTTGTCATTTTCTCTTCTTCTCTATTCTTTTCTTTTCTCATTTCTCTTTTCTCTTCTCTTCTATTTATCTTTTGTGTCATTTTCATTTTGTTTTGTCTATATTATTATTATTATTATTTACATATATTTATAATTTCACTAATTTACACAATAATACAGCTTAATCATTTGGCCCGATTTAACTAAATTAACAATTTAAATGTTTACTAATATTAATCTAATCATTTTTCTTACTTTAATTTAGTCACTTTATTCAATTTATTTCTAATGTTTTGTTATCATCATTTAGGTTATAAGGATACACGTGTGACTCGATACAATTGCCAAATACTAGGACACGTAGCTAGTGCGTGCCATGAACTTGTTTCTAAGAAAATATGTATGAAATGCACGTGTTCAATTGGATTATATGGAAGATGCATATGTTCAAATGAAATGCATGTGGGTATGCATGTGGGGAAGGTCAATGATGTTACATACATGGTTTGATTTTTGATTAATACTCAAATATAGGAAATGGTTTATGCAAAATGAGTTAAATGAGTTGTTGACATAAGAACATATTAGAAAAAAGTTTAATTCAGGCAGGTAGATTCAGGTATAGTCATGTATCATCCGCTTGTACAATGGAGTTTACCTTACCATGTGGTGGGTGTTACAATATGTTAAATTTTCTAAATGCACTTTTGGTCAACCGCAAATGGAATACTTATGACATATAATTACTAGTCAATGAGTGTCTATTGATCCTCAACGAATTACATATATGGTGAATTGGCCAAAACCTAAAACTCTCAAAAGTTTAAAAGGGTTTCTAGGTTGTTTTGGATACTATCGCAAAATTTTCCATTATTATGATTCAATTGCCAAGTCTTGCACTAATCTGCTAAAGAAAGATTCATTCAAATGGGTTGTTGAGACTGACAAAGCTTTTGACTAGCTCAAAGAGGCCATGAGAAAAACTCCAGTTCTAGCACTACCTAACTTTTCCAACCCTTTTATCTTAGAGACAGATGCTAGTAGTAAGGGTGTGGGGTTATACTTACTCAAAGGGGCAGACTTTTAGCTTTTTGAAACCAACCTCTAACTTCTAGAAACTTAGGCCTCTCCATCTGTAAGAAGGAATTATTGGCCATTATTCTTATTGTTTCTAAGTGGAGGCATTACTTTAGAATATACTGAATTCATCATCAAAACTGATTATGAGTCTATAAAGCACGTGCTTTCTTAACGACTATATAATTACATCCAACAAAAGAGGTGACCAAACTTATAGGCCTCAAATACAAGATCTTGTATAGAAAAAGGTCCACTAATGTTATAGCAGATGCCTTATCTTGAATGGACATAAAACAATGAGAGTTTTTAGCCATCACAGTAGTCATACCCTTATGGGTGCAGGAAGTATTAGATAGCTACAAGGAAGATTCAATTGTCAAACAACATTTGCAAGCACTCATGGTGTCTCCTAACTCCAGCCCACATTTTACCATGAAGGAAGGGTTGCACTACCACAAAAACAAAATTTATGTTGGAAATTATGCTACATCAAGAGAAACTCTATTGCATATGGCTCATAATTTTGCCTTAGGAGATCATTATGGTATCACAGACACCTATCAAAAGTTATCTTCCTTGTTCTATTGGCCTAATATGAAAGCTATAATCATATAATGGATTTCAGGATGAGAAGTCTATCAAAGGTGCAAGGATGAACAAGTGCCTTACCCTGGCCTTCTTCAACCTCTTCTAGTACCAACTTTTGCTTGGGTTCATATCTCAATGGATTTCATTTAGAGGTTACCAAAATCTAATAGGAGAGATACAATCCTAGTAGTAGTAGACTGTTTCAATAAATATGCTCATTTCCTCCCTCTTCAGCATCCATTTATAGTTGTCTCAGTAGCCCAAGTTTTCATGGATTCTATTTTCAAGCTATATGGTCTATCCTCTACTATTGTTTCTAACAGAGACAAAATCTTCACCAACCTTTTTTGGCAGGAACTATTCAAATTATTTCAAACTAAGTTGCTTCTCTTAACCTCATATCACTCACAAACAAACGACCAAACTAAACGAGTCAATAGGTGTATAAAAACTTATTTATGGTGCATGTGTTTCTACAAACCTAAAGCCTGGAGTAAATGGTTGAGTTTGGCAAAATGTTGGTACAATACTACTTATCATACCAGCCTCAAGATGTCTCATTTTTAGGCTCTCTATGGTTGCAAAGCTCATTCTTTCCACTTTCTTCCTTAATTTGAAACTATTTTAGCTAATACGGACATTTCTACAAGAAAGACAACATATGGCAACCTTGCTACATGATCAGCTCCTTCAAGCTCAAAATAGGATCAAATAGCAAGCTGATAAACATATGATAGAGAAGACATTTGAACTTGGAGACTAGATTTACTTAAAGCTCCAACCTTATAGGTAAAATTCTTTGTTTGTAAGGAAAAATCTCAAGCTTTATGCTAAATACTATGGCCCCTAAACTGTTATTGCTTAAATAGGCCTTGTTGCTTACCAACTACAGTTGCCTACCCATTCCACAATCCACAATGTTTTTCATGTATCTTTACTTAAGAAGGCTAATGGAAATCATACCCCTATGTTCGATCTTCCAGATTGCACTTATGAGAGAATTCCCAAGGCAGAACATCTTGCAGTACTAGGTAAAAGAACCATCAATAGAAAAGGCCAAGACATTACATAGGTACAAGTGCAATGAACCAACCTTCATCCGAAAGAAACCACTTGGGAGGATTTTAATTTTCTCAAGTCTCAATTTCCTCATATTCACCTTGAGGACAAAGTGACTCTTAAAAAAAGGGTTATTGTCACAACCCAGAATAAAGATTACTGATGGATTAAAATCAGAAAATAGAAAGGCTGAAACCATAAAAGACCTAATGGAGCAAAGTTAACTTAACCAGCTTAAGAGATATGAATCACAACCCAAAGAGTTAGAGAAGGCCCAACATAGTAAGAGAAAGGTTCAAGAAGATTATGCATGTAGTTATAAATAAAAAGCTTATAATATTGGAGATTGTGCTTTGGCAACTGACGTTATGGATAAAAGTTGTTATAGTTAGTATTGACAAATATCATTATTTGTATACGTAAACTTCCAATATGGAGCAATGACAACATATTATTGCCCTTGTGACATTTAATGAGTGGCTTGCTTTATTTCAACATTTTGTTTATATAGCTACAGTATGTAAACGAATATTTTTATGTAAGTAATGAATTACAACTTATTCTCTCTCAAAATTTCTTCTGCCTTCTCTCTTTATATTCTTTCTCTATATCCTTCTTCTCATATCTCTAATTCTTCCTTCTAAAACTTCTTCCTCTAAATTCTCTTCTTCCTTATAATTCTTCTAATCTTCTCAATTCTTTCCTATTTCATCACACTCTAATATACATGAATGGTAGAAAATCATTAAAAGAGTGGATTTCATGAAATCTAAGTCAATCTTAATCTTATGTTTGTGTTTAGTATAACATGTTGGTTATTATGAAAAAGGAGAAATGATAAGCATGCTAGCATTGATTAAATTTAACGTGCGCTACATTTTCAATATGAAATGTTCCATTTGTTATGCCTAAAAGGGATGTTGTTTTTCATGTATTAAAAACATATTGTGTCAGAAGCTCCATCTAGTTTGTATTTTGATCAGGGGGTAGTCAAAGATAATGAATGAAAGTCGATTGGTGGCTTCATTACAAATATGGTTAAGTGATATTGTAAAAGTTAAAGTTATTTTTTATGGAATTAAATTAGTAAAGAAGAATATGAAATATTTGGAATTATAACTTACATAGATTGTTCAACAACTCTTTTAGGCAACTATGAATCTTTGGTTTTGTATCTATCATAGAATTTATGCAAGTTGTTGGGAGGTTATTATGGTTCATTATTTAGTGAAATAAATTTTTCCTTGCAAATTTGGCGAAATCTTCTCATTGGGCATTCATATTATGCATTTTACACATGCTAAAATTTGTATTTGTTCCTTCATGATAGATAAAGTTGGAGTTTTAATTTTTGTTATTTGTAAGTTACTCATATTTTTACTAGGCAAAAGACATATTCAGCTACCTGTATTTATCTATTTTCACTGTTTTGCCTTCTTGACCAACTTTTAGTTCAAATCAGCCTTTTATATTATTGTTGAGTGTTTAAAAAAATAAATTTCAAATATTTTTGATTTAATTAACTATTTTTTAAAATTTTTTATAAATTATTTTTTTCAAAAATGCTTCTAAAAAAATCTATTTAACTGTTTTTATCTCAAAATAATTTTTAAAAACTCGAAAGTACAATTCCTTTTGAAAAATTATTTTTTTCAAATACAATATCAAACCAAACCTAAGAGTTTTCTAAATAATAGAAGTTTGAGCCTCCCCTCCCCCTCCCCAATATTAATTAATAAAGAAAATATAATGAATATGGAATAAATCAATTGTTAGATTCAAAATCAAAACACTTCAAACCTTTGATTCAAAAAAATAAAAATAAAAATTAGAAAAAATTACTATTTATCTTTTGAGATTTAACCTATTTAAACGTATATTTTTCTGAAATTTAAAATTTATACAATCGATTCTTTCTATTTTATTATATTCCACTAATATATTAGATTTTTTTAGAAAAATATTATAATATTATGGTGAAATAATTAAAAAAATATAATTTATCTCTTAAAATTTAACTTATTATATTAATATTCATATCAGTAAAAACTTCTTAAAATTTAATAATTGGACTATATAACTTAAGGAGTAACATATGTTAAATCTTTCTCTGAAATTTATAAAGAAAGAGAGTAAATTATCCGGATCTCAATTTGGTCACCTTGTCCAAAAAAATAAAAGTAAATAAATAAACCCATTCACAGAGCTGCCTAAGGTCTTTTTAGTTTCTGTATCCCTCTCTTCCGAAATCCTTTTGCGTATGATCTTCAAACAAAAAACCCTAATTGGAATCTGAAATTCCAATTACCTATGGACGATACAGAAGGGGGTCTAAGCTTTGACTTCGAGGGAGGGCTCGACTCCGGCCCTACCAATCCCACCGCCTCTATGCCCGCCATCGCTTCCGATAATCCTGCCGCTGTCTCCGCCGCTGCCACTACCAACACATCCTCTGTTCCAGCTGCCTCAGCCGCGGACCCCGCCACAGCGGGCACCAACCAGGCGGGCAGACGTAGCTTCCGGCAGACTGTCTGTAGACACTGGCTGCGTAGCCTTTGTATGAAGGGCGATGCCTGCGGCTTCCTACATCAATATGATAAGTCTCGAATGCCTGTTTGCCGCTTTTTTAGGCTTTATGGAGAGTGCCGGGAGCAGGATTGCGTGTACAAGCACACCAATGAGGATATCAAGGAGTGCAATATGTATGTCATTCAACTGTTATTTATTCCTTTTCTTTTCTTTTTGGTTTTTCTGATACGTTATACGTTTTGGGGAATTTATTTTCTGTCGGCTCATGGTTGATGCATTTGGGTTTTAAACTGCATGATGATAATTTGGCCATTTCGATTCTCTGGATATCGGGGAAGGAACTTTTGCAATGTTCAGTGATGGGTGATATGGGTAGTAAAATATTAAATTTGTTATTAGCAAAATATTCAGTGTGACACGAGCCCTGGTTTAGAATTTTAATGGTTGCTGCATTAGTTCATTAGTTATGCTTTTTTATGGTGAAATCTGGCATTGTCTATGGTGGAAATGAATTATGGAGTTTTTTTTTCTCTTATAATTTTGTTTGTGATGTGTTACAATCTTATGAATTTGGAATTGATAGTTTGAAATGGAGAACTCACTGCACTCAACAACAATTTTTGATAACTGTTTTCAATACTTTTTCCTTATTTGTATTTGATTATGGTTAAAAAGAATTAGAATGATAAAATATTTTGCTTCTTACAATTTTCTTTTCCTTTTTTTTTGCTGATACAATCTGATCATACCAATGAGCTCATTTCTGATGCAACCAGACAGTCAGTTTGAAATTCATCTATGGACTGGAAATTTATGGGATAAATTCCGTTTGTGGAGTGTTAAATAGCATCATTACATTAACATGTATTTTTATTCAGTATCACAGCTAATGGAAGACTTCGACTGCAGGTACAAGCTAGGGTTTTGTCCAAATGGCCCTGACTGCCGGTATAGGCATGCAAAGTTGCCTGGACCTCCACCTCCTGTGCAAGAAGTCCTTCAGAAGATTCAGCAATTAAATTCTTACAATTATGGATCTTCAAACAAATTTTTTCAACAAAGGGGTGCTAATGTACAGCAACAAACAGACAAAGGTCAGTTTTTGCAAGGTCCCAACAATACAGCCATGGCGGGAAAACCTACAGTAACCGAGTCTGCTAATGTGCAGCAACCTCAGCAGCAGCAACAGCAGCAGCAGCAGCAGCAACAGCAACAACAACAGCCCCCACAGCAAGCCATACAGACACAAACACAAAGTATTCCAAATGGTCAGCCCATTCAGGCAAACAGAACTTCAATTCCTTTGCCTCAAGGAATATCTAGGTGTGTTCAGAGTCCTAAGGTTCTTAATTGGGTTATGTAAATCAGTGTTTGTACTTTGTTTGGATATTGTTATTTACGCTATAGTGATAATAGGAAATGGTTTAAGAGGATTTTTTTTTAAAATTTTTGTATTGAGTTTATGATCATCAAATAAATCCCATTATTACCTCAAATGTAGAGGGCACAAAACTTCTTTTTATTTTCATTTTTCTCTCCTATATTTTTTAAATTTGACCTTTTTTATGCAGTTCTTATTTAATATACCTAAAAACTATATTTTAGCAAGCATTAACAGTATTAAATCATACTGATGCCAAACTTACATGTCTCTCACTGCAGCCTCAGGGGCATCAAGCCTTAATGTATTTCGGGAAGGGATGGCACATATGGGATTGTGGCATCATTCCTAGATGTTGCTTTTCTTCTTGAGGTCTGCATAATAAACAAAGGTTCTTATTGGTCAATTTGAACCAGAGTTTTTGTCTTGTTTTGTCTAATCTGCTCATTTCAGTATGCCAACCATGGTTGTAGTCTTCACCTGTTTCAAAATCTCAATTTTAATACTTGATTTTTATTTAATTTTTTTTAGATGTGCAAAAAATCATGTATATGCATATTGTCTCATTTTCATGTTCTTAGTTTGAATTATTAAGATTAGTTGTCATTATGCATGTAGAGAGCGAAAAGATTTTTGCATATTCCTGCTCTTGTATGCGCTAAGACATTGCTATTGCAGGAAATAAGTTTATGCCTTTTCTAAAGTAAAACTCTTTTTTCTTAATTTCTGGATGCTTTTATTTTTACTTAAATGTTTATTATAGTTGTATTATGCCTTTCCAAGAAATTTTTGGCCTTTAAGGTGTGTTGTAATTCATTAATTAATCAAGCTGAATGTGGAACCTTGCTTTTGGGATAATCTTTTTTCTCTTCAGCACATTTACTGTTTTCTTTGAGCTACTGCATGTTAATAGTTATCTTAAGTCTTCAAGTTTCTGACTTGTATTTGGACATATATAGAATGAGATAGCTTTAGAAGAATATGTGATATTGCATACACATGTGCATTTTGTTCATTTGATGTGCATAAACTGATAATGCTTACACAACAATATAATATCAGACTGTTAGTGCATTTGGAAGCATGCAGTAATCATCCGTGTCATGGATTTTCAGTTGGATGTAAAGAGAAAAGAGAGTAATGGAAAATGTTTTTTATTCACATTAGTAGCATATGAAAAGTTTCCTGGACTGGATTTTGATGAATACTTGGATATAAGTGATATTTCAAATGGTTATACAAAGTACAGGCATGGATGACTCATGGATGACTCAAATAAGACTGAGTTGTTGAATTTCAGTCATCTTTTCTTAGTTGAATATATAGATACGAAAATCGTAATTTTAGCATGGAGGCTTACTTATGATTTTGGGTTAGGTGGCAAGGAGGTGAAGCTAAGCTTCCCTCGGTTTGCAATGTGAATTCCCTTTTTAGTTGGTTATAAATATTTAAGTGTGCACACAGTTGTCAAACTTTAGAGTTATTAGGGATGACATTATTGTCCAAAAGGATGCTTTAGGATAAGTTTTTTTTTTTATTAGTACATAAGGATGATCATATTTAATTCTATAATTATTCATGATGTTCACAAGATGAGAAAACTTGAATGAGATGAAGGAAACAGGTGAGCTGTTGATGGAAAGATTATTAACATAGCACACAACATGATTTACAGTGATTGAAGAAAAAGATACTGACAGCATATGGAAGGTAATCGATTTAAAAGTGCTGAGATCTGAAAGTGTGCTGTGTCTTATGTTGAAAGAAGAAAATCATGAAAGAAATTATAGGTACAACAGTAAAAGATTGAGGCTGCCTTTTTTTTTTTGAAGGTGAGGTACCTATGGAGACCTAAATAATTGCTCATCTTCGAACTCCAGATGATGACCTTATAACAGGATTTATAAGATAGCTTACAGATTAAAACGAGTGGATTAGTGGTTGAAACAAGCATATGTTTGCATGTCTTTAGGATCCATGGTTGTACATCATGCAATGGGTGTAATCTTTAGTGATGGTATACACTTTTTGTTTGAAAATGAATTATTATTTCCTTTTCCTTTATCATTGGCTGTCTAAATATCAGTATTTGCCCTGTCAAATATTATGACAATAAAATATTTGGAATTACTAGAGGGGCTAGTGGGAGTTTTACACTTTCAAATGAGATTCTGTTTTAAAAATTGCTGACAGTAGTTTCGGATAGTTTAGCAGTTAGGGCATACCTAATTTAGAGATCATGTGGAGTCAAATGCAAGGGGAACATAGAGATGAAAAAAATTGATAAGGATATTATTTTGCATCATGGGATTTCTACGCCTTTCATGTATGTGACTCAAAATCGATGATCTATTAACTTTATAATTGTTCATGTACGTCTCTATTTATGCATGCAAATCGGTATTTATATATTATGTGTTTATTCATAATATTTGTATTAACTTGTTCAGCATTTTAGGAGATGTAGTTGCAATAATGATGTGCTTGGATTGTTAAGGATTGTAGTGGGAGATGTTTTTGTTGATTTAAAGGGTTAGAACTTTGAGGGGCTCAACCTGATTTATATCCATAATATCTCTGAAAAGAGATGAAAGGATAAGCTGACAGAAGCATTGGAGGAAGGGTAGAGACTGAATGCCATCATGATCAATGTTGCCTCATGATACTTTTAAAGATCATGTGTCTGAGGTTTTACCAAGGTTAAACTACTATTCATATGGTTTAATATTTTTGGATAAAAAATAGACAAGTTGAATGAGTAGAGAATTATATATATATATATATATATATATATATATATATATATAAGCATATTTGTGTGTCCTGCTGGGCTCACAGATATCTTAGCATTGGCCTAAAATCTGACTAAATTCTATTAATGGATGGGTATTTATGACTTGGCATGTGCTTAGAATAGGATAGAGAAAATCCCCTTGCTTTTCCATTTTTTTTTTTAAATTGGGGTACACTATTTGCTAATTGTTGGATTTCTTAAATGGACTTGGACTTTTTGTTTGCCTGCTGCTTTTTCTGTACATGACTTGCATGGGAACCTATTAAGAATATATGCAGCAGGTTTTAGCAATGGGTTTTTTGCTCGGTTGATGTACATTGAGGCATTTGAAATTGCTTGTCACTTTAATTTAAGATATAGTTGCCTAGTTATCCTGTATAGCCATTGAAAGGTTTTTCTTTCTTATGTCACTAATTTATTTTTGTAATTTTCATGTATGTCTCACATATTGACTTTTTGTGTATGAATATCTGTTTATTAGAATGTGCCCCAATAGGTTTGGGTAATCAAGTATAAAGGTACTTTGCAGGAGGAAACTCCTCATATCCTCCTTAACTCTTATGACAATAAGTTTGACAGCAGTTTGATAGTTCAACAGTGATATTATGAAGTAGCTGAGTTAGGAACACACAGCACATATTAAAGTTAAAAATACATAGCACTCATGACAGCACTGCTCCTTGATGCCACTTGAACACATCATAATGAAGTCCTTGCTCCAGTGCATAGGATCTTAGGTCATGCTGTATGTGGGATTCCTCCCTTGGTAATTGGAGCTGCCATGTAACTTTGTCTTCTGCTTATATATGAGTTCTCAATTTTTGGCTCCTCACCATATTTTATGCAGTGATTGTTCTTCTCAGTTATTGATGACCTCCAGTCTGTTTTCCTTTATTCTTTTGCTTGTCTCTGCCTTATTGCTTTCAATTAGGACACAATTTTCTTTTAGTAATTATTCAGTCTACTTTACCTAATCAACTTTGATATACATGAAATCTTAGGTATTTTATTGTTAAAAGTTGCAACCGTGAAAATTTGGAAGTATCTGTGCAACAAGGAGTTTGGGCGACTCAAAGAAGCAATGAAGCTAAGTTGAATGAAGCTTTTGACTCTGCTGAAAATGTGATTTTAATTTTCTCAGTCAATCGGACTCGGCATTTCCAGGTATGATTGGGATCTGATATCCTGTGAGTTGTTAATATGTGATCTACTTGTATATTAAATTAAAAATAATCGGTTTGGATTTTGATGAGTGTCTTCTGCTTAGCTTATGGGGTTCTAAATTAAATCAAATTAATCCAAGTACTCCTTTTTCCTTTATCTGAGATACTAAACATACTATCATCTATGGGACATAGGGATGTGCGAAGATGACATCCAAAATTGGTGCTACTGTTGGTGGGGGTAATTGGAAATATGCACATGGAACTGCACATTATGGACGAAATTTCTCAGTTAAGTGGTTAAAGGTGCGTCTTGGTATTTTTATTTTATCTATTATGTTCTGAAATTCTTTCTGCTTTCTTTGATTACCAATTCTACTGCTATATTCAAATTGCAATGATGAATTAAATGATCAATGTCATCTAGTTTTAGTTTAGGCATAAGTTTATTGTTTAGGGCAAAGCAACATAGTAGATCTACCGTAGTGATGTTTTTACATTATGTGCTATTTATGTGATGGGGGCAATCAAGTTTTGCAAAATTAGGCTATACACGGAAACTTATGTCAATTTTCAAAAATAACTGTTTCCTATTCATGTTCCACAGTGATGGTTGTGCGAATTAGATGCTATTTTTTTTTCTATGTGAATAGGGTACTCAAGTTCTATGAGATATTTGAAAATCTTATTGGCAAGCTCCATAAGTACATTTTTTCATGGATAGTCGTTATTCAATGTAGATGTATATTGTGTAGCTAATTGCAAATTTCTTACATGCAGTTATGTGAATTATCGTTCCATAAAACTCGCCACCTAAGGAACCCATACAATGAGAACTTACCAGTGAAGGTACTTCTTCCAGTTATAAATTTTATGCAAATAATATCTTATGTTTTTTTTCTGTCCTCTGCCCATTGTTTTATGCCTGTCCTTTTCTCTCCTGTCCCTTTGACATCAGACATAATCTGGGTTTGGCAGAGCTTGCAATCTTTTTCTTCTCACATTTCGTTTTTTGAATCTGCTAATTGAAGTGCTTTATGAACTGTTCAGATGCATATGTGTGCATGTGCATGTGCGCATTGCACCCATCTACATGTGTGCATGCACAAACTCACCACTTGTACGTATACATCGCATAACTATTTCGTTCCTCTATTGTAGCCTTATGGAGTTTATTGTATGTAGCATCTTATCCTGGTTGTATTTGAGTCGGCGATTATCCTCACATTATGCTTGCTTAGTCTGTAAGTTTGATGGGGATGTACACTATTACCAACTTGGCTAAATGCTTGGGCTCACAGAAAGAACCTGTTAAGTGTGGATACCTCTCCAGTCAATTAGTATATTAAATGTGATTTGCTGACAAATGATTGCATCAGCTAGAAATATACTTGTAGAACTACTTTTGGATCAATAAACTGTAAAAGTATCATTCTTCACAAAAATTACATCCAATGATGAATGCTGAAATCTTATATGTATAATGGCTGTGAGGACCAGGGATTGTTTTGTGCTTGGCAAACTGGTCTGATATATTTCTGTACAATGCTGAGCCACTGTTATGAACTTGGTCAATTGTAGAGCAGCTTAGGGCAGCAGAAACTAGTATAGGGCAGGGCACCAGTAATCCTAGGATAACTATTATTTTTAGTTATTTTACTATTTCTTATTTATGGGTAATGAAAAGAAAAGGAAAAGTTTTATTTGAAACATAGTTACATACTCTGAGATTGTTCAGTTCTCTCTACCAAGCCTTTTAAATTAGCAAAAATAGTTAGAAAATCCTTAGGAGACAGCCTACTATAAGATTCTCACTTTGTTTCCCTATCAATCGCCTTGTAACTAGATCTTTATCTTGGGAATCTCAACATATTGGTGTCAAATACTCAGAGAAAATAGTTATGGAGGATATGTGATCTTTTGAACAACAATTGAGGCCTTAATGATCATGTATCAAAGGAAAAAGCACATGATTGGGCAGAGAGTGAAAAGGATTGTGTGGTGATAGAAGCTGAAGAGCAAGAACTGTCTACACAGTTAGAGGCACTTACCTGAGACCTAACCACAGCAGGTTTAGAGGCAAGAAATGCTGCAGATGACAATATGCATGACCAATAGGTAAGAAGAGAAGGGCGGCAAAATATGCCCTCATTTTGAGGTAAATATGATTCTCTTGTGTGGTTAAATAGATGTGAACACTTCTTTTGTCATTAACCTTCTCTAGAGGAAGGGAAATTAGGGCAGGATCACTTCATTCCGTCTTAAAGGAGACACATAATTGTGGTATGAGTTAAAGCAAGGAAGGCCATATTTAGTTAGGGAGTCATTTCGAGTGAACAATTTACAACAGAAAATTAGGAATTGGTTAAGCTTCATGAAAGGGTATTGTAGAGGATTATCAATGTCAGTTTGAACAACTTTTTGCTTAGGCCAACATGCTTATTACCCACCAAGAAGTGGAGATTTATCTTATTGGTTTGCAAAACCATGTCGCCACAGATTTGGAATTGCCCCATTCTTGGGATTTAACAACCGCTATGAGCCTTCTGAGGTTGTATGAATGAAGGAGCAAGGGAATTGATGATATTACCTCCTCTCAAAGTAAGATTGTACGTCATCAAAACCACAATTTGTGAAACAGTGCCTGGGAAAGAGGCTCTGTTTTAATCAATCTTGTCAAATCTGAAATTTATATATTAGATTTTGTTTTATTAAATAATCTGAAATTTATATAAGAAATTAAAATGTTACAAGCTTAATATTTTACTAAAAAATAATTAAAGTATTTTTTTATGGAAATAAATTGTTGAAGATTGTGATATATTCTGTATATACTTAATTTAAGTGGTTGAAATTATCTTTTGAAATATATAAGTATATTTTTGGGACAATATTCTATCATGTTTTAAATAAAATATTTCAAATATGGTTTAAAAGTAATGTCTAAAACAGTATTTTCATTAAGTTAATAATTGAAACATTGGTTATGGTTAAAATACAATTTTATAGATAAAAATTGTGTTTAAATAATGAAATAGAATTATTGTAGTTTAAATATAATTTATATATGATAATCTTGAAAGAAAAAAAAAAGTTGTATCATTCAAAACAATGTCGTTTTGCTAATATTTAGGGAAAAAAAAGGAAAAGAAACCATCCCCACTCCTTACATGTGACTGAGTCGAGGGTTAGTGGGCAGGCTCATCAGGTCCCATTTCCTTTTAAATTGAGACTTAGCCAAGCATCTGGTCCGTGGGTTATCTAGTTGAACTGTCCAGGCCAGTCTTACAGTGAGGGCTTTAATGGTGACAAGTTATGTACTTCAAGGCATCCATGTAGTGGATTATCTAGTTATGGAATTGACGAACCTTTATTTCCAACAGAAAGTGTACTACAGATAAAGTGCAGAAATTTCAGCCAAAGAGTCTTGCAGTTGAGGTCAAACAGAAGCATGAGGGGAGATGGGAGTTATGGTCAAAGCTCTATATTGTTGGATTATCTTTAACTAGCCTTTCTAAATTAGCAAAAATATGTAGATAAAGAAAGAAAAAATCCAAAAAACACAGCCTGCTATGAGATTCCCGCTTTGATTTCCCAGTCAATTGGCTGTAACAGCCACTATTGCAAATGCAACATAGCTGGTTAGGCTTTGATTTAATGGCTCGATTTCCTCATAAGGAAAAAATGTTCTATTTTGCTCCACCACCATTAAAATAATAACATAGGATAAAAGTGAATGAATTCCTCTTTTGAAGCAACGATCTATTCATCAGTGCATCATTATTGTTTTGTTTCTACGGTTTCATAAATTGTTGCATCAATGTATGTAAGCTTTTCTTTTCCTTCACTAGTCCATTTTCTCATTTATGCTTCATGGTTACTATACATGTATATAAGGTTTGGGTGATTGGAGAACATTAGTGCTAATCTGACAGTGGGGAGATTTGGCAAGCTTTGAATGTGAAGTGATCATGGGTCAGATAATTGTCTGCTCTTGGTAATAGAAGACCTTTAATGATGAGGCTGACATGCTCCTGACTTCTTAGTTTATTGATATGGTCAAAGAGGTTTTTTGGGTCACTACCATTCTAGTGGTGGTATCTAGAATTGTTTGGGTTCCAGGCTTTTATGATCCTGCAATCAAAACTGCAAAGACATCTCCATTTGTAAGAAAGTTGTGCAAGTGTTTTAAAAACTAAGGTGATGAATTTGTTGTAGGAACATAATTGAAAAAAAGTGTGATGAATTTAACAATTGAATATAGCACTAGGTGTTTTTGTCATCATTATAGAGCACGATTATTTAGTATTGAAGATGTTTTGGCACATCAAAAGCCAATTTTTGCTATTAGTACTGAGCATGTTACTTTATGCTTGAGATTGATGAGCAGAAATCCTAGTGAAGAATATATAAAACTTGTATGACTTTGACAAATGCATTCTGCTTGTGGAGCGAAGCTATAACAAATAACATAAAAGATCTCTAAGTTCAGATGCAGCTCAAAAGAAGGGGGAAAATTGGATCTTTTTATAAAATGATGTAGTTGGTTAGGTAGCTTTATGTATGCATCATTCATCACTGCCATTTCACCTTTTTTTTTTCTTGTTACACAATTGTTTTGCCAGTGGGTGTATTTCAGGTATCTGGTGCCTCCATTCTGTTTTAAATTAATGTTGTTTTTCAATGGTGGCAGATTAGTAGAGATTGTCAAGAGCTAGAGCCCTCGATTGGCGAGCAGTTGGCTTCCTTACTCTATCTCGAGCCGGATAGTGAACTCATGGTATGCTTATTTTAGATTTTTCTCTTCAAAAAAAAAAAAAAAAGACACGGATATAATGTGAAACCATTAGAATATGTTAGAGAAAATGAAGAGAGCAAAGTAGAAAATTGATGAATGCTTGTCTTCTTTTGGGAGGCAATACTTTCAACGTCATCTCCTTTTTCCTAAATAAAGAAAAGAAAAGAATTGCACTAATATCCATGGTCAAATTTGCAATTATTCCAATATTAAAAATTGTCAATTATATGCCCAACTTCATTTTATTGTTTCAATTGGAGGCTGGGATTTCATGCATATCTAATTTAAGATTGAAAAATAACATTTACAATCCAAATATATGAAAACCAAATTTGATAATAATATATTAAACATTGACAACTGTGCAGTCGTAAAAATTTGTATGTTCTGTTTGCACATTTGTTATCAAAGGCTTTACTCACACCAATGATTTCATCTTAATGGGTATATAATCGCACCTAACTAAATCTTTTAAATCTAAATAACAGTATTTGTTTACATAGGATAACTGATTTACATAAAAGTACACAATTTGGATTGCAATGCAGACCCGGAGGTTGGCCACAATTGAATTAATTCTCTGTGATTGAGATTATTTTGAAAAGTATCACAGAATCAAATGGCCAAAATTTGGATATTACTCATACAAGAATAATTTATTGGAGAGAAAACATTACGAGGACATGTTATTCTCCCACAAATTGGCATGTTTATGAGGACTTTACTTTTGAGAATTGATAAGTAATGAGCTTGTTGTCCTTTGGCCTGTTTGTGCATTTAGAAGGCAAACGTTACAAGGACATCCTATTTTCCCACAAATTGGCATATTATGAGGATTTTGCTTTAGAGAATTGTTGAGTAATCTGTTTGTTATCCTTTAGCCTGTTTGTGCATTTAGAAGTACAATCAAAACTGATACAAGTTACTGGTGATATATGCATGTGTCTTGGGTCAAAGCTGTTCCCATTGTATGGTGTTTGCGGGCATGTTAGGCTTTTCAAAAGTGGAGACTAATGGGTTGGAATTGGGAAATATATGAATTTTTAGATCTTGGGGGTGGTTTTAGTCAAAAACCTCTTACCTTTTTCTTCTACAGCATTATCTTTTAAAATTTGACAATTTTTCTTATGGAAAAATGAAAAAAGAAGAAGAAGAGCCAAAGGAGGTTGTCCCTTTTACATTTTACCCATTTTTCCATTCTAGGACGGAGGACTTATTGGTGGCACTCTCATAAGTGCAAAAGCAAAAGACAGTTGATTTAGAAATCTGGGCCCTAAGCCAAATGTTATGGCTATGTTGTTGGCTGCAGTAATAACAATGCCATAAATTTTTGCATAAGTAGGTGTGAATTTACTTTATCAAGGCGAAGAAAATGCAGATTTGCGTGTTGGATGGAGCAGGCACAATGGCCCATCACTTTTATGCACGCATTTGATGTTTAGTTGGTCTTCCAACCTGCTTCAAGTAGGATGGTTGGGAAAATCACATGGGCTGGACTTTTTGATGACTAAATCTTGTCCAGTTACCATTTGCCAATTAAAACAAAACATAGACTCATTTGGCGAAGATAGTGTGCTTGTTTAATCAGTCTGATGTTCTGTAATTTTATGGCAATGGGGGCATCATGACATTTTCTCTGAGATTGTTACATGCAATATACCTTGTTATCGAACAAAATGATCAGCTTAAAGTAAAGTCAAATGGGAAAATCTTAATTAAAATATTAAGAATCGTTGGATTATTGAAAAAAAAATTATTCTCTCAAAATAATGTGAATATTAAAACAAAAGAAAATTGTGTAATTGTTTTCTGGAGAGACTCCTGCGGTAGTGTTTGCAGTTTGGAGAACAAGTTTCGCATGCATTGTATGCTTGGCAATAATACAGTTTGCATTTAGCGTTCTACTAATGGAATACTCTATATACTATGTGCAAGATTTCAAGGATGAAGTTAGCATACACATGCACACACAACATAGATATATATTAAATTTGTCATTTCCTCACTGAAATATAATCAGTTCTTAGAGAACCTCAGATTAGGCTACAAGTTTCTGTCTGTTTATTTCTTCCAATAATTTATTGTTGATTTAACTTTTTCGTGGTGTATCAAATTTGTGGTTGCTGGTGGGACTGGTGGATTTTTTTTCTATAAAACCAGCCTAATGATGGTATTGCAAGACCAGTTATTGCATTAGACTGTAGCTTGTAGCAGCCTGGCACCTCTCTATTTATTCAATTCTGGGAATGAAATGGAACTAATCGCTGATTGCTTATTTCCTTGATACAGGCAATTTCACTTGCAGCAGAAGCAAAACGAGAAGAGGAAAAAGCAAAGGGGGTTAACCCAGATAATGGAGGTGAAAACCCAGACATTGTTCCATTTGAGGACAATGAGGAAGAAGAAGAGGAAGAAAGTGAAGATGAGGAGGAGAGCTATGGGCAGGCTCTTGGGGCAGCAGGTCAAGGGCGAGGTAGAGGCAGAGGAATCATATGGCCTCACATGCCAATGGACCGAGGTGCTAGACCCATTACTGGGATGCGAGGTTTTCCCCCAATGATGACGGGTGCTGACGGGTTTTCTTACGGGCCAGTAACGCCTGATGGTTTTGGGATGCCTGATCTTTTTGGTGTGGCACCTCGTGCATTTGCCCCATATGGTCCAAGGTTTTCTGGTGATTTTACTGGCCCTGCATCTGGCATGATGTTCCCTGGGCGACCTCCCCAACCTGGGGCTGTGTTTCCAGCTGGTGGTTTTGGCATGATGATGGGTCCCGGACGTGCCCCTTTTATGGGAGGGATGGGCCCTAGTGGCACAAACCCACTTCGAGGCAGTCGGCCTGGTGGCATGCCATATGCGCCAATCCCTGCACCACTTTCTGCTCAAAACAACATCAGACCTATTAAGAGAGATCAAAGAATAGCAGCAAACGATCGACCGGGATTGGACCAAGGTAGGGGGACAGCTGGGGGACCAGATGACGAGAGTCGATACCAAAAGGCTGCCCATGAAGATCAATTTGGTGCAGGAAACAGCTTTAGAAATCAGGAGAGTGAAAGCGAGGATGAGGCACCAAGGCGATCAAGGCATGGGGAAGGAAAGAAGAAGCGACGAGGTTCAGAAGGAGATGCAACTCCAGGCTCTGATCACTAACAGTACTCTACTGGCTGAGCTTTGGGCAAAGGATTGACTTATATGCAAGGCCAAAGCCAAATTATAGGCATATTCACCCATATTCTCATAAGCTTTCTAATGATTGTGATTAATCTAATATTGCTCAGACATGGTCTGTGTTTTACATTTGAAAAATCTCGGGGGAATAGATAAGTATGGGCTTTTGAACTTATGCAGTAGTTTCTTTTTTACTTTTTAATCTCAATTTTTGCAGGTTAACAGTTCAAATACGGTAAAATTTTCAAATATGGTAGGTAAATTTATGTATATTTCTATCTTCAAATGAACGGAATGTTGGTAATTAATGTATATCATGTTTTTGGAGGGAAGCATTAGACATGTCTGATGTAACATGTCTGTTGACGGCACAGAAGGAAAATAGCCCCGTGTCAATTTTGCTTTTCCAATTTGGTTTACAGTCTTCATTCATCTCCTCAAATTGTAAACTTTCATTTTACTTTCTAGGCATGGGTCATTCTCAGAAAGAAATTCGCAAATTTTTGCATAATCCATGAATGATGATAATTTTTTTTATATTAATTCTATAGCTTATCACATTTGTTAGCTTAAATTCTTCAATTTTTTGCATTAATTAATGAATTTAGGTGGTATGATATGACCTCAGTTGCAACTAATATATGTAAATTAAATAATTGAGTGCTTGTACTATATTTCCAAATAAGAAACAAAATACAAATATCTCTAATTTCTTTCCCTTAAATAACCTTCTACTAACTACTCTGTTCTGGTTGGCCAGGATGGCTCTTTCAGTATTTTAGGGTTCAAAAGAATCAATACTAGCAATTATGTACAGCTAATTAAAAGAATGAGGTCACAGATTGAATTTTGATTTATTGGTATTAGAATTAATTTAAAACTATGAGATTTCGAATTAAAATTATAATTAAAGCTGCACAAATAAAAATATACTTAGATATAATGAGATTTCAACCCTAAAAATGTGCAAAAAATTAAAAAATAAAATGAAGATAATCAATATTTATATATAGATTGATTTGTGTAATTAAAGACAAAAATCATGATATGTTTCATTTAATTGGTTAGGTTTGTAATTGAGTAACCGATAGACAATTTACTTTGCGAGGAATTCTGTATTCTTATAGTAATCTTAT
This sequence comes from Triadica sebifera, assembly GCA_023653625.1. Lineage (NCBI taxonomy): Eukaryota > Viridiplantae > Streptophyta > Magnoliopsida > Malpighiales > Euphorbiaceae > Triadica > Triadica sebifera. The sequence continues at coordinate 17,534,562 of CM042906.1, forward strand.
CAAAAATATTTTTTTAGTAATTAAGGTAAGACATAAAAATAGGGTTACGAAGGAAATAATGATTAGTTAAGGGAGAATATCAGTTTTTTTTACAAGTTATGTTTAATTGAAAAAATTAAAATATTTTTGGTACTTGAAACCTTATGTTTAAGCCAGAGCGGAACTAAAAATTATAATTTAAGGGCTAATTAAGTGGTGAACCGGTGAGAGACTTTAATGTTACAATATATATAAGTATATAATATTCATGTTATTTAATAAATAAATAAATAAAGCCTTTTGCATATATCTTTAGTGGGTCATTCTTCATAATAGATATGATGAAAGGGAAGAAAATTGAGAATCAATTAATCCAATTTTCTTCATCTTAAGATGATCTACTAGAAAACAATATTGCTATAAACACTTGCCAGTTTTACAAATTTTAGAAAATGTAATAAAATCAATCTATTTAATGAAAGTAGATTTATTTATCCATAAATTATTACTCAATATATGAAAATGAAATTATATATAAAAAAAAGGTACGAAACGGGGAACTTATAGTTTTAACAGGCAGATTCTTATTATTTTATTTTTTTAAAATCTCAAGGACACTGAAAAATGAAAATACAAGAATATGATACTATAATTTTTATTTATTTATTATTCACATTACAACATATTATACACTATAAAATCAATAGGAAAAAAAAAAGACTGAGACACTGTTGTGGTCTAATTTTGCCCTTGCGTTCCAAAGAAGAAAATGCAAAATAAAATTCAAATTGCAAAATAAAATATGTTACTTCAATAATAATAATAATGATGATGATGGTGATGTTGATGATAATAAACTCCGCATAACAGAACTGTTTGGGAGGACGTAAATTATTTGAGAGAATTATATAAACTTTAATTTGTCTCTTATAAGAATATGATGATTCTGGACCAAAAGAGATAAATAGAAAAGGAAAAAGGCAATTATAATAAACACATCTTAGTGGCAGTCAGATAAATTGTTTACCAATCTAAACCCAATTCTTTGGAAAGGAATAGTCTGTCAATGTACAGAATGACAGGTGCAGATGCAGCAATATAATACTCCATTTGAATCTTAGCTGAGCTCTCCGAAAGGTACAACATAATCCTCCAATTGAATCAATCGACTATAGTTCACCCTAACTCGTCAGAGGTAGTTGTTGATATATTAAATTCACCCGCATACTATGACCTAAGAGGTTCGTCACCACTATATGATAATCGAAAATTGATGTTTCTATGTTTTTCCCAATCAATGGTATAATTCATATATATGAGTGTGTAGATCCCAGATCAATCAAAGTATATAAATATGAATCAAAGAAAGAAAATTTACCAATAATAATATTTAGTGCGTCTGGTTCATCTTTGACCCTCATGGCATAAGCCCTGGCTGGTGTTGTGTTGTCACTCTCTGGCCTATTTACAATCTTTGATCCAACCTGACTCGATCTAGTCCTCCCCCCTTTGATATGTCCTCTGACTTTGTCTCTAATAGGCGCAAATCCCTGAGTCTATGTCAATTTCATCATAATACTATCTATACCTTGACTTTGAAGCAAACAATCTCTTTTTAGATGACATGTTGCCCCACAATGATAACATGCTCTAGAAAGCATCCAATACTCTCCAACATGGTACATGCCACACTACTGACACAAATGATATGTGATGGACCTTCTTTCTACTGAAGCTGGAACACTGGCCGATGAAAGTGTTGTCCCTACGGGCTGGTCTCGCCTACCAGATATACGGATCCCAGGTCCTTGTTTGAAATTTACTCCCAAAAGATATGTTTTTCTAACTTGTTGATAATCTTATACCAGGCTAGAAAAAGGGCCTCTTACCATGACTCTAAACTATTATCTTTATCTCATCAGCATAAGCTTCCTCTACACTCTTTACAACTCTCACCAGCCTAGTACAATTATTAATCTAATATGTAATAACTTTGCCTCTAATAGGTAACCTAAGTCCTTTCTCCAACTGTCGACACCTATCAATCTCATATGTAATAATTGCTTCAGCATACTTACTGAGCCCACTATCGTTGGGGATGATATAAAGAATCTGTGTTGAACGGCTCGTTGCTATTAGGGATCTTTTCCTTAAATTGTTGCACTCTCACCTTCTATCACCCTAAAAACCAAAACAATAGCCCAAAATAGTTCCTTATCTAACTATATACAATGGTATGTACATTCCTTATCTACATGCATTTCTCTAATTTTATCATTTTTCTGTCATAAGACTGCCTAAATCTCGCTCTGATAAAAAAAAAATTGTAATACCATTTACCCTTATGTACATGCAATTGTGTACAATTAGATAAAGAATGTTATAAATTGTATTAATAACTATTACTTTCATAACTTATATATCTATATGAATAAAATACAAATAAAATAATATATTGCATTAAAAGAAAAGCAAATTTCACATTATAATTGTAACATCCTTGACTTTTCCTATATGTATTTCTACAACATCTCATTTACACATATACATTTTGCATATATATCACTTGAACATATGCATAATATGTTTTTTTATTTAAATATATTCATGATATACAATTAGTTTATTTTCAAGTATTTTACAATTGTATAGAAATGCATATGTCTGCTTTATAATATAGATGAAAATGATATGAAATTAATATTTAATTGAACAAAGAAACTAGATTGAATTAATTAAATTTAATATAGTTAATTAATTAAATCTAGTATCTCTAAATACATGTAATTGTATAATAATAATAAGAATAATTAAATAAAAAATAAATAAAAATAAAAGTCAGAAAATAAAAAGGAAAAGAAAAAGAAAAAGAAAAGTCAAGAAAAAAAAAGGAAAAGGGGTCGGGTGAAAAAGAAAAGGAGAAAAGGAAGACAAATGTTTTTAACTTATTATTAGGCAAAGTCTTCTTCTTCTTCTTCCTCTTCTTCTTCTTCTTCTTCTTTGCTTCATTCCATTAGCCTATTTCTTTTAAATTCTAGCAATATTTTCTTCTTTTTTCACTCCAAAAATTACAGCAACAAGCTTAGCCAAGGGTGATTATAGGTGAGTAAACAATTATTTTGTGTTAAGCTTGATTATGGTGTTTAGAGTTCATAAATAAACAGTATTTTGTTCCATGGTTTTGATGATCTTAGAGATCGAATATGAAAAAGATTAAAACACAAAAGTTGTTCCTTTATGTCTTAGATTTATGAATATGTAAACATTTTTGCAAGATGTGGTATATAGAATGAGATATCCTCTCTATACTGAAACTGGTCCAGATATAAATCCTAAGTAAGTTGACTACTGTGTTTGTTAGTTTGGAATATGATAAAGTCATTATTTGAAGTATCTCAAAACATAAAAGTTGTATATATATGTATTATATATCTGTATACCAAATTTCAGATTCATATGTTCTGTAAAGTTTGAGTTATGGTGAATATAACCATAATTGTTCCATGGTTTGAACTGCCTACTGAGTGCCCTGTACAGGTCCAGAAACTTGTTTAATTATTTTGAGTTTCTTAAATATAGATTCTGTAAATTATCAAAATATAAAAGTTATAGGTATATGTCTTATCTAAATTTGGGTACTAATTTTATCTTAATATATTATGTATAGAGTAAGTTATGTCCATTACAAGTCATACTGTCTTGAAAACCAACTCTGTTTTATAGCAGTAAAGTGTTGCATATAATTTGAGGGCCTTAGATATATAATTGATGAAAGTTTAAACATAAAAAAATTTCCATTTGAATCCATATAAGTGTCTATAAAGTTTCATTGCAATATGAGTTATATATCATAAGTTATGAGAAGATTAAGTTGGTACCCTGAAATTGCCTAAAGGCAGAAAACAGAACACGTTTAGAAATTCTACCAAAAATTGTAAAATGATCCAATTGGTTTGAAATTTTAATATGTTATATAGTTATATGTTAATTTTAATTAGGGATAATAATTAGATTAATTGATCAAGTACGTAAAAAGTTATAGGCAAAACAGTCCCATAAAGTCACTGCCTCCTAGGAAAAATTTTAATTATTGATATGAATAATGCATATTAATTTGTTTAAGCCACATTAAGTTTCTCTAGTCATAAATTAACCAATTATATTTCAATATTAGGCTCAAGACAAATTGGAGATACACAAGAAGGGGGTAGACAATAAGTTAAAGGTTGAAATCAAAGGAAAAATGTGAGTCTAATTATCAATTAAATTCTTTAGTGCATATGAATGTTGCTTGCTATGTGATTCATATGATTGTGATAATTTTTCCTTGATAATATGATGATGAATAATTTGTGATATTTGTGGTACATATAAGTTTGTATACTTGGGGTATATTTGAGATATATGTTCGACATATGATATATATACATGATATATGTATAGTATATGCAAGGTATATGTGTTGATATATGAGGTATATATGTGGTATATGTATGGTATATGTGATAAGATACAATAGTTGATGAATATATAAGTACAAGTGCATATGCATAATGACTTAAAAGGCGTTGTGACTAGTTAATCGACATTGCAAAGCAAAAGAAGAGGCATATGGCCCAACAAATGTGCAAATGAAACAAATGATCAAGCTAGCTAGCAAATGCAAATGTAAATGAAAATGCAAATGTTCACATGGAACTCCGGGGCAATGTCTGTTTAACCTGGCCACAACAAAATAAAATGAATAAGCATAAGCATAAGTAAAGAGCAATTATTGAATACTTGATTTTATCTATATTTATATGTTATTGACTGATGAAATGAAGTATAAAATATGTATTAAGTATACTTATTATTTTCTATTATGAAATGTTTGGTGCTTTAGAACTCATTTGATGGTTATTCTCACTGAGTCGCAACTCACCAAATTGCATCATTTTCAGGTAGAGAATAGTAGTAGTTCATATTGAGGTGCATATAAAAGTCATGGATCAAAGGTCACCGGCCGAGCCTCCTTACTTTCTCTCCTTACTTTCTCTCCTTGCATTCCACACAAGCATAAGAACATATCATTTATATTTAGGGGTTAAATACTTCCATATGTATAATTACAATGAATATGTACTAAGATATATATATATATATATATATATATATATATATATATATGGATTCAACTTAATGTTTAAGTTATTAATATATGTGACGTTATAGGCTATGATTAAAGCATCCGTATTGATTATGAAATTATTGTTGATAATATGAGATGAGTTAAAAAAATTACTCTCGCTGTAAACATTATTTTATTCTTGTTTCATACGTGATAATTTAATATAAAAACAACATATGCGGTATGTAGATGTATAAAGTGTTAGGTGTTACAATTCTCATCCCATACACTTAATAACATACTATTCTCATCCCATATAGTATATGTCAATGCATAATAGTTTATATACATTAAGATATGCCAAACGAGATATAATAAGTACATAAAACAAAATCCACCTTTGCAAAGCGATTGTCACTACTATTTGGCTCTATCAGTGGGGCCTATTGATTCAACGACGTCTTCTTTATACACGCTCGTCACTTTTTTACTATTCTAAAAATTTATACGAGAGAAAATAAACTGTCGCACTAAGTATAAAATTCAGTAGTGCAATAATTTATAATAATAGTCATTTTAAAAGAAAATATAGAATTTAAAGCCAATAAAATTTCGAAAAAAGGTTTTTCATTACTAAAAACATTAGTTTAACGTTTTATTCGTATAAACAAGTTAAACATATAATTACTACAACAAAATGGATGTGACAATGAAATATTTTGAAGATAATTCCATTTACACACATACCACAGATACATAATATTACAAATATTTATTTTATAGCAAACCACATCTAATTTACTAAATAAAAATTTCACCATGCTCATATATTAAGACACTATAGACTATATACCTACCCCTAAGAAAATGAGGGATACAATGCAATATAAGTACAAATTATAGAGTCAAAAATAACTACATGACCCAAGTCTGTGTCACTTGATCCATGATAATCATAAGATCGGAAATCTCAAATATATGGTCTAAGATAGCCACAAGATCAATAATATATCAATTCTCATGATCAAGATAACCACAGATCATGAAGTTACTACCCTATTGACATGTCAATAATTATCTAGATTAATATTTAGGCTAATATATAGGTTTCACATAATTTATTAGGCATTAAAACATTTATTTCACCAAAACATTATCTTTTTCATCATAAAATATATTTTTCATTCCATAAACAAGAATTTTAAAAATATAATAATTATCAATTTATCATAATTAAATATATTAAAATTTCTCTTAATTTAGTCTCATAAAAATATTTAATGGTATAAAAATTTAACACATGGAAAAAGAAATTTATTTCATTAGAATCTCATATCAGTTTATTTATTTTATACCAAAAATCATATAAAATTAATTTAAATTGCTATTAATTAATATTATAAGATAATGCACAAACTTCTACTATAGCTTGTCGAAGTCCATTAGCTCATTTTCCTTATCTAATCCAGTGCATGTCTTGGCGACGTACCTGAATAACTATTAAATTTATAATTGGTTATTGAGTCAATAAAAATTATCAAATTCTAACGGTTCTAGCTCTCACGCTTACCGATTTTTCTATTGATATTATTTATTTTACGTTTCATATATATAATGCATAATTCAAAACTTTAATCTCACATCACGTATTACGGTGTAATCAACCATTCTTTTTAACATATTTACTATTTTTTTCTTTTCTTTTCCGTAATTCTCAAATAATTAATTTATGTTCAAAATTTACTTCCAACTTTTCCAACTTAAATTAAATTCTCATTTTCTCTTCACATAAATTTTCTTTATTTCCAATTAATTTCCTTCTTTCATTCTTTTCCAAATTCATCAAATATTCTAATTTAATTAATTTTTCTCTTCTCTTTTAATTTCCTCCTCAATTTATTTTTTTCTCATATTTTATTTTCCATTTTTACTTAATTCAAACAAAAAATTCCAATTTCTCCTATAAACAATTCAATCACCACACAATTAATTTTCCAAATTTTTTTGTTCAATTTCTCTTCAATCAAAAAAAATATTTTCCTCATCATTAAACATCACAACAACCCAAAGTTCTTCAAAATCAAGTTAGGATTCCATAAATTTCCTTCCATTATTTTCGGACATATTCAAATAAATTCCCAAAAATTCATAAAATTTATTTCTTCTTAATTTTCATTACTACTACTCTTTCCATCATTCAATCAACTCATTTCTCAATGTTATTCAATTAATCTTCCATTTCCCATCAAACCTTAACTTTCTAAGCAAATCAAATTCATACCAATGCTTTCCAAATTTTTGCAATAATACACAAAGTAATCAAACTCAACATCATACCATGAAGAAAAAAAAAGGAATTGAAAAAATTTCTCGCTTTTCCATGAACTTAGAAAATTCGGTCAAGCCTTCTCCAAAATTCAATTAATTTTTCTTCTCTTCAATTTAATTTCTTATGCTTCTTATGCTTTGATAATGATAATTTATGAGAAAAAATTAAAGGAATCAAGACAAAAGGACTATGGCAATTCGGCCATGGAAGAAAAGGAAGAAGATGAATTTTTGTTTTTAAATTAATCTTATGAAAAAATCAAGAATAGTAATCCAAATATGACTTTTATAGCCCAATTAGTGGCTAATTACTCTTGATTATCTTAATCTTTCCTCCTTTTGGCTATTTAAAATTAATTAATAAGATATTTTAGCAAATATTTAATTAAACCCAAATGAAAGTTTGACTTTTGAATAATTCCACCAAATTTTTCACTTTTCAATTTAATCACTGAATAAATTTAATTTCTCTAATTCCATGTCCTGAACAACTTAATTCCGTCAAATTGAATATACCAAAATTCATAAAAAAAAATTCTATTTGTAATTATCTTTCTAATGATCACTAAAGCGAAAATTGAATTATTGTGATTTAGTCATTTTTTTAAATTAGTCCCATAAAATTTCATATGATGTCTAATTCTCAGCTTCTCACTTTTAAAAATTTTAGAATTCAATTGCGATAGCATCGATGCAATTTCCATAATGAACATATATATCTAGCTCTTTATTAGAAAATAATGCCACAAATTTGAAATCTCGAATAAATTTTGGCTCTAAGTCTTATGAATCTCGTCAAATAATTATATCTATGACCTTAAAATAATATTTTCTATGTGTTAGTATGTTTATTTTGAATTTTTTTTCTCTAGACAAAAATCTCATATTTTCAATCTATTTTGTTGTCTCAATTTACATGACAACCATGAAATTGCAACAGTACGATTTATTTTTCATTTTTATGCCAAATACATAACTACTATTATAAGATAAAAAACTTTCACTTAAAATGTCTGTATTTAGACTTTGATTGTAACACTCATGTTTTGCATGGTACAAACAACCGCAAAAACTCGTGTACTATAATCATACTCTAAATCGCAGACATGACAAAGTACATAAAGAAATATACCAACTTTCTCCTAAACTGGGATTCTACTTGAATGTGTAAACCCATAATTTCTTTTAAGATCCTGGCAAAGATTAATAAACATGTATTTATCCATTTTAAACATATTTAAACATTTAGTTTTCTTTTTAGTATTTGTTTGTATTGAATCCATACGTGGTTGTTTATAAATATATCTCAAATACCACTGAGTAACTATTTCAGTAGCGAATGTTGATATTCTCCAAACTTCACCATTTTCATTATTACCATCAATAACAATTTTCTACAAAACATCCATATCTAGCGAGAAAAATAAAAATAATTTCAAATACAATTTAATCAACCACTAATCCAAAATAATAATAATTAAATAAATATGATAAAATGAATTAAAATTGATTATATAATATAACAAAAATAAGGTTTACGAAAACCAAAATATCCAACCAAAATAAATAAACTATCCAATACTTAGAAAAATGATAGACAAAAAAAGACAAAATGTAAAATGTAATAAGTCAATATGGTAATTTCCTGACTTCCACTTTGATTTTGTCTCTTCATTCCTCAAAGTAACATACATTTCTCTTTCTGATTTTTCATTAAGTAATAATGTACTAAATAGATGGATTTTTTTACCCTATTGAATTAGTGGCAAAGATAATACAAATTCCATAACCTCATCAAGAGCAACCTAGTTTATCCCCCCAAAGGTCCATTCAATATATCATTTTATTTTCCATGTCTCTTTCATACTTTTCTTTAGTTCTTTTACTATATTAGTTAGTTGTGCAGTGTATGAAATTTTTTTTCCAGTACTATCTTTCTATTTTTAGTTGTACTATTGATGATGGACTAACATTGCTCTGAGTATGGTCCAAACCAATAGTTTCAATGGACCCATAATACATCATCTTATTTATATTGCCTTCAAAATTTTATTCTAAATCATCAGTGTCATGTTCTATCTTTTCAATATAAGTCGACATAATTCTGGAAGAATGAGCATAAGCATATTCTTCTGTAGCCATAGTGCTCATAAATATGATTTCATATTTTTCATAAAACTCTGTCTAATTTCTTTTTCATGAAATCTTGCAAAGTTTGCATTTTAACACCCTCTCACCCTACCTAACGAGTGGTCGGATAAAGGAATGTCATGATACGCTCTCTCTAAAAATAATTATTTGATATTGAAGCCCCAAAGTATTTTTTTTAAAATACATTTGCAAACATAGCAAATGCAACATGATTCATAAACATTGTGATAAATAAAATCCATAAACATTTTATTATTACAAAAAAAATATTTAACAAAAGCCTTTTTAAAGCACGTTACAAAATTTATGTTGCATTACAAATACAAAATATGAGAATATAGGAAAATATAGAGAAATCCAAATGTGAAACCCACTTTATGATTCTGATGTTGCTTTACTGAATCGGGATTCCACAAGTTTTATCTATTACTTTTATCTACTATCTACAATTTCACTTCGTTGTATCTGTGCGAGAGAAACATTCCTATGCACACTAAGCTATAGGCTTGGTAATGCATATAGAAAAACGGTATACTATAATATGCAACAAACATACATATGCACCATATAATCCATTTTATATAATAATAATCATTACTCGCATTCATCTACATGCGCATGTACTAATTTATAGTTTAAGCATAATAAAAATGCATTATAATAAAGTATTAACTTAACATATTATATACTATAGGTATATGTCAAGTATACATATGGTCTACAAGAAGTATATCACTATATATATTATATATATGGGGTATATGTCAGGTATACATATGGTATATAGTCAGTATATTACTATGTATCCTATATATATATATATATATATATATATATATATATATATATATATATATATATATATATATATTATATAGGGTATATGTCAGGTATACATATGGTATACAATCAATATATTACTATATATATGATATATGCAAGGTGTACATATGGTATAGAATTAGTATATTAATATATACTATAGATATGATATATGTAAGGTATAAATATGATATACAATTTGTATATGTAACATTATTCTTTTTTACTTTTTTATTATTTTGTTGTGTCAAACACTCAGTCCAGATACTAGAAGACAATAAATATATGGGGGCTATGGGACAATGTATGTCCAAATGTAATGGGTAGTAAACTGTCTACGGGAGCTAAACGCCTACGACACGAAGCCTATGAGCTTTGTAGCCTATCATCTTTAATTGACATGTCAATTTGTCTACTCATTCTAATCTAAGTTAGACACATAGTATTAACTCAATATTTTTTTAAATTTCTTATAAATTAATATGGTATAATCACTGTCTCTTATATTTCATAACATAGTCAATATATTTTTTTTATTTTTAATTATTCCATGTTATAACCATTTTTTTGCTCAATCAGAATATGCTCAAAATAATATTAATTTAACTCATTTTCAAATTATCATAAGTAGTTTTGGTACAACCATAATAATATTTTTTATTTCTTAAAATTATCAAATATGCATCTCAAGTTAAAAATCATATTCATATTCTTCATTTCAAGTATATATAACTCTAATTAACATTTTCCATAATTTCACATATCAATTTTTAAATCATATTTAACCTTAAATTCACCTTTTTTTTGAAACTCTAAATTCATGCAAATTAAGCAATTATATGCATTTAAATCACATAGCATACTAAATAATTTAGTCACGAAAGTGCATAATTAATTTATAGGCTATTACCTAAAAGTATTCACATACCTTATTTATTTATTTATTTATTTTTCTTTAGGCTTTTTTAAATTTCTTTTTCTTTTCCTTTGTTCTTCTCATTTATTACTTGTTTATCTTCAATTTGAGCACCTAAAATATACAAAAATTCCATTAAACATTATTTCTCATTATTATATCTCTAACCCCTATTTTCTCTCTCTCCAGCTCCTAAACTCTCTCTCTTCCAAATCAAGCCCCTATATGAGCTTAAAACATCATTTTTCTTTAGAAAAAGTTATAGTGATAAAGAAAACATTCTACCTTCACCGTTTTTCTTTCATGGCCGGCCCAAAAAGAGTTTCTCTCTATTTCTTTCATGCTTATTTTGCATTTTAAAGCCTTCTAATAGTTTCTTCAAACTTTTCTATGCATAAAAATGCATTTCGCCTAACTTTTTTCTCTCTAAAAGATAGAGTTTTGGCTATGGTGGATGAAGAAACGTGGGTTGATGTCTTGGTGCAGAAAAAATGAAGAAGAAGAAGAAGAAAATTCAAAAGAAGGACCCGCTAATTTTGGACAAAACTTTATATTTTTTACTTAATCTCACAATTTAATCTTCTTTCTTTATGACATGGCCGACCAACACATGATAATTATGCCCAAAATAATATTTAATTGGCAAATATATCATTTGATCTTTTAAATTTTAGTAAATTATAAATTTATTCTAAAATTTTTTAAAATTTACAATTAAGTCATTTATCCTAATTTAACATCTTTACAACCATAAAATATTTTTTTGAGCATCTTTCATAATTATTTATCACTATTTTTTATTTTTATCCGATCAAAATCTGAATTTAAACTTCGGTCGAACCAATGAATAGATTTAACGACACGCTGACTCAAAGCTTAAATTAGCGGATATGACATGCATTGTGAAATATGAGCACTTATACCTAAGCTTAAGCCACTCTGCTTATTATCTATATCAACTCATTCAAGCTCCTTAAGTCAATAGCGCTCATAACCTGAGCTTAAGTCATATTGACTAAGAAATATAAAGAATGACAGTAATCCAGGATCAAAAGCGTTCATAACTCGAGCTTAAACTACATTATTTTTGTAACAATATTAATATATCCTATGATACCGTAACCCCCTCAATAGCATGTTAGCTATCCTATGTCAAATCATAGATTGAGAACTATGCATTTACATCATAACCTTTATCTTTTAATTTGATTATCTTAAACATGTTATCCAACATTGAACTCCGTTTATGTATCATCACATTACCAATACATAAAATGTCATAAAACACAATTCACATGTTATTATCCATGTGTGTATATATATATATATATATATATATATATATATATATATCCCATAACACGTGTTTAACACAAAACCATCACATAACATCAAAGTTAAAAATTGTATTATAATAATAATTTATTGTATTTCACGGGCGTGAATACCCATTCATGGCCATAAAAGTGTCTTTCAATGTTGCCTTACCCATGAATCTAAAGTGTGAAAGCTACTAATTCAAAAACACATCATTCACAAATGTGAAATATCTCTTCACATCCATGACACCATGTTTTATGACTTTCTGGCTGTGAAACAAACTATAACATCTGGGTTTGAATATAAAAATTGGGGTTTTGATGTTCACGGTTGTGAGCCCCTTTATTCATGGCTTTCCAAATCGTGAATCAATGCATAAAGAGCTACTGCCTTTTTTGGGCATATGTTTCACAAGTGTGAAACATAGTTTTGTTTATGTATTCATGACCATGAACCCTTTGTTATGGCTAAAATGAGCCAAAATAGAGCATTCACTTACCACATTCAAAAGCTATAAGGATTGACCAATGTCAATCACTCTTATCAATATTTCAGCCCGTATGACATACCAACAACATGTCTTAACAACATTCAAATATGTCTACCCCACAATCATGCTAAAAATGTCAACTTTAACTGCCATAGTTAAACAATTTTGACATTTCAACATATAAACTGATAACAACTATGTCATTCTCATTCATAACATATCTATGATCATGTGTGCTCGTCTAAGCTCCTTAAGTCAAAAGTAATCTCTGAGTTTAAGTCATATTGATTGACTAAAATATATATAGTTTATATGCAATAGAGGATCAACGACACTCTCAAGCTTAAGTCACTTTGTCCTTAAAGAAAATGTATATATCTTATCACTACAGTACCATAAACCCACTTAATGACATATCACTTATCTTACTTTAGTCCTATTATATAGCCTAGGCATAACTTGTTCATATTCCTTTTTTTATACTTATTTAAAATGCATTTATCTTATAACATATACACTTTCATCATATGGAACTTCACCATATATCATTCATGTGTTAACATTCATGGAATCATATGTTTCTTACTTATATCATATCATTGAGTATACATGTGCATAATCATTACATTACATTACATTATAAAAGAAAATAACATATGACATTTTAAACAAGTTTCATGAGTACGCCAATCTGTGTACCAAACTGTGAACGTGATCATGAATTAAATGCACATTTTTCATGGGCGTAAAGAAAGAGTTATAGGTGTGATTGTGTTTATGAGGGTAAGATTCACAATTGTGAGCACTTAGTCATGAGCCTGAATCTAATTTTTTCCAATAGTTAACAACATCAAACAAGGTATTTATTACAAGTCAGATGCAAGGTTTTAATAGTTGTCCAAGGACAACCTCTTCCTATTAACACTCTTAACAAAATCATGCATTTAAACATGCTATAACATCAACTAAACACATAAGAATATATTCCATCATAATTGAACTTAATAACACACTCATATTCATTAATTCCCATAACATACATTTATGTATCCTTAACTTACTTTTTTCAACCACTATAACCATCATCATTCAATATTCTCCGCAATGCGGACTACCAGGCAAGCAGCAGCATGCAGAGCCGCGTGCCACGGGGGCTGCTGGCTGGCCAAAGCGCCCTTGCGGCGGCAGGCCCGTGTACCAATGTTGTACTGGGCAGGCCAGTGCGCTCACGCAGCTGTAGACAGCCCTGCATGCCAGCGCGCCCAGCCAGGGGCAGCCAGCCCAGTGGCCGCCCAGGCAGCCAGCGGCAGGGGCATAAGGGTGACATGCAGCGGTAGACAACATCATGGGATCCCAAGCAGACATTACTAGGACATTATCCGATTGTCTTCGAGCCCCCAACTTTCATTCTTGATTAATCAAAACATCATTGACAAATGCTTTCGCAGTTGTTCGTCTTTCATAAATCCAAGAATTTCATCTCTGGCTCCCAAGCAGGTAGTGGCATACAGGGCTATGAGCCATGGGGGCTGCTGGCTGGCCAGTGCACCCATGTAGCGGCAGGCAGCCTTAGGGGCTCCCAGGCAGGCAGGGCCACTCGTCAACTGGGCTGCTAGCTGGCCATCGCAACCCTGCAGCTTGAGGCAGCATCATAGCTGCCCAACTAGGCAGCGGCATGCAGGGCCACACGCGACGGGGCTACTGCGCCTGCCCAGTGCAGCATTGGCACGTGGGCCTGCCGCTGCACGGGCACGCTGGCCAGCCAGCATCCCTGTGGCACGCGGCCCTGCATTCCGCTGCCTGGCTGGGCGGCTGCAATGCACCTTTGACATATTGATTACAAGATTCATATTATGGCATCAAAATTACTCATTTTTAACATCTTTAACATTTATAACACTTTTCATTAAATACTTATCTTCTTATAGCATTCATTATACTTTCACTCTCCTTACATTCAAAAAATTAGCATTTATAGCATACAATAACATTTAATACACACAAAATGTCACTAGTTTGGAATTTAAATGTATATATATGCATACCTCTATGGAGCCTCAAAATCAAGTTTTAACTCAAGCTTGCTTATCCTCTTGGTGGGTTTCACCACATTCTCTTCCAACTATTATTACATATAACATCTCTATCAATATTTATAAACCATAAACTTAATTCAAAACCATAAAAGATAAAATTCTAGCTTTAAACCTCATATAAAACCTTAAACTCACTTAACTCATCTTTTAAAACATATTATAACCTTTAATCAAGCTTAAAGAAGGATCTTTAACTATAAAAACACAAGCTAGAACCAAATTCTAACCCATTTAGAAATGAGTTTCTACCAAAAATGGGTTAGATATGAAAAAGGGTATGAAAACTTACAAAGATGAAGGGAAAACATGATTTCTTATGAGAAATGAAGGAAACACAACTTAGGTAAAGGTTTTGAAACTCCTTCTCTATTCCTTTAGCCTGCCTCCTCAAGAAAAAAAGCATCATTTCACTTCTCTCTGTCCAAAACTTGGTAGAACTTTTTTTTTACTTAGTTTTTGGTGTTTTAGGTCTTGGAATTGAAAAGAAACAAATGATTATTGTTTTTGGTATAAGTAACTTCAAAATATAGGGTTTTTTTAGATATATGGCATGTGAGAGAGAAAAAAAAGAACTAATATCATTTTATACCTAACGATGTTCATGGGTATGATCGATCTGTCATAGGCGTGAACACTAACATGACATTAACTTCACAGGTGTGGATTCAAAACACTTTACTTTTTCATCATTTTAATTGTTTCCCTTTAACCAAACTCTTAAACACACTTATATCTTCTCTAAACCATCTTATTAATTATGTTTTACTTAGCGGGCGTTGCATTTCTCTCCCATATAAAGAATTTTATCCTCAAAATTACCTAATGTGTTGTGTCGGAATAAATGGGGATATTGTGCTATCATCACCTTTTATTTTTTTCAAGTAGCCTTTGTCGTTGCATGATTTCTCCATGGGACTTTGACTAACGGTACTCACTTGTTCCTAAGCTCTTTGACTTCTCGAGCTAAAATCTCGATTGGTTCTTCCTCATATGTAAGGTTTGATCTCACCTCTATGTTCTCAGTTGTGATGATGTGTGAAGGATATGACTTATACCTCTTCAACATGGAGACATGAAAGACATTATGAATCTTGCTCAACTCTAGTGATAAAGCAAGTCTATAGGCAACTAGTCCAATCCGCTCTAAGATCTCATAGGATCCAATGAACCTAGGGCTCAACTTGCCATTCTTTTCAAATATGAGGACTTTCTTCCACAGGAAAATTTTAAGAAACACATTGTCTCCTACTTCATACTCTATATCTATTCTCTTGAGATCTACATATGATTTATGTCTATCTGAAGATGCTTTTAACCTTTCTTGTATGATCTTCACCTTTTTCTCTATCTCTTGCACCAACTCTGGCCTTACTAACTTCGCTCACTGAGTTCTGTCCAACATAACGATGTCCGACACTTTCTACCATGTAGTACCTTATAAGAAGTCATTTGGATGCTAAATTGGTAGTTGTTATTATAGGCAAACTCTATCAATAGTAGGTACTTGTTCAGCTACTTTCAAACTCGATCACACAACTTCTCATCATATCTTCCAAGATTTGTATCACCTACTCCGACTGACCATCTATCTATGGGTGAAAATTTGTACTAAAATTGAGCTTGGTACCTAAAGCTTATTGTAGATTTCCCCAAAAATGAGATGAGAATCGTGGATCTCTATGCCATATGGTGGAGACTGACATTCTATGTAGTTGTACTATCTCGTTCATATATAACTCTGCTAGTCCATTCAAAGGACAATCTCTCTTGATAGGTAAAAAACATATTGACTTCATTAACCTATCCATTATGACCCAAACGAAATCATATTTTCTCGATGTCAAAGGCAATCCAATCACAAACTTCGTCATGACCCATTTTCATTCCGATATTGTGATTGGATGCATCAATCCTGAAGGTACCTGATATTCTGACTTGACTTGGTGATATATCAAACATCTCATTATGAACCCTATGATTTCCTTCTTCATATCTGCCCACCAATACCTTCCTTTCAGATCACAGTACATATTGTTTCTTTCTAGATGCATGGAAAATCTAGTTTCATCAGCTTTCTTTAAGATCCTTTATCTTAACTCTATAACATTAGGCATGCATAAATGACTTTTATAGAACGAACTGCCATATGATTCGACAGTGTACTCCAGCCTCTCCCCTTTTAAGGCCAACTCAGTTATCTCAACTAGCTTGTTATCTTGTATCTCTGCCTCTCTGATTTCCTAGTTGAGTGTAGGTTAGATATGCAATTTTGTTATAGTATTTTTTCTTAAAGCGTCAGCCATAACATTGGTCTTACCTGGATGGTAGTCGATAATACAATTATAGTCTTTGATCAACTCTAACCATCGTCTCTACCTCAAGTTGAGCTCTTTCTGTATCAAAAGATACTTTAAGCTTTTATGGTCAGTGTAGATGAAATACTTTTTCCCATATAGGTAATGGTACCATATCTTTAGAGCAAACAAAATGGTTGTCAACTCAAGATCATATATGGGGTAATTCTTCTCATGTGGCTTTAATTGTTTAGAGGCATAAGCGATAACCTTTCCCTCTTGCATTGAGACACACCTCAAACTGTTGTGAGAAACATCACTATAGATGGCATACTCTTTATTCAGAACTGATTGTGTTAGGATTGAAGCTTATGTCAACATAAACTTGAGCCTATGGAAACTAGCTTGACATTTGTCATTCCATTTGAGCTTCACATCCTTTATCAAAAATCTAGTAGAAAAAGAAGTAATCAAAGAAAAACCCTTCACAAAACCTCATGTAGTAACTTGCTAAATTAAGAAAACTCCTGAATTCGATCACATTCTAAGGAGACTTCCAATTCAATATTGCTTAAACTTTGTTGGGATCAACTCTGATATCTTCTACTGAAATGATGTGTTTAAGGAATGTCACTTCATTAAGCCAAAACTCACTCTAGAAAGCTTGGTGTAAAACGTATGATCCCTTAGGATTTGCAATATTATCTTTAAATGTTTATCATATTCTGCTTATTTCTTATAATACACCAAGATATCATCGATGAAAATAGCTATAAACTGGTTCAAGTATGAACTGAATATCTGATTCATCAAATCTTTAAAATTTATTGGGGCATTGGTCAATGCAAATGGTATAACCAAAAACTCATAATGGCCATCTCTGGTTTTAAACGTTGTCTTGGCTATATCATCTTCCTTTATCTTCAATTGGTGAAAACCTTATCTTAAATCAATCTGAGAGAACATTCATGCACCCTTCAACTGATCAAAAAGATCATCAATATGTGGCAATGGATATTATTTCTTGATAGTCACTTTGTTCAACTGTTTATAATTTATGCACAATCTCATATACTCATTTTTCTTCTTACAAATAAAAATGATGCACCTTATGGAGATATCGTGGGTTTGGTAAAACCTTTATCTAACAATTCTTAAAACTGAGCTTTCAACTCTTTAATATCTAAAAGTGTCATTTTGTAAGGTGTTGTGGACATCGGCATTGTACTTGGTATTAGCTCTATGGAGAACTCAACATCTCTATTTAGTGATAGTCCGGGAAGATATCTGGAAACTTTCTCACTGTAGGGATATCTTGGAGATATGGATCTCCCTTTCTGGTGCCAACCATATGAGCCAAAAAGGCCTCACATCTTATTCAGATCATCTTATGCACCTTCATCATGGAAACCATTTGTAGAGGCTGTGAAAACCTTTTGTCTTCTACTATCACCTCTTTTTATTCTAAAGTCTTAAGAACAACTATCTTAGACTGGCAGTCCACAACTGCCTCATGTTATAAGAGTCAATCCATACCTAATATAGTATCGTACTCATCGAACGAAAACTTAATAAGATCTAGGAAAAATTCTTTCATATGCATAACCAAAGGACAATTTATGTATACCCAGTTCACAACCACACTTTGGTTTAAGGGGTTCGTGACCTCAATCTCAAACTCTAGTTTCTCTATTGTCATACAATATTGACTAGGTGTGCCCATGCATACATAAGAATGTGTGAAGCCTGGGTCTATCAAAGCACATACATCAGAGCTATGTAAAAAGAACATACCTACTATGATGTTTATGACTTCTAATCCTCACGGACCTTCATAACATATACCCTAGCTAGAGCTCTGTTGGTCTTGTTCTATTCATTATCTCTAAAGTAGCCTGTTTGGGCCCTGCATGATCTCTTCGTATCTAATTCCTACTCTTAATAGGAGCTAATCTTATCGTCTGAGTGGGTGTAGCTGTAACACCCTCTCACCCCAGCCTCAAATGCCTGGATAAGCGACTGCTAAAATGTCATACAATTTTTTTACTCAAAGCTCAAAGATATAAAAGAAATAATGTATATTTTATTTACATACGATAATATTTATAAAACTTCAGGTTAATTACAAAACAATAGAAGATAATTTATACATCCAAAATAAACAAAATATAAATACAAAATACAAAAGAGTTGTGACCCACGATTTTCACTGTCGACTGCTTTATTGGATTAGGCCACAACTAGCTTTATCTACAAGTTTCAGCTACCTTTCTAAATCTATATGGAAGGAAACTCTCACACTAAGCTCTAAGCTTAGTGGTGCATAAACATAAGGCAATATACTATATCATGCAACATGCATTGTCATATATTCATAACGTATAAAAATTCATACAACATGCTTTATCATGCTTTTATGGTGCACATTTTTTATACAATTTATTATCTCATTGTTCACTATCATATATGTATACCAATTTATATATTTTTATCTCATATTTATTTTACTTTATCATAAACTATTTTAATTTCATTAACTCATTAATGCCCATAACACCTTGGAACCACTAACAAGGATAACAGGGTTGTCATCTAGGCATTTATGAATGTCACCCAAACATTTATGGTATGTGCATTTACATATATATATATATATATATATATATATATATATATATATATATATATATAGGTGTCATCACCGATATTAATAATAATATCATTACTGGCTTTAATTATAGTGTCATCACTGGCTTCATTAATCATGCCATCATAGGTATTATCCCATTGATATGGGCATACCAAACTGTCCAAAATTCTAGTTCTAAGCTGTTATAGGGCTTAATTAATATCATTAAAATTCATAACTATAAGAAAATAAAAGTATATATTCCTTTATCTTTTATTATCTCAATCATAAAATACTCAATTATGATTTTGTTTGCACATCATTTTTATGAGTCTAATAACTCATTTGCTTTAACATATACTTCATTTGGTTAAATTTCACATTATAACAATTAACCTAATATAACTTAAATATTTAAATTTTATTTTTTTCAATCTGCCCTGTTTTAGAAAGAATTTGTGTTCTGTTTTTTTACCTCAATTTTGGTCATGTTACAGTTTGAATTGAATTACATAATCTTCTTATGAATTTTAGACCTGAATCTTAGTTTTACTATGCAACTTGAATCTTTAAATTTAAAGTTTTGTAGAAAAATATATTATCAATTGAACACTAACTTATCACTAATAATTTTGTCCATAATTTTTTAGATAGATTTTAGGTCTGAAATATATATATATATATATATATATATATATTTCTGAGAAAATACAAATATATTTAGATTTTATAGTCTGAATGAAAGTTAAATCTCTATGTCTTAGCTTTCAAACCCAACCAATAACACATTAATCCAAATTCTAGAGCTCAAGTTATAGCAATATATATGCTTACTGCTCCATAAATTCCAACATTGCACACACACAATCACCTAATTTAATTTTTACAAAATATACTCCTACGTCTAGCAAACATGCATACCCAGAATTTTATCATAAAATAATGTTAATTTACATGACAAATGCTCAAATCATGCAAATAGCAACCTCTTCCTATCAACATTCTCAACAAATCATGCATTTAAACATGTTATAACATCAATTAAAAACACAAGAGTACATTTTATCATAATTGAACACAAAAACACACCCATATTCATTAATTCCCATAACATGAATTTATGTATGCTTAACTTACCTCTTTCAACTACTATAACCATCATCATTCAATATTCCCATTAATTGCACATTTGGCACATTTATTACAAGATTCATATCATGACATCACAATTACTCATTATAGACATCTTCAACATTTATAAAACTTTTCATTAAATACTCTTATTCTCATGGAATTCATTACACTTTCAATCTTCTTACATTCAAGAAATTAGCATTTATAGCATACAATAGAATTTAATACACACAACATACCACAAGTTTGGAATTTAAATGCATTTATATACATACACTTATATAACCAAGCTTTAACTTTATGGAGCCTCAAAACCAAGCTTTTAACTCTAGCATGTTTATCCTCTTGGAGAATTTTACCACATCATCTTCCAACTCCTATCATAAATAACATCTCTATCAACATCAATAAACAATAAACTTAACTTAAAATCATAAAAGATAAAATCCTAACTTTAAACTTTCTATAAAACCTAAAATCACTTAATCCATCTTCTAAAACATATTATAACCTTTAATAAAATTTAAATAAGAGTCTTTAATTATAAAAACTTAAGATTGAACTAAATCCTAACCTATTAGAAAATGAGTTTCTACCAAAAAGGGGATAGACATGAAAAGGGGTATGAAAACTTGAAGAGATAAAGGGAAAATGTGATTCCTTACTAGAAATTAAGGAAACACAATTTGGATGAAGGTTTTCGAACTCCTCTTCCCTTCCCTTAGGTATGCCTCCTCAAGAACAATAGATTCCTTTCACTTATCTCTCTCCAAAACTTGGTAGAACTTTCTTTTTGCTTAGGTTTTGGTGTTTTAAGTATTGGAATTTAAAAGAAACAAAGGATTATTGTCTCTAAAATAAAGGAACTTCAAAATCTAAAGTTTTCTTCTAAATATAGAGTGTGTGAGATAGAAAAGAACGAATTGATACCATTTTATACCTAACAATGTTCACAAGCGTGATCAATTTTTCATTGATATGAACATCAACATTAACGGACATTACCTTCACAGGTATGAATGCATAACACTTTACTTTTTCATCTTTATAACTCTTTTCCCTTAACCAAACCCTTAAACACACTTATATCTTCTCTAAACTATTTTATTAACTAGGCCCTACTTAGTAAACGTTATATAATTAATATATGAAATTCATTAAACAACCACAACAATATGTGAAACCTTCAGTGATTTCATTAAGCAAACTTTGACATATCTATCCAAACATCATTTACATGTATGAGTCTTAAGCTTTGGCTCCAGTGAAAGAGAATGTGGAACAAATTATATGCCTTAAATTGACCCCTTGCCCAAAATATAAACATGAGTAATATTTTTATTTTTATTAATGACAAAAATGTTTATTTAGTAAAATTGCCAAGTATATCTAATTCATTTTATTCATTTTCTTTTTTTCTTCTCATTACTCTGTCAACTTTTTATAAATTCAAAAACAAAGTTGTCTGCGCACAGAAAAATTCAAACAAAGGTCCAGAAACAACAAACTTATTTCAATCTCCATATCATTAATACCTAAATAATAAGAAACATTTTTTTATAGTTACGTTCAAACTATTATGCAAAAGGCATAACTAGATCCTGGTTATCTTTCAACAACTGAACATGAAGTGGCTTAGGAAATGAAATTAGCTCAATAAGATGAGAAGCCATAAGAGGTAAGGATTCTAAACACTTAACAGAGGTTGGCACAATGATAAACCCATAAGAGCGTATGAAAAAACCCATAAGAAATTAACAATGAAAAAAATAGACAATTAACTATGAAAAAAATAGATGGACACAATAAGCAACAATGACAAAAAAATATAAATTACAGTAAAACTCCCACATAGGAAACGATTTATGTGGAAAATATTTGTTGTTATAGAATGGTGGGAAGGGTAACTACTGATGGTGGCAATTAGAAAGAGAGATTATATATTATTTGAGAGGATAATCATGTCTTTTTATTAAATAAAGTCTCAGTTATTTCATAAAAGCTCCAAAATAGAGCTTTTCCAATCAACAACTATTTGAGGTCTCTATCAGTTATCAGTTGCTAATTGAAAAATCTTACCAAATGCATTTGGATCAACTGATAAGTATGAAAAAACTATTAGTTATCTCAATCAGTTGAACCACCTCTTAGTAATTACTCCTTTTATGCTATAAAAATAGACTTACTTATGTAATTTAGGACAAATATAAATAAATATATTACATAAATATCAATTACTCCATCCATCTCAATTTCATATACTTTGTTTTTATTTTAACATATTAAGAAAATAGGATTAAAAATATGCATTTTGCTTAATATAATTTACATACATTGATTATATGTGTTATTATTTTTCTTAAAAAGAGTGTTCTTGAAAAATTATGATAATAACATATATTTATTAATAACAAGACATACTAAATAGAGAGTAATAGAGAATTAATACATAACTATATTTTTGAAAAAAAAAAGACTATATTTTTATGACAATAAAAAAAAAAGAAAGGAAATCTATCATATTGAGAAAGGGAAAATACTAAAAATAAGTATGTTGCATTGAGGATTTTAATATTGTAATTACTCTATGCACATAAAGTGTATGAAATTGGATGTTAAATATATTAAATATTAAAACACTCAATAATGCATATTATGGACACCATAATGCTCGATAATGCATGTGCTCATTAAAAGACACAATTAAAAAATGAATCAACCAATCAACATCCTTAGAGAGCGTTTGGTTTAGCAGTTGAAGGTAGTTGGTGGCTAATAGCAATTTGATACTTATTATTTGGTAAAATAATTGAGTTGTTTGTACTATAATATAAAATTACCAATAAGAAGATTATTTATTTAATTCAAAATATACATTATTTTATAATAAATACTTATTTTATACAATTTTTTATTTTAATAAATTAAAAATCACAATAACAACAACAATAATAATAATCATTGTCGTCGTCTTTGTCATCATCATCAAATAATTTTTTTAAAAAAAGTATATGATATAGGAGTAATTAAATAAAAAATGAATTCAAAATTGATAATTCCATATATAAAAATAATAGTATAAGAGTAATTTGATATTTGCATTTAAAACAAGAATCAGTTGTTAAGAAAAAATTTCAATATAAAACTTTTCAATTAACAACTGCTTAAGACTTTCAAAAACTACTAACTGTTGTTTACAAAAGTTTATCAGATATTTTTGTATCAGCTATTAGGTAAGAAAAAAATAATAGTTATTTCAAACAGCTGAATCAAACATCCTCTTAACTAGTCTAATACTAATATAATAAAAATATTTAAGTCGAATTAAGGAAAATATAATCATCTTATCAATAAAATTGCAAAAGAATCTCATTGTTTGCAAAGAAAACGACCCAATAGATAAAAAAACAATTTCTCTAAAATTGTTTGAGGAGTGCTAACAAAAACTGTATATAGAGGCTGAATCTTTCTGAACTAAACTAAATAATAGAGAAAAAAAAATCTAAAATAGAGTTGGACTGTTGACTTTTTTGACTAATTTCGAACCGAATTGTACTGTTAATTTTAAATTTAACAAATCTGAATTTTATAGTGATATATGAACTAATAATTATATTGAAATGTATTTAACTATTTTAGAACTGACTTGTATTGAAAGAGTTGATATTTAAATATTTATAATTAAAAAATACAATAATTTAAAATAATATAATAATATATAAATTTTGTACTTTTATTATACAAATATAATATAACTTAAACTTATAATTATGTATACTTTAATCTATAAAATTATAATTATAAATTTATTAATTAGTTAACAAAATTAACACCACATTTATAATAACAATAAATTTAAATAATTAAAATTTTTAATATATTAAAAATAATCTTATTTGTTGAAAATTTCATGATGGTAGTGTAGAGAATTGAACTTATGAACTTTATGTAAATTTAAAATAAACTAACTATTAAGAAAAATTAACTATCTTTTTTATTAAGTGAATAAAAAATAATTATAAAATATTGCTATTCTTTATTTTCTACTCTAATTTTTTTTACCACAAATTATATTTTTTTGTATTTATAATTTTTCTAATTATATTATGCAATAAATCTAAATTAATAATAAGTGTATTATAAATATATAATAAATATATTAATATGACTTTTTATTAAAATAATTAAAATGATTTCATACCAACTATTTATTTTGATTTTTTCAATCAATATTTATTGATATATTTTATTCATTCTTCTAATTGTCTTGAATTTAATATTGATAGTTATATACCGTTTTGTAGTACATTTTAAATATAATTTTTATCAATACATATATACATATATATGTTTATTAATAATAAATCATATTTTGTACGATAAAATTTAATTAGAAATCCACAATATATAGCTTTATAATTAATAAATAATTTATAGAGAAAATTAATTTAAAAATTTTATATTATTTGAGCACATTTTCAACTGAATATCACTATTAAGAACAATCATTAATGAATTTTCTAGACTAAATTTTTTATATTTTATAATTGCTCTATAAAAATTTACATCGTAAATAGACTAATGTTGAATCAAATGTCTAAATATTAATTATAACTTTAACATAAAATATGAAGTTACTTGTTCTGTATATGTCTAAATCAACTATATATAATTTATTTTTTAATTTATTACTAACTATTGAAATTTATTTTTTTACCGCATTTATTATTGTTATTCTATTAATTTGATTAATTTAACTACAACCAATTTTTTATATGTTTTTATTAGCAAATGCTGATATTTTTTTAATTATATTATTAGAGAATTGATAAAAAAAAAAATAATTCACATAAATAATTATAGTGAATTGATCAACTAACATAATCAAAGTTAATATATATTATAAACTTATATTTAGTTTTCTTTTGTATTATAAAATAGTTTTGGTGATGGACTAAAAAAATAAAAAATAAAATATAAGAACATAATCTATAATAAATTTTAATCTTATTTTTAATTTTAAAATTAAAATTTTAATGTATAATAAAAAATTAAAATTTATATTTTTGTTCAACAAATATTTGAATAAAAATTTGATATTTTATATTAAAATTTTATGAGTTTATGTAGCTATGTGTAAATTTTTAATTAATTATATTATATGTAAAATAAATTTACTTTTTTTCTAAATCGATACATCATTAGAGAATTTAAAATTGCATTAAATTAAATTAAATATCAATGTATTATATAACATATATATTATAATATATATGAATCTGTGTAAAACTTTTTTTAAAAAAAGAAGAAAATATACTATTGTTGAATCAAATTCAAAACATAATCTACAATAAATTTTAATCTTATATCTAATTTGAAAATTAAAATTTTAATATATAATAATAAAATCAAACTTTTATTTTTGTTCAACGAACATTTGAACAAAATCTTGATATTTTATATTAAAATTTTATATGAGTTTATATAGCTATGTGTAAATTTTTAAATAATTATATTGTACGTAAAATAAATTTAATTTTTTTTAGATTGATGTATGATTGGAGATTTTAAAAGTGTGTTTAATTAAATTAATTGTCAATGTATTATATAATAGATATATTATAATGTATATGACTATATAAGTCTATATAGCTATCTATATGTAAATTTTTTTAAAAACAAGAAAGTACACTAATGATGAATCAAATATCGAAATGTTAATTATAAGTTTATCATAAAATCTGAAGTTATTTGCTCTATTTGTGTATAATTTAATTACATACAATTTATCTTTTAATTTATTACTAACTATATAAATTTATTTTGTAGCCACATTAATTATTGTTATTCTATTAATTTGATTAATTTAACTACCATTAATTTATCTATGATTTCTTAGCACTGCTAACTATCCATGTTACTTTTTCAATTATTTTTTAATCTTTTCAATGATATATATAAAAGTCTTATAGCATTAAAAATGAGGCACATATGATGAAAAAAATTAATAGAGATAATATAAAAAAAATTAACATTTCTCAATTTATTTTATTGGCAAAGCATTTGAATACAAAATAAGTTTTGAAAAACCCGAAAAATGAGGATTGGTTTCCTTTTGGTTTGCCTGGTTCAATGGTTGAACTCCATTTTATTAAGTTAAATTTGATTGTTAATTGCCTAGGTTAGAAACTGATTCTTGATGATTTTTGGATCCGACCAAACCGGTAGAGCTCCAACAATGCAACAACACTAGCTAAAAACATAGCTCAATTAGGTTATTTTTATTTTTATTTATTTTTTTTATGAAAGCGAAAATGAGAAATAGAAGGAATACTCTTATCATAAAACCATGACGATTTTATGAAGAGATGCTCAATAGTGCCTAAATCCTTTTATTTATAAAATATTTTTAGGAGACGGTGACATCATATGAAGTTAAAAGAAACAAAAGAGGGAAGCTATAATCCATAAGTGAGAAAATAAACAAAAATGATATGATATCATGGGTTAATTATTAGAAAAATGTTAAATTAAAAAAAATTATAAAATAATATTTTGTAATATGATCAAATCTTTCCGGTGGCATATTTGATTACAATAAATTCACTCCCTAAATGAGTGAATTCTGTGCAAATGTAAATTTCCATTTTTAGGTTGGGGAGAATTGATATTTACTCAGAATTCACCGATCAAGTGGGTGAATTTCATGTAAGACAAATGCTAAGAATACTTTTATATTTTATACATTCTTTAACACTCGCTCTTTGATCAGTTGGTGAGACAGTATTGAAGAGTATCTTAAATAAGAGAGTGTTTTCAATATTTCTTTTATATGCAAATGTTAATTATCCCCATCTCAAAAATTGACATAAAATTTATTAAAATTTCATTATTTACGAGAAAATTATTATTTATACTTCAAATTAAGTTTAATATAAGGTAATTTTCACTTTTAATTAAGTTTAACTGTATGATTTTTGAATTGAAAAATTTTAAAGAGATATTATTTATGTTTTTCTAATAGGTGCATGTTAATTTATTTTACAAATAATTATTTTAAAAATATAAAGTGTGTGTTTATTTTATTAATTGTTGTTATCCTTGAATTCCAAATAAGTTGGGTAAGAGATAGTATGTGTGACTTCTAACTTATGAGTTTTTTCTTTAACATTATTTTAATTTAAATAATTTGGTGCATTAATTAGATTATTAGTTACTATGCATACAGGATCAATAAGAATTAAATTCATTAATATTTTTTAGATGCTCATAATATTTTTGTATCTAACGCTAAGAACCAATTGAAAATGAGGTGAAAAATTCCAAATTATGTATGGAACAAAAAATTAAATTTATTGAGTATCGAATGCAAGTGAATAAATTACTGCAAGAAATTATTATTTTTGGATATGAAGTTAGAAAGTAAAAGAAATTCATGTTTTTAAGTAAGAATGTGCCACTATAATATTTTCACAATTAATAAAATTTTGAAATATAAAATTATCTCATGTCAAACCTAATTTGATATATAAATAATATCTCTTCCCTATAATTAATGAAATTTTAACAAATTTTATATCAAATATCGTGTGGGAAGAAATTGACGCTAACATAATCGATTATGTCAAATGTCAATTCCCTCTGTTTCGAGATTGAAAATTAATATTTGCATAAAATTCAGGGAATAAAGTGCAATTAAATCTATTATTCCATTGGACAAATTTGAACATTTAAATTAATTTTTTTTAAAAAATATTATTTTATAATTTTAATTTTAATATTTTTTTAAGAGTATACTAGTTCAAATTTTTTATTTTAAAAAGTTATACAATAAAATACTGTTTATTATAATTGTAATTAATACAGTTTTACTTGATATGCATGTTCCATTTATTTATTAGCATATTTATCTAAAATAATTTTTTTATAATAAAATTTATTTATTTATTTTGATAAATATTAATTTGTGTAAAATAAAATAAAATAAAATAATAAAATGTACATTAAACTTATAATATTCATTATGCCAAAAAAAAAACTATTTAAAATAAAGATGTTCTAATAACTAACCATGATATCATGACCTCCAACAAATGAAATTTGAATTTTGTATTATCACATTGGGTTCTGAGTTGTGAAAACGTTAGAAACCCAGAGGCAGCGAGTCAAACAAACTCAGTAGATTTTTAAACAATATTTGAAAATGTCGGATATCATAATAATTATAAATGTTTCCGCCAAACTTTCATTTTCGCCCAAAAATTTATTTCCAGTGAATCTTATCTTACAATATTTTTCACAACTTCAATTATTTAAAAGGACAAATTCTTCAATCGCTTACGTTCTATCTCACTCTCTGTACTGTTCTTTCTCTCTCTCTTTCATACTTCATTCTTATTCCTTTCGTGTTTTCTTGCATTTCTTTCCAATTTTTAAACCCTAAAGAGAGAAATGAAATGCTGTTTTTCTTTTTGTTTTTTTGAATTTTCTTGATTGATTAGATCTACTACTACACTGTTTTTTTACAGTCGGTGCTAGCGTTTTTTCTGAATTTTTCTCTTTTATTTGCTTTTGGAATTCTCTCTCTGCACTTAGATCGAGAAACGGGAAGCTCGGATTCTTGCTAAACCACCTGAATTTTGTGTTAGATCGGAGTACAATCTTCTGAATCCGTGTGTACATGTCTTGGCATTTACAGCTCTCCTCATTCTTTGAGTTTTCAGCTTGTAAGTGGTTTTTATACTTGTTCTTTTGAGCTTTTCTTTCTTGGAGTGGCTTTACCTGCTATTTACTTCACTTTTGGCGGTTGAGACTGATGATTATGATAATATAATTTGATAAAATTTAGACCTTTTTAGCTTTCATTCTTTTATTATTAGTGATTGAAAGTGATTCCTTAACTAAAACTGGTAACGGTAGTAGCAGTAGTTGCATTTCGTGAACATTGGGGGTTTTTAATAATGTTGAAATTATTTAAGATTTTAAATTTTAAGTTACTTTGTTTTCTTTTTCTTGTTTTTGGTACTTCCTCAACAACCCTAGCTGAACCTTTTCTCCTTAGTATCTCCTTAGTTACTCAGAAAGCTGAAGCAAATCTGTCTATACATTATTATTCAATTAAAATTTAGAACGAAAATATGCAAAAAATCAATTTAAATATTCTTTTCTTTTTTATGATTAAAAAATTGAATCACATTATTATTCAATTAAAATTTTATTAATTAATTAAAAGAAATGTTATTAGGTGATATAAATATATATACCACATTATTTTTTGGTTGACAGATTAATTAGGAGAACAAATATGTTGAATTTTGTTAATCTAAAATATTATAAAAAGAACAAAAAAAAAAGCTTTTTATGTATGCAATTACTTGAATGCATTGAATTTAAAAAGAAATTATTTTGGATTTGGATGGATAAAGTTACTTTGTACCATAATAATTATTTTCTAAATTATTTTAAGCACAAAGAAAAATTAAATTTCTTTTATTTATTTATTTATTTATTTGCATTCAGTCAATAGTATTCATAAAAGTGTATAGTGTTTTTTGCATGATAATTTGGTATTTATAAAGAAATTAAATACATCATCAACAAAATGCATTATAGAGGAAGACAACTTAATAATAAATGAAGAATAATGATGAAAGATATTAGATATGGTAAAAACTTTTCAAAATTTTTATGCATTGTATGATTAAATTCTATGTTTCCACTTTGATCCTTATAATAATGAGAAAAATACTTACTATTTGAGACTTTTATTATGATTAAGGCAAAAACTTGCTACACCACCGCTTGCCGCGAGCTTTCCAAAGGTACATATTGCTTTATTGCTTGAGCTCATGCTTTGATCGATTATGACTATGAGATTGTAATATGTAGATTTTTGTTGTTCATCTTTCACCCTATATTTCTCGGTTTTTTTTCGTGTAACGTTTCTTTCATGCAATTTAAATATTTATATTGCATTGCAACCAGTAATGTAATATCCTCACCCTCCCAAAGTTGCAGCAAAGATGTTTTTTAGATTATTCATATTCGTTTTGTGATACTTATGAGTTGGACATAAAATTCAAGACCGTATTTTTTTCAATAAATTAAGTTATTTAGTACAATTCCATGAGAACTATTAAAGCAAATGAATTGCTTATCTTCATACCTAGATGTTGATTTCTCTTTGGCCAATTATATCATCTCTAAGGTCTTCTTTCTTTTTCTCCTTTTTAGCTTTTAAATTTATCTTTCCTTTTGTTTTAATCTTCTTATTTTTTTTTAATTTTTTTTGTAACTCTGCAAGTTTTTGTACTCTTTCACTAAATTGAAGCATATTGCCGATCAATAAATTTGCTGAGAAAAACATAGGAATTATGATTCCTTTGCATGTCATGCTTTATATGATTTTTCTTGAAGAGAGAAGAAAATTTTAATTAAATTTATATATATTCATTTGCATTTCTTGATTTTAGACGATATTGTTTATGAAAATATTTGTCCACTTGATATCTTTATGATCATTAATACTGAATATAAATTTGGTCATTCAAAATGAAAAGTTGAATCTTTAATTATTGATGATTTTTCATCAGGATTAATCAGTGATAGAAATACATTATGATCTTCCTTTTTATATATATATATATATCTTTGTTCTAGTGTTTCCACTACAGGAATAGAAAGGCTTAACTCTTTGATAAGATGTAAGTGTTCTATGATTTTGGGATTTCATTACATGTTAGACTTGTGAATCCGGAAAAATTTACCTTTTTTATTATTTAATTTTGTGTCATGAACATCGAATCTTAGCATTTGATTTAGGCTTTTATGTTTGGATTAGTCTAAAATCTGCATATTTGTTGTGAATTAATATATACTTGAATTATTAACTTAAGATTTCATTATCAATTTTTTCTTTCTTTATAAAGTAAAATGATGACTCTATTTTATAATTATATGTTTTTATGAGATTGAATTATATATGCTACTTCTGCAGTATGTTCATATTATCTGCTCTAAATATCTATATTTTTTCCTCCCGATGCAACACAAGGATTACACACTAGTATTTTTAGAATAGAAGGTACTAATCTTTTTATTGTTCAATTAAAGTACATTGTTATTTCAATTAGGTAAAAACTTTTTTTAAATTTTTTTTCCTTTTCTCCCCTTGGATTGTTGTTGAATTACAATAAAGTTTAGATTATTGTTGAATTAGAATCAGGTTCAATGGTAGTGTTAATTTTTAAATCCCCCAATTCCTTTAATACTTTATGGCTCAAATTACTTCATTACATGTAATTATTATTTTTACTCTCTAATCTCACAATTGATGCCGTATGAAATCATGTTTTATGATAGTTGAATTAGGGAATCTCCAACTCAGAATACTATTTTAGTGTAATTTTTATACTAAATTGGTGTAGCTATAACAAATTTATTTCCAACTCATAACACAATTTTTTACACAAAAAAGAATATTCTATATATGTTTCTATTTATACTTTATTTTATATTCTTTTTTATTACTTTCATACTATTTAATTATTTTACAAATTAAATCCTAATTTTTTAACATAATCTAACACAATAAATTTTATTATTTAATAATATTATAAAAATAAAATTCATTTCAATATCACATGTCATAAAGATTTATTAATAATTTAAATATTAAGTAAAACACAACAAAAAAATACATTAGATAACTAATAATTCAAGATTCAATTGAAAAGCAATAGTACTATTCTTTCAATCCCCTAAATTAGTTCTCACTCCCACAAATGCTCTATTAATGCATTGCAGAGTGCAATGTGAATATCTTTATTTTTGATTTGTCTATACTGAGGAAGAAATTATTGAAATCGAGTATTTTCATCTATTGTCATTTTAACTGTAGTATCGGGTGTGTTCATCGTTTCATTAATTGGTGTATTAAGATTACATTTATTCTTAGTTATCATATTGTGCATAATAATGCATGTAGTTATTATATTGTATAACATTTTTTTTCCTCCAAAATCATGTTGGTTTTGTAATAATTGCAAAACGTGGTTGCAAAACTCCAAACGCATGCTCAACATCTTTTCTACAAACTTTCTATCTCATTGCAAAATACCTTTTTTCAAATCATGCAGCTCATGAATAGTTTGCACAATGGTGGAGTATTTTGGATATATACTATCAACTAAATAATAACTCATATTATATTCCTTTTCTTAAATAATATAGTGAGCGGGAAGAGCAATACTCTGAACAAAATTAGAAAACAAATACAATGACTCTAATACATTAATGCAATTATTTGTGCCTGACATACCAAAATATGCATGTCATATTCATAAATCATAATCAGTTACAATCTCAAGAATAATTGTTGGTGATCTACTAAGACCTGCATCTGTTGGATAATTTTTTAACTTCTAATGCATACAATCTAGGCTGCCTAATATTCTTGAAAAATCACGCTGATGACTAATATGAAGTAGTCTAGTGATTTCATTAGCATTAGGTGATCTTAGATGTCTCTTTGCAAAAATTTCTACAATAGCACGACAAAATCTCTTTAAGCTTTCAATTGCAGTTGACTCCAATTTTAACATATTCATCAGTAGTATTTGTTGGTAAACCATACGCTAACATTTGAAACCTTAATGTTACTTTTTATAAGTTGATAATCCAACTCTACCTAATCCATTTCTTTATTGTTGGAAATAGTTATCATGATTTTTAATTGCATCAACAATATGTAAGAATAGACTTTAGGACATGCAATATCGTCGACAAAATATATTTTCATTGTACTATAGATTATCAGAAAAATAATTATGAAATAAATTACAATCTGTTGCTTCACAATCACGATTGATCACAATATGACCTTGAATAGAGCCACTGTGGATACTCTAGTTGCTTTATTGAATGAGGTAATACTTTATGATTGTGTTATTATTGTGAATTGCACAGTGTATCGCTTCTTCTTCAATAATATCATTACTGATATATCCTTATTGTCATATGAAGAAAAAAATGAATATTTGAATTGCATGTTTCAACGACCTTTAATATTGAAGTTCATTTTTAAAGATTATCATTTGATTAATTTGAAGAATAGAAATACAAATATTTAATTTCTATATAATAGTTAGTATGAATAAATTTCATAATTGACGGTTTTATTTATGGAAAAAAATTGATAGTATGATAAGGTTGAAAATTTAATCGAACGACTGAGATAATGATAAAATCAATCCAAAAGCTGAAATAAAGATGAAATCTCCATCATGAGGATAAAATCTATCCGACGATTGAGTTGATGACAGAAATCATGATAAAATTTAGATAAGGATGAAGTCAATCTGATGGTTGAGATAAGAATGAAATCCATCATATAGTTGATATGATGATGAGATTCATCCAATGGTTGATATGATGATAAAAATCATGATAAGATTTAGATAAGGATGAAATCAATCTAATGGTAGAGATTATGATAAAATTTATTAAACGATTGACATGATGATGAAATTCATCTGACGGTTAAGATGATAATAAAAATTATGATAAGATTTAGATAAGGATGAAATCAATCGAACGATTGAGATTTTTATGAAATCCATCGAATGATTGATATGAGGATGAAATCCATCTGACGATTGAGATGATGACAAAAATAATGATAAAGTTTAGATAAGTATGAAATCAATTTGACGGTTGAGATTACGATGAAATCTATCTGACGGATGATAATTATTAATTAGATATTCTTTATCTATACTTTATCTATATGGAAATGATAAATTTAATATTTGCATGCCATATATGTACAGGTGTACAGTTCATATTATCTACCCAACTTGTATTTTGAATTCCATTACTCTATTTCAAATACTAAAGTTCAAAAAAAATGTGTACTCGGTCTTTTACATATAATGTTGATGAAGATGTGCTTTTGTGTCAAGTTTTTATGGATATTTCGTAAGATCCTGTTACGGGTGTAAATTAGTCTTCTAATCAATTTTGGTCTTATTGAACTTTGAGGAGTATTTTCTTCGTTTTGATGATAAAAAATAATTAGGCAATAAGGAATTTAACTACACTTTATGTTCTAAATGTATTAGACATGTTATATATTCCTAAGACCATATAGCAAGTTGATTGAAGTTGTTTAAAGTTCAAAAGAATGAAAATCAGTAAAGGTTCACGCCCGTGAAACAAATATTCATGCCAGTGAACATAGTCACGCCTTGGTAAAGAATTGCCACAACTGTGAAAAGTAAATTTCATGCCCGTGACTAATGGATAATGCCCATGAAATAGTTAGTGCCGAAGATTATTCGTTCAAACATTCAAGGCAGTGAAGCATTGGACTATTTGTGAAGCTTGATTAAGTCACACCTGTGAAAAACTTATCATTTTTGGACAGAATTGTTCACGGCCAGCTTCACTACATTCATGGCTACGAAGAGTAGTCACGCCTGTGAAGATTAAGTGATGCTCGTGAACCTTAAAAGAGAAAGTTGTTGAGCACGAACGAGAAAGTTGTGGAACAGACATTTTTGCATTAAATGCATTTCAAATGACTATTTTTGTAAGGAGAACTATAAATACAACATGTTTATTACTTCCCAAGGTAAGAAAATAAGAGAAAAACAAGTGAAAAATGTGCATTTGATTTTCTAATTTTGTATAACTTTATGCATTTAATTTATTTCACCATTCTTATTGTAAGAACCATAATTACTCAAAATTGTTGAGCTTTTTGGTTGGTAAGTGTTTTATTCTTGTAATCAATTACTCAAAAGTGAGTTTGAGTGAATTGAATTGTGAGTGAAATATTTGTAAGGGTTATTGTGTGAGTCATCAAAACATAAAGATTTAGTTATTGTGTTAGCCATTAAAACACAAGAATTTTTTCTAAGTTAGGTATTATCCAAGAGAGACACCATAGTTGAGAGTGAGCTAGGTAAAACTTCATTTGTAATACTTTGTGTTAGTGAAATACCCAATTGAGATTGGAGAGATGTGTAGAATATGTTAATATCCGAACTTCTATAAATCTTGTGTGCTGAATTTCTCTCTCTCATAAATTATTTTTTGGTAAAATTTACCTCAAGCAAAATTTTAATTACCAACCAATTCACCTCCTTATTGGTTATTGTTTTGGGAAAAAAAGTCTCATGTGGAAGATGCATATAGTAGTGCATGAAATGAGTACTGAAAATATCACAATAAAAGATTTGTGCAATCCTGAATTCAAACTATAGAGAAAGTTATTCAAAAATTGAATGCTTGCATCAAACAAGTTAAAAATATGCATCCTAGTGGTGCCTTTAATAAAAAAATTGTGAGTATTTTTGGCAAATTTTTTTCATTTTTTTCTATATCTCTGAAAAACTAAAACTTTATAGTTTAAATTATTTGCAGATGAACCAAACTAAAATCTTACTCATGTTAGATGTGAGTTACAAAAAGAGTTTCAAATTTGATCATGTGTGCA
Source organism: Triadica sebifera (assembly GCA_023653625.1). Classification (NCBI taxonomy): domain Eukaryota; kingdom Viridiplantae; phylum Streptophyta; class Magnoliopsida; order Malpighiales; family Euphorbiaceae; genus Triadica; species Triadica sebifera. The sequence continues at coordinate 17,571,330 of CM042906.1, forward strand.
ATATAGTAAAGGATTTTGAAAAATTTTAAAATAATGTAACCGCATCAAGAAAAATAATTCGAAAGTAAACTCTAAATTATGTCTTATTAGAGTTAGATAATCCTATTCACGAGTCTCTAATATCGATATCTTTTGGATTATTATCATTTTCTCTTAATTTAGATGATGCTACTGGTGGTTCATTATTATAATGACCAATTAGGGTAAAAATTTCCAAATTGAAGAGAAAAAATGATGAACAAATTTTAGCTATCATTAAGAGTCTCAAAGAGGAAAATCAACAACTTTTAGAGATATTGAAGAAGACCAAATCAAACATGCAATAACTAGAAATCTAAAGCAGAAATTTGACATTAAAAGAATTTAAAGAAAAAATAAAATTTTGATGTGGGACTTACATAATATTAACGATCTATAAAATTCATGTAGATATCGAAGTTGAACAAGTACAATTTTTAGAAAAAAAATCTCAACACCATCAACAAGCATGACCACCATTTGTATCTAATAAGTATGACAATTATTTTAATAATATTGGTGGATCTAAAATCGATCTACTAGAATATTAAGTTATTAGATAATACAATATTGCACTTTGTTTGTTTAACATTCGATATTTTAAATTTTCGTTGCTAATTTAGTTTTAATATTATGTAATATTAATATGTGTTGTTAATGAATGTATCATATTTTTAAATTATAATATATGCATTTTCTAGTTATATATTTTTTATTGTATATTTAATTTTTTTGTTAAATTATATCCAATTAAGTAGATAAATTAAAATTAGAATGTATTTAATTGATAAAAATTAATTAGTTATGGGCTTAAAATAGGAAGAATTAAAATTAAATTGTTGTTTAATTGGAAAAGAGAAAAAAAAAATCAAATTGAAACTTCAAACATAAATAATATCAATTAAATATCAATTAAACTTTTAGCATAAATAATATTAATTAAATATCAATTAAACTAATTAAAAATCAAGTAAACTTTAATAAAATATTAATTAAAATCAATACAAATAGAATGCAAGCAAATTCTTTTTTAACAAATACCAAACAAGCTTGTATCTTCTTCCCTGCAACTTCTCTTTCCTTCAGTCAACATTCAAAACTTGAGTTTTTTTAGTTCTTTTCTCTCCAGATCATTTGCATTCAAAACTTTAAGTATAAACCCATCAAATTCCAATTGTTTCTACTTCATATATTTTACAAATGATAGATTTTGATTCCACCGTTCTACCTCTGCTCTTGCTATGGTACTCTTTTTTTTCTCCTTTATATTGTTTTGCTCATAGATTATAAAAAAATGAAATTTGGTGCAAATGAAGTTTATTTTCAGTAATTTTACAAAACAAAAAAGGTAAAATGACATGACTACAAAACCACACCAAATATGATGTGGTATTATACCAAATGCTATTTTTGGAGATTATTAATTCTGCAACATTTTTGTCTTTTCTCTTTTTTGTACCATTTTGGTGTTGCATTGGAGATTACCTAAAACATGCATAAGTCACCTTAGGCCATCTTAATTCAACACTAAAAATGGTGTAAAAAACAGAAAAAATAAAAATGGTGCGAAATCAATGATCTTCAACGCAACACCATTTTGGCATAAAAAAATTGTGTTTGGTAATACACCATATTTGGTGTGACAATGTAGCCACATCATTTCATTTTTTCAATTTTGTAAAATTACAGAAAACAGACTCCATTTGCATCAGATTTTATCTTTCTTTTTTTTTTTTACAATCCACCAGCAGAATAATATAAATGAGAAAAAAAAAGTACCAGAGCAAGAGGAGTAGAGGCAGCAACAATGGAATCAAAATCTATCATTTATGGGATATATGAAGTAGAAGTGATTGGAATTTGATGGATTTAAAAAGAAAAGAAAGGTTTATGCTTGAACTTTTGAATACAAATGATCTAGAGAGAAAAACTCAAGTTTTGAATATCGACTGAAAGAAAAGAGAAGTTGTTGAGAAGAAGATGCAAGCTTGTTTATTATTTATTGGGAAAGAATTTGCATGCATTCCACGTGTATTGATTCTAATTAATATTTGATGAAAGTTTACTTAATTTTTAATTAGTTTAATTGATATTTAATTAATATTATTTTATGCTTAAAATGTAATCGATATTTAATTAACATTATTTATGCCAAAAGTTTCAATTTGATTTTTTTTTCTTTTCTAATTAAATTATACTCTAATTTTAATTTTTCCAAATTTAAGCCCATAAATAATTAATTTTTATCAATTAAACATATTTTAATTTTTCTACTTAATTGAATATAATTTATCAAAAAATATACAATAAAAAATATATAACTATACATATATTATATATAATTTAAAAACATGATATATTCATTACCAATACATATTAATATTACATAATATTAAAACTAAATTAGCAACGAAATTTAAAATATTTAATATAAAATAAATAAAGTGAAATATTTAATAATTTAATATTCTGATAAATCAGTTTTGGATCCACCAATATTATTAAAATAATCACCAAAGTTATTAGATATTGAAGGTGATTGTGCTTGTTGATACTATTGAGACTTTTTTTAAAAAATTGCTTTTGTTCAACTTTGATATATGCACAAATTTTTGGATTGCTAACAGTGTTTAAGTCTCACATTAAAATTATATTTTTTTTAAATTCTTTTAATGATAAATTTTTTCTTTGGATTTCTAGTTGTTGTTGTCTGTCCATGCTGGTATTTTTCAACATCTCTGAAAGCTGTCGATTTTTTCCATTAAGACTATTAATGACAGCTAAAATTTGTTCATCACTTTTTCTCTTCAATTTGACATTTTTCTTCTTAATTGGATGTTCTAATGACAAACCACCAATATCTAAATCTAAATTAAGAGAAAAGGATGATAGCTCAAGTGATGCTGATATTGGTGACTCAAAAGTGAGATTATCTAACTCTGATGAGACATATTATAGAGTTTGCTTTCGAGTTGTTTTTTTTATGTGACGACATTATCTTTAAATTTTTTAAAATCCTCTTTACTATATTTCACACATGATTAAATTTGAAACCCTTTTTGCAGTTGTAATCTTGCATGAGTAATATCTTAGCTCAGTTCATCTGCAAATAATTTGAACCATAAGGTTTTAATTTTCGAGAGATATAAAAAAATGTAAATTTTTTGCAAAAAAATACTCATATTTTATATAAGACACCACTAGGATGCATATTTTCAACTTGTCTGATGCAAACATTCAATTTTTGAACAACTTTATCTATAATTTGAATTTGAGATTGCACATATTTTTTATTGCGATACTTCCAACACCCATTTCTTGTGCCTTTATATGCATCTTCTACACGAGACCAAAATTGATTTACGCTAGTATTAAAAACTGTGAAATATCCATAAAAACTTGACAAAAAGCTCATCTTCATCAACACTATATCTAAAAGACTGAATAAACATTTTTTTTTCAAGTTTAGTATTTAAAGTAGAGTAATGGAATACAAAATATAAGTTGGGCAAATAATATGAAATATTCACTGTATATATATGCCATGCGAATGTCAGATCATCATTTTCATGTAAATAAAGTATAGATAAAGAAAATCTAGTCAACAATTATTATTCATCAAATAGATTTCATCATAATCTCCACCGTCAAATTGATTTCATCATTGCCTAAACCTTATCATGATTTCTATAATCATCTCAACCTTTGAATGGATTTCATCATCATGTCAATTGTTCTCCATATTTTATCATAATCTCAACCATTGGATTAATTTTATCTTTATCTAAACCTTAACATGATTTCTATCATCATCTCAACCGTAGGATGAATTTCATCCTTATGTCAACCGTCGGATGTATTTCATCATAATCTCAACCGTTGAATTGATTTTATCTTTATCTAAAATTTATTATGATTTATGTCATCATATCAACTATCAGACGAATTTCATCCGCATATTAACCATTCGTTGGATTTCATTCTTATCTCAACCTTCATATTGGTTTCATCCTTATCTAAACCTCATCATGATTTTTGTCATCATCTCAACCGTCGGATGGATCACCTAATGCTAATGCTAGGCTACTTCATATTGATCATCAACATAATTTTATAGAAATATTAGGCAACATAGTTTGTATGCATTGGAAGTGAAAAAATTATCCAATAGCATGAGTCAGAAAATATGTAGATTGTAGTAGATCACCAACAATTATTTTTGAAATTGTAATAAATTATGATATATGGATATGACATGCATATTTTGGTATGCCAGACACGAATAATGATATTAATGTATTTGAGTCATTGCATTTGTTTTCTAATCTTGTTTAAAGTATTGCTACTCCCGCTCATTATGTTATTCAAGGAAAAAATATAATATGAGTTATTATTTAGCTAATAATATACATCCAAAATGGTCTACCATTGTGCAAACTATTTATCAGCTGCACGGTCTGAAAAAAGAGCATTTTACAATGAGACAATAGGCTTGTAAAAAGGATGTTGAGTGTGCATTTGGAGTTTTACAATTATTACAGGACCAACATAATTTTGGAGAAAAGAAGTGCTACAAGATATAATAAATATATGCATGGATAAACGTGATCTTAACTCACCAATTAATGAAGTGATGAACACACTCAATCCTATAGTTGAAATGACAGTAGATGAAATACTCGATTTCAAAAATTTCTTGCTCGATATAGATAAATTAAAAATAAAGATGTCCACATTACGCTCTGTAATGCATTAATAGAGCATTTGTGGGAGCAATATTCTAATTTAGAGGATTGAATATATAGTAATATTGCAATTCAATTGTAATATTGTATTATTAGTTATCCAATGCAATTTTGTTTTTGTGTTTTACTTAATATTTAAATAATTAATAAGTCTTTATGGCATATGATATTAAAATGATTTTTTTGTAATATTATTAAATAATAAAATATATTGTGTTGGATAAATATGTTATAAAAAAATTGTGGTTTTATTTTGTAAAATAATTAAATAGTATGAAAGTATTTAAGTATAAATTGGAATATATATATATATATATATATATATATATATATATATAATATTCTTTTTTGTGTAAAAAAATGTTGTTATGAGTTAGAGATAAATTTGCTGCAGCTGCACCTTTTTAATTTAGTATAGAAGTTACACCAAAATGATATTTTGGGTTGAAGATGCCTTTACAAGCAAAAGTTCTCTAAGTTACAATGAAAGAACCATTTGTGCCATTTATTGAAGAGCCTCAAAATGAGATTCACACTTCAGAGAAACAATCCTCTGTTAGTTTAGTGGGAAACATGAAAAAAGTGACAAACTAAAAAACCTACCATTTAAGCAACCTTTAACCTATTGATACCAACTGGTTCATTTAGAAAGAGAATTAAGTCCAAAAGTAGTTTGGATACGAGTTCTAATGTGTCCAAACCTATTGTAACTGCTTCATCTCGAAGTTCAACAGAGAGAAATAGCATAGGAGAAGTGCAAGAGAAATCATATGCAACAAAATAGCAAAATAATGTTGCCTCCATGGCAAGGAAAAAATATACTGGTGTTTCGAACCCAATTAGGCAATCTCTTTCAGAGCTTAGAAGAAGTTTCTTGCCTTTAGTTGCTACAATCCTAAAGCCCTAACAAGCATTTCAGAGGCTAGGAAGTTAGTTCCTTTATCTCCCATGGATAGGATTTTGAGATCATCAACCAGGTCTGATGTAAGTAAGTCAGAAAATGTCGAGAAACCTTCGGTTAAGCTTGCATTATCAGTCTCATCATCCTCAAAAAGAGTTTCTTCATCATCATTGAATAGTACTAGCAGTAGTATGAGTAGGAAGGTGGTTTTTAAAGGTTTTTTTTATCATCAGTTTAGTCATCTTCAACTTTTAATGGGTTGAGGACTAGGTCTTCATCAACATCTCTAGATAGAAGTTATAATTTATCTGGATGAAAGAAATTGGGCACTCCTGAAAGCCAAGATTCTCGGTTAATAGTTCTTCCACAGGTGGAGATCAAAGCTGGTGATGATGTGGTGAGCATACTATTATCATTAACACATAAAATACCTGTTGATTCTGCACTATCTTTATCTTAAGAATAACAGTGGTCCAAGAATACTTGTGGCATTGTGGTTACCTTGTTCTCCTAAAAGGCTTTTGAATTAACGCTTATCATTTACTACCAAAATTGTTTAAGTTTCCTCAAGTTGCTTGTTTTCCTTTGCATGTTTTTATTTTCATTTATTTTCCTTTTTCAATTGCTCATTTACATACCTAAGCATGTGTCAAATATCTTTTCAAGTTATTTCTTATGAATTTTCATTTCAGTGCATTATAGTTTTAAGCTTTTTTCTATGTGTAAGTCTAGAATTGAAGATGAAATATTATGACAAATTAACTCATATTAATTTTGTAGTGGAACAATAGGGAGAACAAAAAACTGGAACTGTTTTCTTATTTCAGACAAAAAATATGATACAAATATATAGAAGAAGGAAACCTTAGAAACCCTACAATCAAGGAAACAATCAAATCTATCTTTTTTTACAAGGTTTTATTCAAAGATATCTTAAAATTATATCTTTCAAATGGTTGTCTTGGTAAGGCTTTAGTTAGAAAATCTGCAACTTGTTGTGTGGTAGGAACAAATAGAGTGAAAATTATTCCCTCTTTTAGTTTTTCCTTTATATTTTGCTCAGTCATATAGAACTAGATTATGAGCAATATTAATAGTTGCCTTATTGTCACAAAACAATCTCATAAGTAAGTTAATCGGTCTTTGTATTTAAGTTGTTGTAAGTTTGTTTGAATTAATAAATTTAGTTTTTCTTCCATTGTTCTTTTTTTCATTTCATTTTTGCGTCTCATTCAAACATTAAAAATCAACAATTGGTATCAGAACCTTTTTTCTTAAGGGACCTTTGTTTTTCTTTTTTGAATCCATGGAAGCTGAAGCCAACCTTTCTGCCATTACTCCATCAGTGTTTGATGGAACAAATTATCAAATGTGGGCAGTTTGAATGGAGACTTACTTGAAAGCCCTAGATCTCTGGGAAGCAATGGAATATTATTATGATGTTACTGCACTTCTTACAAATCCCACAATGGCTCAAATTGAGTCCTATAAAGAGAAGAAGGCAAGAAAGTCAAAGGTCAAAGTAACACTATTTGCAGTTGTTTCTCCTACTATTTTTACAAGAGTTATGTCCCAGAAAACAACTAAAGAAATATGGGACTGTCTCAAATTAAAATATGCATGAGATGAAGGAATCAAGGGCATGTAGATCCTCAATTTTATCAAAGAGTTTGAATTTTAGAGAATGATGGAATCAAATACTATCAAGGAGTATACTGACAAACTCTTTGGAATTGCAAATAGAATGAAGCTTCTTGGAGCAGATTTTGCTGACTTAAGACTAGTGGAGAAAATTTTGGTCACTGTATTTAAGAGGTATGAAGCAACTATTACTGCTTTCGAAAATACCAAATATCTATCAAGAATTTCTTTGGCATAACTGTAAATGCCAAGTATAAGAGCAAAAAAGACTTATGAGAGAAGATACAAAACAGAAGGAACACTAATAGCAAAGCATCAAGGAGCAACTAAGAATAAATGGAAATATAAGAAGAAAGAAAGTGAAGGCAATGGGACAAATGCAAGACCGACAGTTGGAAAAGGCAAAAAATATGACCAAAAGAAAACCTATCCACCCTGTTAGCATTGTGGCAAGAAGGGTCACCCACCCTTTAAATACTGGAGGAGACCAGATGCTAAATGCACCAAGTGCAATCAAATGAGGCATGAAGCAATTATCTGCAAGAGCAAAAGGCAGCAAAATAATGAATAAGCAAAAGCAACAAAAGTAGCATACTAGAAGGATGAAGATCATCTGTTTGTTACCACCTACTTTTCTAGATTAGAATCAAGTGAGTGTTGGCTCATTGATAATGGCTGCATAAACCACATGATACACAACAATGAGCTTTTTATAGAATTGAAGTAAGCCAGCTCATCAAAAGTTTGAGTGGGAAATGGCAAGAGCATTGTGGTCAAGGGTAAAGGTACTGTTGCTATCTCAACTTGCTATGGTACAAAATATATTTCTAATGTGTTGTAGAAATGGATGTGAAGCAAAAGAAGTAGAACCTTAAGCTAACTAATTTCATTTCTAGAAATTAAAACTTTGAAAATCTTGATACTAATTCATTTGATGATAGACCTGTGAGAGGTACCAAATCACTTTTAGATGTCTATGAAAGGTGTAATATGGAATTTTATGAATATACTTACTATGAGGAAGCAAAACTAAGTGAAAATGGAGGGTTGCAATGAAGGACGAATTGTTTGTGATTGAAAAGATTGGAACTTAGGACCTGGTAGATAAATATAATTGGGGCTAAATAGGTTTTCAAAACCAAGTTGAATGCTAATGGTTCCATCAATAAGTATAAAGACAGGTTTGTTGTGAAAGGCTTTCCTCAAATACCCGGTGTTAACTATTCTAACATAGTTGCACTAGTAGCCAGACTTGATATAATCAGAATTCTACTTGCAATTGCAGCTCAGTTAAACTGGAAAGTGTTTCAACTTGATGTCAAGTCATCATTTCTAAATGGCTATCTTTAAGAAGAGATATTTGTTGAGCAACTAGAAGGGTATATGAAAGGAGAGGAAGACAAAGTGTTTCTATAAAAGAAGACACTATAGCCTAAAGAAGGTTCTAAGAGCCTAGTATAGCAGAATATATGAGTATTTATAAGGATTTGGATTCACAAAAAGCCTCTCTGAATCTACTTTGTATGTTAAACAAAGTGGAAGTGATATTTTAATTATCTCACTATATATAGATGACTTGTTTGTAATTGGAAATAATGTGAATGCCATTGAAAAGTTTAAGAAAGAAATGATTAAAGTATTTGATATGATTGATATGGGCTCAATGACCTTCTTTTTGGGAATGGAGGTAAGGCAAAAGGAACATGAAGTATTCATTTGTCAAAAAAAGTATACAAAAAAGATATTGAAGAAATTATAGCTTAAAGAATGCAAAGGCATGAATATACCCATGGGTGCAAAGGCAAAGCTAAGTAAAAAAGATGAAACAAAGAAGGTTGATCAAGCTCAATTCAGGAGTTTAGTTGGTTGTCTTACGTATCTTACTACAATTAGGCCATATATCTTAAGTTCAATAAGCATTGTCTCGTTTCATGCATTGTGCAAGTGAAGAGTGTCTCAGGGCAGCAAAGAGAGTGCTAAGGTATGTCAAGGCAACTTATAGCTTTGGGGTCAAGTTTGAAAGAAGCAGTGAGTTCAAGCTGGTAGAATTTTCAAATAGTGATTGGGGTGGTTCAGTTGATGATTTCAAAAGCACCTTAGGTTACTATTTTCCTTGGGTTCAGGTGTTTTCTCTTGGATTTCTAAAAAATAAGAGATTGTAGCTCAATCAACAGCTAAAGCAAAGTTCATTGCTGCTACTACTGCTATTAGTCAAGCTCTTTGACTGAGAAAAGTGCTAACAGATCTCAACCTGGAGCAGAAGGGAAGCACAAAGATATTTGTTAACAACCAAACTACCATTGCAATCTTAAAGAACCTTATGTTTTATGGAAAGACCAAACATTTCAATATTAAGTTGTTCTTCCTAAGAGAGGTGCAAAAGGATGGAGATATCACTTTAGTTCATTGCAAGTCAGAAGACCAGATTGTTGACATATTTACCAAGTCATTGCCTGCAAGCAAATTTGATGCTCTAAGGACCAAGCTAGGTGTTTGTAGCTTCTAAACAAGGAGTGTTATGAGCAGTGTTTAGAAGTGCTGATATGGAAATTATTTATTTATTTATTTATGAATAAGTCAAGTAATTCCAAATTTGTAGGAGTTGTTATGTAATCTTTTTTTTTTTATTATGGCTTGATTTAAAGAGCATAATTTTAGTGATTTGTTTTTGGTCTTTGTATTTAAGTTGTTGTAAGTTTGTTTGAATTAATAAATTCAATTTTTCTTCCATTGTTCTTGTTTTTCATTTTATTTTTGTGTCTCATTCAGACTTTAAAAATCAACAGGTTTCAATGTTAGAAAACATTCAATAGCATGTAATCTTCTATGTAATGAGGTGTTGAAGTATTTATTATTTGTAGCAATTGTATCTTGTTGGTAATCAAATAACTTCACATGTAAGTCATCCTCAACTTCCTAAGCTGGATGTGAGCCTTTGGATTATTTCTTTTTTTCGTGCCATTGTTTCAATCCATAATTTTTGCTGACTTTTGAATTTGTGCTCAAAATGGTTATGCTTTTATATTTGGCTATAGTTTCTCTCAGTTGCGCAGAACAAATTGAAGTCATTTTCAATGGAAAGTCAACCTAGATTAAAGGTTTGTTTACTCGTTCATATTTTTCCTCTTAGGCTACTTTAGTATGTTATAATTAACTGAATATCTTAAACTATTTTATTTTTCAGGTATTGGCTACCAGCAAAAATAAAATAACAACACTAAAGGGTTTCATCTATTTGTTAGTCTTTGAGGTTAGTTTTATGAATTCTAATTTTGTTCTTTTCGATCTGGCATATGCTGCATGGTTACATAATTAGTCTTCTAATTCATATTTTTTGATGTAGTCTTGTTTGGTTGGTTAATAAAGTAGCTAATTATGTCATGAAAAATGTTTACTTACATTGCCAAGGTAAATGGCTAGGCCTTGGTGGTGGCAGAATTAGTGTAATCATCTTATTTGCTGAGAACACAGAATAATGTAGTGAATCACTTATTTTTCATACTGGTCTGACTTGGTGGAAATGGAGTTAAAGTTATTTTTGTGTCTAACTTAGGGCTTTGCAGTGTGAGATGAAGTATTCATGATCTTGATCATCCCAAATTTTAACTATAATAATTGGAACAGTTTGATGCCATGTTTAAAAGTTAATCTCTCAACTTCATGAAGTTTCTTCTTCTTCTTCTTCTTATTAAAAAAAATTTTGATAAAAAAATGTGCTTGTTCATTCAATATACTTTCAGAAAGTTGCAACAAGAAATCAAGAAGAAATCCCAAGAATCATGGAATAGATTTGACATTTTCAACAATTTTCTATAAAGATCAATAATGAAGCTTATCCCCATTGTCTCACTAGCTGACCTTCCCCTCTGTTATTTTGAGGTCATATCTAATATTAGAGTTTGCCTCAATTTTGTACTATTCTTATGGAAAATTAAAGCTATGGAACAAGTGGTAGGTAAGTTCATATACATGCCCTTCTTCCATAACGTAAATTAATTATTTGTATCTCAGATTCAATTAAATTCTAAAATTATTTTTTATTTTGAAACGGTGGCAGTATGTGAATATTGAAAACTTCATACAATGTTAGCTTCTCTTCTGCAGTTTTTTTCTTTCACATTTGCAGACAAAGAATAGCTTCTCTAACATCTTTTCTCGTGTGTTTTTGGCATGATTAACTTGTAGAACTTGATGTTTTTAAAGAGGTGAAATAGAAGCTTGAACTTGATCTATGAAGTTTGAGGTGTGTATTGTTTGTCTATTTATGTTGATTTCATTCATTGTTTTTTAATCAACTTCTTAAAATTCTTTAAGATTATGGGAATAGAGATATAGACATGCAAAAGCTAGCATGTTTGATCTATTATTTCATTTTGTACAAGGACGATGAGGGGTTTCATTTTATAGTACTTTTTGGTTATGTTTTACCTGGTGAAAGGGGTAAGAGTCTAAAACCAGGATTTTATGCTGATCTCCCGTAGCTATAATTATCTGGTCAATCGTCAAATCATCCTTTCCTAGTGTTAAATCGGTGGGATCAGAATACAACTTTATTTAATTTACTTGTGAAGGAGAGGTATAGGGTTTTATGTTTTGTTGTACTTTACAGATGAAATAGCATATTATGAGGTTTTGACAATCAATCAATATATTGACAAAACATATCTGTGTGAGAGTGAGAGAGATGTTTGACCAGGAAATATATGACAATTGACTAGTATAGATTCTTTTAACACTTATCAAGTGTGTCAACGTGCTTAGGGATATAGACTTTAGTCTTCAAGCCTGAATAATGCCAGCTTTTATACATTAGATTTTCTCTGATGTGAGGCCAATGCCTGTTAAAGTTATTATTCTTTCACTCAAAGTGAAAATTGATGAATGAGAATTATTATTTAAAAATGAAGTTTTAATACTGAAATAGGACGGGGTTGAAAGTACATCCAAGTGACTTCTACTTGTTGGTATTTCTCTTATCTTGCATGTCTACAGGAACATACGCATAGATTTGAATACACGCATGTGCATGTCATATATCATATTTCAACTACATCTTTTCTATCTCTAGTTGATTTATTTTCTCGCCCTATCTTGTGAGTTTATCTCTACTTTTTTTTTGGCAAAATATTGCATGTTTTAATAACTGTCTTTGCAAACAGGTATGTTCTCTCTTTTTTCCTCCACATTTGCAACTTTGTGTTTTATAAAAGTTTCTTGGGCAGCAGAAAATTACTTGTTAAGCATATACCATGTGTTTTCAATGCTTATGGCAGAGTCAAATTACTAGAACTAGACTCGATTCCATAATATGAACGCTTTGATTCACTTGAGATTAAATGGAGATGAAGAAATTCATTTTCCGAGAATTTTTGATTTTCAGAGAAAGTTTTCTTATGAAAGTTACGTTTTGTTTTGTTGTTGTAACTTATGAGAAAAAGATCTCATCATTTCTTTATATATAAAATGATATGGGTTCGGGTCGGATCAATCCCACATGGGCAGCCCAGTCCTACAAAGCCCAACATCTCCCACTCGCCCAAAGTGGGATTGGCTCCTTCCAAAATGTCATCTCATGTCTCAAATTTAAACAGAGAATCTTTCATACAGGTGAACAGACCGTATGAATTGAAGCTCACAAATTATGGGAACTCTAATATACAAACCTAATTATAGGCCATAAAGGAGACATCAACCCAAAGATGTAATTATTTTCGATAATGTGCTTAATTACCCCAAGTATCGTTCTCAATACACTTAATTGAGTATCATTCAATCCCTCATGAATCCATACTCAAATAATTCTTACAATTACTTATATTCTAAGTTACTTCTCATTTCATCTATCATAATAACTCCGGCTGGTGACCACAAGCAGTGAGTGCTTAAGCAAAATACTCTTTCTTTCTCCCTCACATCAATCAAATTTGAATTAACTCGCTTTTCTAGAAGTATTTCATTAAGTCGAATCATTCCATAACTATAAGATATATTCTAAGATAGCCAACATTAATTCATCACATCATGATATAGTCAAAAGTCACAAAGGGTAAAAATTGTTTGAAATTCATTTCTAAGATTTCTAGGACTCACATAACGAAGAAGCAAAGATCCATTCTTTCTCTTCCCAATAGGTCGTATAACACATACAGTATGAAATGCATGCTATGGTGGAGCTATTATTTTCTTGTTAAAGATGAAAGAGTGTATGTCTTGTTCTTAGTTCAAAATAAATAAACATCATATGAGTATTAGTCTTGTCACTCTGAATGTATCAAACCTGAAACCTTTATTTACATATTCAACAATGTTAAACAACAAAATTCACACTCAACTTTCTCTATATAGACATATGAATGGTGGGGAAGTAATTCATATTGATTCTTATACATACAAAGAATCTCATCTTGATCCTCATCAAGGCGACCTTATAAAAAAATGAATGAGACTAAGATCGCTCTCACTGCATCTTAGTCATTCACTTAATGCCTCTGCATTTATGGTCTCATATCTGCTCGCTCTATAGCACTAGAGGCGATTACTCATGTGAGTGAGTCAATCTAAGTCTATCGACATACTTATTTGAATTGTGCTAATTGGTATTTACAATATATTCTTATAATTGAAAAATCATTAAACAATTAAATCAAGATATCGCTTGTAAAAACCAAGTGATCTGACATAATATATATATATTGATCATATTCTACATAAGCCTAGGGATTTTACATGCCTTGCAAATGCATCCTTAGCTATTGGTTTAGTAAATGGATCTGCTACCATTTTATTTGTAGAAATGTGTTTCAGAATCACTTCCTTTTCTGCAATCATGTTTCTAATATAGTGATATCTAATTTGGATGTGTTTGGTCTTTCCATGATATTTCGGATCCTTAGCATAAGCTAATGCAGCCATACTATCACAATGGATTATCACAGGATCAAATGTTGATTTGACAATCTCTAAGTGCTGTAAAAACCTTTTCAACCATATTGTCTCTTGTATAACTAAGGAACATGCTACATACTCAACTTCCATCGTTGATAAAGCTATACAAGATTATTTCTTGATACTCCATGAAATTGCGCAATCATTAAGCAAGAATGCATATCCAAAAGTTGATTTGCGCTAATCCATATCACCTCCCCAATCAGCATCAGTAAAACCAATTAAGCACAAATCTTTCCCTTGATAGCATAGAACATAGTCTAAAGTTCCTTTTAGATATCTCGATATTCTCTTGACTGTCATCCAGTGTTTCAGACCTGGATTAGATTGAAACTTACTTACTAGCCCAACGGCATAGCAAATGTCTGGATATGTGCAAATCATTGCATACATCAGACTATCGATAGCACTAAAGTAGGGTACTATAGACATTCGTCATTTTTCATCCGATGTATTGGGACCCATATCGAGACTAAGACTTAGATTCCTTTCGATAGGGGTATCCATAGGCTTACATTCATGCATTTGGTAATGCTCTAACATTTTCTTTATATAAGTCTCCTGAGATAGACCCGTAAGTCTTTTAGAACGATCCTTTAGGATCTTAACACCAAGTACATAGCTAGCATCACTCATATCTTTCATTTCAAAGTTCAATGATAACCATTTCTTGGTCGTATCAATCAACTTCTTATCATTTCCAGCTATTAAAATGTCATCGACATATAAGGAGATAATTATAAAACCATCATTAGAATGTTTAATATACACACAATGGTTTTCCTCCATCATCGTAAAACCATCCTTTAATATGGCTTGATAAAATTTGAGGTTCCACTGTCTTGATGCTTGCTTAAAACTGTAAATGGATCTTTTGAGCTTGCAAACTTTGCGCTCTTATCCTTTAAGTTCAAAACCTAAAGGTTGATCTATATAGATCTCTTCATCTATTTCTCCATTGAGAAAAACAATTTTAACATCCATTTGATATAATTCTAAGTCAATTCGAGCTACTATAGCCAAAATGAAGCGAACTGATGCAAACCTGACTGCAAGTGAGAATGTATCTTCATAGTTAATTCCTTTTTTTGTGTGTAGCCCTTAGCTACTAATCGAGCTTTATATATTTCTATTGTCTCATTCGCCTTACGTTTTATTTTGAGAATCCATTTATTCCCAATAGTCTTACGACCAGACAGTATCTCAACCAAATCCCATACTTGATTGTATATCATCGAATCCATTTCCTCTTCCATAGCTTTAATCCATTCCTTAGCTTTAGGATCAGAGAGAGCTTGTTGTACTATTTTAGGCTCTTCTTCATCTGAAGCAATCATGAAAGCTTCTCCCTCAATCTCAAATTGACGACGGGGAATCTTGTCATAATTACTATGTCGAGGTTGAGATTGTTTATGGTCTTGCTCCATTAGAACAAAATCTGACATCCTTTCACTCCCACTTGCTTCAGGAGGAGTATTGAATTCTTGCTCTGTGAGTGCTAAATCAATCATTCTTACACTCCCACTAGTCTCAGAATCTTCCATTTCATAAAGTTAGAAATCCTTATTTATCTCACCTCTTTCAGGAAAGTCCTCTTCTAAGAAAATGACATATCGTGACTCAACTTATGTTACTCTTCCATTTGTGTCTTCCCCCAAAAATACATATCATTTGGAGAATTCTGAGTGTCTTATAAAGATACATTTCTTCCCCCTCGGACCAAGCTTTCCATATTCATGGGAAGTATTGTGAATATAAGTTGCACAACTCCATGGGCGTATATTGCTTAAGTCAGGCTTTTTGCTTTTCCACAATTCATATGAGGTGGAATGAATAGATTTTGATGGGACACGATTTAGAATGTAAGCAGTAGTCATTAATGCATCTCCCTAAAAAGAAATAGGTAAATTAGCTTGCGCCATCATTGACCTAACCATGTCTAATAGTGTTTTATTTCTTTTTTCTGCTACACCATTTTATTGCGGAGTAAAAGGAATAGTTAGCTTCCTAGCTATACCTTTATCATCATAATAACTTTTGAATAAATCAGATAGATATTCTCGCCATCGATCAATCCTCAAAGATTTGATATTCAAATTTTAATTAATTCTCAATCAATTTACTATAACGTATGAAATAATCTAATTCTTCATATTTATGGGAGATTAAATAAATGTGACCGTATCTGATGAAATCATTTATAAAAGTGATGAAATAGTGGGCACCAGGTCTTGCTTTTACATTCATTGGGCCACAAATATCAGAATGTATAAGCTGTAAAGGAAATGTGGTTTTTTTGGCTTTGCCAAATAGTAATCTTGTTGCTTTTTCAGCTAGGCAATGCTCACAAACAGACAAATCTATTTTCTTAACAGATCCTAAAAGACCAGCTTTTTGCTAATCTTTTTAAACGATTTTGCCCAATGAGTCCTAATCTAGCATTCCATTTAACATCATCATTTAATAAAATATTACTGGAATTTCCAACAATAAATATAGATTGCTTAACATTCATAAAAATAGTGTCTAGCACTATAAAACTATTCAACATATGTCTAGAACCATAAAAAAACTTTGTCAAAAGTATTTTAACACAACCATATTCAAAAATAATTTTGAAACTAAGTTCAAGCAGAACAATAATAGAAACTAAAATTTATCAAACATTATGAGCATAAAGCACATCATGGAAATAAAGCGTGTGACCTCTCCGCAGCACTAGTTTGCAGATACCGATCCTAAGCACGTCAGCCGAAGCATTATTCCCCATATAGATTTTTGTACTCCCCTTTGGAATCCGACAAAATTACACAAAGGCAGATTGGTCCCTTACAATGTGGTCTGTTACTGCTGAATCTACAGTTTAATTAGGAAAAAATTTAGCTAACATCAAGAAACTACTAACATATAAATTTGAAGGACTAATTTGGTCATGCAATACCTTTGGCTCAGTGTAATCATGAGCAAAGTGACCAGGCTTCACACAATTGAAGCAATTATGTTCTTGCCTTTCTTTCCATCGCGTTTCCCATGTTTGCGTTTATTTCCGCTAAATTTGGCCTTACTTCCTCTTTTGCCTTGCCATTTACCTTTACCATTCCATTTTTTTTGCCTAGAGCCTGAAGCCCCTTTGTCTCTAGACTCAGTCATATAAGCCTCTTCTTCAGGCTTATCAGCGAGAAGGCGATCCTCCTCTAGCTCAACATGTCAGACAACATCATCAAAAGTTTTGATGTTGTCATTATGGGTAAGGTTGACACGCATGTGTTTCGAAGCTTTTGAAAGATAGCGTATCACAACTTGGACCTGTTGCTCGTTAGTCATCTCATGGCCAACACCTTTTAGCTCACTTATCATGTTAGACATGATAGTAAGGTGTTGCCTCATTATATGATTATAATTCTTCTTATAGACATCAAATTTCAGAGTTAACTGACACAACCTTGTTGTTGAGGTTCCACCAAACTAAACCTTAATAGCATCCCAAACTGCTTGGCTTGAGCGGTGTTTCTCAAAGCGTAGCATCAAGTCATTTCTCATGCTACTCAACATCAATATGCGAGCAACTTTGTCCTTGTGCTTATAGGCTTGATATGCCTTCATATCTCGCCTATGTTGAGCAACGCTTCCATGCTCAGGCTCAACCATTAGTTGTGTTATTGTTTCTAGCATATCTTGCTCTTCTAGGAGATACTGAATTTTGTAATGCCAAATGTTATAGTTTTTATCATTCAACTTATCTCTTTGGTTCAAGTTAGCAATAATTCTTTTTGTAGCAGTCATTTCAACTATTTAGAAATAATGATTATAATTAGGATTAACACAATTCATTATTACTTTTATCATTTCATGTCACAAATGCTTTAAATTAATCAATAATAATCTAACACAAGCAGTAGAAATAAAAATACTGTTTATATAGCCTAATCAATTCCTACTGATATAGTCCAGTTATTATTATTTAATTTAAACATGCACCAATTAATTTTATATTAGATGAGATTCATTAATCTACTAATCTAATATTCCCACAATGCATTCATCACTTCATATAATATAACAATAATATATATATATATATATATATATATATATATATGCTTAAAATAAAATAAACATTCATTACATATCCTTAAATAAATATATATTGTCACACACAAAACAAAAAAAAATTAAACATTTTCTAATGTTAAGTTCAATTCATTCATCATCTGGTTGAACCGATGGTTATCTCTCAGCAAATTCTCTTTTTGCCAAAATACTATATGTCTTTTTCATCCATGGAAAACTATTCATTGATTTATTAAATCGCCTAATATTATTTTGTATCTGGTGCTCATGTTCCCGATTTAAATCTTTTTCAATATTTTCATAAGTTAAGTCGCTTAATCTTTCTTTAAACGTCTTCCTTTCCTCTTCCCATGAATCAGGTAAGGAATCAAGAACTATAGATATCTGCTGTTCCACAGCTAAGTCATAGTCTTCACTAAACATCACATAGAAAGTCCACATTTTATAGAACATTTTATCAATATGCTTCTCAAGAGAATGTTCTCGATCTTTCTTATATACACATAATCGCTCTAAAGCGCGAAATATCAGATTCCTCACTACATGTTTAAATAAATTAAACCAACATTAGACACCATTAAATATGACATATGTTATGTGACACCAAAAATACACACACACACACATATATATATATAATAATTATGTTCCAATTTGCATATTTTTCTCCAAATTCTTCATCAAACAGTCATAAAAAAATTTTGGAAAAATATCTATTAAATTGAAAATTAAAATTTGAGAATTTTTAAAAAAATGGGACCAAAAATACCCCTTAACGCTTCTCCATGAGCCGAACGAACGTATCCCACGTGATGCACGCGCCTCATGCACCCCACGCGCTACCACGTGTACACACACCCCTTGCCACATCATCGTTTCGTGGACCAACCAGAGGAATCCATGTGGCCGATTGTGCCACATGTCACGGACATGTGAACTAACCATTATCCAACTGTCAGCATGTGACGCGCCAAGGTGGCGCATGTACTACAGGCGCCCTTTTTTAGAGGTTATTTTTCACCGTTTTTCCAAATTTTACACATTTTTTATAGTTTTAAACCTACTGGGACCATTTTATTCTATTTTCATATCATTTAGGTGGTGTTTGGATAACACATACGCTGTTCGAGAGTGAGAATCGTTTTAATGATAGTTTCCAAAAAAAAATTTAAAAATTCGCTCAAAAACTTTGAAAAATCATAAAAATTCAACCACTCATTAGAAAATTATGAAAAAAAATACTCGTTAGAAAGCTTGTGATGAGAGATTTTCAACCATACCAATTTCGAACTATGAAACTGAAGAATTAATTTCACAAAAATTGAAGAAAATTTGGATTTTCATAATTAATTACTCAAAAATCATCTCAATCACGATTTTAAACATAAAAACGCACAATCCGTGCTCTGATACCAATATAAGAGTTTTTCAGATAACGGAAACTTACTTGTTGAGCATGTACCGTGTGTTTTCAATGCTTTTGGCAGAGTAAAATTACTAGAATCAGACTCGATTCCACAGTACGAAAGCTTTGATTTACTTGAAATTGAATGAACATGGAGAAATTCTTTTTCCGAGAATTTCTGATTTTCAAATGAAGTTTTCTTATGAAAGTTGTGTTTTGTTTTGTTGTTGAAACTTATGAGAAATAGATCTTATCATTTCTTTATTTAAAAAATGATATGAGTATGGGTTGGGTCAAACCCATATGAGCAGTCCAGTCCTACAAAGCCCAACATGTTTAATTTTCAAAATTTAGAAAATAAAGATTAATGTATCATTATTATTGTAATATGCAGGTTCCAGAGAAGGAAATCTTGAGAGAAGAATTCTAGAAGGTCAAGGTTGTGAAGCCAGGTTCCAAGACTTCTTTTCCTACCACAGAAATTCGTTGAAGTTATGCTCCTTCCTTTCATGTAAGTTTCTGAACTCTGGATACTTTTGTTATATCCTATATGTTTTGTCAGTTGTGGGAGAGTTGTTCTAATGAACTAATCGGGCACATGTGTCATTCAAGCATTCATATGATACCTTGTAAGTAGGGGTCACCATGGTCCAGTTAACCGGTCCATTGAAGTTCTAAATTAACCAGTCCATTAAAATTGGTCTTGCATAATTATTAACCATTAACCAGTCCATTGAAATCGGTTAACTAGTCAAATAAACTTGGATTTTTTTTGGTTCGGTTATCGGTTTTTAACCAATTAACCATTAAGCTAAGCTTGCCAAATATTCAAGCAAAAAAATCAAACATTTCATTTCAATAAAATTTAATCTTAATATTTATAAATATATTATAACATAAATAAATCACATCTCTTTCAAAAAAAAACTAATAACAATAAATTAAAACGAAATCAAAAAATTGTTTAACACTAATACAACCATAAAAATTTAAATTTAACACAAACTATATATATATATATATATATGTATTGATCGGTTCGGTTAATAAACCAGTCCATTGAAATTGGTTAATCAGTCCATTGGTTTTTTTCTGGATTGGTTTTTCTGATTTTCGGATTTTTTTCTCAGTCCAACCTGTAAGGAATTGCATTTAGATGTCCACTCCAGGCATTTGCGAGATTTCACTGTTCTTGTGATTCGTGATCTTGCTCAACGATTCAATAGAACATCTCTGAATTCTCTCCTCAAAATAGAGACATAGCTTTGGCAAAGTGATAAAGTGAATTCAAAGCAGATTATATTCATTGGGAGGCTTTTAGTTTGGTTAGTCATTTCAGTCCCACAGTTTAATCCCCTATAATCCCCTATTTTAGTTAACAATTTGTTTGCTTTTTCTTCCTATGTTCATTGTTGTGTGTAAGATGATCTAGTGCAGTGCTGGAGAGGTTGGTGTGACAAAATATCTCTATTTTATTTTACAAATGATGATAAAGTGATTTGTGAAAAAAAAATGCTATTTGGCTTTTGATCCTTGTTTACATGGTACACTGGTGTTGAAGATCAATCATTTATGAGCATTATGTACCAGGCTGGAAGATTCTTAATTTGTGACTGGTGTTATATTATCATCAGACCGCATATATGTTAAAACGTGAACCTATTGTAGGTATGAAAAATCTACTTGCACTAGGACAAAGTACAAGGAAAGAGGTACATAGTACCTTGTATGCAAAATGCCAAAGAACATTACTCTTTTGCAGCATCTTCAAATTTAGCCGTTTTTCATATGGTGCCCCCTGCTTCAAGATTTGTCGTTGAACTTGAACTGGCTTTGCTCTGCATCTCCTTGGCTGCATCGTATGAAGCATGCAGTGCCACCAAGATATAATAAAAGAGCAATATTACAGTCCAGACTGCAAATCTAATGAATGATGCTCCATCAATGGATCCCATTATAAACACATTCACAGCGATGGATGCCGAAGGCAGCCAAGGCACAAATGGCACTCCCCATAGTTTAGGCTTCTTTGCTTGCTTCAATGACAATTGTAGCCCAAGTGTAGATAAAAACCATATTGGTACTGTCACCACATAACCGATCCACCCACCGTTGGTAGCAGCCCAGTAGGCAGCAGAACCAATCGACGATCCTACAATCAGCACCAATAATCCAGCAAGCTTCTTTCTATCAGAATCCGATGTCTCACCAGTGACATAATATCGTCTCACTAACAGTGCAAGAGCTACAAGTGAAAAGATGAGAAGGGTGGATATGGAAAGAAGATTTGACAAAACATCAAGGCTTGTGAATAAAGCAACAAGGGAGTTTGCAATAGTCATGACAACTGTGGCATTAACAGGTGTACCGGTTTTTCCATTGACCGCAGCAAGTATGGGAGGAGCCATGTGGGTTCGGCCAATGTGAGTGAAGTATCGAGATTGACCAATGATGTTAGCTAATAAAACCGTTGTCATCCCTTTTAATGCACCCAAGGCAACAATATATTTTGCCCAGTTCATCCCTGCAGTATGAAATGCCAATGTGAATGGGGCATCAACATCAATTTGGGTATAAGGTTGCATCAAACACAGTGTTGCTGCAAGAAGGCTATAAACTAGTATGATAATGGACATGGAGCCGATGAGTCCTACTGGTATATCTCGACCCGGGTTTTTCATCTCCTCGCCCAAAGTCGCTACTCCATCAAATCCAACATAAGCAAAGAAAAGCATAGCCGAAGCTTTCAGAATTCCACGGATACCAAACGGGGCAAAGGGTGTATAATTGGCAGGGTTGGCCTTTGTAAGACCAGCAATCAGGATGAAAGACAGGACAAAAATGTGGACAATTGTAGCAATTGAATTGAATGTGGACGATCCTTTGGTGCTCCGGCAAGCACCAATGCAAATAACAATCGAAACAACAACAGCGATGGGATCTAAATAGTTATAGTTTTCAGCAAGAGACAAAGCATGTATGCGAAAATCGTTAGGGTGATGGTTGCAGAGTGTGGCAAAATAGGAAGTCCAAGACCGAGCCACACCGGCACCAGCAACAATGTACTCAAACAAGATATTTCCAGCAGCTATATAAGCTATAAAATCACCAAGCTCCACTCTAAGATAGGAGAATGATCCTCCGGCCACAGGTAATTCAGCCGCAAATTCACTGTAACACAAGACAGATAGTAATGCAGATATACCTGAGATCAAGTATGAAAGAAGAACAGCAGGGCCAGCAGAATTCCTAGCAGCTTCACCTGTAAGGACAAACACTCCAGCACCCAAAACAGCTCCTATACCAAACCAAATAAGATCCCACCAATTTAGAGTTTTCTTCATCTCATTTTGGCTTTGAGCGCGCATTTCCTGCAGCTCGAAGCTGTCGAGAGATCGTGAAAAAAGGCGGTCCTTAAGCCTTGTTTTTGTGTGAGACAGTGCCTTAACATAGTTTTCCCAGCTCTGAAAAGACTCTTCCGGCAGGAAATCATCTTTGTTGCACCTACTACATCCTCTTTTCTTCACCCCATTGCCATTGCCACTAGTCACCATACTTACCCTGTAAATACTTAGTTAAACACAATGAATGAAATACTAATATAATCAGTTGCATACGTTTAAAAGGAGATACTCGCTGATTCAAGTGAATCTTAAGGAATCTCATAGATTATGATAATAACTGTTAATTCAATGAGAATAACTGCATGCAGAGAGTATTTAGGATCAATATCGGATCTAGTCATAAATACCGTAATTAGTTAGGGATCCGATATTGACCAACGACTCCATACCAATCCTTCTCATTAGTATTATTTATTTTAACTGAGGTAGGACTGCATCATAATGATTATATAAACAGTTAATTAGCGACAGTCATTACTTTTCTACATTAATTAATAAGATTAATTTCTTTTTTTAATAACACTAAAATTATATGAAAAAAATGGACTTTTTAATTTGGTTTGAAAATCGAATTTTTTTTGCTAAATAATTAATAACAAAATTATCAAAACTGAACCCAGCCCAAATTAAATCCAATCAAATTTCTTAAAAGAAATATCATCTGAACCAAATTACTCGAAATAACTAAATCCAATCAAATTTTAGTTCGGTTGTTTCAGGTAATTAGCTAACCCCTACACTTAAGTATTACACTGAAGCTTATTTCTTTTCCTAATTATTTTCAAAGTGTTTTTTTTTTGTTTTACATTTTTTTAGTGAACAAAAACCCAATACGAGAACAACTTAAGGGGGCTTTTCTAGGTGTCATAAGTGCATTCTACTTAAAAGAACGACAGTAGAGTGCGAATTTTTCAGATAAAAAAAATTCGTGTTTTAATTTCTGTATAATTCTTTAATTAATTATTTTTAATAAAACTTTTATAGAAAGTTATACCAATTTCTTTTTAAAAAAAAAAAAAATTTAGTGTTCATTTGATGGAGTGGTGGCGGCCTGCTTGCTGATCACCAATATTGGCTGTTTACAGTTGACTTCCACGGCTGATCGCTGACAATAGGTTGTCAGCTTTAAAACAAAAGTTCACTTAGTTTTTTTATCGGTCAATATCTCATGAATTGAAACCTTTTTTTAACTAAAATATATGGTCAGTAAAAGAAATACTAATATAGTATGAGCAAAAATGAAGAATAAACTTCTAGATTAGAAAATATATAAATCCCAAGAAAGAACAGTAACAAACATACCTGAAATAAAACAGGAGAACTAAGCCACCAAAAGGTAAGAAGAGAAAAAATATCTGAATTTTCTGATGATATTAATGGAAAAAAAAAAAGAAAAAGACAAAGGTCAGAATGGGCTAATTGATACATATTTTTTAGAGGGCAAATTGATAATAAAAAGGTGGTGGATGCAAATGGTTTGAATTGATGTAAGGCATTGCATTTTCTCTCAACCAGGAATTCAATCAAAGGTTTGATTATGAAAAATTGACAGAAGGGTTCCCAAATTAATTAAGAAGTTCACTGTCGAATTTTGATTTGCCTTTGGACTCATTATTATTTTATGGTGTGATATTTATAGGTAAAATTAAAGTGACATGTAAATTTTTTTTTCTTAGGATTTGTTTGACTTGTGGTACAAAATGACTGATAATTGATAGTGATGGTTAATATGTAATGTAATTTAAAATAAAAAAATACTGAGTACTCATTATCTTTTCTATTTATTTTTTCATATTATTTAAGAATTTTTAAATTTTTATCATTTAATTTAGTAGTTAAATTCTAATAGAAGATTATATATTATTATCTCTAAGGATAAATGTCATATAAATATTAGTGATGATAATTGATAATTGATATTATCTTCTATTAATATATTAAAAATTCAATTCTACTAAAATATTATTTTAATTATATAAAAATTTATTTAATTAGTAATTAAATTTTAACAAAACACTAAAAAATTTCTAATTTTATTTCTATCGTAAAACTATTTTATTTTTCTATTATTTTTGAATCATTAATACTTTAGTTACAAATAAAAATGTAACTAAAAAAATTAAATTTATTTCTTTCCTAATGGTGCTCTTCAAAAAGAGTTTTAGCAGAATAAATAAATTTAACAAGATCCATGGGGAGGTAAAAGAATTTTAATAGGAACAAAGTAAAAAAGTAATAAATTCTAAAATTATTAAAAATTCTAATTAAATTAAAATTTTATTTTTATATGTGTTTATAAACACGGGGATGCAAGTGTTATCTGTTAATGAATCCAATCTTTTATTTATAAATTTAATAAATTTTGTGTCGTGTACAAAAATTATTCAATTCAATATTAATAGGACAAAGTCTTTTTATGTGGAGAATGCTAAAAATAGGTTCTAAGTGGACGATCCAAAGTTTTCCTATCCAATTTATAAAGTTAAGGATTAAAAAAAAAGTCACAGAAATTTAAATGCAGATGAGCAGATCTAATCCAATCTCTGTATATGTTTGATTCATTTTATATGTGAAACCTACAAATATAAGAATTATATTTCTGAAATTCAAATAATTATAAAATAGTTCAGTGATATTAGGCAATTTAAAAGGAATTTTTTTTTGAAAAGATATTATTTTTTATGTCTAAATAAGAAGAAATAAGTTATAATACTAGAAAGGAAAAATAATTCGAATTTCTAAGTTAATAGGACTTCAAAGTTATAATTTTTAACGAAGCAAATAGAAACAAATAAAAAAAGGATTATTTTAAATTCATTAATACTATTGAAGATGAACAAAAAATAAAATAGGAAGAAAAAATTCGAGAGTTGGTAAAAAATTTCAAATCTCGTTCCTCTAAATTAAAAATGATTTTCATTGCTCTCCTCTTTGAGAAAAGCTTCTCTTTTCCTTTATAGTTTTGAGTCATTCGTTGATCTTTCAACGGCAGGCTCCAAATTTGTATTTTTATTTTATTTTTTTAGTTTTAATAAATTTATATTTTTATATATCTAGCTTATTTCTGTTTTTGTGAAATTTTCTTTTTCATTTTATGGGTATTTTTTTTCTCTTTTGTGGTTAATTATTCACTTAATATGATCTTAAAATTTCTCTAATTAATTGATATAAATAGATTCAAATTATTCTTGATTTACAATAGAAGATAAAAAAAATTTAAATAAATTTAACTAATATTTATGAGAATTTTGTTATTAAAAGATATCGGTATATCAAAACTTTCTAGAAGCTATACAAAAAAGATAATATATAATTCATTTATATTTTTAATTTATTTTATATAGTTAAATTTTAGATTTTTATTGTAGATATCGTATTACTATTTTAATTTATTGATAATATATATTTTTTAAAAATATTTTCATTGTTAATTTAAAATCTTTATTAAAAATATTTTCTATTAATGACTCAATTTTTGAGACATCAAAATCAAAGCTTCAGGTTTTAGGGTTAATTAGTGTCAGCTGCGATTTCATTTTCCATATATATATATATATATATATATATATACATACACGAGTGAGTAACCCTAGCTTCGCGTCGGGTAGAATATTATAGGATTATTAATAATAATTAGTAGATTAAGATATTATAAATTCTCTATACAACAAATATTAAGTATATGAAAACACATAATATATTTAATATAAAATTACATTATCTGAAGTAATAATTTGTTTAAAGTAAGGAAAATACAAAATGATGTTTTAATAGTTTTTTACATGATTATTAATATTATTTCAGAAGAGTAAAAGAGGCAAGTAGTTGTAGAGATCGAGCGATGACTATTGAAGTAGACTAAGCTGCGTATCCATTAAGCAACGCTGTAAAAAATAAATAATAACTTTAGATTAATAAAATTTGTTTTAGATGAATAATAATATGTAAATCAATAATAATTACAGCAATAAAGAATAAATGAATACCTCAAAAAGCATAATAATAATGTCATTCATTTTTTTCCTTGCTAGATGAGCAATGATCCGTTCTACAAATTTAAAAATTATTTTGTTATTATATTTATAAAAGTATTGGTTAGTATATATCTATTTATAGATATTTGGTGAATTGTATATAATTACCTTATACGTGGTTTTTTCATTGGTGGTTCCTCAAAAGGCATGTTTCCTTCTATGCTAGGAGTTGATTGGTTCAGATTGAGCGTTTCACATGTATTTATTGGTTGTGGATCATGGACATGATGAAGTAATCTTTCTTCTTTTATCAGAGGATTTCTCAGTAATAAAACACTTGTGGATGATGATTTTCTAGTCGATGGGGTTGTGGATAACAGCGAGGGTTCATCTTTAAAAATGTGAGTTACTTTAAAAGATAAATTGTAAGGATCCTCGACTCGGTTGCTTATTACCACTTGAAATATTTTTTCTATTCCATAAATCTTACCAATCATTGGTGGGAGTGTGTATCTATCTTTTAACCCATGTATTAAATTGTTGGCTGGTAATCCAATTAATTCTGCAGCTAACCTTCCAAATATGATAAATGTTGTTGTCCCTGTGACATCTTCAACTATAGCACTCAATTTATACCTATTTTAAGAGATGACAAATTATGTCAGTTATTACATGGATGGTGAAGTATTTAGTTAATGAATTTTTTAATTTAATATACCAAAAAATCGGTGGCTCGTTAAGAATGCCGCAGTTATTGCACCATATTTGCTCGCTGTAGCTTTGAAGACTGGTTTTGCATTGGGGGCATGCTCGATACCACCATCCAGTAGATGGGTCAACAAAAGAAATCAATATTTTGCAAGTAACTTTTTTATCCTATAATAGGCATAAATTATATTTAGAAATGAATACAAATATTATGGTATGAGTATTTTTTTTTTAAATTAAATGTGTTGCATAATATTTAGATTACTTGCCTTATCTGTATGGATATCAAAATTCAACAACTCAACAATCGTTTTTCTGTTACTATTTTTTTCTAGCTCAATATCTTTGATAGGCTGTTTTTCAATTTGTAAGCGAACAATTTTCTCAGTTGGTTTGGCGAAGTATGCATGAATGTAAGTTAATATATGAATATTATAAAGCAAAATATTACAAAAAAAAAAGATATTACCTTTGTTTGAAATTTAATACATCAGGTATTTGCAGATTTACAAAGACTTTTGTTTCTGTTGAGCTGTTAACTGATATATTATCTACAATAATAGATAGTTAATTGGTTAATTAAAAAATATATAAGAGATATAATGAATTGGAAAATTTTATAATGGTACGATTGTTTAAGTATTTTTTTTTATCTGCATATTTTTTGACAATCATAGCAGCAAATACGACGATTATTGGGTCATTTGTTTCTTGAGAATAAATTTCATCTTCTGGAAAACTGATGGCGACTTTGTCCTAAAGGGTGATATCCAATTTATTATCACTGAATTTCATTTAAATGGTTTAATAGAAAAAAACTTGTAAATAAATTCAAAGGTAATTAATTAAAACATATACTAACTTTTGATTTTTTATTTAAATTCTGTGTTTATTCCCAATTCTACCAAGGACGTTGACTTCTTCAATACCTCCAATTAGAGTAACTTGGCCAATGATATCTGAGAAAAAATATGTTAAAAGTTTATAATTATTTGTTAGGAATAAATGAATAAATATACAAAAATTTACATACAGTTTTTAAATAATACCTAGTGTGTATATCTTGTCTCCAGCTCTGGCTTTAACATCATCAAATTCTACAAATTCAAATCTATCAAAAGGGATATGTGGATCGTCGTCATCGACAATTTTGATAAGAGCATTTTTTGGGATTTTAATACGGAATGAGTGATGGCTGATTTTATAATTTGATTGGGCAGGAATTACAATAAATCCAGAAATATGATATACTTTGCCTTCAATGAGTAAAGGCCTAAAATAGTCTGCCAATTGTTTTGGAATTGTTCCATGCATAATATCACCCTGCCATTTTATTTTTGTTAACATAAAAATAAATGTACACACATAAAAAGAAATTAGAATACAAAAATTAAAAAGTTTAATTAAATAACAATTGAAATTATATATATTACAAAACCATTAAGAGAATAATATACCTTTTCATCAAGTATAAGAAACTTCATACTGTATAACTCAATAGGATTATAAATATTGTTAAAATCCCAAATTCTTGTGATTCGAACTTTTAGTTGGATGTTTCTGCTACGGCTATCAATTTCTGATATAAATACATGTGACATCCTTGACTTCGGCCCTGTCTTTGTTTGTATATAATACCAATAATTAAGCATATACAATGAGCAAAAAGTTCAGTTTTTATTCTATACAATTATATAAATCATTAAATATTTCATAGTAAATAATATTTTTTGTATAGTTTATTAAATCGGTACTTTGATCTAAATTTTTGTGATTTATTATGATATATAGACTTTTGTGTGATGTAACTCTAGAAAGTGCAACATATAATTGTTCATGACAAAAAATATGGTCATATAGATAAAGGCCTACTTCTTTTAAAGTTTGACATTGACTTTTATTTATTGTCATACAATAGCATACTCTAATTGGAAATTGTCTTCTTTTTAATATAAAAGGTCACTTTCCTTCATTAATTGATAATATGATTCGAGGGATAAATACTCTATTACCACTATGTGTTTCAGTAAGAATCTAAGCTTTTATGACTTTTATTCCTAAATTAATAATCATTAATCTAGTACCATTGCAAAGACCAATACTTGGATTTATGTTTCGTAGTAACATTATTGGAATATTTTTTTTAATTTCAATTCATGTTGAGGAAATCCATTAAAGTTTAAAGAATTTAAGAATTCAATAGGGTAAAGAATTTCTAATGAATTAATGTTATTTGATGTTTTACAGATAGAATCAAAGCTATAATATATTTGTTCTTCTTCAGGCAATTGTTCTATCATTTTTTTGTTTACTATATCAACTATTTCATTTGTGGGTGTAATTATTGCTCGTTCTTTTATATAAGAAGGATCATAGTATTTAGTTGTAAATGAAGGATATGTTTTGATTATAATTTCATTTAAAGGTTCAATAGTATTGTTAAGCATTAGTTCTGAGGGTATTTCAATCCAATTACTTTCGTCATCAAGATTTGGAATTTTTTTATATGAGATTGTGTCATCACCTATTGATAGAATCTAATTTGAGAAATTAGCTAATTCATTATTTTCATTTATGTTTCTAGAATCAGACAACAATCGAACGTTAATTGTTAATTTAAAAATTTTAAAATATTTCCACAAATAAGATTTTGTTAATGATGCATTAATAATATCTTTTTTGTTGCCATTAACGACAACCGGTAAAATTTGTCGAAAATCACCTCCTAATAATAAAGTTTTACCTCCAAAAGGAATTTCACTCATATCATTATATGCATTGCTCAATATATCTCTTAAGGATTTATCAAGTGCTTCAAAACAATGTTTGTGACTCATTGGGGCTTCATCCCAAATAATCAAAGAAGATTGTTGTATTAATTGTGCTAATTGTGTACCTTTTTTTATTTCACATGTTGATTGTTCAGTTAAATTAATAGGAATTTTAAATCTAGAATGAGCAGTTCTACCACCTGGTAATAATAATGTTAAAATGTCAGATGATGCAACAACTATAACTATTTTACCCTCTGATCTAAGTTTTGTTATAATTGTTTCATAAAGATATGTTTTTCCAGTGCCTCCATGACCATAAACAAAAAACAAACAATTTTTATTATCATGAATAGCATGAATGACATGGTTATATATAGTACGTTGTTCATTTGTTAGAGTAAGAACCATTTCATTGTGTTTGACACTTAATTGTATAATATCATACTAAGTTCTTTAACTATTAAATTATTAGTATTATCAAATATAAATGATTTATCAAGGGTGGGAAGGTTAAAATCAGTAAGAGAATATGAATTTTTATTGAAAATTTTTTCAAGTTCTAATAAAACTTGATTTCTAAGATAATATTCAGAAATATGATTTTCTGATATTTGAAAATTTATACGCATATTATATTGGATGTCATCATATAAATGTTTCCAAAATAGACTGAAAAGTTTGTCTGGTTCATTTACTTCGCAAAATATTA
The DNA here is from genome assembly GCA_023653625.1 of Triadica sebifera. Taxonomy (NCBI): domain Eukaryota; kingdom Viridiplantae; phylum Streptophyta; class Magnoliopsida; order Malpighiales; family Euphorbiaceae; genus Triadica; species Triadica sebifera. Next base: position 17,602,625 of record CM042906.1, read on the forward strand.
TTAGAACTGTAAAAAATTGCGTAATTCATAGGAAGAAGCATATGTAATGGCTTCTTTCATTGCAGAAATCCACTCATTGTCATTTCCAAGTAAGCCATGTGCACTACATGCAGATTGATATTATAACACAATTCCGTTTATAGTTCTAATCTCATCAAAGTTTTTAGGTCCTTTTACAATATTTAATAGTAATCTTAAGTAGTAAAGTTCTCCTGAATTTGGATGAATATAAGCAAGTCTTCCTATGCAATGTCTTTTTTTACGTCTTGTCCATATTTTTTTCTTTACTATTCCATACCCATTTAGTTGGAAACTCTGAGTATGTGAGAGTGTGAGCATCCTCATATAGGCTATTGGTATACATCCATTCAGTAAATATAGTTTGGCTAAAACATTTATTATTAGCAATATGCTCCAAGTTTTGTGTAGAGTTAAATAAGATTATATTCATATATTCTAAATGAACTGTTAGCTTTTCAACAGCGGGGTCTCTATGATGAATCGGAAATTCAAATAATCTCCAAGTTGCTTCACATGGAGAAATATAACGACAATCTAAATATGTTTTTATCTCATCAATTTTTGTTGAATTTTCATTTTGTAAATTTTCGGAAGTATTTTCGAGTGTTTCAATAACAGCGCGAATCTTGTCTGTTCCTTTATTAATATATTTAAATAAATATTTAACCATTGTTGATCTACAATAATATTCTATACATATATGAGCTTCATATTTACATACCAATTCTTTATTATATGGCACTACAAAACGATTATCAATTTTTTCATTATTTTTTAAGACAAAATTTCCATCGTTTCTTCATTTATATATTGCAAATCCATTTGCATCAATTATTGTATGATCTTGGAATTTTTTCGGAAAAAATTTAGAACATTTATTTTTTTTCATGCAAGACGCGGAAGGTTTTATAGAACCACATAGACCATGTATCATGAATTTAGAAACAATATTATATACATTAGGTTTTTTATTCTTATCAGGTAACTCAGTGGAAATCATTAAATCTATATCAGATGGTGTTTTTGGTTTATCATCTTGATGCAACCAAACTAAGCAATGAATATGAGGAAGACCTCTTTTTTGAAATTCAACAGTATATAATAAAGCTGTAATTCTATCAAAATGTTTATTTTTTTTAATGTCATTAATCAAATGTCTGACTTTAATTTTAAAAACATGGCTAATAACATCTGGTCTATCTTCAGGTTTTTGGCTAGGGATATAATTTAGCATATATTGAATTTCAGACCATAAAGGGTTACAAGTGAAGGTTATAAATAAGTCAGGGTAACCATAAAATTTACAAATTATCATAGCATCATGGTAATGTTCTATCATATATCGGGGGCTTCCTGTGTGACTTGAAGGGAGTATAATTATAGATTTGTCAATATTATTACCATTTATATCACCATTTAAAACAACATTTTTAATACCCTTATAAAATTCAAATCTTAATTATTTTTTATTTCGTCTAATATAATCTAGTCTTTCTTCTTTTACACATGATAATGCATCGACAACATATTGTTGGAATAAACGACCACCTCTTAATAATGTTGTACCTTCACAATGTCGTTGTTGCAATCTAAAAGCATAATATTCACGCATTGTAATATATTTTCTAGAAGTTGAATTCTGACCAATATTATTTACGTATTCAATATCAATTCTATAACCATCTTCTCCGTATGGGAAAAGAATAGGATATTGCATGGACATCATACTTGGATGTAAAGTACTTATTCGTTTTAGACCTTCAGATTTATGCTCAACTATAATATCTTTGTTTTTATCGTATAAGCCAAAATCTCCAACTATTAAACCTGCTATTTCAGAATATGATGGTAATGTTTATTGGGAACTATCCTGATTTCATCTACCAAGTAGTTTTAATTTAACTGGCTGGAAATCACCGTCTTTAAATCTATCTCTAATCATTCTAAATGATTTAATCAATTCATTATATGTATCAAACATTTTTATCAATTCATCTACTATTATTTCATTAATAGTTTTGTGTGCGTCATCAGGAATGAAAGAAGAAATTCTATTTTTAACTTCATTGTCAATATTATATACATATAATTGTGAAAACTTTGGTTTTTTACCATCGGAGGTAGTAATGAACCAATAAGGTGATGATTCTGACCACAAAGTCTAAATACATAAGGGCCTGGTTTTTTGTTTATTTCATAATCAATTTTTCCTCCAGTTGAAGTCATAGCGAACATAGCATTATAAATTCTGATGTCTTCTTTAACTTTTGAAGAAATAGGACCTTCATGATAGTTTAATAAATTTTCAAGATATGATGGGGTTTCTTTTAATAGTGGTAGTCGTATTTTTCCTTTTCTGCAACAAAAAGGGTAAACAGATTGAGAAGATTTTAATCTATTTTTCAAGCATTTGTCTCGCCAATAAAGTGCATGACAATGCATGCATTGATTATTTGGAATCCCCAAGTCCGATTTTTCAAGGTAAATTCCTATGTAATGGCAAAAAAAGGAAAGTTAAAATTGAATATTTTGGAGGTGGTTAAGGAAATAATTTTTTGAAAAAAATTATAAGAAATAAATAGTAGATTGTGATTTCATACTTGAGGAATAAAGGCCAAAGAGATTAGATTGTTCATCGTAATTGTAGTTGTCGCTGGATGTAGATGATAAACTAATATAATTTTGTTCATTTGTATTAGATTGTCCAATACAAAGAGGTGCTGGATTTTGATATGATAAAAAATTAAATCTAATGAGTTTAGTTATAATTAAAATATTTGATAATTTAATATGATTATTAATTACCTGAATAAGTTTGATATGGTATACTAAAAAAAATAGATCTTCTCGTTCGTTTCATGTTATTTTCAATTTTAAAAAACCTAATCAAATGTTGGGGAAAGAAGATTATTAATAGATAACATGTAGTAAAGCATGCATTCAATTAGAGTTTTTTGTTGCATTAGAAAAATATTGTGTATTTTTTTGTATGAATCTAAGTACACTAACCTTTGAAATATAAATAATTTAGAAAATGCATAAATAAATCTTTATTTAATAGTAAGTCTAACCTGTTGAGTAGTAAATATATAGAAAGTGACCAATAAAGTACTGAGAAGCTGGGAACACTGGAAAACTTCCTGCAAAATATGTAATCAATATATTATGTTAAATAGTTATTTATATATTATAAGGAGAATATAAATAAATTTTAATTAATTATAACATAATATAATTAACATAAGTTTTTAAATAAAAGTTAAATAATTAAATAAATTTTTTATGCACTTAAATTTAAAAAAACTTTAAATCAATCAATTGGCATGAAGTTTATTTTAAAAAATTTATTAATTAATTATTTTGAATATTAATTTAAAATACCCGTTGACTAAATTTGTTGTAAATATCTAAAGAAAAATTTGAATTTCAATTTTTTTGTAAAAATTTGAGTTTTATATCCAATAAATCTTTTAGAGTTTTTGTTAGAACAAATGAATCCTAAATAATTATGCCAAAATAAATGAATGCTACAGTATTAAAATAAGTCTTCAAATAACAATTAAGTAACTATAAGATCTTTTAGTTTAATAAATTACATTAACATTATTTTACATCGGATCATACATTTAAAGTAAAAATATTTTCATGTTGGAAGCATTATTATTTACTTGAATAGATATGTAATTAAACTTTAATTTTAAAAATAATAATCAGAGATTGGTTTTTTTTTTACATGTTAATTCAGTTTTTTATTTGACTAATTTTTTTTTACTTGTTAATTTGGATTTTAATTAAGTAAGAAGGATAATAAGTGATGTAATAATTATTCTCACTGATTTACAATATTATCTACTTTCTACACAAATTACACAAATTAATTAAAGAAATAAATTTTTTTGAGAGTTTTGAGGCTATATCTAAATTGAAATTAATTTTGAAGGTTTTCATTTTTTATATTTCCAAAAAACAATTTCTTGTGTTCCTTAATTAAATGGTAAACTTTTAATCCACATGTAATTTGAAGTAAACATCAATAGGAACAATACAACAAAATTTCAAAAGCTCAACTAACCGTAAAAAAATAAAAATTATATTGTTGATTTTTTTTATTTGTTATTCTGTTAATTTTGCTTCATTTAGTTGTTTTAATTTTCATATGTTGCAGTAAACTGATTTCAGATATAGGTATTAAATTATAACTAAATAATGCTAATTATGCTTTGTACAAAAAAGTTGGAGTTTATCATTAAGATAAACGATTATAGGTACATTAGAACAAAATAACAACAGTTCTACAACATTACAATTAGCCAAGGAAATGACATTTAAAACAGAAAATCCAAAAAAAACAAAGCCTAAGTGTTTTTACAGCAGCTATTGGAAAAAAAAAATAAAAGTTCTGAAAACATCAGAATTTGCCAAAGTAGTGGCTGTGAAAAAAAAAAACCACAAAAAAGTCACGTTTTTTTATTGTAGCAGGGCTAAACCAGATGTGTCAATCCCTCTATGACACTTTTAATTTTTTTCATTATCTTCACCAGTTTCCCATACTTTCTAGTTAAGGCAACATAGTCAGTGGACAAATGTTCATATGATGTTCTGAGGACTGTGAGTTCAGTGTTGGCAGCTGCATCAGCACTGTACTTGCATACCATCAAGTCACGGTAATTATAGTCCCCAATTTCAATGTTGTACAAAGTCTTGATATGATCTAAGGCAATCATGCATGCCATGTTCTTAGCCTCTATAGCATTGTTAGTACTTATACCAATACTGTATGAAAAAAATCTAGTTCCATTGTTGTCTTGGTGTGGGTAATACAGTGTGCATGTGAATGTGCCCTCAGTAGAGATTTGAGAGTCATATGCTGCATAAGGCATTCCTAATTGTTCTAACAGAGCATCCAATATAGTGTTAAGAGGTATGTAGACCACAGACATCTATAAAAATAATAAAAAAAATTAGACATGTTCAAGGGGGAAAGAACAATGAATGGAAAATAGTTGTGTCAATAAAAGTTAGAGCTGTTCAATGCAATTTGTACATATTTTAAAACAGTAAAATCATTGTAACTACACTTCATTCCAATACTAAAGTGTTTTATTGTATGAATTCTATTTAATAACATAGGAATTAAACATGTAAATTATCTATGTAGATCTCCTTACAGTGCTAAATTAACATTTTCTTCAGGTAAAAGATAAAAAACTTTTATGGGAAACATGTTGACAATATGTGGAAACTGTAAAATTCATGATGAAAACACTACATAAGTATGTTTCTTAAAGCATAGTGAATAGTAATTGTTGTGTAGAACTGTCATATTGATATTGTATATGAAATAAAAACATCTAAAATAATCTCATCAATCTGGGCAATGAGGAAAATATGGTTGTAATAAGCTGTATTAAGATAAAAAAAAAAATCACATACAAACATAAGAATGGAAATCAGGAAAAAAAATGGATTCAATTAAAAGATAAAAAGGTTTTATTAAAAAGATATTTACAATAACTGGACATAAAAAAAAGTTATGATAAAAACAACACATGAGTACTACCTTAAAGCAGATTCAATAAAGACTTAAGATGAAAAAGGCAGCAGTAAATATGTATTTAATAACTATTCAGAAACGGTTCTGTGTTGAAGAAAGATGAGGATGTAGAAGGTTAAAGCTATATGTGTTATTTATAGCAGATATAAATGCATAGCAAGGTATAAGAGTAATTTACATAGTGGTACAGATGCAATTAATAGAATAATTGATTATTCTAAAATGGTCACCTGTAAAGTTTCTAACAGATATGAGGATAAAAAAATAACTTGAAGAGAGATGCAGATGCAGTTAACAGAGAGATATTAATTATTCTGACACATTGTAATGATTAAAATTTATTATTGACCAGGATTATGATTAATGGATATAGGGGATATATAATAATACACATAAATATAAGCTATATACTATGGGTCGTAAAAGCAAATGACAGAGTAGAGGATGTTATCATCATGATATGTAATACTATACATTATGCATACAATAACATTCATGTAAAATAATTTAAAAAAAATAAAATCAGATGCAAAATCTTGTATTAAATGAATTACATTTGTTATATTTGTTTTTCAAATATTTTGACCATAATATAAAAGTACCTATTAATAGAAGTATAACATCTACCATTGGATATGCAGAACTGATTAAAAAATTGGTCAACTAAACAATTTCACTTTTCTTAGTTCATGTATCTTAAAAAAAGTAGTTTAAACTAATTTTAAATAGATAAAATTTCAAAATCTATTTTTTTTATGAATCTAGCCCACTGACCCATCGAATAAAAATATAATAAATTATAAATAATAGTTAGTTTTAATCTATTTCAATATCAGAGGCAATAATGCACATAACTAAACATCAATTCAATCATTATTATAACAATCTAATTCCAAGGAAGAATAAATTATCAAAGCATGCAAATTCCACAGCTGCAAAATTTAATTAAATAATATTTCAATGGGATCACACAAATAACAACACAATCATCATTGAATAAAAAAAATTACAAAACTAAATGAAGATCTAACAAAAAACATACCTAGGAATTTAACCAATTGGACAGTTTTAGCTGTCTTAAATCATGTATTCTAAAAAAGGTAGTCTACATTATCTTCAAACACATACAATTCCAAAGTTTTATCTCTTCTATAAATCTAAATAAGAAAGGAATAAAACAAATATTTCAGAAACAATATACACATATAATTCCAAAGTCTTACCTCTTTTATGAATCTAAATAAGAAGGAGTAAAACAAATATTTCAGAAAAAATATCATTAACCAAAGTAAAATGGGTATGACACAGTGGAACACAAATGAACAGCAGGTTAAGAATAATTTAAAAGTAAAAGAGAGATGATACCTACCTTTAAAGCTATGAATGGACAATTGAAATCACAATGAAGATCTTTGCATCCTGAACTTTAGCCTTTTGTTTGTTTTTCCTTCTTCAAACATTTTCTTGCAAAGCTTGATTATTGGGCTTAATTTGATAAAACGGCTGAGACATGCAGAAATGATTGGCAATCAATTAATCAGAATTTGTCAATTTAAAAGTAATTAAATGCACTAAGTAATCAAAAGTGTATAATAATTTTAGAAAACGTGAATCATAAAAAATCAAAATTAAATGTTGAGAGTCAATTTAAAAAGAACATCAAAACAAAAAGGAGTTGCACTTGAAAGCTAAAAGGAAGAAGAAATAAAGAATAATTTAAAATAATTACATGAATGACAGGAAAATTGGTATGACAATGCTTGCATATAAATTGAACTAAGATTATCGTATATCTATTTCCAAAAAAGATCAGATAAAATATGACATGTAAAGGAATGATAATTCATGTGTTTTTTATCAACAAATTCATAAACTGTATAATAATTTTAGAGAAAGCGAACCATGAAAAATCAAAATTAAATGTCGAGAGTCAATTTAAAAAGTGTCAATTTAATCAAGTCAAGTTCAATTCATCAATTTCAATTTAATAAATTAAAGTTCAATTTTGAAGAGCTCAATTCAAACAATTTAAATTTAATTAATTAGTTAAACCCAAATTTGATCTAAGTTTAATTAATTAATTCCAATTTAATTAGTTGAAATTACATTTAAGTTCAATGTTATTATCTTAAATTCAATTATCAACTTTAGTTCAATCAATTGAAGTTTAATTTATGTTTAATTTAATAAATTTAAGTTCAATTGATGAATTGAATCTCAATCTAATAAAATTAAGATCAATTAGGTAATTTCAATTAACAAATTAAACTATAATATAATTAACTAAAGTTAAATTTAACATCAATTAATAAATTCAATCATAATTTAATCTAATAAAGTTCTATTAGTCAATTTATATTTAATCAATTTGAGTTCAATTTAAATCTAATTAATTAATTAAACTATAATTTAATCAATTTTAGTTCAATTAATCAAATTTTATTATTTCTATTTTATAAAATTTATGTCATCATGAATTTATCATTGTTAAATTGCTAATTTGTGCTTAATTAATTATTATGAGAAATTTAATAACAGAAATTAAGCACTTATAGCCTATAGGTCTTACAACTTTGCAAGTCCCCTTGAACATGGGCTTAATTAACTTTTTTTTTTAACTAAGCATCTATACTGTAATTTTTTTTGTTACTTCAGGAATCCAGAAACTGAAAAAAGCGAAAGGAAAAGAGAAATAAAAAAAGGGAAATAACAATTATTTTGTAACGCTTATGTCATCATGAATTCACAACTGACAAATTGCAAATTTCTTAATTAACTCTTTTGTTTAACTAAGCACCTATACTTTATTTTATATTTTGCAACTTCAGGAAACTAGAAACTAAAAAAAGGAAAAGCAAAATAGAAAATTTAAAAATTAAAAAAAAAAGACAAATAGCCATGGAAAAAAAATACATCAAGCGAAGTAAAAGGAATTAAACCAGGGAAAGAAATTAAGGGGAGGCTAAGATCAGAAGAAGAAGAACCTGACCAAGAATGGGTGGCCTTACACCAATAACATCTTTACCTAGATCTGCAAACATGAAAGAGGGAACAAAACTCCGTAGGTCAGGCTCACTTAGATCAGCCAAGGCAAGAAAAGAAAACGGTAAGTAGAAAACTCACCGCTGCTTGAAAGGCCAGCGAGCAGAAGAAAATCATATTTATACATCAATTATATCTGAAACTATCGGGTAAATATTAAGTCAATCACATTAAAGAAATGAGAAAGAGTGCAAGCATATAAAGCTTATTACCTCTAACCACATGTAGACTTTGTCAATTCAAATATTGCAAAGCCACCATCATTATTAATATTTTGCAGTAGTTCTGCATATATAAAAGTTTAGGAAATCAACAAAATGTTCTCTAAAGCAAGAAAATCATATTTAACTTCTGTAAAAATGAAAACTAAACAAACAAAATAACTTGTAAGGAAAGTATAAGATTTATGGCATCATATAGTTGCTTCACAAATAATGGTTGTCCTACTATTTTCACTGGAAGCTCTGATAATAGTAGAGAAGCCTGTAAAAGGAAACATATGAAGACATTGAAATTAAAAAACTTAATTTAAGATCTGCACTTGCAAAGGAAAAAAAATGTTCAAGCTAAATTCTAATGCTCAAATTTACCCTCAAACTTAAATTAATGAATTTGATTTATATTCTACAATCTATATGTGTACTAAACTAAAGATAAATTATGTGTAAAAAATTCACAATTTCCTGCAGATATTGAAAAATATAAACCAATAATTTAAAGACTATTGTGTGGTCATTGTCATTGCTATTTCTTACCCTCTTCTCGTCCTTCATATGACCTTCTGTATAAGAAGAGAGTACATGCATAAGAAATTATAACTCCCATAGCAAGAGTACAAACTAAACTAATAAATATAAGCAAACATCAGCATTCTAAGACTAAACAAACATATGTTAGTCAGTGTAATGGTTCATAAATGCAACATATGCAATTGAAGAGGTCTTTACAAAAGGGTTCTCAAAAAGCCACATTTTTAAAAGTCATAATATTGATTTTTAGTGCCTTACCAAACCATCTCCATCTATAGTTGAAGCTGCAACATGAAGGCTTAGATTGGTGTAATTCCAGAATCACAAATTGCAATTGCCAGAGATTAGTTGGATGTTGATGACCGAATGAGAGAATATTAGAATTCCAAATCTGGAATCTATTTAATATAGCTTCCAAAAACCACTAAAATAGCAAGCAAAATTGTATTATAAAAAGAAAAAAAAAAGAATAACGAATTTTATTTTTTCAGTTCAAATTGGGAAACTCTAAACCCAATCACTAAAATTTTCTTTTCAGTTCAAGCTGTAAAACTCAAACCCAGTCATTGCAATTTCCTAAAAAAATGAGATAAAAATAATTGTAAGGATAAAGTAATAGATCTAGAATAATAAAGCATAAAAAAATATTATAAGAAGAAAAAGAGTTCTTTCCAATAAATTAGCAACATGTTCTCTTTACTTCTTCAACATAAGATATTTAGTTTTTGTTTGTTTTGTCATTTGCATTAGGGTGGTCTTTTGCTTGGTAGAATGAGTTATGCTTAGGTTATTGTTGATGTGGATCCAAAACTCGTGTAGGCAGACTATAAAAATATTGAATCATTGTGATGTTTGTTCAGGTGATATACTTCTTTTAGCAATCATAATATATGTTTTATTCTTCCTATTTGTCATGCTTAGTATAACTTGGCTTGGATTTGAATTATGTTAAACTCTTAACTTTTCAATTTTTATTGAACATCTGTTGATGCATGTCATTTTGTTGGTTCAATTCTATAATGATCTTCTTGTGCTATGGGTTTTAATTTGACCAAAATCTATCTAGTAGATATGCTTAGACTACATACACACAGAGATTCAGTAAAGACACTCAACTTTTATGCATTTGGTTTCAAGATAGCAATGTTAGATTGGTTTATCTTTATTTTGCAGGTTAATAAACATACAATCTATTACTTATTTCAAATGAGGTAAGATGAACTGAAATCATAACATTAATGAATAAAAATTAATAAGAGAACTCAAAATCAATGTATAAAAACTTACTGAGTTAGGAGATTTTTGGGACTATGAAAAAAGTTACCAACATTAGAGTAAAGCTACACCCTTACCCACTCCATAACCAAAGCTGTAGGCAATTCCACATTTAGCACCCAAACCAAATCTCATTTAGACTCTTATTCAATTGCAGCATGTCATTGAAACAATTCAATAGCAGACAACAATAAATTGCAGATGTTATTTACTAAAATTTAAAATGTAAAATAAATTATGATTAAGGCTAAGTAATCTACAAATGGAAGTTGTTCTTTGAAACTTATGTATCAAGTACCAGCTAAGTGAATCCAGTTAAAAGGACTTTGTGTTCAACAAATTTAAACAAAATTCATACCATTTATAGAGATAAATCAGTATATGATACCTTCAGCAAAAAGGGGATTTGTTAGTAGTAAACTTCTTGTCAGTGTTCCAACTCCTAACAGGAGCAATCTTCTTCTACAATTGCCTAAAATTATACATTGGGAAATATGAAGACTGATGTTTAGATATGGTGCGTTCTTTTGCAATAAAAAATAAAAATTTATTTTGTCATATAAAGTTCAAATCAAAATAATCTCTCAGCAAATTTAATTTTTTAATCTCAAAAGGATTTGGATTATGTTAAACTCTTGACTTTTCAATTTTTATTGAACATCTGTTGATACATGTCATTTTGTTGGTTCAATTCTATAATGATCTTCTTGTGCTATGGGTTTTAATTTGACCAAAATCTATCTAGTAGATATGCTTAGACTACATACACACAGAGATTTAGTAAAGACACACTCAACTTTTATGCATTTGGTTTCGAGATAGCAATGTTAGATTGGTTTATCTTTATTTTGCAGGTTAATAAACATACAATCTATTACTTATTTCAATTGAGGTAAGATGAACTGAAATCATAACATTAATGAATAAAAATTAATAAGCGAACTCAAAATCAATGTATAAAAACTTACTGAGTTAGGAGATTTTTGGGACTATGAAAAAAGTTACCAACATTAAAGTAGAGCTACACCCTTACCCACTCCATAACCAAAGCTGTAGGCAATTCCACATTTAACACCCAAACCAAATCTCATTTAGACTCTTATTCAATTGCAGCATGTCATTGATACAATTCAATAGCAGACAACAATAAATTGCAGATGTTATTTACTAAAATTTAAAATGTAAAATACATTATGATTAAGGCTAAGTAATCTACAAATAGAAGTTGTTCTTTGAAACTTATGTATCAAGTACCAGCTAAGTGAATCCAGTTAAAAGAACTTTGTGTTCAACAAATTTAAACAAAATTCATACCATTTATGGAGATAAATCAGTATATGATACCTTTAGCACAAAGGGGATTTGTCAGTAGTAAACTTCTTGCCAGTGTTCCAACTCCCAACAGCAGTAGTCTTCTTCTGCAATTGCCTAAAATTACACATTGGGAAATATGAAGACTGATGTTTAGATATGGTGCGTTCTTTTGCAATAAAAAATAAAAATTTATTTTGTCATATAAAGTTCAAATCAAAATAATCTCTCAATAAATTTAATTTTTTAATCTCAACAAATAAAATTCAAAATCAAAGTCGCAGATTCTTGCATTATTCAAGTTCATCAATTATATTCTAACGGTAACTGTTGTGAACTTAAAATCAAAGTCTAACCAATCTTGGGATTTTTTAAAACATGATTTCTAAAACTAAAATAGTCTATCAGAGAAAAAGTAATCGAATTGAAATAAAATACATCAATGGGTATCTTATTTTTTTCGTTAAACATTGCTTATGTAGTGCATTGAACAGAGTTTTTAGCAGCTCTTTAAAGAGAGAAAAATATAAACATAAACTAAAAAATAGATCTGATGTTGAAGAAGGGAAAAAAGTATAAACTTACTTTTTGTCGCTGCTGGTTTAAATCAAAGGAGAGGCCTCAATCCGCAACTCTCTGAAGAAGAATAAGATGCGAAATTTACTGAATAAGAAAGAATGGCTATAGAGTCTCTCGGATCTGCTACTCACTGAAGAAAAATCAGATCTGAAACTCACTGAAGAAGGAAGAATGGCTACAAAGTCTTGGATGAGAGAAAAATATAAACATAAACTAAAAAATAGAACTAATGTTGAAGAAGGGAAAAAAGTATAAACTTACTTTTTGTCGCTGCTGGTTTAAATCAAATGAGAGGGCTCGAATCTGCAACTCTCTGAAGAAGAATAAGATGTGAAATTTACTGAAGAAGAAAGAACGGCTACAAAGTCTTTCGGATCTGCTATTCACTGAAGAAAAATCAGATCTGAAACTCACTGAAGAAGAAAGAACGGTTACAAAGTGTTGGATCTACGACTCACCGAAGAGGAAAGAACGACGACAAAGCTTGTCACGGAAGAAGAATCAGATCTGAAACTCACGGATCATCAAATTTGCAAGCCTCGGATTTGCAACTCACCGAAGAAAAATGAGATCTGAAACTAACTGAAGAAAAAAGAACGGCTACAAAGTCTTGGATCTACAACTGAATGAAGAGGAATCATATCTGAAACTCACCGATGACGAAAGAACAACTACAAAGCTTCAGATCTGCAACTCACCGAAGAGGAAAGAAGGGAACGAAGGAGTGGAAGCGACTGGAGAAAAAAATACAGCAGTTAGAAGTAGATGGGAAGAGAAGAAGAGGGGAAAAACGATAAAGAGAAAGAAGGGAAAGAAGGAGTGGAGGCTGCTAGAGAGAAAAGACAGAGTGAAATGAAAAAGATGAGTGGTAGGGTTGTTCTTTAGGGTAGATAAACGGTACTATTTTGGAAAAGTGACAGGGGTAATGCTTTCACACACAGCTATGCTCCAACCAATATTCAATATGAAAAATATTTATGGCAAATATGATATACTTCTGGGAAACAAACAAAAATTTCTCATTTAAGGTACCATAACAAAAGAAATATTTGATATTGCGCAAAGCCATAAGGATACAAAATGTGGTTATATATACCATTAGCCAAAAAGCACAACCATTAAAATTAGAATCTCCACAAACTTATCATTAATGTATAACCACAAAATCCATATGATTAATTTTCCAACGGACAATAAAATAATTAAGATCCACACAGTAGCCATCAAGTTAAGGATTTTCACAGCTCAAATGACCCAATTGTATTACTATACGCTCTAAGAAAAATAATTCACCAAGCTCACTTCCATACTGTATTTCCTTCAATCCATTAAATACACAAATCTCTATCGCAATACTTTTCCAAATCATAACAGAAACTCACAATAATTGAAAAGTCCACATTGATCCATAAACTAAAACATAAATTTATCATCCACACACGATCCATTTCGGATCTAAAATATAGAAATGAGCCATAATAAGTTGTAAATGCGACCAAAAAAATTGGATCCAAATGAAACAACAATCTATAGATACACAAACACCAATATACCATAATCTAGAAATAAGACATAATAAGCTATAAATATGACAAAAAAATTGGATCTAAATGAAACAATAATATATAGATACACAAACACCGATATAAAGATGGTGCTTTCTTTTACTTTTTCATCGGCTGTGTGCTCGTTGAAGACTTGGGAGGATATCCATTCCAAAGCTTACGATGGGCTCGCTGGAGTTGCAACCACCCCATGGCCACCTTTCATTCTATCATCTCCTTTCTCTCGTTGTATCATTTTCTCCCTAATGATCAAATCCAAGGTCCAGATTAAGTCCCGACAATCAATTAAAAAAATCGCATCTTAGCTTATAATAAACCCATCAAAAACAGTTTTTTTTTCTTTCCCCTATTGAAAATGAGAGATTTTATTATTCAACCGTTGTTACAGGGAGAGCTTTGCATTAATATTCATTTTTTCTTTGAAGAGAGATTTTTATTATTCAGCAGAAAGAATGATCTCTACAGGAGAGTAGAGAAAGAATGAGTGGGGGAAGGGAGGAAGAACAACAAAGTTTCATGAACAGTAGAAAGCAAGAAGGGAATCAAAGGTGCAGAGGTAAGAAAAGGAAAGTGTTAGGATTTTTTCTATTTATGTGCTGATGAAACGGTATTGTTTTGTAAAGGGTAAGGGGCAATTTGATTTTGGAAAAATGCTGTCGTTTTGTTGTGGAGTTGAAGGGGAACAGAAGCATAACTGAGGGTATTTTAGTCAAAGTAAGAATACTGTTCATAGAACAGTGTTTTTTGTTATGAGTTTTATATATATAATACAATTACTTTGATTATTTAAGTTTTTCAATCAAACCAAATCGATTATATTAAATATTATACAATTTATCGAATTAATTAAATTGAAAATTAAAATAATAGAATCTATTAGACCAAAATCAGATCGATTTGATTCGGTTTTTATTTTCGGTACGCCTAGCTTTGGGATTCAATAACAAACAAATTTTGGAATTCTGTAAACGAAATTATTAAAATACAGGGATCGAATATGTAATTTGTCAAAATTAAAAATAAAATTCAGATTCATCTCCTACCCGTGGCGAGAGCCCCCTTCCATCGCGACACTCTCCTCCTCAACTGTCACCGGAAAAAGCAACAGACGGCGCCTCACCTCCACCTCGCGAACTCACAGACGTTGCAGCCTCTCCGCCCTCTCTGCTAGTGATATAACAAAAACCAATAGCCATCAGCACGCCTCAAACAACTAAATACCCATCTCTGCTCCACCATTATCGCAGGACACCACAACTCGCAATCATTCCCCTCAATCTCCTCGCTAGCCACCAAGAAAACCCTGCTCTCACCCTAATCTCTGTTTCAATTGCTTTTTTTTTTTTCACTAATTTTTTGTAGTCATGGATTCTGTCTCCAAGTCTTTCAATCCTAACAAGAGCCTCAAAGAAGAGTAATAATATCTCTCTCATCTTATTTTCTTTTCTCCCTTTCTAACAATTTCTCAATTTATTTTTTGTTGTTTCAGCTTTGTGAGCAATTTGAGCGGTTCTTCCATGCTTGAAATCGGCGCACTTGCTATTGTTGTACCTGTAAGTCACTTTTATTCTTCACTCTCTTTTGTTTTTAACAATCTAATATCGCAATCATTCATTCTCTTCTGGCTATACTTTGCTTTGTCTTTTCAGCTTATCTTTGTTTTGAGACACTGCATCTGCTACAAAACTGGTAATTTTTTCTGCTACTATCCATATTATACTTATTCCTATTCTGGACTTATCGACACACTTCAATTTTAGTGCGTTTGAATTTTTATTCATGTGATCAATGCTTTTTCCTGCTTCACTTGCAAAGAATTTATTTTATCTTATGCATCCAAGATGTAAAGGTCATAATGCGTATTATATGATTATTAATGTTGATATTTATTCTTTGATTTCTACAGATTATGAGGTTGGAAGTACATCAAACAAGAAAAATGACGACACAGTTCTCACTTCTAGGAGTTTGGGAAATTATATAGCTACTGTCACTGTGGATTTTATGTTCATTGTTCTGCCCATGCTTTTGTTTCTTACTGTAAGTGCTCTCAAGCATTACTACTTTACATCAATGTGAAAGATTGAAAAAACCAATTCTAGGTGGGAACATTAATTAAGCAGTACAGTCCATGGCATGTGAGTAAAAGGTCAGTTTCTTAGCAAGATAGCCGTGGATTACGATGAACATAGCAAAGCTATAATTAATTTCAGTTATATGGACTGATGTATAGTGGTGTGCATGTTCTGTTCGATTTCTCCTCTCCTTCATTATCTTTTGCTTTTGTCATAGTACTAATATTGTAAACATAAATATCTCTCTCTCAGAATCGGGAAGTGATTTAGTGTCCTTAAATCATTTTTAATAGAGCTGTAAATACAGAATAGGAAGATGAATGAATATTGCTGACCCTAACCAATTTGGGTGTAAAGCTTAATTGAGTTGATTTGACTTGACTGGTATTATAACACTTTCAATAAAGTTTTATAATATAATAATATAAATATTTGTATTACAATACTTGACTATAATAATCTTAAAAAATATATCAACTTGCTAGTACTCGCAATCTGAATTTAAATGCTCATCTGAGTTTCCTGCTTATTTCTTAACTGAGCAGCTATGAGTAAGCTAGACACAATCACCTCTATAATATGTTTCACATCTGTGTAGTAGTATTTGTTTGAGGGCATATGCTTTTTTTTTAACATTTCAGTATTGGTTAAAAATGTGATATTTTTTTCTTGTGTCTAGTTAGCTATGCTGTAGTTCAAGAGGGTCTCAGTTATTCAATATATCGTTGTGTCATTTATAAACTGGATGGTATTATATTTTGCTTTTGAATAATTGGCTAAATATTGATGCCAGGTTCTAGCGGAATGGATATTTGTATCCGCAATCTTTTTGATGGTGCTCATTTTCTCTGTTGCAGCTAAAAGGTAGAACTTGTAAGTCACAGATTTTCCTTATTCATGCTACTATTTTTATTATTTTCTTGAAGAGCTACTTTCAGTGCCACATTTACTGTGAATTTATGACATTTTGACCAAGTATTATTTGCACATCAATGCAGGGCTCCAACCTCAACTTCCCATTCTGAAGGTTCCCTTTCTCTCAGGATAATTGTGTCCTCATACAGGGTTCTTGTGGTACTCAGTCGTATTTCATCTGCTTTTTATTTTATACATGATTAAATATTTTGAATAACTTGTATTTTTGCTATACTTTTCCTTTTGGGTCTTACAAGGTTGTTTTACTGCAGATGGTTTTGACTTGCATTTGTATCCTAGCCGTTGATTTTAGAATATTTCCGAGAAGATATGCCAAGACTGAGACATATGGTATTAGTTTGGTAAGCTTTTTCTTGCTGCAGCTGATACGCATCAATGAATTATATGAATTAGAATGATAGTGTTTTTCCTTTCTGGTTTTGATTTACTATTTTTGCTTACTAATTGGAGTTAAATAAGATGTAATTTCTAGCTTTATTTCCCATTTTTTTATGCAAATTTTAGACAGGTGTAAGTTAGGGGGGTTCAATACCCAGCCTCTACAAGATGTATCAATCAAAAAAACAAAAGAAAAAAAAAGGTGTAAGTTAGGAGTCAATAAAATGTCTGACTGGTTTTCTGGAGCTCATCATGTATTGGGGTTAGCAATTTTTATTTTTCTAATAATAATATTTTTCTTTTCTATTTTTCAATGAATTATTCGTACTCTTCTATCTCATGATTCAGGGTTAATTACACAAACAATCCCCCAGGTTGGGACTAAATCACAAAAGAATCCTTCAACTTCAATTTGTGATAAAAAAATCACTCAGCAACATGTGTATCAAAAAATTCCCTGCAACTGGTTTCTACCAGTTTCAATTGATTTCTTCGGTAAAATGCTGACATGAACTCTCTCTTCACTCTTTCTCTCTCCTCTCTTTAATTGTTCTCCTCTTCCCATTTTTTCTTATAAAAAATAAAAAGGAAGAAAGAAAATCATGTGCATAGTTGAGGATGATGACAAGTCGTGAGCTAATTCGGGTGACCAGCAACCAAGCATGTCCTCTACGTCAAAACCTAATTAGAAGTAGACATCTTCCTTCTCTTGAACTAATTTCAGGATCTTTCAAATACAGATACTTAAGATGAGATCTTTAAAATTCATTGTTGAAGCCCAAACTCTTCTTCTGCCTCTCTTTATACGATCCCAAAAGCTTGGTGGCTCAAGCAATCTACAGGAATCACATATCTCTTCAGCTCTTTAACAACGCAAACAGCAAGATATTAGTTTTGGACAACATCACTTGATGATGAAGATGCTGTAGAAACTTTAGTGAAAGAGAGTATTCTCTTCATGAACTTGATACTCTTGCTGCCATTGCTGCTGTTGCTACGGGAAGAGGAGTTGGAGCTGTTTTTGGATGAGAGGGGAGGTGGTGGTGGTGGTGGTGATGAACAAGGAGAGATAATGGTGGTGGTGGTTAATGAGAGAGGAGAGAGGAGAGAGGAAGAGAGAACAATTAAAGAGAGGACAAAGAAAGAGCAGAAGAAAGTCCATGTTGGCATTTTACCGGAGAAATCAATTGAAACTGGTTGCAGGGATTGTTTTTTTGTTATGCATCATGTTGTTTAGTGATTTTTATATTACAAGATGAAGTTCAGGAATTTGTGTGATTTAATGCCATTTTGGTCGACTGTCTGTGTAGTTAACCCCATGATTCTCCAAGTAGATTAATTTGATCAGCCTTTTTTTTTTTTATGGAATTCTATGTATCAGCTGCTACTGCTCTAGCAGAAATTTCTCCATATCTACATTTATAGATGATGGAATATCATTGAGAATTTGCAGCTTTGAAACTTAGCTGCAGTCTTTGTGCATGGGATTTTCTTCTTATTCCTATATTCTCAATTGTCTTCATCCTTTTTATGAACAATTTGAGACCAACTGTTGAACTTGATATTTTATGCTTAATTTCTGAAGCCAATTTCAATTTATAATTTCAACCATGTTGAACCCTAACCTAATTTTCTGTTTAAACCTCCAAAGCATATGCACTTTTAGAGCTTTCCTGCAGTGAAATGCTATTCCCCCTAAATATTTGGGGATTAGCAACTGTACTGAGTTCACAATTTTTTTTTGGTTTATTTTTATTTAATTTTGCGTGGGCAAAGAGTAATTTATCTCTCTCCAATTCTTCCCCCATCTTAACCATCCTCTACTCATGGTTATGCTTTTATGTGATGATGTCAGATGGATCTCGGGGTTGGTTCCTTTGTATTGGCAAACTCTCTAGTTTCACGGCAAGCACGAAGTGTCTCATTGGTGTAAGTTTTCCTATGCTTTATAGACTCTTGTACATGCTGCGGTTAACTTCTTTGCTTGAATGAGGTGAGGACTAAGGCAGATCATTTTAATGTATGGCTTTGAGATTTATCAGATGAAATTTGGCACTTCTTCTAGGTGCCACTTGTTTTCAACTTGCAGAAAGAGAACATATTAGTTGGATGATGGTGAGAGATAAAGACCTCTTAATTACATAGTTTAATTGTCATATCGAAGGATGAATTCTATGGAAAAAAAAAATTGACGATCAATTGTATAATACATGGTTTTCATTTGATTGCATTGGAAAAGAGCCCTTTCTGTTGGGTTGCTGCTACCATGTTTTAGCTAGTATATTCTTTATTATTTCCGGTAGAATTGAAAATTTTATATCATTCTATTAGAATGCGTGAGGTCTTCTTTTGTTTGCCACTTGCTAGTTCTTTTTAGCAACAAGTTCTCAATTATCAAAGATGCCAGTATAACTAATTGGACCCTGGGGTTTCCTTTAATGCAATTAAGCCTTTTCAGATACTCTCTATATTAAAATCAAATGTTTATTTTATACAATTAGGTTTGAAAGAAGTAGTCCTTAAGAAACCTCATTTTAGTCTATAGAAGGACAGAAGTGTCAATTTCTATTGAACTAAAGCATAAGAAATGGAGTTGGAAATGTATATTCTGAATTCCAGATACTCAGCTTTTAAAGAAGGGGAAATGATGTAGGAACAAGAAGTAATATAGGCTCCGTGAATGGTACCCATAAACAGAAACGTGAATAGTGTCAATATGGTAACACCTATTTGTCTTGGGAGTCATCTATGGAGGGACTTGTATCCCACAACTCAAAAGTCAAAATTTGCAAGGAAAAATTTATTACCTGGAATCTTCCTTAGAACATTATAATAATAAGTATTTATAAACTGTTGATGCTAGACCCATAAGACATTGGATTTGTGCTAGTCCTAATCCTTTAAGGTTTTTGCTTCCTAAAGAAAACTAAAAGATTATAATGTTTTTGTTTTCCTAACTATTAAGGACTGAAATAGGGCCTTAATAAAAAATAAAGACTCAAAAACAATGCTAAACCGACGTTCTAGAGGAGCTGGAAATTACAAAAGTACCCCTTAACCTAGAATACTGACTAGCAACTAGTTGACTAAAGCAAATGAAATTACTCTTTATTCCATATCTGAAAGTGAAATATTGAGGTGCTATTTTTTACTATTCATGGCTTCTCTTTTGATATTTGTTGAATATTTTACATTTTCTTTTTTCTCATACAATACGCTGTTCCATGTGTAATTTGACATACAACACGGTTTATATGCCTATTTTAAATCTGCAATCCTTTAGCCTGATAAACCTCTGGGATATAATAAACCATAGGGGCAAAGATATTTGACTTTGCACTAGCTCAGCACCATTAAAAATTCCCCAAAATAAGCCTAGTTTGATTATGCTCTCCTAAGTAATTCATTTCATTATGAATCTATTCTTTTAAATATAGACTTGAATTACCTCAGGAACCACATTATTTATTGTTCTTGTATTATAATGCATTAATTATCATTCTGTTGGTGGTGTTTGCTCTGTCCATGCTATTTTAGGAGCATGAAGGCTACTATCAGATCCACTAGTCCACTGCTGCTACTGGGTTTTGGTCGACTTTTATCAACTAAAACTGTAGACTATCAGGTATATTATATTCTGTTAGTTGCAGTAAATACTGATTTTTTTTTTGTTTAATTCTGATGGAGGCCTTAAGTGGTGAATTACTTATAGATACAGGCAATTCAATTTGTTGATCAGGTGGAGATCTACAAATGTAGACAAAATGTCATGGAACACATTGTAATACTTGGCCCTTCCACATAAGGCTAAGCAATAATTGCTGAAATTGTTTGCTTATTTCTAAACTGGTAAAATGGTTGGCAGTTATAAACTTATAATATCAACATACCTGCTCATGGTAACTGACAATGTTATACTATTTAACTTATCGAGCAACTAGAAAAAGGAACATAAAAAACTAACTATCAACTCAAAGCTTTCTTTATTCAAAAGAGCGCAAAATAGAATGTGAAAGGGGTATGGATTTATAACATATGAGATTCTCTTTGACTATAATTGTTTTATCTTTAATTTATAAATAGTCCAATTAATGAACTCTATTTGGAATTTTGTGTCACCACGTATAGAGAAATTATAGGGTGAATTACACAAACGGTACCTGAAATATATAAGACATAATAACTCAGTATCTAAATTATTATTTGTAACTGCAAAATATCTGAATTATTATTTTGTAACAATAAAGTATCTCCGTCATACTGTAATACAGATTGCCATTAATTGGAGTATCATGTTATTATATTGTTATTAATTGGAGTATCATGTTTTTAGATTGTTATTAATTGGAGTACTGTATGTTTACATAAATATGATTGCAACTCAGCATGTCGTTAGGGATGTTAATGGGAGATAACGGGAGTACTTTATTGTTACAAAATAATAATTCAGGTATTTTATAGTTATAAATAATAATTCAGGTATTCAGTTATTACTTGTTATATATTTCAGATGTCGTCTGTATAATTCACTCGAAATTATTAGACTAAAGAAATAATACATTTCTTATCATATAGATGTTTGAGATGTGTTGAGAAATAACGAAAATAGCAAGAAAATATAAGAGAAGAGCAAAAACACAGAGAACACAAGATTTAATGAGATTCGGCAATGTGTCTACGTCATCGGGAGTAGAGTGACTAGGTTTTCTTATTGATGGTACTAAGAAAACAAGGTTACAATACACATTTATATATATAACATGTACAGTAGGATTTTACAAAAATACCCCTATACCATACCGCGGGGCCGTTGCCCCCTCACCCCCAATCCACTTAATCCGTAACTCATAAAATAGTCGAGAAACCCCCCCCCCCCCACAAGAATAGATGTTGTCTTCGCTCCACTTCTCGCTAACGCTTTGTCATTATGCTCCAACATCTGCCCACTTACTGTGTATATGAGCCATACACAACAAGATGTATATTTGAATTGTAGTGGTACAATAGGTTTGTATCAAACATCTACCTATTCAAATTCTATAATTCCATTAAAAGAGAGGAATGGATCAAAGTTGATTTTCTTAGTTGGATACGTGCATGTGCTACTTATATTAACTCTCGCGAGAATCTGTGTAGAGGAATCTTGAAAAGCTTGTAGTAATATATGGAGTCTCTTTTATAAACTTCTTCTAACAAATAAAACAACCATTTGTACATATTATCTTAGGATTGAACTTCTCAATATTGTACTTTGTATTTGTTTTGCCATGCATTTGTATGTCTTAACTTGTCATCCTATTACTGTTCTTATGCTTGAGTCTGTTCTTTCTCTAACTATTAGATTTTAATTTTTAGTGGTACCATAGTTTCTTATTAAACCTCTACCTATTAAAATTTTATGATTCCAGGAAACCAGAACAATATATCAAATGCTTATATTCAGTCAATTCATGTGAGGATCAGTGGAGAGGAATGTTTATAAGCTTATACTAATGTACATCATCTCATTTATAACTTCTTAATGGTGTGCATAGATAGCTGGACTGAACATCCTACTATAGCTTTTGTGCATAAGTTTATTCCTTTTCTTTTTCCTTCTAGGTTCATATAGGGGAATATGGAGTGCACTGGAATTTCTTTTTCACACTAGCTGCTGTGTCTATCCTTACATCCGTTATTAACATTCCTCCAAAGTACTCAGGAATTCTGGGTTTAGCAATTCTGATTGGTATATTTTTAAAACATATAATTGAGTTATACATGTGGAAAATCTATTGATTAGCGTTTCTTATTAGCTGATTTTGATTTATCAGGTTATCAGTCTTGGTTGATTAACGGGTTAAATGTGTATCTGCTTTCTGACAAAAGGGGAACAGATATCATAAGCAAAAACAAGGAGGGAATATATAGTATTCTTGGTAAGTATAATTGCGAAGTAATATTCTAAATATTTTAGTTGATTATGATGTGTATAACAATGTTTATAGAAGTAGTAATGCTTGCGTTCTTTTCTGATATATCTCTTCTTGGAGCATTTTTAGATGCAGTGTTATAGCTATTGATTTCTTTTTATTTTTGGGTTGGGGTTTGGGTGTTTAACATTTCTCTTATTTACCATTTGGTCCTTTTAGCACAATTCAGCTAGGACTTTGGTTCTATAGATATATCAAATCTTTTCTCTCTACAGTATGTTTTTCCAATTATAGAACTCAGATTCAGTAGGCGTTTGTTGTTAAATTAGGTATAGCTAATAAACTACTTGGGTTCTGACCTATAAGAACAATTCCTTATGTTTCCAAGTCCTCAAGCCACAGTATTACTGCTGATGCACTTAGGTTCTTGAGGAAAGTACAAAGGAAGAAATTCCAATTTCAACTCAGAATAAATTTGCTTTTGTTTTAATATATTAGAAAAAAGTCTCAGTAATTAAAGTTCCTGGCCAAAGTAATTCAAATTCTGATGAAATTGGTATTAGAAGACGTTCAGCAGAGAGCAGAATTAATGGAGCATAATATCTTGAATATTCAAATGGAGAACAAAAATCCGTGTCATAGTTTTGCTAGTATTACCTTGCCTCTATTTGGGAAATTTGACTACCAGAGTGTCTGTATTCACTCATTTATCCTTTACACCTAATTTCTAAAAGTTGCTCGTTTTTATTTGGACTGCCATATGCTTTTGAAGATAATTTTCTTGTTTTTATTTCTGATAGAAGAAAAGTTCTTGTTATTGGTGTCATCATTTTCAGGATATTGGGGTATGTACCTTGTTGGTGTCCAATTGGGCTACTATCTATTGTTTGGAAATCATTCATCTACAACAATAAAAAGCAATAAGTGGGCATGGATCAGAGTCTCCATCCTTTGCCTTGTCTTTTGGTATATTTCTCAACTTCAAGTGATTATATATAAGCATCATCCTTTTCAAATCAATCTAGTACATGGAAGATTACAAATAATTTATTTTGTCAACAACCTTGCAGGTCAATAACTGTGATTTTAGACAGGCATGTTGAAAGGGTTTCCCGTAGAATGGTAGGATGTGATGTTTTTTATTAGCTAATCCCTAAAAACTTTTTTGGTAAATTTCTGACAAAAGTGAAAAAACAAAAAATTGCAGTGCAACATGGCATATGTTACCCTGGTGTTGGCTCAGAACTTTCAGGTAAACTCCTACTTTTAAAGTTCATTTGTTTTGCAAGATGTAAGGTCACTGCTATGGGTTTAGAAGTACCTGCGATGGTTAAAATTGGCTGATTCAGGAGCTACAAATTGCAGTGAAGTTGTATTTGTATTTGTGTTTGAGTACTCCTTGAATGACAGCTTAAAAACTTCTTGAGAGGGCTCGACATGTTCAACTTCCCATTCAAAGGAACAAATTAATTGAATTCACCTTTAGATTCACAATTGTTTCCCTTAAGAACCCTTTATTGAGGCTAAATGAATACTGTTATAGTTTTTACAGCATATTCTTGAGGAAGTAGATCATTAAACCAGACATAACTCATAAAAGAAAGTATGAAATTTTCTAGGAAAGACTATGTAAACTGAAAACTGTAGTACAACTTCCTAATAGATAATTTACCCTGTAACTTGTCAACGAGTAACTTCCCACAAGTGAGCATATATGAAAACAAGGAGGCATAATTATTTTCAGAAATTTGAGAATAATTGGTATCCCTGCAAGACAAAGTTAACGTTGACATTAGACAGTGTCACAGTAAAAAATTCATCTCATGATGAACACCCGGCCATGCTTGGGGTGCAATTGATTTGGTTTTGACAAAAATCTTTCTGCCTCAATTTTTTCCTACAATGTTGAGCCTTGAATGCAATATTTCTTGTTTCTTCATATGAGCACTAGTCTGTTTAGTTTGGTTGCCAGGAAGTAGACTTTGACTGGTTGGAGAATCTATGTTGAATTGGTATCTCTCTCACCTATTCCGTACTATAGTATCTTTGTAATATTATATTGGACGCATCTTCTTCAAAAACAATATGCTTTCTTATAAAGCATTTTTAATTTCAGTAGTTTATTTTTCCCTATAGGTTATTGAAAATAAGAGGGAGGGGTAGAGGGCTTGGGTGTATTTAATGAAAGAAGAAGTATAGAGGAAGTGCTTCAAGGTGGGAAAAATGGGGTGGGTTGTTGAAAGTTTGTGGCGATTCGTTAGAAACCCTATAGACAGTTTTTTGTTATCTTTTATATCCAAAGAAAGTGTGTAATCTGCCAACAGAAAAATCATTGCCCATATATAATGGTGTCATATACATCTGTAAGGCAATACCATGATTATTCCAAATCATAGATTATTGGGCTGAAAACATCTTCAAGTAATTAAAATTAAGAATAAATACGTGTTTTGCAAATGAAAATTGTAAAACAACCAATTTCAAGCATGGTATGCCATACTGATTGCATTTTGGTTGTTGGAGGAATCATGCGTATATGCACATGTATTTATTTGTGTGTCTGTGTGTGTGTGTGTATAGGGGTGTGTGGGTGTTGGGGCATTGTTGGGAGTTGAGGTTGAAACTACAATTTGGAAAAAACACCCTATATTGTTGCAAAGAAAAAGTGAAATTGTTGTTTAGCTATTTTAGATATAATTTTTTGTCTACATATTTGAGATGGTGCATTTCTCGACAGCAAGTACAACAATAATGCCCATGGACTTTAATTCAATTCAGAGCTAATAGTTTCCCCTAACAATTTGTGAACTAGTATTAGGAGACTAAAAGTTTATTGTTTTTCAGGTTCTGGGCTCACTAATGCTCTCTGGTTTCATTGCTGGAAGCAAAATTTCTGACCTTGAGGAAGCATTTAACCAGAATTTACTAGGCACATTTCTTCTGGTGATATAAAAATTCTCACCTTTACATGCTTCCATTATCATTCCTCCAGCCTTATCACAATTATTAAAAAGGAGAGAGAGAGAGAGCTCACTAATGATATCTGTTTTGTTTTCTTGCAGGCAAATGTGCTTACAGGGTTGGTAAATTTGTATGTGGATACCCTGTTTGCCAAATCTTTGTCAGCCCTATTAATCTTGCTTTGTTATGCTTACGTTCTATCTATCATCACCGGAATATTAGGCTTCTATGGAGTTAGGCTAAAATTTTGGTAGTGGCTAGGTTTTTGTGTAATATTTGGTCGGAGACCTTTTTTTCTTTTTCTTTTTCTTTTTTTGCTCGGTGAATACTCTGCCTTGATGTTATGGTTATCTGTTTGGTGTAAGATAATTTCAAATTGGGGCAATTTGAACCTGGGAGCTCTATGGTGTTTTATTTTTCTTTTCTTTTCTTTTTCTTTTTTTCAGCCTAATCATTAATATTTTATCTGCAGTGATATAAACTGATGCCATGATAATTTGGATTATATTATGATTGACTGATGGTCCCAATAGCAAATAAGATATTAGTAATATCCTATAAATTGACATTCAGAATTGCACGTCGCAGCATTTTTTTATTTGCATTATGCTTATTATATGCCTCTTCACGTAGGGCTGAGCACAATTTGGTCCAAGTCGGGGATTGAGAAATCTCTATTGTTATATTTAACTTCGTATTGAGTTATCTTGAAAATTTGGGGTAGTTTACGAGGTTTTGGGAGGGACATTTCAGTGCAATAAAATACATTACGGAGATCGGATGTTTTTCTTCTGATAATGCCAAATTATTTAAAAATTTATCTACTTCATGGTAAAAATGTTTGAGTCAAGCTTACTATAAAAATAGGTTTGAATAACGATAGTCGTAATTAATGTCTTTTTAATCAAAAGGCAAATAAACTTCATCAAATTAAAACATTAGTACATCAAAGTTACAGTAGTATAGATCCAAAACATGCATGTAGATTGAAGATCCCACCTGTTTATATGGTCCAATAAAGGTGTGGGTCCATTACTTAGTTGGACGAAGGAAACAGTTTCAGATTGGGCATACTATAACAAAGAAATAAATCCGCCACTTCTAAAAATAAGGTGGCATTTTGGTAATGTGTCATCCATGTGGCACTATAAATAGGATAGCTTTTAAGATAAGAATGACATCTTACAATCTTTTGCAAATATATATATATAGTGTATAATGTCTTTATTTATATAGAGTTATTTCGAATAGATGTAAAAACTGCATTGCTCAATGGTAGATGAAAACCATTATGTGTATATCAATAAAATAGTGGGGGGATTATGTTTATCTCTTTGTATGTTGATGACATACTCTTTGTTGGAAACAACATGAAGATGATCAATGTCCCTAAGGAGTGGTTGTCCTCCATCTTTGAAATGAGGGACATGGGAGAGGCCATGTACATCTTTGGCATGGAAATAATCAGAAATTGTCCCAAGAAACTTCTAGGACTAAGTCAAGAAGCTTACAATGAGAAAGTCTTGAAACAATTTTGAATGCATTATTCTAAACCAGTTGATACTCCAGTTGAGAAGGATCTAACTTTAAGCATTGACTAGTGCCCAAAAACAGATGAAGAGAAACAAAAGATGAGCAATGTTTCTGATGCGAGTGCCATAGAGAGCTTGATTTATGTCATGTTATGTATTCGACCAGACATTTATTTTGTGATTGGTTTGGTAAGTCCTCACCAAAGTAACCCTGGACCTGCTCATTGGCAAACAATTGAGAGAATCATATGATACATTCATGGTACAAGTCACCTAGTCCTATGTTATCTAGGTCAACTTTAGGATATGACTTTGTCCTTAGTGGAGGTGTTATATCTTGGTATAGTAAGAAGAAAGATTGCATTGACCTATCTACTATGGAGGCAGAGTCTGTTGCTAGTTGCCTTGTAGTTCAAAAGGCGATGTGATTGAGAAATTTTTTTACAGGATCTCAACATCACACCTAAAGTTGATAAACCTGTAGAAATGGATTGCAACAACACTTCTGCAATTCAATATGTTCAATATCCTAAATTTCATCGAAGGACCAAGCATATCAAAAGGCGATTTCACTTTGTTCTTGACACCATAAAAAAAAAAGGAAGTTGCTTTTAAGTATATATCCACAGGCAAGATGATTGTTGATCCCTTGACTAAACCCATTCCTGGATATGCTTTTCGAGCACATGTGAAGAGTCTAGGTTTATGTAGGGTTTAGTTTTATATATATATATCAGAATTTGATATGGACATATCTATTGTATATTGAACATCTATTAAATGAAGTTATTTCTGTTTGAAATGTTAATGAGTATACAATTGCATGATCAACACGTAATGTCACTAGGCTTTTGATCGAGCTTATCACAAACCCTAACGTTTGAGTAGGAGGTAGGATGAGACCGAGTCATATAGACACTAAGTGTATGCGATGTAGACTGTCTTTATATTTGTGTCATATAAATGACAAATTTTTATAGTCGCCTTGGTAAGTTCAAGATGAGACTCTAAATAATCGAATATGAAATGCCCCTGAGTGTCAAATCAACCATTGAGCATGTTGATCAAGAGGCTCAGGTTTGATACTTGAGTAGTATATAGATTTACGATTCGCATGACATATATAGAAGATTGACATGCTCGACTTAGTGGGAGCTATGCCATGACATACTTATTATACTGTATGTGCTATATGTCGACCGATGTAGGGAGTGACAAATGACTCCCTACTTTGTCACTGTATGAAACTTATGGACCTTTTATTAGGTTCCTTTTGTACAATGCCCTTTGACTTAGAACTATGTTATGAAGTCGAGATTTAATGTTGCTGCTTTAATATGTTTCCAAGAGCCATGATTTATACGGTTCAGCGGAGCATGTCAGGAAAGCAATCAAATTAAGATGATTGCCACAATTATTTAAGGAAAAATGCTTCTGACATCACCATATATGCCCGGGCGGTTGTATTTTGAATATGACCCACTGGTATAGATATAGCATGGAGGGACAGTGTATGCTATCGGTGATTCTGAGATGATTTGGGGTATTGTAAATATGAAAGTATTATGTTAGTCTAATGGTTACTTAATATAATAGTACTTGTTGCTACTAAGTCGCATGCCCCAATTCCTGTATGAAATGTAACTGATGTGTTGATGTGAAGTTGAGCTTTGACATGAATAGATTGTGTGGACGAGTGGGAGACATTGCATGTTTTTAAGGGTGTTACTCTCCTAAGGGAACACAAAAACTCCAAAAAGGAAAAACTGCTTATAAGCTTAAAAAAAGACATTAGAGTCTTTGGGATTTGGAGCGTGACTGATTTTCGGAGACTAGTAGCCACTGGATAGAATGCAGAATGATAGTCGTTTAAGGATCAAAAGCAAGCTGGGGATCCTACGCTTCCGCAATAAGGTTAGTCCTTATGATTTCTAACATAATTAATAAAGAGGGCATATACATATTAATTTCTTTTAATTTTCATGAACAGTTTTGCATTTCATTTCATTCATAAACATAGCTTAAATTTATTGACGTTTTAATTACTAAAATTTAACTTTAGGATCAGGTGGATTTTGAATGCTAAAGCACATGTGAGTAGAATATCTTTTTTCTTTTATAGGATTATTAATGAGAAATGAGAGCAAAATAAAGAAGTAATGTACTTGATTTAGTTACACAAACCGCATAATTAACAAGTGGAACCATACACATAAATCGAAATTGAACTCATATATTCACGTGATTAAGTTCCCTAATCCTTACCCACTTGTATTATTTGCAGCATCATTTATACCCTTTACATCTAATTCTAATGCAGATTGTGAAGACACAACACCGCCACCTTCTTCCATTTTCTTCCACCCATCTCCACCCTTAAGATTGTCCCCTGAGGCTTTAGCTGTATCATAAGAGGCATGCAATCCGAAAAACAAATAGTAAATCAACAAAATACCAGTCCATATCCCAAACCTTCCAAACGACGCCGCATCAATTGATCCCAAGAGGAAAACGTTAATAAGAATAGAAGCAGAAGGCAACCACGGCACCAATGGAACTCCCCATAGCTTCGGATCCCTCGCTTGCGGAACAAGAAACTTGAGCCCCGCCGTAGCGACGAACCAAATTGGTATGGTGATCACATACTCAATCCAACCATGTTCGTCCGTAGCCCAAAAAATAGCTGTAGCTATCGAAGAACCCAGTATCAGTGAGAGGCATAAGATTAGCTTCAAGCGATTCGCAGATGTTGTTACCCCCGTAGCATAATAGCGACGAACGAGTAGAGCTAAGGCAACGAGCATGAAGATGAATAAGGTGGAGATAGAGAGGAGATTGGCGAGGATATCCATCTTAGTAAAGAAAGCAACAATAGCAGTCGCCACTATCATAACCACCGTGGCATTCACCGGAGTACCGGTCCTTCCATTAACATGAGCCAGCCACGGGGGCATCATGTGGGTACGACCAATGTGGGTGAGATACCGGGCTTGACCTACAGCTCCGACGAGGAGAGCCGTCATCATACCCTCTAATGCACCCAAAGCCACTATATACTTAGCCCATTTCATCCCCACATACTCAAAGGCTACTGCAAATGCAGCGTCTGGATCGAGCTGTTTGTAGGGAACCATTAAGCAGAGCGTAACGGCGAGAAGACAATAAGCCAATGCGATAATTACCATCGAGCCCACGAGCCCGATTGGGATGTCTCTTGCCGGGTTTTTAGTTTCCTCGGCCATGGTGGAGATGGCATCGAATCCCACGTATGCGAAGAAGACAACGGCTGCCGATACGAAGATTCCGCGGGCCTCGTAGGGTGTGAAGTCGCTGTAATTTTTGGTGTCAGCCTTGGTGAGGCCGGCTATGATGATGAAGATGATGGTGGCGACGTGGACGATGGAGGTGATGTAGTTGAAACGAGAAGAGCCCTTTGTGCTGAGAACGGCGAGGACGCAGATGACGGAGGCAACAACCACTGCGATTGGGTCTAGATGGCCGTAGTCGTCGGGGAGGCTATGGGCTATGATGCGGAAGTCGTCGGGATCGTGGTTGCAAAGAGTGGCAAAGTAGGATGTCCATGTACGGGCTACAGCCGCACCGCCTATTACGTACTCGAGGAGGATGTTTCCGGCGGCAATGAAGGCCACGAAATCACCTAACTCTACCCTCAAGTATGCAAACGATCCACCTGAAAGCCAAAATAAAATAAATTATATATATCAACAGTTTCAAAATAAAATAAATTATATATACAACAGTTTCAAACTATCCATTCGCCTGCTAATAGAAGCAGCCCAGTTCGTATCATCATTGATGATATTTGAGCATTGAGCCATTGTTTTTCCTTTCTTTTTCAATTTTGTTAGCCGTGATTGTAATAAAGTCGCTCATGTGATCGCTCAATGGGCTCGATTGATGAGGTTTAATTTTTTATGGAGGAAGTTTCTCCTACAACTAAATCTTTTTTTTTTTCCAAATTATGAATCGCACACTAAAATAATTATATTTTTACCGTATAGAATTTTAAGAGTACCAAAATAATCTTTCATAAATTTTAAAATAATTATGTATTCATAATTCAAATTCAATATCCCTGTTTAAGTTGAAAAAATTCACCTCATTTCACTCGTAATTTTATAAGTTTCTATAATTAAATTTTTAGTTTTAAAAGATGTTTTTCTTTTGGTTTACTGAAATACCAATTCTCTCAACAAAAAAATATTTTTTTTTATTTCGGGAAAAATCATATAGAATCATAGATTATAGGCATATAAATTTATTTATATTGTTACTTTAATTATTGAAAAAATAAAATAAATTAGCTATATGGAGCTATCCAATAATTTTTTTAAAATTTAACATTTTTTGTTTTTGTTTTTGCTAACTATCAACGTTTGCCTTAAACGTGATATTTAAATTTGAAAATTTGCAGGCGCAAGCATATTATGAGCAAGTGGGAAGGGCAACGTAGGATTGAGACAATTTGAAAATAGAGAAAAGTCAGCAAATCAAACGGATCCGTTTAATTGGACTTTGATGTCAGATTGTAAAAAATAGTTGGTAGGAAATAGGAAGAATTAAAGGTCAACTATGTTTACTTCATCTTCAGTTAACCACATAATCATTTGATTTTCTTTGGGACGTTAAATCATTTGATTTTTGTAATATCAAAAGTAGGATTATTTGATTTTCTAAGATTTCTTAATTAACCTACATATTGTATATCAAAATCATCATCATCATATCTCTGAAATCCCAATAAATAAATTTAAGTTTTTCATATTTTTTAGTGGAAAAAAAATGTTTTCATGATTTGGACTATTTTCTATATGTTTGTTTCAAGAAAAGAAAAAAATATATTTTTATTAACATTAAATATTTATTTTCTGCTTGAGAACTTAATAGAATATATTCAACGTTTTGATCTTTTTTATCTCAATTAATAATAATAATAATAATAATAATTTCATTTTAAAAAAAGAAAAAAAAAAGTAAGACTAATTAGAGGGTACCTGCAACGGGAATTTCGACAGCAAATTCAGTGTAGCAAAAAACAGAGAGCATAGCCGAAACGCCCGAAACCACATAAGACAACACGATAGCCGGGCCGGCATGGTCACGTGCCTCAAGACCCGTTAGAGCAAATATACCCGACCCGATAACCACCCCGACACCGAACCACATGAGGTCCCACCATGTTAGATTCTTCTTCATATCATGCTCGCTCCGAGCTCTTACTTCATGGAGCTCGGTCGAGTCCATGGATCGGGTCAACAGCCTGTCTTTCAACCTCATCGGAGTTTCTTTTAGTGCCCTCATATAATTTCCCCAGCTTTGAAACGACTCCTCCGGTAGAAAATCGTTCTTGGAGCAAGAACAGCTTCTCCGCCTGATTCCTCCGCCGCCGTAGTCAGCCCCATTGCCGGCTTCCATGTCTGAAAATAAAATTAAAAAAAAAAAGGCAGAATAGGCGATAGGTTTCTCCAAAGACAACAATTATATAGAAGTTTGAATTGTCTCAGCTATGAAGAAAATGAATAACAATTATAGAAAAAAAAAATACTTCAGTGTGTGTGTGTGAACAAACTAATGCACCACTGCTACGTAATTAAAGAAAGTGACTATTATTACTAATTATAATAATATATACGGAATCTGCGTTCGGCAATTTTATTTTACTTTATTATTTTTTTAATTTTCTATTGTTATTATTTAGAGAAAATCAAAGAATCTGTTAGCTGGTTGTAGAAAGAGATGTGGATGGAGTTAATTAGCGGATTGAATAAGCAACTGTTGGAATGCAGATTCTCCAATAATGGACTAATTACAAATTACTGACAAGTCTTATTTTATATCTTCCAAGCATTTTTAGGAATATAAAATATTTTATTTAAAAAAATATAAATACTAATAAATTTAATATATTAAGAATTTTTATATAAGAATTATAATAATATTTTTAAATATTTTACATATCAAATTTGATAATTCTATTACTATTCTGAAATTTAGAATTCCAAGCATATCTTAAAAGTCTCCAAAATTATTTAGATTTGAATTTTACCCTTCCCTTCCCCAACATACACTTCATATTTACAACTTAATTTGTAATTTGATTACTTGTGATAAACTATTATTATACTATTATTTTTGTCTTTGTTTTTTATGAAGTATATGTTGATGAAGGGAGATGATGGAAATTGAACTTAAATTGATTGGAAGACTCCTATAGCCTTGGACCAACTGGAACCATACATGATTTTATTTGTCTTTATTATTATTATTATTACTACAACAATTAGTTTTTTTCGTCAATATCTTAAGGTTGTATTAATTTTAATTATAGCACATGAAAAATCTTCATTGTCTATTTTATTCTTTTTCTTTTCTTATATATATATATATATATATATATATATATATATATATATATATATATATATCTTTTTTTCTTCAATAGATCTCAGAATTATATAAACACTTATTCCATGCTGTTAAAAAAATAAAAAATAAATAAATAACTTTAAAGAAAAAATAGCCAATGCTTCTCTAAATTACTATGTTAAATATCGTTATCTTTCTTTTACTTTCTTCATTTTTTTCATAATATAATATATGGAATAAATTTTTATATTATTGAATTCATATGAAATTAAATGAACATGTAACTTGCATTATTATTATTATTATTATTATTATTATTATTATTATTATTATTATTATTATTATTATTATTATTATTATTATTATTATTATTATTATTATTATTATTATTATTATTATTATTATTATTATTAATCAAATCCAGGACGGAGGAGGGATATTTAGGAAGGGTAGGAGAGATCTTTAACTGGAGACCTTTCCAAAAGGTCCTAAAAGCCCTTTACCATTTGAAAAATGCTACTAAAGTTTTTTTTTTTTCTAACTATTTTTTAGACATTTGCTTTATAATTGGTATATATCATCAAGTTTAATTTATTAAATAAATTATTAAATTTTTTAAATTAAAAATTTAATAATTTAAACCAATTATAGAACAAGTATATTTAAAAAGAAGTGTTAGATAATATTTCTCTTACCATTCTACATTGAATATAAATGAAAAGAAGAAATTGGACTACTATAAAATAATTAAAGGATTGTGGACTAAAATTGTGGGTAAGACTTTTGGATAACAAGATACTTGAGGATATAGTTTCTTCCCTTATCTACACAACTGCTACAGCTCGCACGCTAGCTATGTTGACTTGTGTTAGTCATTGAATTTGTAAGGCGTTCCTATCAACTAAGCAAACTATATAAAGAAAATTTTGAAATAATGTTAATTTTTGTACAAATGGTTGACTGGAGAATTGAAATCGAGACCTCACAGCTCTTTTCATCGTACAAATACCATTACACTAAAATTTATTGGTAAATTAATTTAATTATAACATGGTATGTATATAATATAGTATAATTATGATTGGATAGTAATCCAATTCAGTCGATGAAAAATATAAATATAAGAAAGTTGCAATAAGTGTTACTTGGGAAATATTGTTGCTAGATAATTTGATTAACACAAGATATTTGGCAAAGCATTTGGAAATGCTTTTGCCTTAAGACGGCTCACTTGGGAATAATATTAATTAACTCTCAACTTATACGATTAGTCCAAATATAATGAAACAATATTTACAATCACATATACTTTATCGAAATCATTTTTTGTTTCTGTGAGAAAAATCAATATCCTTTTCAGCTTATTATAATTCAGTAATTATTTTTTCTTAAATGTGCAGCTGAATTTTTTTCCACATTTTGTCTAGCAAAGAGATCATCTATTCTTCTTGACAGAGGACATTGCTGCATTGGCAAATATTATTTGGAAATCTACATGAAAAAGAAGAAAAATAACTTGAACATAAACATGAATTTGGGTGAGGATATTCGATTTTTTTTTTCTGAAACTAGCTAGAATATTCCATCACAAACTAGTAATTAATCAAAATAGACGGGAAAAAAAAAGGACACATACGTTAGTAATTGAGAAAAACAAACATCACTCCTAGAGGCTAAACATACAAAATCATAACATTCATCCTATTCCGATAGTATCTGGAGATTGATCGAATATATAAATATTATATATCTTATCTTATATTTCCTTAAGACTATGCACCTTCTTCCATGGTCTTCAACTCTCTATTTCTATCTGCTTCCTTGGCTGTATCAGATGAGGCAAGTAAGCCAAATAAGAAGTAGTATATCAACAAAACACCAGTCCAAATTGCAAACCTAATGAAGGAATCCTTAACTATTGATCCAAGAAGAAAATATTTGATAAAAATAGAAGCAGATGGCAACCATGGTACCAATGGAACACCCCATAATTTTGGAGCCCTTGCTTGTGGAACAAAAACACGAAGTGCTAAAGTAGCCAAGAACCATATTGGTACAGTAACAACATTGCCGATCCAACCAATTCCGCCAGGCAGCAGTGGCTACTGAAGAAGCAAGAATGACCGAAATGCAAACGATGAGCTTCACACGATTCGCAGATATAGTTTCGCCACTTACATAGTAACGGCGCACAAGAAGTGCCTCTGCCACAAAGCATGAAGATAAAAAGTGTGGAGATGGAAAGAAGATTGGATAAAATGCCAAGACTTGTAAAGAATGCAATGATAGCAGTAGCAACAAGCATGACAATGGTGGCGTTCACCGGTGTTTGAGTCTTCTCTCTGACATGAGCTAGCGATGGAGGCATCATGTGGGTGCGAGCAATGTGTGTGAGATACAGTTCCTGGCCAACTGTCGAAACGAGCAACACTGTGATCATGCCCTTGAGTGCACCTGCAGCCACGATGCAGTTAGCCCAATCCCAACCCACAGCCTGAAACGCAACAGCAAATGGGGCATCTGGATGAATCTGCTTGTATGGAACCATAAGGCACAATTTCACAGCCATAAAACAATATAATGATGTTGTTATCGTCATCGAATGGGGATATCTCGAGCAGGATTCTTGGTTTCTTCAGCCATGGTCGAAACAGGATCAAATCCAACATAAGCAAAGAAAGGCAAGTGAAAATCCCGCGAGGACCATAGGGAGCAAAATCAGAGTAATTCTTGTTGTCAGCTTTGACAAGGCCAGCAATGATGATGAAAAGGATCGCTACAATGCGGATGATGCCAGCAACAAAATTGAATCATGATGAGCCTTTAGTGCTAAGAACAGCAATCACACATACAACTGAAACTACCACCACAGCAATTAGATCAAGGTGGCCGTAGTCATCAGGAATACTGTGGGCTATGATGCAGAAGTCATCAGCTTTGTGGCTCAAGAGGGTGGCCAAATTATGTACACGACCGCGACACTGCAGGACCACCGATAATGTGCTCAAGGAGAATGTTACCCGCGGTAATGAAGGTCATGAAGTCACCTAGCTCCAATCTAAGGTATGCAAATGAACCACCTGAAAGTAAAATATTTTTACTGCGTTGTAAAGATGCATATCATTTACCATGACTATTTATATAAATGTTAACACTTATTGCTGGTTTGATTAGGAATGACAACGGGCTGCAATTTTTTATTCTCATTTCCGAATTCCGTCCCGTCCTCCACCAACTCCACTTCATTTTCCGTAGAGAAAAAAATTGGGATTCCTGTCTTCACACCACATGGGAATAGAAATTCTCAATCTTGCTATGTTAATTTTCCGTTTTTTATTTTATTTTAATATTAAAAATATTTTTTATTTTAATTAATTAATTAATTATATAATTATTTAAGTAAAAAATATATTTTTTTATTTTAAATGAGTGTTAAATTTTTATTTTATTATTTGTTAATAAATATTAAAATATAAATAATTATTATATATATATATATATAAATATAATAATCGGGGCAAATAATGTATATACCATCTTCGTTCCGTCTTTGTTATAAAAAAAATTGAGGTTGGGACAAGAGAAAAAAATTATAAAAATAATTGCCCCCATTCGGGACGAGATCGGATCCAAATTGCTATATTTACGTTTGATTCACATCAAACGGATTATTTAAGTTATATAATTAGTGTTAATATTAAATTTAGTTAAATCATATTATTAGTTAAGTTAACTCTTGTACCAAATGGATTATACAACGCTTTTGATTCTTTTTTGGGGCAAATTCCATCTAACACATATATATTTTATGGCGCTAACTATATGTATACATTCGTATCCCCAAGTCAAATATTTATTTGAAATTCTTTAAGTTGGATTTGAAAATAATAGAGATGATATTCATTTAATCTTTATTATTAATTACTGCCAATGAAAGATTACAATTAAATATGCTCTATTATAAATCATGATTATCATCCATTTGTACAATAATGTGTGTACATGGTTTATGAATTTATTAAAAAAAAATCCATTAATTATAAACTTTATGCATGTCATTGTTAAATTATAACTCATTAATTAATTATTAAATAATAATAATAATAATAATAATAATAATAATAATAATAATAATAATAATAATAATAATAATAATAATAATAATAATAATAATAATAATGAGCGTTTGCCAGCTTAAGGTCAATTACTTCGAATTTAGACTTAGAGCAAGTCTTTATCCAAAAGTATTTGCACATAATCCACAATAAAAGAGCAAATTTGTATCACCTGCAGCAGGAATTTCGACGGCGAACTGGTGTAACAGAAGACGGAAAGCATGACAGAAACCCCCGAAATCTCCTTCATCTCCTCCAACTCCCTATCTAGAAAATCAGATTTTCTCAGCAACCAAACAGTAGCTAATTAAGCTTTGACAAAAAGAAACAGAACCGATACTCTAGGCAAAGAATTAAAAAGGCAAATCAAGAAACAAGAAACAAGGAGTAAGCTGGTTGAGAAAATTATAAATCTGAGAAATTTCCTGGAACGGAAAACCCGCCGGAGAAGGAGGAAGAATCTACCATCGGCTTTTACCGGTATATTCCCATCCAAGATTCCAATTAGAGGGCACGTGTCAGTTTCTTCACTTTTTTTCTTCCTTCCATAAAGTCAACCGTTACTACAGGCTAACATTGCTTTTTCTGGGATACGCATGGTTTATTACAGGGAATACCAAGTTGTCTAATTTTTCCTTTCTTCCTGTTTTTTTTCTACTAATTAATGTATTATAATTAAATAAATTGAATGGTTTTAAATTTTTAATTATGGAGAGGGAGCACAAAATTGAAAAGTGATTAAGGAAAGAAACTCATAATTATGGTTTACATTAGGTTTTACTCGTAAACATGAAGAGGAGTTCATGGTGATATTCATATTACTGTGTTTCTTCTATTCCAGTTGTTGTGGAGTTAATAATTTATTTCAGTATTCATTACTCTTGATTTTTTATATTTTTTAAAAAAATTCCTATTGACATCAATGTTCAAAAATACAACAATTGTTTATATAACATTAACAAATTAATTTTTGTTCATTCGGATGTTTAAATAATATTAAAATATGGTTTCAAATTGTAAGTCTATTTTATATTATGCTTCATCACATGATTCTACATAAGGCTATGATTAATATAAATAAGTTTTAAGAAATAATAAAATTTATTTAGAAATATTTTTAAAATTTAATCTAAAATTTAATAGATATTTTTTTCCTTACAACAACTATCTTACTGCTCTTTAAATATGTAAATGTAAAAAAATAATAATTAGTTTGATCTCTAAAAACTATAATAATAATAATAATAATAATAATAATAATAATAATAATAATAATAATAATAATAATAATAATAATAATAATACCTAAATTGTTCTCTAAAAAAACTCAATTTCTCTCTTGATGGCTAGAAATTTGATTCTTGATTGGAGAGAGAAAGGACCAAATTCATTTAGCTTCATTCACCCCTTTTATATTTGGATATCATCAATTAATAACGAAGATTCTAAGACTTATTTTAACCAGTAGCATGTAGGCTTCATGATAATTATTAAATATCTATAAATGTTTATTTAATAATTTGAACCCTAAAAATGAGGATCAAATAAGAGTGAAATTTTCAGTGGAGCCCATATTTATGTATCTGAGTGGTAGGAAGGTCAAAGGAGTAGGGATGAATTTAGATTGGATTTTTTTTTTCTCCCATGTCTTAATTATTCAATTGTAATATCTCAAGTGGATAATTATTGTTTTTAGAGAAGATTTGATATTATGGAAGTGAAGGTGCTAGGGTTGTGGCGCATCAGTTCTGGAATCGGCAATTAACAGTTTCAAAAAAAAAATTGAATCGGGCTCGGAATTGTCTAAGGGAAAGTTTCAGGGCTAGGTTGGAACCTAATGGTTTCGGTTTATGAACTAACTGTTCAATCGCACAACAAGAAAAAAGTATATTAGCGACGCTATACACACGTTGCTAATTGTATCAATGGGGTTGCTATAGTTATTTAGCGACGTCTTAGCGACTCAAACATGGCGTCTCAAAAAATGCTGTCGCAACCAAGTTTTTTGCGACACTGAAATAAAAGGGTCGCTAAATAGCGACGCTTATCACGAATAGCTAAATAGCGACGCTAAATATACGTTGTTAACAAATTAAATGGTGTCACTAAACTTGGCGACAGAACCAGCGCTGGCGACAATATTAGCGACGGGAATTGGAGTTGCTAAATTAGTGACTCCATTTTTCTGTCGCTAATATATGAAAATAATTTAATTATTTAATTTATAGCGATAACATTTTGCATCGCTATTATCGTCGCTAATTTTATATAATTTTTTAAATAAAATTATATTATTCATTTTTTATTAAAAATCTGTTTATAACACATAAATAACTTGCTTATAAAACTTCTGAATATCATGCAATTCATCAAATTCAAACCATTAAACATTCATTGTAATACAAAATTAATTATTTTTGTCTAAAAAAGTCATTACAATAATAACATCCCATAATAAATAGAAAAAATACATCAAATTGTAGATGGAGGATCTTTGGGTGAGGAAGAGTGAGCAGGTGAACCTCTGGATTGAGATTGCGTGTTCTGTGTCCAATCACGTATGAAATCACGCATCCGCTCCTCCATGATTGACTTTAGTCGTTGCTCAGTCTGCATATCTCTCTCTCGTAAGCGCTCCTCTAGCTGTTGATCACGATCCCAAATGAGCTAATGAAGTTGCTCAACCTCCTGATCCCGCTGTCGAAGGCGCTCTTGAAATTGCTCTTCTATTTGCTCCTTGATCGTCCTCTACATCTCATCGCGCTGAATGCGAATAGTTTCTGAATTTAAAGTTGAATTAACAGTGGAATGAGATGAGGATCCTTGGTCAGAGAACAATAACGAAGTCTTGACGCCTAATCCATAAACACGACGATCTGTAGGTTAGACACCTATAGCTTCTACGAATATACGCTGACTTTCTATAGGTGAAAGTTCAGCAGGCTCAACTGGAGTATCAGATCCTTCAGCAGGTGACTGTATTGACTGAGAAATGATTTGCTCAACACATTCCTGCAGTTAATAAAAAAATTGTTATGAAATAACACAGTATTATATAGCTTTGAAGTTAATGAAAATGTATGGAAACTCTTACCCCAATTTGTTGTGCACGAGCATCAATCCATCCACCATCTTTCTTCATGTGGCATTTCTGAAAAAGACGAATTAGTCCTGGATCCCTGCCCTCCTTCTCAATCTGACGAATGAATAAAAAATATGTATGTTAGGCATGTAAATTGTATACAACCAGATTATGAGATTTTACTTACTATTCGGCGTCTATGCTCCTCAATAGAAATGGATCCAGCAGTGTGGCGAGAGGGACCTGTTCCCGGACCAGCTTTCTCGGATAATCGGTTTGCATTAGCTCTTGCTGATAATGCACGATATTCTTGTGCGCTCCACTGCTCAGTCCAGTGCTGCCAGATATGTTTCTGAATATGAAGAGGACGACCTTTCTTTCTCCACTTGTTCATCATATATGAGTAACGCCTCCCAGTTAGGGACTCCCAAGTAGCTCTTATGATATCATTAAGATCAACATCCCACTCAAAATACTTCTGCATAAGAAAAAAAAAGGAATTATGTTATCAGAATCTATACATCAATAAAGTTCATACATTATAGTACATAACAAACACAATGCTTAGTAATTCTCATCATGCCTCAATTCCCAATTAACCTAAAACTCTTATTTGCTTGTATTTACCTAAAACTCTCCAAAGTAGAAGTTCTTTGTCTCTTGAGACATGCCCTTCCATGTGGATCCCCTTTGTTCACTTGTTGCTTCAAGATTTGAGATATCCGACTAGCCATTAGATGACTTTCTACAAACCTATGCATGCATAGTTAATGATATTAATACTACCATGTAAGATTATCAATATTGATTGTCACATAGTACATAATTAGACTTGTGTACACATTGCATTAATCTCAATAATAAGAGAGTTATAAGTATCAAAAGAACAAAAAAGAAAACAAATATTATACTCACTTTCCATTTTCCATTCTAAGCCTCTTTCGACTTGAAGAGAT
The DNA here is from genome assembly GCA_023653625.1 of Triadica sebifera. NCBI lineage: Eukaryota > Viridiplantae > Streptophyta > Magnoliopsida > Malpighiales > Euphorbiaceae > Triadica > Triadica sebifera. The sequence continues at coordinate 17,645,055 of CM042906.1, forward strand.
AGATGTCTGCGACTCTCCTATCTGATTATAAGTAGAATGAGCTCCTAGTTGAGTCTGTGTGGAGGAATCATCGGGTTGAGTATTAGTGGAGAGATCTCTATGTTCCGTACTAGTGGAGAGATCTTTATGTTGAGTCTGAGTCTCTGGTGTCTGGGTAGTGAATCCTCGTCCCCTGCTAATGGCCCGACCTGAACGTATATCTCCTCGTCCTCGACCCTTCATCCTGAATAGAAAAAACAAGAAAACATTGTGAATCAACATCCATTATGTCAAGCCCTATGCAACTTGAAAGTCATAAATTTAAAAAACCTCTATTCATTATCACTTTCATCCTCATCCTCAAGTTCTGATTCATCAGTATCAGACTGTGACTCAAAATCAGGTTCTTGTTTTGATTCCTCATCTGAATCCTCTATTTCAATGAAATCACCATTCGTGTCAACTAAGGATGTAACCATATCTTGTGTTCCATCATCAATAACATGTAATTCAATTTCTTCCTCTTGGAATGGTGGTGATTCTTGTGTAATATTTGAAGATCTTTCAGGAATTTCCACAATAGCTCGTGGGTTGATCTTGATCACAACCCACCAATCTTGTTTGTCACGACGCAAGCTAGGGTATGTGGAGTAATACATTTGGCATGCTTGATTGGCCAAAATAAATGGTTCATATTTATAAAATCTTCTTCTATGGTTCACTTCAACTATTTGATATTCATCATGTATTTTAGTCCCCACATTTGATGTCGGATCGAACCATTCACATTTGAACAAAACTGTTCGTTTGATTGGCCAATTAGGGTATTCAACTTCCACTACCTCAATGAGCTTTCCATAGTAATCACTCTCAAATGCAGTATAATTAGAGCCTTTAATGCACACTCCCCAATTCATGGTTTTTCTAATAGAACTTAGGCGTTCAATTTGGAACTTATATCCATTCACAATATATCTAGTGTATGTTTTAACAGAAATTAAAGGCCCTTTAGCGAGATCTTTAATGTAAGGGTTTTCAACATTCGAGTAGTCATTGTTTACCTGCAAATGACAAGTTGTTTTTAATTGATCATTCGCAATATAGAAAGAGGCAACATAGTACTCATTTTAGCATACTCACATATGTGTTGAACCATTCTGCAAACTCTGTTTCAAGTTTAGTATCAACTTCCTTATCATCAATGCACGACCAAGTTTGTCGCAACAAATCCTCATACATTCTTTACACCAAGAATTTAATTACAATGAGCTAAAAAGTATTGCAATATGTTACGAGATTAAAGATTGAAATTGGCATCTTACTTGATGAAGGGTTGAACTTCCTTACAATTGAGTAGAATGTAAATGTGAGCAGCCTTGTATTCTTCATCAAGAAGTATTCGTGTTTTTGCTCGTCCAATTAGTCGACCTGGATATTTAAAAATTGAGAGGAATTGATCATCTGTTTGTATTCCATTTTCACAAACATCAAAATTACGTGGTAAGTTTCGGTTCATTGTTGGAATATGATCCTCAAAGTAGTGGGAACAAAAGGTTGAAGCTTCTTCAACCAAATACGCATTACAAATTGATCCTTCAACTTGCGCCTTATTTCGTACATTTTGTTTTAACTTTCCAAGGTACCTATACATTGAATGTTATTGATTTAGAAGTAAATTTAATTAATAAGTGAAGTAAAAAAAACAAAATCAACCTTGTATACTAGAAAAAACATTACCTCTCGAAAGGATACATCCAACGGTATTGAATAGGTCTAGCTATCCTTGCTTCATAAGGTAAATGGATGGGAAGATGTTCCATTGAGTCAAAAAAAACTTGGAGGAAAAATACGCTCTAGCTTACATAAAGTCAACGAAATTTGTTCCTCAAGTCGAGCCATATCTTCAATTTGAATCACAGTGGATGTTAAATCTTTAAAAAACAAACTAATTTTTGTCAGTGCCTTCCACACATTCACCATCAGTAATTCTCGGAAGGCAATTGGTAGTAACCTTTGCATAAAGACATGACATTCATGACTTTTCATGACTTTAAAACTTAAATTTCTGCATGTCGACACATCTAGACATGTTGGATGCATATCCGTCTGGAAATTTTAAGTTCTTCACCCATTCACACAATACTAACTTACTCTGCTTGTTAAGAGTGTAGCAAGATTTAGGATATTTACCATCTATATTTGGCCTTGCAAGATTTTAAGTTCTTCACCCATTCACACAATAATCATTCAGTTCTTGTCTTGATTTTGTGGTGTCTTTTGTTTTTCCCACTACATTCATGACTGTGTTGAATATGTTATCAAAAAAGTTCTTTTCAATATGCATTACATCCAGATTGTGTCGAATTAGATTTGTACTCCAATACGGCAAATCCCAAAAAATGCTACGTTTCTTCCAACCATGTATTTTACTGACATAACTATTAATCTGTGAAGCCCCCTCTTCAGTTACCCTCTTCAGTCCCAAATGATCAATAATGTGTAATATTTCTATTCCAGACATAATTGGTGGTGCATCTTTTTTAACAACTCGATTCTTAAGGAATGAATTCTTGTTCCTTCTAAATGGATGATTATGTGGTAAGAATTTCCTATGATTATCAAACCATGATTGCTTACCACTTTTGGACAATGTAAATGCGTCGGACTCTGTCATACAATACGGACATGCTAAATGTCCAGCAGTGGTCCACCCAGACAACATTGAATATGCAGGGAAGTCGTTAATAGTCCACAATAAAGCTGCTTTCAGATTAAAATTTTGCTTTAGTGAAATGTCATACGTGACAACCCCTTCATCCCACAACATTTGTAACTCTGAAACTAGGGGTTGCAGGAATACATCTAGTTTTTCTTTTGGATTTCGAGGACCTGGAATCAACACTGTCAAAAACATTGAAGAATCTTTCATGCATAGCCAAGGGGGCAAATTATATACAGTAAGAATGACTGGCCAATAAGAATATTGTTGTCCTGATTGACCGAAAGGTAGGAATCCATTAGTGCATAAACCGAGTCTGACATTTCTAATTTCAATTGCAAATTCAGGATGAATATAATTAAAATATTTCCAGGCAATAGAATCTGATGGATGACGCATGACACCCTCTTCAACCTCATGCTCTGCATGCCAATGCATTTCTCCAGTTGTGGCTTTTGATGCATACAATCTGAGCAAGCATGGTGTCAAAGGAAAATAATGCATCTTCTTGCATGGGACAAGTTTATTCCTCATCTGATTACCATTATGTTCTTGGTTCCTCTTGTATCGTGGATGGTCACATATCTTACATTGAGTCAATTCTGAGTCTTCCCCCCAAAATATCATGCAATTGTTTTTACAACAATGAATCTTTTCAACCGGTAGACCAAGTCCTCGCAGCAACCGTTTGGTTGAGTACAAATTTTCAGCAGCTAGATTTTCTGGTGGCAAGGCTTCCTTTAATAATCCTGCTACTGCATCAAAAGCCCTTTCGGACATATGGTGTTCTGCCTTAATATTCAACAGTCTTTGCTACATAAGAAAGCTGCGAATGATTCTCACACCCATCCCACAGTTTTGTATTAGCAGCATTGAGCATGTCATAAAATTTTTTGGCTTCAGGATTCGGTTCTTCATCACATGGGAACGGATTGAATGATTGACTTGTTGACTCCATCACCATTTCATGATATATATTTCCATAATTGGATGCATCATCTTGGTCAATCATTATGTTGTGGCTCGACTCACCCATTATGCATGTTTCACCATGTCTTGTCCACACATGGTAATTCAACACAAAACCGTTTCTAAGAATATGATACTTGACCGTGTCAGTGTCCCTAAAAGTTGTGTTTTGACACTTCTTTAGTTGACACGGACACTTAATCTTCTCACCATCCATCCAATCTGGTTGACTACATGCAAATTTCATAAACTCATCCAAACCCTTAATGAAATCCAGATTCAAAAGTCATTCTTTAAGCCTAGCATACATTCACTCACGAGTGTGACTCATTATTGGTTACTTGGAATATAAAATTAGAAGAATTTTTAAAACAACTGCATATATCTAAAAATAAAAAACCAAAAGATATTTAAATAGTATAAGACCAAACATGAGAATTTGAATGAATGCATGTTGAGTTATTTATATATAAAGAGAGGAAATGAACTAATTATTTGATGGTTCCAAAATATCAAATAAGCTTAGGACAATTGGGTAAGATAAATGACTTCAATTGTGATGATTGACTCTTTTATAAGAATAGCTAATGATAAAAGCAAGTGATAATTTAACGTATAATAACAATTTTCATACATTTTGAACATATACAATTTTAAGAATAAGGTTTTATGCTTATAAATACCTTTCAAGTACAAGTTTTCCTTGTTGTCTCTAAGATTAAATTGCTCTGAAATCATTCAAAATGAACTACATCAACAACAGTAAAAAATAAAAATAAAAATAACCATTCAAATAATAATAATAATAATAATTTGATATATTTACTTATAGCTGATGATTTGCCCTATAGAAAAAACATCTAACTGAATATTTTATTTCCCAAACTGGATTCCAAATGAACCAACTTGATCCAAACCCTTATAGTATATTAATGTGAATCATGTCATATACCTAGTCTAATTAACCTTATATCCTTTTAACCATTATACAATATATATATATATATATATATATATTAAGATTTTTTAGTTATATTAAATATATTTTGAACAAAAAAAAATATTTATATTAAATATATAATATTCCCCAATTTACAATTTGTAATTGTTATATAACATAAAATTTATTATGTGATATCAAATATTATATCCTATTAACAAGCATTTATATACTACAGTCTATACAATTCAATTTAGTGTAAATTATTAACATATAAGTTAATTACATATCAAGCAAGTAAGCTGGACATAATTTCAAATTTTATATCTTGAGTCTCTGCTCAAAATGACATGAAAATGAATTATTCAAAAATATTCTTTTTATTTTCTTTGGACTACAAAATTTTAATAATATTAAATCATAAAATTTCTCATATGCATTGATTATAATCTAGCAAAAAAGAAATTTTACAAAAATATGTTCAAAGCTTTTCGTCAATATAAATTTTTGCTAAATGACAAGTAATATTAAATATTTCTTTATTTCGATATTAAATATATTAATTAAGTATTAAAAGAGAAGGTAATTCTATTTTATAATATGTATATATATATATATATATATATATATATATATATATATATATTATAATTTTATTCATATTACATAAAAATAAAATAAACATTTAAATATTTATTTTTCATTTTTTTAATATAATTTATTTTTTTCTATTTAATTACAGTTTGAAATAAAAAATCATATCAAATTAAAATTAAAATGAACTAGATAATATGGTGTATTCATCTCGGAAGTGGGCTAGCAACATTCTTTGAGCATTGAATTTTGGTTGGCTTATAAAGTCTACATTAATATAACAGAGAAACTTGTATATATAACAAGTGGCAAGTATTGTAGAACTACATAATATGCATAAACTGATTCATGACACCAAATATATATATATATATATATATATGTGTGTGTGTGGCAGTTGAAAAGCAAGCATGCACGAAGACCATGACTTGGAGATAAATGAATGTGGGGTCTACATTAGTACAACTATTAAAACTAATTAAAATTTGGAATACTAGGCCTTAAAATTGCACCAGTACAGCATAAAGCAATTTGCATGGACAATTGCAATGATCTCAATAGCATTTATAAATGTTTTCTTTCTTCATTAACAAAACATATTCCAATAGTCCAATATTTCATTGGAATACAATTTCGACCTGAATATTCTATTTTTGTCAACATTTGCCAACAACACAATTTGATGATTTTCCACAAAATTTCTACCTATATTTGATGATGATGTTACATATATATAAAAAAAATGGAGCAGTTGAAAGTTACACATATGAATCTCACTCTTATTAGTATTTTCTAACTAGATTTTATAGCGTGCAAAGTGGCTGATAGTGCCAAGTCTCATCAAAATAAAATTATTTCAGTTGTAGAGTCGCTGAAACAAAAACTACCCTTTCAAGATGAGCAAAAGAGTCATTTGGGATCTTAGATTAATGAATATTCCAAAATAAATTGGAGGATAGTCAATCCAACCTCTAAGAAGCATGCATACATATAGAGACTTCAGTGCTGTTAAAGACCAATTCAAGGGTGCATAAGCTTATGGCTGAGGAGTTTAGACTCATCAGAAATGGGTGAAAATGATTTAAAAATATACTATCTAATGGAAGGCAAGATCCATAATTACTTGGGTAAGGTTTGTCAGTATTATGACTACTAGCGAAAGCCTAAATACAAATGTAAACAATTTTCAGCAGCTAAATATCGTTGTCTTGTAACTTCTCTCTCATGTGGATTACATATGCCCTATAAATTATTTTTTGGTCCATAATTGCCACCTTCATCGTAAGTTCTAATAGTTATACCTATGCAAATTTAATGCCAACTTTTATTCCTTATCCCACCTTCTTCCGTTGCCCTATTGTAACTCTTAAATAATTGTATCATAAGCTTCTAAAGTAAAGGTTACAAATCTGAATTTCATAATTAAGAATTGAATTCCCAAATCCAGTTTTTCCTTGACTACATATTTGTATCACATTCTTTAATTCATAATCGATAGGAAAATTAGCCATTCATGATCTTCATGTTTTACTTAACATTTTGATGCTCAATTTCATCACCCTTAAGTCATTCTGGAATCAATTTGCATAAGGTACTTGAGAGTAAATACTCACATAATAAGGGGCAACTTTTCAGTATCAACAAATGTATCCTAAGAATAAAATGGCTCATCTAATCATACCAGGAAATATCAACTTGAGATTCTAATCTTTCAGTTTTAGTCCAAAAGATGTTGCTATCCACCAAGATAAGTTTTAATTGTTGAGACAACTGGGTCAATTCATGCTGCTGTCCTAAACAAAGTTTAAATGTCTATTAGAATGAATTTCACTAGAGTATTAGCCTTCAAATTGACTATTTGCATTTCTTTTTTCTTTTAACTCGAAAAAAAAAACTCACTTATCAATCCCATAATCAGAGTATCCTAAGAATAAAGTTATTTTTTTCTTTTTTATTTTTTCTTATATAAGAGATAACAAACCCATTGATCAATCCCATAATCAGATAATATAAATAAAAAGCATAAGATATTAACATGCAAAAGTGCAAAAGTGCACAAATCAATCCAACAAAATAAAACCCAAAACCATAAACATATTGAAATTCACATAAATAGTCATGCATTCATCAATCATTAGAAAAAAAAAACCCCCATGAAACCAAAAGACAATATCTCCAAATGCGAACATAGAATCAATCGCACAAGCAAAAACAAGTGTTATCTCAAGAGAATTCAAAATGCAACCCTATGGTCCTAAAGGAGTTAGAATGGAGAAAATACCTCTAAACAAGAGAAGAAAGCAAATGTCGAGAGAAGACAGAAAAAAGATAGAGAGAAAGAGAAGATAAAAAAAAAGAATTAGAGATTTGTTGGTGTTGTTTTGTTATGGCTTTAGCTTTAGTAATGGTTAGATAGCTAGAGTTAGGGATTTTAGGAGAATGGGGGAGGACGGGGTTTGATCAGTTAGGGATTTGAATTTAGAAAACACAGTTGGGGAGGGTGGGACCACACAGTGAACATATATATTGGAATTAGCGACGCCAAGTTGGCGTCGCTAACTTGGTGTCGCTGAGCTGACAATTTAGCGACTCCTGGAATTTGCGTTGCTATATAGCAACATACATCGCAACGCCAATTTTCGCTAAATTTCTGCAATATGCTGGAGAAAAGATTAGTGACACCATTGTGGCATCGCTAACATATTCGATCACTTGGCGTCGCTAAGGAGTCTCCAAATGCGTCGCTATATCAAAAATTTGTCAAACGGTCGCCAGGCGTTGCTATGACGTCACAAAATAGCGACTCTGTGTGAAGCGTCGCTGATTTTTGTCGCAAAATCAACAGTTTCTTGTAGTGTCGGTTCCAATTTTTTTTTAAAAAAAATATTTTTTAATATATAAATATATTTATATATATAAATAAATATTAAATTATATACATAAGTCTAAAAAATGAGTTCATATTAAGTGATATGTGTCACATGAGTCATGTTAAAAGATGAGTGATATCTCATTTTATAAGAAATAAAAGTATAACTCTTTTGTAATTTAAGTAATATGAGATAAATACACATTGCTTATCCCATATTGCATAAATTACAAAAAAATTATGCTCTTTTTTCTTATAAAAAAGGATAATATTTATTTTTTATATCACTCATATAGTACATAACATTTAATATGAGCTCATTTTTTTTGGGCTTATATATATATATATATATATGAAGGGATGTGTTGTTGTTATTATTATTATTATTAAAGAGAGGGATGTGTTATTTTGTCTTAATATGATCAATATATTTATATTATTACACTAAAAAAGCTATTTTACGATGGGATAAAAAAAAAAAGGCGGATAATGTGAGTAATTGAAAATTCAAGTGTCATTTCCCTTCCATTATTTAAAAAAAAATACAGCTAAAAAAATAAGTTGGTGTTAATTATTTTTTAAAAAAAAAGAAAGAAGTGAATACTGAAAAGGGTTCTCTTCTCACTCATACTATTACAAAGTAATTCCCATCGTAAAATAGAAAGATGTCAGTTTAGAAAATATCAATGTACGTAGAGAGGCTGGATCATTAACCAGTTTATAGTTTAACCCAATTGATCAAATCTGTCAATTATGTTCAATTTTAAAAGTTATATTTGGGATTAAGTTTGGAAAAAGTATTTTTTAAGAAAAAAAAATTATTTTTAATTTTTTTGAATTATGAAAATTACGTTTAGAAATAAGTAGGGAAATAATTTTTTTTTTCTAGAAGCTAATTTTATAAAAATAATTTATAAAAATTTTAAAAAATAAGTTAATTAAATTAAAAAAAACTTTAAATCTATTTTTTTTATACCTAACAACAATATCAAACAGTCAAAAACAGTTACAAACTCTTTTCAAAATTATAAACAAAATTCTTGGGGACTGTTTGTTATTGTTTTGGTTCCAAGTTTTTTAATTAATTTTTATAAAAAATAAATAAAATATGTTTGTTAAAATCTGTTTTATTTTTCTTTTTAAACTTTTTTAAAAATGATTCTAACTGATTTTAAGAACACAAGAATGTGGTTTTTAAAATTTTATTTATGTTTTTTAATTCAAAATTAGTTGGTTACCTTTTTTTAGCTAGTATATATTTAAATGGCTAAATGATATTTCTCTTTATCTATATATCTTCAAATTGCTTTTAGTTACCAATGGATAAAAGAAAAATAAAATTAGTGTTTGATTATATATGGAGCATTATAAATATAATACTATTTTTTTTTAATTGTTGCAGTTTTCTTTTTCAATTTTTTTTAATCTAATTTGTGTAACTATGAGGCTATTGAGGTAAGAAAATCATACCGCCTTGAATAAAAATTTTACGAGGAACATAGTGATTCTAATGGAAAAAAAAAAAAGGAAATGGCAAAAATATATCTCATTTTCTGGATGATAGATACAATGTTTTGGAGTGTTAGAGATAAACAATTTTAAAAAATCAAAAATAAATTTGAAGAAAAAAATTATTCTAAATTTTTATTATTTAAAAATAAATTAAATAATATCTTAATTTTTAAATAAAATTAAATCTCCAAATGATGAATAAGATATCGCTCATTCAAAATATAGAAGATTGAAAATTTTATTTAAAAAAAAATTGAAAGACTAAAATATAATAACGACTGAGTGTATCTATTTTTCTAAATATTATAATTTTTTAGTTTTAGTTTAAAAAATAATAATTTGTTTTTCAAAAAATCTCGTGATTGATTATACTAATTTTGATAAGGAATAACAATCTAAAAAAGAAAAGGGACCAATTTGGCTTTCTTTAGAAGTGGTTGATATTATTGTTGAATATCATAAAAGTAAATTTAATTTTTTTTAATTTAATTGATGGATTTTTTAATTTTTTATAAACTGTTTTTCTCAATTTTATTTATGAGAAAAATATATATTTATTTATTTCTCTCCAAAAATAGTTTTCAAAACTCAAAAAATTAAAAACAAAATTTTTTTGTAAAGTTTTTTTTTCTCAAACACAATGTTAAATATGGCTTAAATATTGATAACACAAAGCAAATACTTTTATTCTCAAGCTCAGTTTAGGTCTGATTTGAAATCTATCCAATATTAATGCAACATTTAGGTAATGTTTTTTTTTAAGAATTATACCTCATGAAAATCTTATTAACGTCTTATCTAGAATTACACCTCAAGAAGATTTGGGTAACATCTTGCCTGGAATTACACCTCAAGAAAACCTGGCAACATCCATCCTAAAATCACACCTAAAGAAGAATATGGCTACCTAACCGCCCACTATCTTCATAAGACTCAACTCAACTACTTATTTGTATGACAACTTTTTACTTCCACAATAAATACCCACTCTCATAATAAATCATGTTAGAGATGTGTCCTAAAGTCAATCACTTTTGGACACTATAGGTACATATTCATTATTATTAATAAAGACATTTATTATTCAATGTTCATTTAATTATGAATTTGATCGATTTTTTAAATTGTATGATAAAATTCTTGGTATATGTAACATAGTATGAGAGACATCATGATGTGATTATGATAATAAGATTCTCATCATGTACAATTGTATTTAAATCTAAATTGTTTCTAGTCATAAAATTAACAAGAAGGGACATTGTTAATGGGGATAGATTAGTAAATGTTATAAGTAGATTTCATAAGTTGTAGACATAAGATGTTTAGAGTTAACATGTGGTTAATTGCTAAAGTAGTCAAATACATTGGACAACCTAGCTATAAGACTATTACATAGATATCTATTCAATGTTAGTCATAGTCTCGTCATAACAATTGTGCAAATATCATTGGACTTGAGATACTCAAGGTTATGTTGGATATTGAATGTTATACTTTGAATCTATTCCTTATTATCTCTTAAAGATTACTCATATGGTGGTGATTGGGTGTGGTATAAGGTATTCGAAGGTAAATGGATAATCAATAGAGGATTCATCACTTATAATAGAAAGAGAGTATATCTATGGCTTATTGTGAGAGATTATTACCCTGAAATCTTTGGCCAAGGTGGGCATATCTTAAAAAATGTCTTCAAGGATATATCTAGTGGAGTAATAGATCTCAAAGACAAGAACAAATATCATTTAAACTAAATGTGACATAGTCAGTATAATAAAAGTTGACACATAGTCCATGTTTTGAATCAAATGAAGTATAACATAGAGAAAAAAACGAATTGCAAGATAATTGTTTATGGAAGGGTGATGTAACACCCAATTTTCAGGGTCTATAAATTAGTTGGGTTGGTTAAGAGAGAATGCAGTAGGATTGGAGTTTGAAAGATTTAACATAGTGATAGAGAGGTTGTTTACGCCTGTGAATAAGGTTTACACGGTCTTGAATGTCGTGTGCTAAGTTTTTCCATGAAAGGTTTATCACACCTATGACAGAAAAGCCCGTAAAGACGTACTTCACATCCGTGAACGATAGTCAACAGAGTTGTTGAGCAAAGTTGTTCTTTTTTCTATCTCCCATATTTTTTCAGCTACTTCATTGTCCCTATAACCTAAGTCTACATGTTATATTCATATTCTTCAGCTTTTTCTTTCCCTATTACACAAAAATCACTATTTTTAAAAATAACACCAAGGAACATTTTCTTAGCTACTCCTATATAACTGTGTCTTTTGGGGAACAACTCTAAAAGAATCATTATCCCACTTGGATCAATAAGAGTAGGTACAACTTTTTGCTCCTCACTTCTTTAATTTTAGACATTCTCTTGTTGATCTACAATATTATAAAATGACGTAGTTCTATTAATATCATACCTACTAAAAACTTTAGTCTCTATAAACATGGCATTTTGTGATTCAGTTATATTATGTTTTCATCTTCATTTTCTCCTACGAAGACATAACCCTATGAATATTAAGAATATCTTATTAAATGTATTTCTTGCCTCTTAGGCCCAACTTCTCATACTTATGAGAAGTTTCATGCATATAAGTTGATGTCCCCTCAATGTTGTAATATACTCAAATTTGGATTTCTACCTGTCCATTATTCCTAGAGTATGGAAGCAACATAGTTAAAAGGTACACAATTAAGTGTAAAAGTTGCAATCATCAATGCATCTCCCTTATAAGAAATTGGTAAGTTAGTTTGCATCATCATACACCTAATCATCTCAAATGAAGTTCTATTTCTTTGTTCTGCAACTTCATTTTGTTATGGAGTGTCAGGAATTGTCAATTATTTGATTTCTTTTCATCACATAAATCATTGACCTAATCTAATAGATACTTATATCTATAATCAGTTCTTAATACTTTTATTATTTGATTTAATTGATTCCCAACTAAACTTATAATTTATCTAAAGCAGTATAATATTTCTAACTTATAGGAGATCAAATAAACATAATTGTAATGAATATAGTCATCAATAAATATGATGAAATATAAGGATTTATGTCTTTCCCTCACACTCATAGGACCATATATATTAGAATGAATTAATTGCAATGGGAATTCAGCTCTAGTTGTTTTTTCAAATTGTTTTCTAATTGCTTTACCTATTAGGCAATGTTTACAAATTGACATTTAAATTTCAGTTATGGACCCTAATAGTCCTTTTTTTTTCCAATCTGTTCATTCTTTTAAGACTAATGTCTTAGCTTAGCACACCAAATGTTAGCATCTAAATTTGGGGCCCCTAATTAAATAAAGCAACCATGGTTATTAGAAAAATAATCATAACTACAAATGGTTACCAATACAATAAAACCATCAAAAAAATAACCAAAACATAAAATATAATGTCATGAGTAATGTCAATAGAATTGTCTTGAAAATTCATATTGAAATTTGATCTAAAAAGAGAAATAACTAAAACTAAGTTTTGTTAGATTTCTAGAACACATAATACATCATGTAAGAGTAGGGTTTATCTACCATGCAACTCCAATTTGCATGTGCAACACTGCCCTCATCCTAGCAACACATGCTCGGATAAGGGAGCGCTACACCGATTTCTTCAAATCGTTACTTGATAAATATTAAAATACAATGCACATTTTTTTTCCTTCACCTAAGAGATATAAGAGAAAATATTGTACTATTTATTTACATAATATAGTATTACAAAACTATAAAGTTAATTTTATAAATCCAAAAGTATATAATATAAAATACAAAAGTTTAAAAAATTATGACCCACGGTTTCAAGATCAGTTGCTTTACTTGACCAGAATCACCGCTAGCTTAATCAACAAACTTTGGCTACCTTGTTATATCTGCACGAGATAAACTTCCACGCTAAGCTCTAGCTTAGTAGTGCATATAATTAAGGCAATATTCTATGTCATGCAACAAATATTATCATATGTGTCATATCCACTAAGTTATACCAAAGTCATGCGAGTTGTTAAATCGATTCGTCAGTTTGACCGAAGTCTAAAATTGAATTTTTATTGAAAAATAATTAAAATAATGGCGATTAAGTATGGAAAATACCTAATGAAGTGTTCAAAATATTTTAAGATGTTAAATTTCGGTAAAAGACTAAATTGTAAATTTTGAAAAGTTTAGGAATCAATTTGCAATTTACCGAAAATTGAGGATTAATTGGGATAATCATAAATTAAATGCATGAATTGGGACATAAAATGCATGTGAAGGCCAGCCACACCAAGTGGTAACCCTTAATTGGCCATATAATATGCATGAATGAGATATTACATGCATGAATTGGAAATTAATGAAAAGTTTCTAGAAAATGCATAGGTGTCTCCATTAATTAAGTAATTTTGTCACCTTGCTCTTAATTGCTTATCCTTTCTTCATTATCACTCTTCATCTAGAATTTTCCCATCATTAAGTGTCTTCCTCGTTTCTTGAAGCATAGCACCCCAAGTGGCAAAGTTTAAGAAGCTAATTAACATACATGCATTTAGCATTAATGAAAGCTTCTAGATTGAGCTTAGGTGTCCCCCCATCTTAATAACTTTTGTCATCTTCTTCTTGATTGTTTCTTCCTCTTCCTTATCCATTTTCATTGAGGAAAATTTTTTTCTCTACACAAGCCCATGTTTTCCCCTTGATCTGCCATAACCAAAGCTTGATTCTAGTGAAAGAAAGTGTGAAAAAGAGAGAAAAGGCATGGAAAATTCTATTTTTCATGCTTAAGGAAGCTTAAGAGAGTAAGGAGGAAGGGAGGAATTAGGTTTATGAATTTTAATGATCTGTTTATGAACTTTAGGAACTCAAATTGACAATGAGCTAGATCAAAGGAGCAAAGGAAAGGAGAAAGAGAAGTAAAGGGAAAGAAAAAAGAAAAAGAGAGGTTTGTGCATAACCTAAGGCAATAGCCTATTTTAAATTTTTTTAATTTCATGAATTAATTATTTGGCATGTTGATGATTCTGAATTAATATTATTTTTGATGAAAAATCTTGGGGATGCATGTTTGCTAAACTTAGGATTTAATTTGGTAAAAATTGAATGTAATTAGTTGGTATGTTCTTTGCTGGAAATGGATGAGCGGTGAACACTTAAACTATTATAACTTAATTTATGGAACTCTGTTTTGCATGTTCTTTGTTGGGTTTGAATGATAAGACATAGGGCTATAACTTTCATTTAGACCATAAAACCTGAATATGTCTATAATTGTCTAGAAAAATTCATAAATTTGGACATATAATCTGTCTAGAAATTCTGGGCAGAATTGTTAGTAATAAGTAATAAGTATTTAAACTATTATAACTTGAGTTATGGAGCTTGGATTTGTGTGTTATTTGTTCGGTTTGAAAGCTAAGACATAAGACTATAATTTTTATTTAGACCATAACATAATATGTTTGTAATTATCCAGAAAAATTCATAAAGTTCAGACTTAGAATCTGTTCAGAAAATTCTAGGCAGAATTGTTAATTACCATTCAGTGTTTTTTTATTATATCTTTTGATACATAACTTAGAATTAAGTGATTCTAATTGCATATTAAAGCTAAGATCCAGATATAAGAATTGTTAAGAAGACCCTGTAACTAAATTCAGATTTTAACAGGACCAAAATTAAGGTCCAAGACAGAGAACTGAATCTGCAGTGACAGGGCAACATATTAGATGAGGAATGAAATGAATAAAATGATGAAAATTTTGTTATATTATGTAAATATTATTTTAATTGAGTGATTATGTGATTATTTTGAGACATTAAATGCATTAAAAGTGTGACTAATTTCTATAAATTTTAATGAGATTGTATAAGCCCTAGAACACCTAACTAGAACCGACTTAGGATAGTTTGGCATGCCAAATAGGGAGGAGTATGATGAAAATGATTAAATCCATTAATGGTATGATTATCTACGTCGAGTTTGACATTGTTATCTACGCCGGAATGACATTATTATCTACGTCAGGTATGACACAGTTATCTACGCCGAGTTTGGCATTGTTATCTACGTCGGGTTTGACACTTATATGCACACATCATATTATCCGGGTGACACTCCTAAGTGTCTAGATAGCAACTCCATTATCCTAGTCAGTGGTTCATAGGTCTCCTGGGCATAAATAAAAACATAAATAAAGAAGTTATAGAACATAAAAGAATTATTGAAAATAAAACTAGAATTATGAATTTTGACATAGATAATAAGAAGATTTAGTGTTATGGGCAATAACAAGCTATGGATAATAATGATTTGATAAAGTAAAATAAACCTAAGATATAAAAGAATAAAATTTATAAAATGTAAGTTGCATGGAAAAAAATAAAAAAATGATTGAGTATGATTTGTGACATGCATTAATAGATGGTTGAGTGTGTTAGGCATAAATAAAAAGATTATAGTAAATAAATAAGTTATGGAAAATAAAAATGGAATTAGGAATTGTAATATGGTTAATTATGATGGGTTATGTAATGATATGTTAATAAAATAAATAAGTATGAGATAATATAATATAATTTGATGTATATACATGGTAGAATACCATAATTTGTATGAGAATATGATTAAGCATGAGTTGATATATGATAATGCATGATTGCATAAAATATTTTATTGCCTTATTTATATGTACCACTAAGCCAAGAGCTTAGCGTGGGAGTTTTCTCATGCAGATTTAGTAAATGAAAAAATATATAGGAATGAATTTCATGTATACAAATTTTAAAAATGATATTTTAATCGATGAGGTCAACATAGCACATCCTCATCTAGGCACGAGCTACGGGAGTGAAGGGGTGTTACAGTTTTTGGTATTAGAGCACCAGGTTAGTATTTCTGGATTTTGGTATTATTGTCAGTTTGGGCAGTTTTGGGATTTTAAAATGGTTTTCAAAAATAATTTTGACATATGTGTACCCACAATTAAGTATTAAAGTTCTTGCTTACTGATTGGGGTCATTATTATATGATATAGGTATAGTATGGCTTCAGGGTCACGACATATTGTGGCCGAAGGAGGCAAAAGTAATGAGGTTACTGAAACATAGGCTTCATCGCGATCCAGTCGTCGCTAAGCTACTGTATCTAGATCCAGTGCTAGCCTATCAAGAAGGCAGTCTATTGCTGGCACAGGGCAAACAGAGCTTATGAGGAACATGATAGATTTGCTACAAAAAGCATCACAACCAGCCTCAATTGGGTTACAATTTGGGAGACTGAGGAAGTTAGGGCCACCCAATTTCTATGATAAATGGGAAGATGACCCCTCAGTGGCAGAGTTTTGGCTAGAACAGGCAGAGAGAGTTTTTGATCAGTTGCATTGCATAAACGAGCATAAATATGAGTATGCAATATCTTTACTACAGGAGCATGCATATGACTGGTGGTAATCTGAGTCACGGAGCACAGAGACTCCTGACCCTATGACATGACAGTTCTTTCTAGAGAAGTTTAAGGAGCAGTATATTCCTCCTATCTACACAGACGACAAGAAAATAGAGTTTTTGATGTTGAAACAAGGAAACTTGTCGGTAAAAAAAATATGAAAGAGAATTCACACATCTCTGCAAGTATGCTGGAGGCATTGTGTCCACTGAGGCAGATAAGTGTCGACGATTTGAAGATGGATTGAAAGACCCATTTAAGCTACAGGTCTCAGCCTTACACCTAATGAGTTTTTCTAGTTTGCTAGCATCTGCCAGAACAGTTGAGAGAGTTCTAGCCACACAACAGCCAACACAAGATAAAAGGTTCAAGAGGCCCATATCACAATCGAGTAGAGTACAGTCAAGTGGAAAGAGAGCCAGATCTTTTAGTAGCCGATTTCAAGCTAGGGGTTCCAGCAGGCCTTCTTCTTTCAGGCGGGGACAACCCGCTAGATCTGTTTCTTCGACAGTCAGTGCACCAACACAGACATTACATAGATCACTACCTTTACCAGAATGTCAGCATTGTGGTCGTTCTCATCCCAGAGAGTGTTAGTGGATGACAGGAGCATGCTTAAGGTGTGGCTCCAAAGATCACTTGAGAAGGGATTGTCCTTTAGTACAGTATGGTAGAGGTTTGGGGAGCACTGAGCCGATACAGACATAGGTTTCTGGGCAAGGCAGAGGCCGAGGTCGAGGGCAAGGTAGAGGAGGTCGATCAAGGCCCAGTCAGTTTAGATCAGAGACAGTTGAAAGGCCAGAAGGTAGTAGAGCTGCCCTAGCTAGGGCATATGCCATGCAAGGCCGAAAGGAGCAGGATGCACTTGATGTCTTGATTGGTAAATTTCTTCTCTTTGGCTTTGATATACATGCATTAATAGATTCAGGGTCAACGCATTCATACATATGAACACCACCACCGAGTCGAGAAGGTTTAGAACCACAGTCTCTAGAATTTAAGATTCTTGTGACTAACCCATTAAGGCACAGTGTGAGGGTTAGCAAGGTGTTTAGGGGTTACCCAGTTGAAATTCAAGGAAGAAAATTCCCAGAAGACTTGATGGAGTTACCATTCCGTGAGTTCGATGTGATCTTGGGAATGAATTGGTTGGCTCGTTATGGAGTGGTAGTGGATTGTGGAAGAAGACAGATGATCATCAGAATTCCAGAACAAGATGAGATAGTGGTGATGGGTGAGAATAGAAGATACCCAGATAATGTGATATCAGTGTTGAAAGCTTAGAAACTCATCAGTAAGGGATGCGAAGCATACTTAGCGTATGTGGTTGATATGGAAAAAGCAAGTCCGAAGTTGGTGGATATTCCTACTGTTAGTGAGTTTCCCGATGTATTTCCAGAAGAGTTGCCAGGATTACCACCAGATAGGGAAATCGAATTTTCTATGGATAATAATGATTTGATAAAGTAAAATAAACCTAAGATATAAAAGAATAAAATTTATGAAATGTAAGTTGCATGGAAAAAATAAAAAAAATGATTGAGTATGATTTGTGACATACATTAATAGATGGTTGAGTGTGTTAGGCATAAATAAAAAGATTATAGTAAATAAAGAAGTTGTGGAAAATAAAAATGGAAATAAGAATTGTAACATGGTTAATTATGATGGGTTATGTAATGATATGTCAATAAAATAAATAAGTATGAGATAATATAATATAATTTGATATTTATACATGCTAGAATACCATGATCTATATGAGAATATGATTAAGCATGAGTTGATATATGATAATGCATGATTGCATAAAATAATTTATTACCTTATTTATATGCACCACTAAGTCAAGAGCTTAGTGTGAGAGTTTTCTCATACAGATTTAGTAAATGAAAAAAAAATATAGGAATGAATTTCATGTATACAAATTTTAAAAATGATATTTTAACCGATGAAGTCAGTGTAGCACACCCTCATCCAGGCATGAGCTGCGGGGGTGTTACAATATGTTATTTTATGCACAAACATTTTTCATGCAATTCTACTCATATCTCTATTTCATACCAATTATGAGCATTATTTATATATACAAAGTTATACCCATTTTATCTTTAATTATAAATTATACATTTTATTTCTTTGGTATACTATATTATTTTTTATCATATCATATATTATCTTTCAACTTAAACTTTAGTGATCCGCCTATATCACTTTAAATTGGACTAATTAGATACAGGTTATGGATTAGAGGCACTCCTAGAGCTAAAATCACCTTGTCCACTATCTGGCTCATCCGAGCTTCCCAAATCAATAGCACTCCCAGAGCTAAAGACTCATTGATTGAGTAATATATCATCATATATGAATTACCAGACTAAGAGCGCTCCCAGAGCTAAAACCATCTTGTCCTCAATCTATATATACCCAACCGAGCATCTCAAGCCAATGACGCTCCCAGAGCTAAAGCCACATTGACTGAGGAATACATCTTATATTTTATGGTATCATTCGCCCCCATAATAGCATGTCATCTATCATATTTCTAGTCCTATATTAGAGTAATGGGCATATCCATTTCAAAAATTAATTACATATCTTTTCTTTTCATTCATGAATATTCAAATCACATAATATATCAAGCAAATTCTCATTCATCCTTGTTTAAACACATAAACATTCATATCATTGAGCATATAATATCTCTTAATCTTTACTATCTAAATCACTTTATTGCATATCAATAATACATTTAATGGAAATAGAGCATTCAGGGTCGTGATTTCTTATTCACGCCCATGAACAACTAGTTTCATGGTCGTGGTCAATATGTTCACGCTCGTGGTCTAAACCATGACTCAAACCGTGAGCATTTATATCTCATTTCCAAGCAAAATTCATGCCCGTGACTTCAGTTGAAAATCTACACATTCATATTCCTTTCCCATTTTAAGCTTTTTAAAGCCATACCAATACCCTATTATGCATTTCTAAAGTCTTTTACTTAACTTATCATATTTTAATTCATATAAATTCATTTAATCAACATTCAATTCTCTAATATGCATTCCTTGAATCACATATCATAAAATCTTATTTCCTTATATCTAAACCTATGGTTTCATGCTATAAATCATAATCAATGCAACTTATTCATTAACTAACATAATATACATGCTTATTATGCCATTTACAAGCAAATTATAGGCTATTGTCTTAAATTATGCACAAACCTTAATTTTTTCTCCTTCACTTGCTCTAGGTAGCTTTCTCCATTCCTTTTCTAGCTTGAACTTGTTTCTTGCCACTTGGAACTCCTACAACATCATATGATTACCATCAAAACTCTACCTTTATCAAGCTGCCAAAACCCTACTGAAACTCTAAACTCTCTCTCTCTCTCTCTTTTTCTCTTTCTCTCTCTCTCTCTCATCCTTCATAAGCTCTATAAGAACTCAAAGCTAGAATTTTCTTAATAAAAGATAAAAGATGAGATGGAGAGCTTTTTACCTATACTATTTTCTCCTCTTGATCACCACCTTGGAGATTTCTCTCTCCTTAAAACTTGCTTGCTTTCCTTCCTTCTTGCTCTCTTTAGGTTCAATAAGCTTTGTTGTGCATGAAAATCATTTTATCTTGTTCCTTTCTCTCTCTTCTCTTCCTTTCTCTCTCTTGAAGAAGTTCTTGGCTATGGAGTTTATAAAAGGCTGGCATGACTGGTTCTAGAACTAGAAAAAGAAGACCAAATATAATACGAAAGAAGAAGAAAAGAGAAAATAAGAAAAGAAACCAAAAGTTTATTGTAGGTCCCATTATTTTGACCAAAACTTGATACTTAGCATAATTAATATGTTAATCTCACTCTCTTTCTTTTAATACCGGGACAACATATATAATCATGTCCAAAAATCATGTTTAACAACATCTTATACAATCTTTCAATTTTCGGTAAATTACAAATTGACCTCAAAACTTGTCAAATTTTACAATTTAATTCTTTACCATTGTTAACATCTTTTAAGCATTTTAAATACTTTATTAGGCATATATCATCATAACTAATAATCACTTTGATTAATTTCCATCAAAATCCGAATTCAGACTCCAATTGATCAAATGTGTCAACTTTGCGACATATGCGACTCGAGACCTAAATTAATGGATATGACATTCTCTCCCCCTTAAAATAAATTTTTTCATCAAAATTTACCTAGTTCATTATGGATTGAACAATTGAGGATATTGCCTTTTCATAATTTTTTCACTTTCCCACGTGGTTTCTTCCACTACTTGGTTTTGTCATAAGACTTTAACTAAAGGAACTCTCTTGTTCCGGAGAATTTTCTCTTCATGTTCTAATATTATCACTAAATCCTCTTCATACGTCATATCTGTTTGAACTTCTATCTCCTCAGCTGGTATAACATGAGTTAGATCTGAACAATATCTTCGAAGCATTAAAACATGGAACATTGTGAATCCGATCGAACTCTAGTGGAATGGCTAACTAATAAGCCACTGATCCAATTTCTTCCAAAATCTCATAGGGACAATGAACCTCAGACTCAACTGTCCTTTCTTACCGAACCTCAGCACCTTCTTCCTAGGTGAAAGCTTGAGCAAAACTTTATCACCTACAATGTACTCAATGTCTCACTTCTTAAGGTCAGCATACGACTTCTATCAATTTTATGCTATTTTCAATCTTTTATT
Source organism: Triadica sebifera (assembly GCA_023653625.1). Lineage (NCBI taxonomy): Eukaryota > Viridiplantae > Streptophyta > Magnoliopsida > Malpighiales > Euphorbiaceae > Triadica > Triadica sebifera. The sequence continues at coordinate 17,666,802 of CM042906.1, forward strand.
GATCACTTTTACTTTCTCTTCGGTTTGTTGCACTAACTTTGGTCCGATCAACTTCTTTTCACTTAGCTCGGTCCAACAAACTGGTGTCCTACACTTTCTACCATACAAAGCTAAGGAGTCATGCCAATACTTGTCTGATGACTATTGTTATAAACAAACTCTATAAGAGGTAAATATTGATCCCAACTCCCCTTAAAATCGAACACACATATTCTCATTATGTCTTTTAATAAATGGATAAGTTGTTCTGACTGTCCTTCCATCTGTGGATGGAAAGCCGATTGAAATTAAGTTAAGTTCCCAAAGCCTATTGTAAGCTCTTCCAGAACTGTGACATAAACCTAAGATCTCTATCAGAGATGATAGATACTGGCTCTCCGTGAAGTCTCACTATCTCATTCATATAAAACTCGGTTAACTTGTTTAATGTATAATCCATCCAGATTGATAGAAAATATGTCGACTTTGTCAATCAATCCATTATCACCTACACTGCACCATACTTTCTCTGTGTTACCGGTAAACCAGACACAAAATTCATCGTGATCTTTTCCCACTTCCATTCTGGTATGGGTATCGGTTGTAGTAATCCTGAGGGTAACTAATGTTCAGCTTTCACTTTCTGGCAAGTTAAGCATTTGGACACATGTTTGGTAATATCCTTCTTCATTCCTGGCCACTAATACTATGCCCTCAGATATTGATATATTTTGTTCCCTTCTGGATGCATCGTATATATATTGTCTCATGAGCTTCCTTTATGATATCGAACTTCAACTCTTCTACCCCTGGCACAAAAATCATGTTCTTAAAATACACGGTACAATTGTCTATCAGAGAAAACTCAGACTTTTCTCCCTTTTTCACCGTCTCAACTATCTTTACCAACTTTTTATCTTACTAATGAGCTTATTTAATCCTCTGTATCAAGGTAGACATTACTAGTATCTCAACTATCATTTTTCTTCTTAAGGCATCAGCCACCACATTTGCTTTTCCTGGATGGTAGTCAAACACATAGTCTGTTGAACTTTGAGAGTTATTCCCATAATTTTGATGATAACAAATAATTGAGCAATAACAAATTTAACCATGTTTTTGTGTTTAAGTGATTAACAGGGTAAACTTTTATTGAATCATCAAAGCCAAAATAAATCAAGTCAAATATTTGGAAAAGAAAGTTGTTCATGCCCGTGAATCCATATTCACGCCCGTGAAAGAACTTAAAGCAGAAAAAATTCAAATGATCAAGTTGTTCACGCTCGTGATTATAATTGTCACGCTAGTGAAGGTCAAAGATAAAAAGCTTCAATGGTCAGAATCATTCACGGCCCCATTCACGGTTTGAAGAAAACTATTCACACCCGTGAATATACTATTCACGCTTGTAAATGTCGTGATTCAGAATTTGAAAATTAAGGATCAAGCAATTCACACCTGTGATGTAACATGTTATGCCTATGAAGACTTGGAAATATAACTATTTCAACACGCTCCAAGGTTGTTAAACGACTATATTTTGAATTAATATATCCCTAACGACTAGATTCTGAAAAAACGCTATAAATAACTCATTCTACGTATGGAAGATCATCAATTAGAGCAACAAGAGCTTCATTACATTAAGAATTTGTTCAAAAATTATAATTGAGAGTTTATGCATTAATTCTTTGTAATACTTCATCTTATTCTCTTTTTGATTTTGTAAAGCTCAAGTGATCTTGAGTTTGAGTGTTTTATTCTCTCAAGCAATTACTCAAAAGTGCATTTTAAGTGAGTTGGGTTGGGATTAAAACACTTGTAAGAGTTTATTATGTGAGCCATAAAACACAAAAAAATCAGTTTTTGTGTTAGCCAATAAAACATAAAGGAATTTGGGTTCGGTATAATCCGAGAGTAAAACACCTAGTTTGGAGTGAACTAGTAAAACTCATGTATATCTTATTGTGTGAGATAGTGAAAATACCCAATTAAAATTGGGGAGAGGAGTAGGGTTCATTCACACCCGAACCTCTATAAATCGTGTGTCTAAATTCTCTTCTTCCATTTCTTTTACTTTTTGATTATTTGCAATTGCGAAAAAAAATTTAATTGTACACCAATTCATCCCCTTCCTTCATGGTGATTGTCTGGGCAACAATTGCTATAAGAGCTTCGTCTAATATCAAAGCCTAACAAGCACTAGCACAAATTAATAAATGGCCAATGAAGGATTTCAAAGCCTTAAACCCTACTTTGATAGGTCTAACTACGCCCATTGGAAGTTTAGGATAGAGGCATACCTTGATAGCGAGGGAATCGATGTCTAGGATAATGTAAGAAAAGAATGGACACCACCAATCAAGAAAGGAATGGATGGTGATGAAGAACTCATCCTAAGAGACGATTGGACAGAACCTCAAAAAAAAGCAAATAATAAAAATAAAATGACAATGACAATGACAATGACAATTCTTGCAAGCTCTCTATCCATTGAAGAGTGTGGTAGAATTCAACATTGTATGACTACATATAACATGTGGAAAACTTTAGAGAATTACCATGAAGGAACTAAGCAAGTAAAATCTAAAAAGATCCAACTTCTTACATCAGAATATGAACTCTTCAAGATGAAACCAAATGAGTCTATCACTGACATGACAAATCGCCTACTAGCCATCATCAAGGGCATAAGGAAGCTTGGAAGACACATGAGCTTAGAAGATGTCAACAACAAAATTTTAAGAAGTCTTCCTCTTAAAGACTATGGTTCAAGAGTAGTCGGTATAGAAAAAGCCAATGAGAATATGAGTACCATTCCTACCGATGTACTCATCGGCAAGCTTCGAACATATGAAATGGCTGTTATAAGAGATAGAGAACTTGAAGCCAAACTAGAAAAGAAAAAAGCTCTTGCACTCAAAGCCTCAACCTCTAAAGAGGAAACTCAAAGTGATGAAAAAAATAATGAAGATGTAGATGAACAAATTGGCAAGTTCTCAAGGAAAATAAAAACAATGATTAATAAGAAATATGGCAACTCTTGGCAAAAAGCTTCGAGAAAATCTTCAAATGACTCATCACAAAATAACAAAGATGACGTAAAATGTTATGAATATGGAAAGAAAGGGCACAACAAGCCATATTGTCCAAAGCTTAAGAAGCACAAGAAGAAGTTCTGAAAGGAAGATGAGGACAAAGGTCATAAAGTTACATGGGATGATGATAGCTCCTCAAGTGAAAATGAAGATAACGAAGAAGAAGTGGCTAACCTATGCTTTATGGGTTTAGAGGATCACTTCACGGATAAGGTAAGTCCTTCTTGCACTTACTTTTATGATAATAGTAATAATAGTGATCATGATGATGATGATAGTGACATAATAGAAGTTATGTACCTAGAATTAGAAAAATATAAAAAGAAAATTATACTTTAGAATAAAAATAATTTGAAGCTAAAAACAGAATTAGAAATTCTTCAAAAAGAAATTTTAAAGCTAAAAACATTCAATGATGATCTTAAAAAATCATTAGATGATTTTTCTTCAAAACCTTCAACTAAAACCTTGCTTAAAGAAAATAATATTTTGAAAAATGAAGTTAAAGAATTTAGAAATTCTATTTCAAAATTTTACAAAGGGAAAGAAAATTAGATACTCTTATTATATCACAATGGCTTCCTTTAGTGAGACATAAACTATGTTTTAACAGAGCATTAACATCATCTGCACCCAGTGCTGTATTTGTTAAATCTAATACACCACATACCTTCTCTATTGAGGTAATAGCTTCAAAAGCTAAACAAAAAACACACACTGAACATCTTATTCAAAGAAAGAATATTGGAAGGTCACATAACTCAAAAGACAAACCTCAAAAAGTCAATCACATTTTTAAATATAAAAAGCATGTTCATAGGAAATCACAAACTACACATGCATGTTCTTATTCACATTATGAACCCTTAAAAATAGTAAGGTCTAAACCAATATGACAAAAATTCCTTAAAAATAAAGTATTTCATTATTGCATTGAATATGGTCATATTAACTTATATTGTCCAATAAGGAAGGAATATTAGAAACCTTTCAAAGCTAACCCCCAAAGACTCAAGTACATTTGGATACCTAAAAACAAAACGTAATTTGTTTTTCTTGCAGGTATGTCTAAAATCCACAATAAATGAAAATGTTTGGCTTGTGGATAGTGGATGCTCTAGTCATATGACTGGTAATAAAGACTTATTCACCGAAATTAAACAAATTGATGGTGGTAATGTTACCTTTGGAAATAATGCAAAGGGTAAGGTTATTGACATTAGTTCTATTGGTTTAAATGGTATTTCTTTAATTGAAAATGTTTTGTTTGTTGATGATTTAAAGCATAATATTTTAAGTGTTAGTCAATTATGTGATAATATTTTAAGTGTTAGTCAATTATGTGATAAAAAAAATCAAGTCACCTTTAATTCTAATGGATATCTCATAACCACTATAAATAGCCAAGAGATATTCAAAGGCGATAGAGATGGAAATACTTATATAATTGATTTACAAAAGTTTACTAACATCTCTTCTAAATGTCTTATATCTATTAGCAATGAATCATGGCTATAGCATAGAAGGGTTAGATATGCAAGCATTGAATTAATTCAAAGCTTTAGCAAAAATGAGCTAGTAAATGGTTTACCAAAAGTAAGATTCATCAAAGACAGAACATGTGAGCCATATCAAATTTCAAAACAACACAAGATATCTTTTAATTCAAAGAATGTACTTCTAGACCTTTACAATTTTTGCATATCGATTTATTTGGTCCTAATAGAACTGCTAGTTTATAAGGAAAATTTTATGCATTTGTAATTGTTGATAATTACTCAAGATTTACATGGGTAATGTTTTTAACTCATAAAAATGAAGCTTTTAATTCTTTCAAATTCTTTGCAAAAAAATTCAAAATGAAAAAGAGTATTGTATTTCAAAAATAAGAAGTGATTATAGTACGAAATTTGAAAATAAACTTTTTGAAAAATTTCTATTTAGAAAATGGTATTTCATATGATTTTTCAACTCCTAGAATACCACAACAAAACGGGGTGGTTGAAAGGAAAAATAGAACCTTAATTGAAATGGTTAGGACAATGCTTAATGAATATAGTTTGCCAATTTATTTTTGGGCAGAAGCCACAAATACTATTTGTTATATTTCAAACCAAATTTTCAAAAGACCTATCTTAAATAAAACTTCTTATAAGCTATGGAATGAAAGAAAATCTAAAATTTCATACCTTAGAGTATTTGGATACAAATGCTTTATATTAAACACTAAAGACAATCTTGGAAATTTTGCTTCAAAATCTGATGGAGGTATATTATTAGGATATTCTGCATCTAGTAAAGCATATAGGGTTTTCAATAAAAGAACACTAGTAGAAGAATCTATGCATATTAATTTTGATGAAACGAGTAAACTTTATCTCAGGAAAAGTAGTTCTCTTGATAATGTTACAGACGAAATTTAAAAACACAATCTTATTCATGAGAAAATTTGTGAGTTTTAAAAGAAAGAAGAAAAATATGATGATAAAAAAGAAGAACAGCAAGAAAAACCTTTGCAAGGGACTCAAGAACTTCCAAGATAGTGGAAATTTGTAAAAAAAACATCCAAATGAGCAAATCATTAGTGATCCCACCAAAGGTGTAAGTACTCGTTCTAAACTTTTAGACTATAATCTTGCATTTGTTTCTCAAATTGAGCCAAGGACTATTGATTAGGCTCTTAATGATAAAAATTGGGCGATTGCTATGCAAAAGGAACTAAATCAATTTGAAAGAAATAAAGTTTGGACTTTACTTCAAAGACCAAAGGATTATCTAGTAATTGGTAGTGAATGGGTCTTTAGAAATAAGTTAGATGAGCAAGGTCAAATAACTAGAAATAAGGCTAGAATCCGCCAAAGGATATAATCAACACAAAGGAATAGATTATGATAAAATCTTTACTCTAGTTGCAAGATTAGAGGCTATTAGAATTCTTTTAGCATATGCATCTCATATTAAATGGATGTTAAAAGTGCATCCTTAAATGGTTTTAGTGAAGAAGAGGCATATGTTGAACAACCACTTGGTTTTGAAAATCATGAATTCTCTAATCATGTTTTTAAACTTACTAGAGTTTTATATGGTTTAAAACAAGCACCTAGAGCTTTGTATGAAAGACTTAATGCATTTCTTTTAGAAAATGGTTTTTCAAAACGCCATGTAGACATAACTTTTTTCATTAAAAAGCATAAGCATGATATTTTAATTGTTCAAATTTATATTGATGATATTATTTTTTGATCTACTAATGAATTGATTTATCATGATTTTACTAATTGTATGACCAAGAAATTTGAAATGAGCATGATGGGTGAACTTAAATTCTTTCTCAGTCTTCAAATCAAGTAAAGCATGGAAGGAATCTTCATCAATCAATCCAAATACACAAAGGAACTTTTAAAGAAATTTGGAATGGAGGAATGAAAAAATGCAAAAACTCGAATGAGTACATTAACTAAATTGGATAAGGACAAGAAGGGTAAGCCTATAGATGAAAAGCTCTATAGAGGTATAATCGGATCACTTTTATATCTTACTGCTTCAAGACCTAATATTATGTACTTTGTATATTTATATACTAGGTTTCAATCTAGTCCTAAAGAATCATATCTAAATGCTTTAAAACAAAATTTAAAATATCTTCATGGCTCAATACATTTAGGATTATGGTATCCTAGAAACACCTATTTTTATTTAATCAGTTTTTCAAATGTCAATTATGCTGATAGTCAATTAGATAGAAAAAACACATCTGGAACTTGTCACTTTATAAGTGAAAACTTAGTTTATTAGTTTAGTAAGAAATAAGTTTCAATACCTTTTTCCACTGCTGAAGCAGAATATGTAGCATTTGGTTATTGTTGTACACAAGTTCTTTAGATAAAATAACAATTAAAAGACTATGGTCATGTAATTGATCATATTCTCATAAAATGTGATAACACTAGTGCAAAAAACTTTTCAAAGAATTCCATTCAGCATTATAGAAGTAAACATATTGATATTATACATCATTTCATTAGGGATCATATGCAATGTGGTGATATAGTGCTCAAATTTATAGACACTAACAATCAATTGGCTTATATCTTTACCAAACCCTTAAATGAAGAAAGATTTCATTTTATAAAAAGAGAGTTAGGTATATTTGATGGAAGTACTCTACCTTGAAATAAAAATTGAGTCTCTCATATTTGATTGATTATATTATTTTAAACCTTGAATAAATATATTTTGATGATTTAATAAAATGTTGTGATATTCTGTTTGAGAAGAGTAAGTTCAAAATACTTAAAACATATTTTTTAAAGGGATTCACGCCTGTGACAAATTAATCACAGTTATGAATTGTATTGACAAAACAACGCGTTTAAGTATCATGGTTTAGTAGCCATGACAAAGAGTATTCATGCTCATGAATATACATTCATGGCCGTGAATATCGAAGAAAATGATGAAAAAAGTTCACGTTTAAGGTTCACGGCTTGGCAACCCATGAACTAGTTCTTCACGCCTATAAAAAGTTAGTCACAGTCGTGAAGAATGCGATAAAACCTAAAGAACCATCTTTTTTCTCCTCATTTTCTCTCTCCCTCTCCGTCGGTCGCTGCTAAAACAAAGGTTTTTCACAAATTCTACTTCATTTTTCCACTTTTTTTCTCTTTCTTTGGACCAGTTTCACCTCTTTTCATCATTTAATCAAGTTTTTCACAAGTTTATGACCTTTTTAATCACTTTTATGTAGATTTTTCAAACCCTTTCTCGAGTTACTATTCACAATAGGCAACTCAATTTTCTACTGTGATTCGATGGCAAGCACAGCAAGTTCATCACGAGGTAGAGGTACACGAGCAAAATCCACTGTACCAAACCAATCATAGGCCTGATGCTCTCATTACTGCCCACAAGTGCCCTTCGAAGGTATAGTTTTCTGAAAACCCGTCCTATACTAAATTTCAGAGCCTTCGATTGGGAATGTGTTAGGATAGTAGGAATTGAAAATGATGTTAGGATATGGCTGACGAACTTAGGATTGCTAGATTTTGTTAATATTTTTTATCCCACAATTAAGCAAATTACGTTGGAATTTCTAAACACCTTACATGTGGACAATTTTGGAAAAGTATCTTTCTAACTTTGTTATGAGACACACGAGTTGTTAGCTGATGAATTTGGGAGTTTTTTTTAAGCTGTCTAGTAAGAGGTTAATGAATGAAATAGATGTTGTAGATTTTGTAGTTGTTGATGCTTGGAGTCATGTTGGTAGAGACTTCGTTTGGGACGTTAGGTTGCCTGAGAGCATGCATCTTACTTCTCCTGCTTTGAAATACATTCATAGATTTATGACATACAACATCTTTGTTAGAGATGACAATAATGGGGTTGTTCGGAAGATATAACTTTTATTCTTTGATTATGCTTGGAAACAGCAGCCTATTGTTGTGAGTCAATGGTTTGAGAACCATCTGTTATCCATAGCTATTAGACCTACAAGAGATATTTTGATAGGTAACTATGTGACCCATCTTGTTGTTCAACTCAGCCTTTTATACTTGGATGATCACACATTCACTGCCTTACCCATCCTAGCTAAGGACAAGCTTGATATCGAGTCCTTTCTGAAGATGGGGGTTGTCGCTAGGATTAGTTATCAAGGAGAGACCTTCTATAGGTCTATGGATCGTTAGGATGAGGTAATCTGAGAGGATGATGACTCCAATACCTTCAGGGTAGGATTAGTGGGTCGTCGACATTGTAAGAGAGTTAGAGTTGTGCTTTATGATTTCCCAACTGGCAAGAACTCCTCCTCATCTCCTACAGACATGATGTCGCAACTCATTGCTAGAATGGATATGCTACAGCAGGACTTTCATCAAAGATTCGATCTTGTCCAACAGCAGCTCAAAGACTTCAGGGAGCATTTTAATGCTCGTATTTCAGCAATTGAGTTTGAGATCGCCAGTCTTTGTCTTCATCAGACTCAGCACTGATCATGATCATTCAGCTTTATTTTTTCCTTTATATCTTTTAAACTTTTTTGGATGTTATCTTAGACTATTTATGCAAACTTTTGGGATTATAAACTTGTTACAAACTATTTATGCATATGTTTGTTTTTGTTTTCTCTTTCTTAGTATTAATTTCTTTTCGATAGTGACAAAGGGGGAGAAAAAAGTTTGCTAATATGTGGCTAAATTTTTTATTTATTTGTCTGACATTTTTATGATGGTAAATATTTAGTATATGTAGATTATATATTGATTATATGGCATGTTTAGAATTCTACATACTTTAGAAAAATATAATCATTTTGACTTAACAATATATGGTATACTTTACATATTTACATAATTATTTTTTCAAACATCATTTAAGGGGGAGAAATTTATTCTCCTTGGTCATATATTGCACAATTATTTGTCACTATTAAAAAGGGGGAGATTGTTGAACCTTGAAGGTTATTCCCAATTTTGATGACAACAAATAATTGAACAATAAGAAATTTGACCATATTTTTGTGTTTAAGTGATTAACAGGTTAAAATTTTATTGAATCATCAAAGCCAAAATAAATCAAGTCAAATATTTACAAAAGAAAGTTGTTCATACCTCGTGAATCCATATTCACACCCATGAAAGAACTTGAAGCGGCAAAAATTCAAAAGATCAAGTTATTCACACATGTGATTATAATTGTCACGCCTGTGAAGGTCAAAGATAAAAAGCTCAAATGGTCAGAATCATTCATGACCTCATTCACGATTTGAAGAAAACTATTCACACCTATGAACATACTATTCACAACCGTGAATGTCGTGATTCAAAATTTGAAAATTGAGGATCAAGCGATTCACACTCATGATGTAACATGTCATGCCCGTGAAGACCTAGAAATATGATCATTCCAGTACGCTCCAAGGTTGTTAAACGACTATATTTTGAATTAATACATTCCTAATAGTTAGATTCTGAAGAAACGCTATAAATAGCTCATTCTACACATGGAAGATCATCAATTAGAGCAATAAGAGCTTTATTATATTGAGAATTTATTCAAAAATTATAATTGAAAGTTTATGCATTAATTATTTATAATACTTCATCTTATTCTCTTTTTGATTTTGTAAAGCTCAAATGATCTTGAGTTTGAGTGCTTTATTCTGTCAAGTAATAACTCAATAGTGTGTTTTGAGTGAGTTGAGTTAGGATTAAAACACTTGTAAGGGTTTATTATGTGAGTCACAAAACACAAGGAATTAGTTTTTGTGTTAGCTAGTAAATCACAAGGGAATTTGGGTTCGGTGTGATCCAAGAGTGAAACACTTAGTTTAGAGTGAGCTAGTAAAACTCTTGTGTATCTCGTTGTGTGAGATAGTGAAAATACCCAATTAAGATTGAGAAGAGGAGTAGGGTTCATTAATACCCGAACCTCTATAAATTGTGTGTTTAAATTCTTTTCCTCCATTTCTTTTACTTTTTGATTATTTGCAATTGCGGAAAAATTTTTAATTGTCCACCAATTCATCCTTTCCCCCTTCTTGGTGATTGTCTGGGCAATATAGTATTAGTTTTTAATCAATTCCAATCACCTTTTTTGTCTCAAGTTTAATTCTTTCTACGAAGGTAAATACTTAAGATTCTTGTGATCTGTATAAATATAGCATTTTTCTGCATATAGGTAATGTCTCTAAATCTTTAGAGTAAAAACTATCACTACAAGTTCTAAATCATGTGTCGGATAGTTAAGCTTGTGAGGCTTAAGCTGCTTGGAGGCATAAACAACCATTTTTCCCTCTTGCATGAGAACACAACCTAGCCTATTGTAACTTGCATCATTGTACATAACATAATTTTTTCCTGGAGTAGGTTCAGTCAAGACCGGTGCTTCAGTGAACATTGCCTTGAGTCTATCAAAACTCTCTTGGCACTTATCTGTCCATTCAAATCGGATATCTTTTCATAGTAACCGAGTCAAAGGAGTCACTAAGGATGAAAATCCTTTCACGAACCTCCTATAATATTTGGCTAATCTAAGAAAACTCCTCACTTCTGTCACATTCTGAGGTGGTTTCCAATTCAGAATAGCTTAATCTTACTAGGGTCAACTTGAATGTCTTCTACTAATACCACATGACCTAAAAAACTAATTGTTTCTAGCCAAAACTCACATTTTGATAGCTTAGGATATAACTGCTTTTCCCTCAACCTTTGTAGTACCATTTTTAGATGTTGATTATGTTATTCCTCGTCTCTAGAGTATACTAAAATATCATCGATGAATACCACTACAAACTAATCAAGATATGGCTTGAACATTCGGTTCATCAGGTCCATAAAAACTGTCGGTGCATTTGTCAAGCCAAATGGCATTACTAGGAACTCATAATAACCATAATGAGTTATGAATGTCATCTTCGATACATATGACTCCTTAATCTTCAACTGATGATATCCTGATTGATGATTTATCTTTGAGAATACACCTACTCTTTTCAGTTAATCAAAAAGATCATTGATTCTAGGTAACTGGTACTTATTCTTAATATTCACCCTGTTAAGTTGCTGATAATCGATGCACAACCATAAAGTGTCGTCTTTCTTCTTTACAAACAACACCGGAGCTCCCCACGGTGATACACTAGGTCGTATGAAACCTTTATCGAGCAGTTCTTACAACTGCACTTTCAACTCTTTTAACTCCACAGGTGCTATCCTATATAGTGTAATAGATATAGGAGCAGTGTCAGGTACTAACTCGATAGCAAACTCTATTTCTCGGTTAAGTGGTAACCCTGACAACTCTTTTGGAAAATATTTGGAAATTCACAAATAGTAAGGATCTCGACCAACTTCAGACTACTTTTTTTCGCATCGATCACATACGCCAAGTATGCTTCACATCCCTTACTGATGAGTTTATGAGCTTTCATCAACGATATCACATTATCTAGATAACCTCTGTTCTCACCCTTCACTACTATCTCTTCTTGTTCCGAAACTCTAATCCTCATCTGTCTCTTTCTACAGTCTACTATCACCTCGTGATGAGCTAGCCAATCCATTCCTAAGATCACATCGAACTCGTGGAATGGTAACTCTATCAAATCTGTAGGGAACTACCTGTTTTGTATCTCAACTGGGCAGCCCCTAAACACTTTACTAACTCGCACACTGTGCCCCAGTGGGTTAGTCACAAGGATCTCATATTATAAAGCTTCAAGTTCTAACCCACTCCACCCGGTGGTGGTGTGCATATGTACGAATGCATCGACCTTGGATCTATCAATATATAAATAAAAGAGCCAAAGAGAAGGAATTTACCCACTATGACGCTGGGTGCATCTTGCTCTTCTTGGCCTCGCATGGCATAAGCTCTTATTGGTCCAACTCTACTGCCCTCTGGCCTCTCAACAATCTTTGATCTATAATGAGTAAGCCCTACTCAGCCACTTCTGCCTTTTCATCAGCCTCGGCCTCTACCTTGACTTGAAGTCTATATTTGTATTGGCTTAACACTTCCTAAATGTCTGCCATACTATAACAACTAACAATCTCTTCTCAGATGGTCCTTGGAGCCGCATCTCAAGCATGCTCTCATCATCCATCAGTACTCTCCTGACTAAGGACGACCACAGTGTTTACACATTAGTAAAGGGGTAGATCTGTGAAATGCTGGTGTCGGTGTACTGGCTACTGATGAAACAGGTCTTGCGAGCTATCCCCGTCTATAGAAATGAGGTATGTTGGAACCCCCAACCTAAAATTGACCACCAAAAGATCTAGCTCTATTGCCACTCGAATGTCCTTTACTTGACTGTGGTATGGGTCTACTAACCCCACTCACTTGGGCTAGCTATGGTGCCGCCAACCCTATTTACTGTTCTAGCAGATGCTAGTAAATTGGGGAAACTCATCAAGCGTAGGGCTGAAACCTGTAGCTTGATCAGATCCCTCAACCCATCTTTAAATCTCTGGCACTTGTCAGCCTCTTTAGATATAATACCCTCAACATACTTGCATAAATGTGTAAATTCTCTTTCATACTATGTCACTGACATATCCCCATGTTTTAAGGTGAAAAACTCTTTCTTCTTATCATCTATGTACATAAGGGTATGTACTTCTCTTTGAACTTCTCTAAAAAGAACCCTCATGTCATGAGATCAGGTGCTTCTGAACCTTATGATGCTGACCACCACTAATCATAAGCATGATCTTACAACAAGGATATTACATACTTGTACTTTTGTTCGTCGGTGCAATGCAGCTAGTCAAAGACTCTCTCTGACCGCTCCAACTAGAACTCTACCACAAAGGGGTCATCCTTCCGTTTACTATAGAAATTGGGTGCCCCCAACTTCCTCAACCTCTCAAATTGTAGCCCAGACAAAGTTGGATGTGATGCTATTTGTAGCAAATTATCATATTTTTCAGAAGATCTGTCTATCCCAAATCGGCGACAGACTGCTCAGGTGATGAGTTGGCACCAGATCTCAGTGTCGCAGCCCGACGATGACTTGGTCAGGATGAAACTCTTTTCCTTTCAAGCTCATTACTTTCGGCTTCTTCAGCCACCATTTGTTGTGATTCCAAAGCCATAACCTACATATACCATAAAGTAACAGTCCTAATCAATAAGCAGCGACTCATAAATTCAAATGTGGGTGCACACATATCAAAAATATTTTGAAAATTGTTTTTGAAAAACCCAAAATGGCCCAACCGGGCTCTGACACCAAAAATTGTAATACCGCCCTCATCCTAGCAGCTAGGGGTGTAAACGAGTCAAGCTATTCATTAGTTACTCGAGCTTGACTTGTAAAATATTTGAATTCTACTCAGAATTAATCAAGTCAAGCTCGAGTAGTTTATCAAGTCAAGCTCGAGTATTATATACCCAATTCGTAAAGTTCGCAAGTTTAATCGAGTAGTTATTTTTTATTATTTATTAAATTACTTTTATACCCTTTGTATTTAAATATATTCGAGTTTAATCGAGTCAAGTTAAGCCGAGTATACTATTTATTAAAAATTTTAGTTGATTCGAGCTTTATCAAGTCAACCTCCGGTAGCTCAAATATTTTTCAAATCGAGTTTTAAACAAGTAAAATAAGCTCGATCAAGCTTGAGCTTCGAGTTTTTTAATCAGTCGAGCTCGAGCTTGGTACTGTATCAACTCGTTTACACTTCTACCAGCAGTACATATCCGGATAAGAGAGCGCTACACTAATTTCTTCAAATCGTTACTTGATAAATATTGAAACACACACTTTTTTTTTTCCTTCACCTAAGAGATATAAGAGAAAATACCATACAATTTATTTACATAATATAGTATTACAAAACTATAAAGTTAATTTTACAAATCTAGAAGTATATAATATGAAATATAAAAGTTCAAAAGATTGTGACACACGGTTTTAAGATCAGCTGCTTTACTTGACTAGGATCACTACTAGTTTTATCAACAAACTTTGGCTACCTTGTTATATCTGCACAAAATAAACTTCCACATTAAGCTTTAGGTTTAGTAGTGTATATAATAAGGCAATATACTATGTCATGCAACAAGCATTATCATATGTTATTTTGTGCACAAACATCTTTTCATGCAACTCTACTCCTTATATCTCTATTTCATACTAATTATGAGCATTATATATATATATATATACAAAGTTATACCCATTTTATCTTTAATCATATATAACACATTTCATTTCTTTGGTATACTACATTATTTTTATCATATTGTACATTATCTTTCAACTTAAACTCTAATGATCCACCTATATCACTCTAAACTGGACTAATTGGATACAGATTATGGATCAAGGGCACTCCCAAAGCCAAAGCCACCTTATCCACTATTTGGCTCATCCGAACTTTTCAAATCAATGGCGCTCCCGGAGCTAAAGCCTCTTTGATTAAGTAATATATCATTATATATGAATTATCATACCAAAGGCACTCCTAAAACTAAAGCCACCTTATCCTCGATCTATATATGCTCAACCGAGCATCTCAAGCCAATGGCGCTCCTAGAGCTAAAACCACATTGATTGAGTAATACATCTCATATTTTACGGTACCGTTCGCCTTCATAATAGCATGTCATCTATCATATTTTTAGTTCTAAGAAACCAAAAGTCTTATTGTGGTTCCCACTATTTTGACCAAAATTTGATACTTAGCATAATTAAATGTTAATCTCACTATTTTTCTTTTAATATTGGCCAACATATATAATCATGTCCAAAAATCATACTTAGTAAACAACATCTTATATAATTCTTTAATTTTCAGTAAATTGCAAATTGACCTCAAAACTTATCAAATTTTGTAATTTAATCTTTTACCATTTTAAACATATTTTAAGCATTTCAAATAATTTATTAGGCATCATCATAATTAATTATCACTTTGATTAATTCCCGTCAAAATCTAAATTTAGACTCCGGTCAATCAAATGCGTCAACTTTACGATACGTGTGATACATGACCTAAATTAATAGATATGACAGCATGTATTAATCCTCTTCATTTCAATTTGTGCATTTTTTCCTACATAAAGTCATCTAATCCGAAAACATAGATGGTGGTACTCTACAAATGATCCTTTGTCCCTAGCTTTGTAGTTTTCTACTCCTAAGTCTATAATCCATAATTAATTAGCATCAACCATTAAAACAATGTTAGAGAATAAACAAAATGAGGATTTTCAATGCATGGTGCTACCTTATTTTGCTTCGGGTAATCCCGCGCAAAATGACATGTCTTTTGATAAGAATAACACTACACCTTTTTCCCACCATATTTTCATCTCTTTTTAAATTGAAGTTTACCTTACTAACCAGAATTGTCATATCCCTTATTGTTCCAAGACTAATTATGCTTGGGTTTCTTGTTCTTTCATTTTTGCTTAGAATCAGAAGTTCCGTAGATTTAGCCATAAGAGTTTTCTTAGATATTTATCTGTATCATGATACTCATCTTCAAAAACAAAATGGTGCTCAATGTCTTCAAAAGTCTTGATGCCTTCATTGTCTAGCAGAAAGGGTTCTTATGACATCTTGAACTTGTTGCTCATTAGAAGGGTTGTGGCCAGTCAATTTCAACTCATTTATCATATATGCATTTTTCTTAAATGTTGTTGCATCAAAGTATTTAGACGCAATCTGTAAGTGTCAAACTTGATGGTCAACCTCCTAAGTTTTATGATAAAAGTGCCCTTAAACTTATCCTTGAGTGCAATCCACATGGTTTTAGCATTGGATATTATTCAAATTCCCATAAGAGATCATCTACAATGTCGTTCAACAATATTATGTGAGCTATGCTATTCTTTTTTTTTTTAAGACTTAAAAGGCCTTAAGATCTCTCCTTTATTGTTGGGTGTTCCCACCAACTAGCTCAACCATTACATGATCAAGGATTTCCAAAATATCTTGTTCCTTAAGAATGTATTGAATCTTATAATGTCAAATTTTATAATTGTCACCATTCAATTTCTCACCCTTATTCAAATCGGCAATAATAGTCTTAGAAACCATTTTAGAAAATTATTTATACACGTAGGAGATGTAGCACATATAAGCATACATAATGTTTTCATTTGCAACAGATTGCATTTAAATTAACATTGATAGACACCTAGATCCATGTTCAAAAGTTTATGTTTGTCTTACTTTCATCATATGAAACCTAAGCATACCAATATTCTTTTAAATCAATTATGTGCAAATTAATCAACTCAATAATATAGTTCTAAATGAGTCATTTGTCTACTAATTTAGAACTCCTACTCAAACAAATATTCATTATATTTATCATAAAATCTTATGAACATAAGCAACCGTTATAAATTATATTCCATATTATTGAAAATCAACTAAACATGTTCAAAATATAATTATTGCAAAACTTATATGAGAAATATTCAATGAACAAATATTACATGTGATCTAACATGTGAATTTCTAAATTCAATCATAAGACATGAAATTTATTTTATATATATCATAAATCAATTGGACAACTATTTCATTTGACATAACCTATCCCATAATATATTTCAATTACAAATATTCATAGAATCACGAACCTAGTAATCTTTAATCCAAAATTTTGAATTTGTTTCATGCCTCAAACATATACAAATAATATGTCATTTGAAAGCTCATTAAAAATCCTTTAAAACGAAGCCAAGAACACCCAAAACGAACGCTAGACGCGTCCTCAAGTGCCTCCAAAATGTTATGCCTATGAGAAAGTAGAAAAACTACATTTTAAGCCTGAAATGCATGTTCATGCGCCTTGGCTGGCGTGTTTAGTGCACACGCCACCTTGAAGGCCTTTTCTGCCAACAGAAAACACAGGTATGGAACTTTCATCTTATTTTCCATTTTATTGGTACTTGAAACTCACCAACCATAGAGAATGTGGTCGTTGCGCTCTATTTATGCAACTGGGATAAGTCAAATATGCTCATCTTCAACCTCCAATTTTCATATTTTCCAGAATCTCAATCCAATTAGCAACCAACTTTCGACACTCATGTCTCCTTCATCCAGCAACAAACTTTTATGAATGATATAACATTGGAAAGATCTCGAAATGAACTTTCTAACGATATAAGGCTCACACACCAAGGCAGCCTGAGGAGAGAGTGATTTGTGTCGAATTATTATGGTTTGTTTATGTTAGTCGTTGGTGTAATAAGGTAGCGCATGCAGTCGCCCAATGGGCTATGTCGTTAAGCGATGTTTAGTTCTGATGGAGGATGTTCCTCTGTTGCTGCAATCACAGTGTTGGAGGATGTTTGTCCTTCTGCTTCTTAATGAATTTCCTTCCTTTCAAAACAAAAAAAAATGTTTAGAGAATTTTAATCATTTGCACAAATTTATTTCAAGTAAAACTCTAATATTTAAAAGTCTGAAGATAGCGTCCTCCTTATATAAAATTCTATTTACAAATTAGTCTATTAATTTTTTGGTTGATATTAACAAATTAAATGCATTTATTTTGTGGTTATAATTCTCAATAAATTACTCATTGAACATAAAAAAAAAAAATGTATTACAGAGAAATAAAAATGCATATTACATATATATCATATATGCTGGTGATGAAGCCTAGGAAAAGATGAAGAAATGAGTCTAATGACAAACAAATGATAAAACAAAAATTAACAAAATCAAAATTTCCTATGAAAATTAAAATTTATTGATTCAAATAACAAAAAAATGAGTTTCATTCACTTGAATCAAGCTCTAAAAAATAAAAACATATAAATGATTTTATATGTCATATATATAAAATTTTTAAAGAAAACAAATTACTTCCTCCATTTTGATGAGGGAATCATCTATATTTAGCAAAGATAGAAGTAGTAGAAATGAAAAATATCAGTCTGAGAAATAGAAAAGAGACATTAATGGAGTTATTTGTTAAGGCTTATAAATGAAGGGTGACGGTGGTGGTGGTGGCGGTGGCGGTGGAGAAATTGACAAGGGTTTATTCCTATCCTTTCTATTGTTGAGGTCAGTAAATGGAATAGTTAAATACTATCCTTAAGAAAGAAAATGGCAATGAAATATTCGTATAGGCATAAGAAATGGAGTAGTTCAAACATTATGCCATCATTTTCTACTCCACAATTTTGTATCTAAATAATTTGGTTGCTGAATTTCAAGCCCAAGACACATAATTCACGCTCAAAGTCCAAATTTCTGGTATTCTGGGTTTAGATTTGGTGTTTCCTTGTGCCTAAACTTAAGTTTTACTTTCATCCCCTTGCCCTGCTGCAAGTTATACTGGCAGGCAAATGGTTGTGCATTTATAGGATTGCATACGAGTAAGCGAACGACAAAGATTTAGTCGATGTAAATAAACGGTTCACTACTGATGTTACAAGAACTACAAATTACAGATTTAGCTTCCATCTTCCACTACAAGGATGAAGCTACACAAACACTCAAGTGGGAAGTGTAAATAGGAATGGGACATAAACTAGGAGATGAAAATCAAGTTTCTGAGCTAACAATCAGATATTACAACTAATAACAATTACAATTTGAAAAGGAAAAACAAACAATGCTAAAAGGAAAATTAGAATAAAATGATGTCTTATCTAGCAGGAGACAAGTTTTTCTTGTACTTTCCATGCCTTTCTTTCACCTTCTCAGCCTTGCTACTGCCATTGTTCTGGTTGCTAACAGAGCCCTCTTGAGCACTGCACATCTGAGACTTCATCTTAAAACCAAATTTCTTCGACACGTTTCCCCAAGTGCTTGAACCCTTTGTTCGACCCAACTTCTCGATCTCCTGCCTCATGTTGGAACACTCCTTTTCAAGCTCAGAAACCCGCATCCTCATATTGTCCATTCCAACCTTCAAAACCTGATTCTCTCTGACAGCTGTTGCCCAGCCTCCCTCGGTGGACCCAGCAAAGCCACTTCTCAATTGTCTTGATCCATCAAGATTTTCAGACACCAGAAAGCAACCAGCAATGGAAGTCCTAAGTTGAAGCTGCTCAAAGAAGAGAACTTGGACAATTATTCTTAGCGGCAGCCTCTCATTCTGTGCAGCATGAGTGCATGCTTCTAAGGAGAGCTTCTGGCAATCCAGCAGCCTGCAGAGCTGCTCTCTGTCAGACTCTGCCAACCATGGGTGCGACTGCAAGTTTGGCAATCAAGCAAAAATTAATAAGATTTAATCAAGTAAAAATAAATAAATAAAAATGTTCCCAAATCAAATATTGCTGGTTTTCCCCACTAAGAGCCTATTATTACAGTTGATAGCCCTTCTTTTTACCAAACGTAGGGAAAATCTCTAACACCAGATTGTTTTAGGTCGAGACAAATAAATGCAACAGGGGGATGAGCATTTTTTTCTTTTGCTTTTTCTCTTCCTTAGTTTGAGCCTTTTTGGAAAGATTTTTTGAGGTGGCAGCAAAAACATCAGGTACCCAACACAAACCTCAACTAAGTTCATGGGTGAGTATAGGTTGGGGCCAACAGTGTCAACAATAAGCAGAAATGACTAAGGTAGAAGTATTGACAATTAGTATAGCCATTGCTCCATTACCATGAACTATAATAAACAAGAATAAGTTGATCGAGCAATGGACAGCCTTAGCTTAAATGATGACATGGTTAGTTCTCATCTTGACAAACATGAACTCCAATTCAATTTTCAATTTTTATCCGAATGCAACCAAGCAACTAATATGCTAAGCTAACCATTCGCAGGATGCATATGTGCTAATAGGTATCAGTACCTTCAGGTAAATGTCTATTGCACGATAAAGACCATCATCAAGGGGCCTGGCATAATCAGGAATAGCAGCAGCAAGAGCCTGAAACTTGGGGAGCTTCAAATTCACATCAGGGGCAACCTCTGCAAGATATCCATCAATCAGCTTGGCAACCATTGTGATTGGTGTTAAAGAAGGTGATCCAATCAACTGTCCATCATCAACTGAACATGGAGAGGCTCCACCAGTGATTTGATCCATCGCAAGGAAGTGTTCAACGATCCGCTGCACACAGTCGACATTGTAAAGTGTCTCCATTGAATAAGAGAAATTGGGCATCAAAAGATCTTCCAGTGTTGCTTGATCAAGCTGCATCCCAATCCTTTTCTCCAAGTTTGATAAACAAGTGGGGCTTGCCTTTAGAATCAAGGCTGTCCGAAGTAGACCAAACAGGAATTTGGTGGGGACAAGACCCTTCTGCATTGAAAGTAATCTGTCAATATCTTCTAAGAGAACCTTCTGCTCCTCTTCTGACAATGGAGCCGACGCCACTGGAATTAAACGGGAGCTAGACTCGCTAGCACTTTGACGTCTATTTAACCCAGGCAGGTACTTTTTTGCATAGAAAGCAAGGGATCCAGCAATAATCTCCTGTCTGATGCCATGAGATTCCATGTCTGAAATCAACCTCTTATAGAGAGGTAAACTTAAAGTTGATACGTCCTCATACCACCAGTCTGGGCTTGCATTTTTGGGTCTAGCCCCTGTGCTTATCCCGTTCCACAAGATGCTGCCTCCAGGACTCTGCATCGGTCCATGCTCCATTATAGGCCATCCAAAAAGATTTGGGTCAGTACACGCTTTGATGGAAAGTGACTCAATACACCTCTTTGTGATATTAAGTTCTTCAGCACAGGGAAGAATGTCATCACAAGTTTGCAGTGCTTTTAAAGAGTCTTTCCAATTACGAAGGACTACTTGATTAAGAAAGGTCTCAGTCTGTGTAATTAGATTGGCTTCCCCATATTCCTCAATCATTTCAAGATGCTCAGCAGCACATCGCAGGTACACAACATTTGAGGAAGTAAGTTCAAGTTTCACACCGTAGCAGAATTTTGCCACAAGTTCAAATGTTTTGGCCCCACCAGGAATGTCAGGGAGATTCATCACACATTTATCATCTCCTTCTGATGCTTCTGCAATCAACCGTTCCATAATCCCACTTCTAGATAGCAAAGGGAACTGCATTAAATTGTAGTATATATACATAAGAAACAATAAGAAATTAGGAGTTCTGTAAAAACCAAAATCATATACCTTCTCCACCATTACATATAAAAACAATTCCAAGTATAACTAACAAGAATACTGCTAAAGGTAATTATTTAAAATCATTCCTATTTTTTAATGTATCTGAGGCTAAAAGGAGAAACTTGGAACGAAGAAAGTATAAAGAAACAAAGGGTCATGCCAAAGTACTATTAGCATTTAGTAGCCAGCATAAAGGGTTAGTTTCAATGATGCAGAGCCTCTAATAGGCAATAAGGCTTGACTCTAAACTAATCTAAAACCAACCAGCTTGAGAACTCATATCCTAGTTCAACAGGAATAGAGTGTAAGCATTTGCACCAGTAAAACCATTCATTTTTAAATTACACACAACATTATTTAGTGTTTGTTTACTTGTATATTTCTATCAAATTTGTATTTAAATTATAGAAAAATCTAATGAGCAATATAAATTAACTTAAAGACAGCAGCCATCAAGATATATGCACATAAACTAGCAAGTTAATTTCTAATCTTCAAACTGATTCATCTTTCAATTTGGAAATCCCAAATATGCATGCCTGTTACTATATTTTAAGATAAATGGAAAAGGAAGAGGTCAACTTAGAAACACAATTTGTTGCAAATATCCAAAAAGAGAAGACTTTAATTTAAAGATTGTGCAAAACATTACCTTGTGAAGATGGAAGGACATCTCATCAACTTCCACAATAATATCACTAGGAAGACCAGTTGTGCAGAACCTATAGTCATTGAATTGTATGTTAAAAAGAAAGTTGAAATAAGACACACACAACACAAATAAACAAAACAAACAGAGCGGGAGTCAAAGGAATGTGACCACATCCTTGTTTTTTGAAAAATGACTTGCACGAAGGAAATCATTACCACAAAGCAATTATGAAAATATATCCATTATTGTGCTTTCCTTTGCGATCTACTGCAAAATTATCTTCAAGGTAATCTATAACTATATTAATGTTCACTTTTACTGCTTGCAAGGTCACATTTGAAGAGGAGGAATCCTTGTTAATATAAAGTGCATCATACAACCAACAGTTCCATAGTGCACCAGGGCCACAAGAGCATACAATATGCAAGCAACCAAGTGATATACATTTGTAATGTGCACAGAAAAAGCTTTAACACATTCTTTCTTCCATTTGCATGGAGCAGTTTTAAATGGCAAGCTTTCAGGTACCGGAACTTGTAAGTAGAAGACACAGAAAAGTTTCTCCAACTAATTATGTGATATAAATATAAATCAAATCTCACATATTTTTCTTCCAAATCAAACTCCAAATAAGCAGCAGAAGTGACAAAATAAAAAGACCCAATAGGATTTTCACAAAGAGAATACAGACATTCCATTTATCAAAGTGGAATTAACCATCAGTATATCATGCCAAAGGCCTATGCTAGGTCCACCCAGTAATTTATGTGCTCAATACATTACATTGTATAGAACAGTGAAGGGAAAGAAACTTCAACTGATAGTTCATGCAATCCAAAAGAAAAAAAATTGAAAAAGCTATGGCAGAACAAACTTTTTGCAATTTAGTTAGCATCCAAGTTACACCACCCATGATCTACTAGGTACCTAAGAATGTTGTATCTAAGATTCTGGTAAAGTATGTTTATATCGAAATGCTTAATGCCCATATCCGTCAGCACTGGAAGGCCTGCACCCCAAAGCAGGATTTTCCAACCACACGTACTATATAATGACCAAACTGCATATTAATCAATAACAGCAGGAATACATTATATTTTCTCAAACAATCAAGTTTAACCACTAATAAGATAGTTGACTCAGAAAAACTGCAAGAAAGCAATCAGAATAGACTTCTTTTAGAAGTAAGCAGTCAAAGTGATTGGCATCTATTAGGAGCTCCACCATCTCTGTCTGAATGAAGCAATTTTTCAGCTATGCTACTTCTACACCGATGGCCAAGTTCAAAGGACATTCACCTTACACCACTACTGAGTTCAATTGAAATGATTTTCACCAGTGTTGCATTATTAAAGAAATCTCCAAGCAACATAACAAATTATATCTTAACATAAAATCTACCCACCAATTTCCCTTGAAATGCACATTTTACTTTAAACCACTTATTATTACTAATTTCATATTTTCAACAGCACGGAGATTGGCTGGATACCCCTCAAAAAAACTTAACAGACTAATTCTCAACTCAATACCTTCGAACAAAATATAAAATAACAAAAAAAAAAGGAAAAAGAAAAAGACAGAAAAGAGTGATGCATAAATCACAGGAAGTGATTCAAGTGAGAGGAAGATGAGCGTTCGCTGTCGAGTAAATATTACTTCTATAGTTTGGATCGCCATTATAGAAGGCAGATGTTAACATTTAGCACATATAAGTATATATGCACATGAAGTCTAACAACATGTAACTAAAATTTACTAATTTGTGGCGACAACATAGGATGAGTAAATAGGAAGACCCATTATCAACATATATAACAAAACAAAATGAAAATAAAATAAAAGAAAAACGACAAAAACAATCAACAGAAAATGGAGGTTGTAGAAAATACTGAATGTAAAGAGAAGAGGGTTACATACCAGGCCTGCCCTTGCCTTTGAAATGCATCACTTTTGGATCCCAGTTTCATACAAACCATTTTCTCAGAAAGCAAGCAACAAAATAACAGAAAAACGAGCTCCCAGAACAAATAAGCTAATGCAGAGCTTGAAGTAAACCTCCTTCAACCCAATAATCACAAGCACACAGCCAGCATTTTCAAACCAAATAAACTCTATACTCAAGAGCAGTGTGACGGCAAGAGCCCCAAATTCAGTGGTGATTTTTGTCCTTAATTAATCAACAGTCTCGAATCAAAACGAACTTTAAATTTTCTTAAAAAAACAATTCTTCAATCCCTCGAGCCAATCACTTGACCTTCAAAAGGTATCAAAGGTAGCTCCTTTGCCCAATAAGCTGCCAAAAACGACCCAAATTGCTATCAGAGAAACAGAAAATTACCCACCTTTAAACACACCAAACACCATCTCCAAAACCACTCCAGTAATACATACCCACTTCAAATTTCAAACCAAAAAGCTCTAAATTCCTGCCCAACCCTCAAAATTTACTTCATCAAAATACTAACTTGATGTCTGTCAAGAAAAAAGACACCAATTTTAGGTCAACACTTGAAAACTTTAGAATGAGAAATCAAAATATTACTATTTTAACTGGCCAAAGCCTACCAAGAAGATTCCAAAAAAGAAACCTGTAAAACGAAAACCGCTCATACCCATTAAAGAAAGAGAACAAATGAACCACTTTGTAAGGTCCTAATCCAATAATTTTACCCATAAAGGGATAATAATGGTCACCAAAGCCATGATATACAATGCCAAAAAGGCTTGAAATTCTCAACAAGAGTCAAGAGGGAAGAGGGGGAGAGAAGGATGGATATTATTAATGATAGCACAGAAAACAAGTCTCTTACTCATTTGCTCATGTGGGTCCAATTGGCTTAAAACACACTCATTGCAGTTCTGGAATTTGGGTTTAAAAAAACTTTAAAATCTATAAACAGTAGTTAATACAAATTGACCAAAACAAGAGAGAGGAATAGGAAGGCAGAGTCTTTGTCTCTTGGTTTTATTAAGGATCTTTTTATTTCTTAAAAATAAAAATTGGTTTAATAATAAGTGATCTTTTGAGGTTACAGGTATCTGCTTTTGTCCAACTAGTCCATGTGCAAGCGTTAATATGCGCTTTCAATTTTTCATATCTTATTAAACAGTAAAGGAGAAGGAGTTTACTGTGATTTTTAACGCCATTAAATTAACTTTAAGTCTCCTTTGTTTTTAAAATATAGTTTATTTTTAGAAAATATTTTCTTTTTAAAAGATATTTTTTAAAAATATATAATATTTTTTATGTTTTTCTGTAACGTTAAAAAATAAAAAAATTAAGTGATATTCTATCTTTCAAAAATTAATAAATTTTTAAAAATAATTTTTCGTTTTGAAAATTGAAAGTTATTTTATTTTATTTTTAACATATTTTTCGTTTACTTAAAAAATATTTTTTTGACTTATTTTTCAGAAGTAAAATAAATATTAAAAAATTAAAAAAAATTCAAAATAAATTATTAAATATATTTTGAAATCTAATTTCGCCATGCATGAGTGGGGACGGGATTTTTCCTTTTTTTTATGAAAATAATAAAAATAAATGTGCTATTTAAATTTCTAATGCAATCGTGGTTGTGGAGTCAATCACGAGGTTTTTACAATGCAGGCTTTCAAAAGGGTCTCTTGGATTTTGCTTTTGTCCGAAATTGTTTTTGTTTCTCATTTTCTTCCTTACATTTGTTTGAGTATAGAAATTTTTCCTGTGTAAAATTTTTGTTGAATAAAAATTTGGAACAAATTAAGAGTATGTTAGGTAGCGTTAGTTGTCAGCTTACCGTTGCTATCAACAATTCATAAAGTATTTGATAATTAAAAGTTAAAAATTAATTATAATTTGTAAAATAATTATTAATATATATTATACTAAATTTTTATTTGTTCGTATTGTATATTATATATATATATATTATAAAAAATAATCAATTAATTACAAAATTATAAAAAAAATATAATTTTTATTATAAATTGATATAAGTAAAAATAAAAAATTATTTTTTTATATGAAATATCTAAAAATTAGTTTTGATTATAAAAAATTTGAAAATTTCAACTTTTCATAAAAAAAATAAGTTTTTAGTATAAATTATAAAAATTGATAGTTGAAATTTTGAATCGCTAACTTTTACTTTTATTTTATAAAATATCCAATTTAGTTTTTTATTTATTATACCACTAAAAAAATGAATCAAACAGAAACTCACATAATCATAATAATACATGAAAAACAATAACTCAAGTCATTGTCGGTAATTTGATTTGGTTGTTTTGAGTGAGGTTGGAAATTTTCTTTTTTGAGTGCTTTGAGCATGGTTTTTAATACGTAATTTGATTTGGTTGTTTGAGAGAGAAATGGAGTTATTATTGAATAAATAATCAAACTTCTTAATGCTCATTGAAATCATCGTTCGAAACTCAAATCTTTTTGTTACTAAGATGATTAATGTGGACCTATATCATTAAATATAACGTTGAAATTTATTAATAAATTAATGATCAAAGCATTCAATTTGTTGTGTACTTTTTCATTTTCTTTGAGAAATCAATTTGTTATGCACTCTTATAGCATTATTTATATATATATATATATATATATATATATATATATATATATATATATATATATATTAGGCTAGCATTTACCTAGTTAGAATGTATATTTTAGTAATTTCTCTTTAATAGCTAAGGATAATCAAATAATTAGACAATTTTAATAACTAATATACTTATAAATCTTTTTTGTTGAGAAATATTAGTCATACTTATCATCAACATTCTCTTTTAATATTTTTTTTAATAGTCTATTATATCCACTATTTTTAATTAAAAAAAACTTGTAATCTCTTTTATAGCTAAAGTTAATTATAGTATTTTTTTTTATTTACTATTATCTCGCGTCTCTTCAACGATACAAATTTGTGCAAGCAGATATATGTTACCCATAAAATCAAAAAACAATTAAAAAAAACTGATAACAAATAAAGTAACTAACACTCATTTTTAATTAATTATGTTAATTGCACAAATTTTTAAAGTTCATAAACCAAAATATATTATTTATATAAACTAATTGTAATGATATTCAAACTAATATCACACATCAATTGAAATATATGTCACACGTTAATTGAAAAAAATATGTATTTCGACTCCAACTATATGTATTTTGTTTGTTAACTTTTCTAACTTTTGTTTTTTTTATTAAACCCTTAAATTGAGAACTTTATATATTATTTTTTTCCAAATTAAATTTTCTAATTTTGAAGTTGTTTAATCAGTAAAATATTTGCAAGAGATTAATTTTGACAAATAATAATTAAAAAGCTTAATCTAAATGAATTTAAATAAACGAAACTTGGATCAACCAATAATTTTTATGAAATAAAAAAATAAATAAGTGAATCAAAATGCTGCCTTATGGTTTTTATAGCCCGCACACAAAGTTGAGCTCCAGCTAGGATTATTTAAAATCGAATTGAAATTAAAATTAAATTAAATTAAATTCAGTGTAATTGCTTTGATTTAGGAGTGAACAATTGGTTTAAAATTAAACCGAATTAGCATAAATCGATCAAAATCGATTTAAATTTGAGGTAACTGAATGTTAATATTTTAATTCGATTCAATTCGGTTTAATTGGTTTTAAAATTAATTAATTTATATAAATTATAATTATTTCTATATTTTATATATATTAGAATAAATTAGAATCCATCGTGTTAGCTTTATTAATTATTATAAATTATAAGTAAGTACCTTTATTAATTATCATATATAAATTATAATCAATTAACATAACTTTATAATTTACTATAAATTAAAATATAATGATATAAATTATGATAAATTGTCATAATCTATAACTTTATTAACTTCCATATAGTTTTTCAGCATATATTTTTTAAAATTTCAATAAA
Organism: Triadica sebifera; assembly: GCA_023653625.1. Taxonomy (NCBI): domain Eukaryota; kingdom Viridiplantae; phylum Streptophyta; class Magnoliopsida; order Malpighiales; family Euphorbiaceae; genus Triadica; species Triadica sebifera. The sequence goes on from CM042906.1 coordinate 17,695,022, forward strand.
AAAAAAAGTACAAAAAAAGAAAGAAAAGTGGTGTGAGATATGAGAAAAATGAGTAGAGAGAATGATAAATAAAAAAAAAGTCTTTTAAAATGTACATAATTTATAGATAAACTGTAGACTTTAAAATCATTATATCACTTATTTTTAATCTTAGTTGTTGAATAAAATTATCAGCTGAAGTTGTAAATAAATTTCAATAATTTAATCTACAACTTGTTTAACAAATTATATCTCATTTGATTTGATAATTATGATCATTTTATTTTATATCACTAACTAACTATTTACAAATGAAAATATAAATTAAAAAAAATTTAAAATAGGTTATCAATTTTAGTATTTATTAGTATAATATTTTCTAAAAGTGATATTTACTAAAGTTATCCATATTATTCAATATATATATATATAACCAATAAAGTTGAATTTAATTATTTATATTTTCTTTTTAAATTATGATAAATTTTTTTAAATAAATAATTTTTAAAATAATTTGATTTCTATCGTTTTAAAAAAAATAATTATATAGTATAATTTAGTTTTTTAAAAATTATTTTTACTTTGATTTTAAAAATAAAAAATATATTAAAAATTAATTAATTAATTCTATTGTTTATTAAATTAATAGTTATAAATATAAGCATTATATTATATGAAAAAAAAATTCTCCATCAATAAAAGAATAAATTGTGAAATCTCAGATATTATATTTATTGTAATACTATATACATACTATTATACTAAGACTAAAATATATCAGTTAAGTATATAAACAAAAATTACTTTTTATTATAAATTTATTAGGCTTAAAATAAAGATAAAAAAATACCATATACTTTTTTATAAAAAAAAATTATATTTTTGTATACCTTATTTTTTTTATAAAAGCAAGTTATTGATCAGTAAATGAATAAATTTATAATTTCTTATATGTCATGTATATTAGAAACTGGAATTCTTGATATTTGAATTATATATCTAGTAAAAGAAATTGTATTGATAAAGGTAGAAGTTTTCTAACTCTTGACACATTCTTGATATTTAAATTATATATCTAGTAAATTTTAATTAGTGTTTAAGAATTCAAAAGATACTTTATATAGTAGTCTTACACTTATTGTCTATTTGATATTACAAATAATAATTTTAATTTTAAAAAAATTAAGTCAAAATTAATTCATAGATTATTTATTCAAGTGAAAAATATTTTTTATGGATTTTAAATTGAAATTTATGCAACATAATTTTCTGGAAAAAATAGTGAGCATGAAAAATAATTCTAAAACCAACAAAGAGATAAAATAAAAGAAAATTAAAATCATAAAAAGAAAAAAAAATATATATATATAGAAAAAATAAAATAATTTAAACAATGAATAATCTAAAATAAGGAAAAAATTATGAAGAGAAGCAAAACAAAATATATAGAAAAAATAAAATAATTTGAGCAATGAAAAATATAAAACGAAGAGAAAATTGATTATATTTTACATTATATTTATTTGTGGTTTTTTTATTTCCTTAAAAACAAAATTAATATTCTCTTAATTATCAATTTTTTTTGCTTTATCATTTATTCTATTTTTATTTTATTAATAATTTTAAAATAATTTTTGTTCTTAGTATAAAAATCAATCCAAAAATTTATCATAATTTTTTCTATATATTTTTTAAATTTTAATAAATTTTTTTTAAAAAAAGAATAAAGAGTAATGTAAGATTTAAGTAAAAGAAGAGAACTGAGAGAATGGTAAATAAAAAATTAGATTATAATATTTTAGTCATTATTATAAGAGAGAAAAAAATTATTATATTTAATTTTATCTAAAAAAATATTGCATATTTTTTATTGAAAATAGTAGACCAATAGAGAAAAGAGTGTTAAAAAAGAATGTTGAAAAAGAACGTTATTAACATTCATTTTACATATTTTTAAATAAAAGCGCAATTTATATAACAAATTAACTTTTACTTATAATAGTAGGTCAAAAGACATATTTATAAATAAATCAGGTGCACTCTATAATTAGCCTAAAAAAATAGATTTTATAATATTTTGGTCATTATAAAGGGAAAAAAATTACTATATTTAATTTTATCTAAATAAAATATTATTTCATTAAAAACAATGAATATAGTAAACTAATGAGAAAGAAAGTATTAAAAGATAATGTTGATGGTAAGAGTATTTAGCATTCCTCTTTAAACCAATTTATAGAGAGGTTAGCAATATAATTTTATTTGCTCTATTTTTATTAATTAAAATTTTAGCATGAGTCGAATCTATTCAACTACAATATAAATGACTAGATTCTAAAAATAGAACGGTACTATATATATATATATATATATATATATATATATATATATATATATATATATTTAGAGTTTTATTGGTAAGCATTATAACCATTAGTTTTAAATAGTATTACATGTTAAAAATTATTATAAAATTAATTAGAACTATTAAATTTTTAATTTAACAGTTGAAAAAATAGTACTCAATGGAATCATAATTTTTAAAATATCACTCATATAAATATATGTGTATTTTGTTTTTGAATTTTTAAATTTTTATTTGTTTAAATTAAATTCTCTAATTTTTATTCTGTTAAACTAAACCCTTATTTATTGAAAACAAACTAGAAAAAATTTTGGATTTGTTATATATTGTTTGATGTAAAGATTAAAGAGATAAGCTATCATAGCAACAAGTCCACAAAATACAGATTATCAAACTTCTATCATATTGTCCAAAGACCTTGAGTTTTATGTGTGGTAATTAAAAGGCAGTTTTGGTACTTTTTTTTCTTCTTACAATGGCTCACTTACCTTTTCTTCCTTTGAGTTTTCAAATTTTTATTATATTTCATTGAATTTTTAAATATTAATATCAGTTCATATTAAATTTAAAATTATATGTAGGGATTCGATAAAAAAAAATAGTTTAGTGATTTAATATGTGCTGATAATATTATATTTTATTTAATCTGTTAAAAAAATTTAATTTGTATTAAAACAATATTTTAATAACTTAATAAAACACAATTAAAGTTGGAAAGTTCAATATATATATATATATATATAAAGAAAGTTATTTGAGTTTTTTTTTGTGCATTCCACATTCCGTCATGATGGGTGAGTACATATGTGCATGCGGCGTGCCTTTATTGTACGATCGTTTTCCATTTCCTGTAAGGGACTATTTAATTTTTTCATGCATCTCCCAAATTTTTTATATAAAATTGAACTTCTAATTTGTGTTTTTAGCCTTTGAGAATGTTTGGTTGACAGAGATTTGAATCTTTGAGGTTGAGGCTTAAATGGTTTCACTTTACTATACTTTTTCTTTATATATATATATTTTGTAAATACTTATTGAAGTAATTTCTCACATTTATTATCTTTGAAGTAGTTTTGAAGTCTTATTTAATCAAGAAGCTCGAGAAGTAATTTGAAGTAACGCCGACTTAAGGGCATAGGCCACTAAAGTCTATTTATGCCTAGGACTCCCAATTTTTGAGGAGTTCCTAATTTTATAAGTGTTTTGGCCCTCTAATTTATTATTAATTATATATAAAAATAAATATACTATATTGCTGACTTTTGAACATATAACATTAAATTAAAACGATTAATTATTTTTTATCAATTAATTTAAACAATTGTATTGAAAATTGACTTAATTTTAAGGGTATATTTAGCTTTATATTGGTTTAAAGATTAGCTAATAGATTAACTTAAATGTGCTGATTTTTTTGCTTTATGTAATAAACTAAATCTTAAATATTTTTTGTCTTTTTTGTTGGTTTTTATCTCTCTTTTTTCTTTGAACAATTTCTATCTCTTCCAACTTGTATAGAGAAAATAAATAACTTTTTTTTATTTTTACTTTTCACACTTTTTTCTTTTAATCTTGTGTAACTCATTTAATTAAAGTTAGTTTCTTTTTTTATTAAAAGAATTATTTTTTAAACTTGAATATAAAATTTTAATTAGTAATTTTGCATCTTAAAAAATATAAAAGTAAAATTTGAATAACTTTAAAAAATTTATTCACAATACTAAAGAATTCATAATTAATTTTTGCCTAGAACCCCATAAATTCTTGAGGCCCTCTGATTTGAAGAATACAACTGCTAGCTATTTATAGTAAAACTACTTCAACAGTTAACTGTCATTAGCTGAAAAATAGATGGCTAAGTAACTGGCTCAACAGGGAAGCTAGAGTGTGTTGCTGGTGCATGCTACTAAGCATATAGCATCAAGGTACCTTGATGGTACCAGCAACACACTCAAGCTTCCGATTCATCTTCATTTCGTTTTTGAGATTTCCTGTTTGATAGCTTTCTTTTTCAAAGCTACAATTTTTCTTCATTTGAGTAAAGTTCAATTTGTTTTCTGTTCTTGATATCTTAGCAATGGCAACCGTTGATGAATCTTTCATCAATCCTTAACTTTCTTCATCCAAATGAGAGTCCATCTACTCTTCTTGTGTATGTTTTATTGAATGGAGCCAATTATCATTTTGGTGTAGATTCGATGAAAATGACACTCAGAATCAAAGAATAAGATGAGATGTTTTTCAATCTCTCATATATATATATATATATTTTTTTGTAACTATTTAATTGTAGGTGCACCAAATGAAATAGCATAAATTAATCTCACTTCTTCACACTAAAAGATACTAATTTAAAGTTTTTACTTATCATTCAATATATATTTATTTGTTCATTTATTAAAGAAACTCTGTATAATTTAATTTTATTAACGATGAGGTATATTAGATTTTCAATCAAAGTGGTCAAATTTTTTGTGATAATTACAAATCTTTTACTCATAACAAGATAAAAAAAAACTTGCTTTAAATTTTGATCATGACGCATAAATTTTTTTATAGTTACCATTAAAATACACTTGGGTTCATGAGGTAAAAAAATTGTAGTTTCATTTATGTGTTTTAGTAGAGTCAATGGGGTCAATTATGATAATTTAATGGAGTCAAAATAAAATAAAGAATTAAATTTACAAATGTATTTTTTTTTTGGTCCTAAATCATGGAGGTCAAGATAACCCCATAATATATATATCATTTATAGATTAGCCTTTAATTATATAGATTAGCCTTTAATTATTAACAATCCATATCATATTATATGGATTGTTACCTCTTGGGGTTGTTGGGCTCATTTTGTTAGCTATAGGTATTTGTTTAGTTTAATGGTCATAATTAATTTGCTATCAATAATTAGTTATCAACTACCAACTATTAACAATTGTGTTCAAGCACCAACGATAATAGTCATAATATACCCAATTTAGCTTACTTACCGTAAAAGCTAAAATTAAATTAATTAATTAAATATTTAATTTTAATTTTAATTTATTATACCATTAAAAACTGAAATTAAAAATTGAACCAGTTATACCAGAAACTTTGTTATAATGCTTAGTGTTCTGAGTGCAATGAAGAACAGTTCCTATGATAAAAAGAAAAAATATATATATATATCATAAAAATTTTGTTAGTGAATTAAACATTTAGACTCATCCTTACCAATCATGAAATTGCTATGACTTAATTGATTAGCCATGGGGACCAAAATGAAGACGGCAATCTCTTTTTCTAAGGCACTTGATTGTTTTGTCTCATACACAAATATCACATTCTGGTTTAATTTGTTCCCACCTAAAACAAAAATATGTCACCTACCCTTCCTCCACATTCATCTTTCAATTTTCATTTTTCACTAATGGCTTATCACGAAATTTTTTAGTTAAATGATCATAATTTCAATTAGAGCCAAAAGTTATTTGTTTATTAAATTGAAATCCTAAAATAGTTAGTAAGCCAAAAGTAATTTTGTGTCTTTTTCTAAATTTTGATTACAATTATATCTCACAATTTAAAATCTGACTCTAATCCGTGTAATCTAAAATATGATAAAAGTTGAGTCAATCCAAATTCAAAAAATCATTTGAATTTTGTCCTTCAATAAGTCTATCAAACTTTAAGCAATTTGAAAAAAAAATATAAAATTAGTAAATATTAGCACGTATTTTGACCTAGGCTAATTTTAAAAAAAATGAATTAAGAAATATTAAAATTAATGGCATCTCAAATCATCACAACTAAATGGAATTAAGTCCATAGGATCTGTTTAGTTGCAATACCCAAGCAAATAAAATTGAAATTAATATTTTTACCATGTTAGGCTCCTAAAATACTAATTATTTCATATGGTAAGCAACTCCTATATGAATTTGAGGATGAGCAACAAATAGTGATTCATAGTTTCAATTATCTGTATATCATTGTGCAAATAAACTTGACCTATCATCTGCCCTTTCTCCATCACTATCAGATCATATTCTGCCTTAATTGGTATATTGTATAATTAAATGCATAACTCATTAATCCCTGTTATGGAAAAAAAGGGTTTCTCTTTATACTAATTAAGTTTGATTTTCAAGGAAAAAACAAAAATTGAAAAAATTAACTCGGTGAAAACGCTTATCTAAGTTAAGCAAAAGTATTTCGGATCCGATCCAGCCGAATCAATTACCTATGGGGTAAGTAATACTTAGCAATTTTTAAGAATATGTTTGGTTCAATTGAAATGGTCAGTTGTCAGCAGTCAACTGTAATGGTTACTTATTAATAATCAGCAATAACAAACAATCATTAACAAACAATGGTGATAATTAGCTATCAACAGTCAGTATGACAGTCAATCATTTATAATTAGTTTATGACATTCAATCATTTATTTTAAAATATTTAATAATTCATCAGTTGAAAAATAATTATTAATAACTATATTTTATTATTAATGTGACATATATACTAATTTTTATTTATTCATAACGTATATTATATCTAATATAAAAAATAATTAATTAAACACAAAAATATAATAAAAAACTAATTTTTTGATTAATAAGAAATTATTATAAATTGATCTAAGTACAAATAAATTTTTTTTAATGTATGAAATATCTAAAATCTAAGTTTTCATATGAAGAACTGAAAATTTTATTTTTTTTAAAAAAAAGTCAGTTTTTAATATAAATTTTAAAAGCTGACAATTGAAATTCTCATTGGTTAATTTTTACTTTTATTTAACCAAACACCTAATTCAATTTTTGGTTTGTTAAACTGCTAAAAATTGAACTAATTAAATATCAAATTTGATTTTTAATTTGTTAAACTAAATGAACACTAAGCCTAAATATGACTCCAATATAGGCATAAATTGTATTAAAGAGGAAAAATATTATACAAGGGGATAATTTGTTAGATACTAAAGTCTAAATATGACTCCAATATAAGCATAAATTGAATTAAAGAGGAAAAAAATAAAAAAAAAATTTACAGCTGGGGATCAACTCATTTAAATCAATACATTTTAAAAACTAATAATTTTTTGTAAACTCAACAGATGATGAATTTTCTTCTTTTAAATAACTGTCTATATACTGAAACACCATTTGTAAGAAATTGCTTGATTATTAAAATCTCTAATTCAGATTGGATTACCCACACATTGTACATTTGTACTTAAAAAAAAAGGTCAATTATATGCATATAGTGTCTTTCTCATGTGTATGTATTTAACAAACTCTATATGCGGTTTAAATTATACTAAAAGACTTACTATTATTTTCTCTTTGTAGTTTTCATTGATAAAATGGCAAAAATAATAAAGAAAAGTAAGAAAAATTCAGTCTCAGCTCATGAAAAGCCTTATAAAATACTCCAATAGTCGTTAATCACATCTCTGTGGAATATGTATTTGTTACAGTATTTTGAATATTTATGCAATAGCTGTTAGATCATCGCATGTGCTTTTAGTATAGTTCTCAAGTGCTGAGGTGTAGTTTTTTTATTGGTCGCTAAGAATCAGTTTTTGCGTAAATTAATTCAATTATTTATTAATGATATACTAAGTCTATTTAAAAATTTTATTTATTATCTTTCTTAAATATCAGCTGTATATAGCAGTGCTCAAGGTGGACCACAGTTAAATGCGCATGCTTATATTATTATTATTATTATTATTATTATTTATTTATGTTTTCCCAAGCATGCATTCCTAATCTTTTATTTCAGACAATTTTCTTTCTGAAAATAATAAATTAAAAAATTAAAAAAAGAAAAGTAGAGACATAAATCGTCAGTGATGAGGAAATGGCAGAGGCTTATGTTTGCAGTTTGCTACCTTTGGGGAAACGGATTTCTTTCAAGTCTCGAAGCTGCCTTGGGATGCGGCGGCTTCTCATTTTTATTTGGCAAAACTCATGAATGCGATCCATGTGTTTGTTAACTTTTTGTGATACAGTCCCTGTACTTTTAGTTAATAACATTCAACTCTTATATTTAATCTGAAATTTTTCAGGTGCATATTTATACATTATTTATAAATTAATTTAATCATGTAATATTTCATTATATAATTGAATTATTAATGTTGTAGATTGAATTTACCTAAAAAAATTTTTATTTTACTATTTATTAGACCTAGTATCCTAATCAAGTGGGACATTTTAGGAGTTAAAATTCAAATAATTTTCAGATATAGATTAATCTTGAGTTTTATTTAAATTTGAGTCGAATTTTATTCAAACTTTTTTCAATAAAATTTTTGCTACTATTTATTAATCTTTTTCTACAATTATCTTGGAGAATACTTTAAATTCTGAATGGTTTTTATTTTTTATGATTCATTTTGAACAAAAACAAACTAAATTTATAACAATATTAATAACTAATATTAGTCCAACTTTAAAACTATTAAAAATTGATATAATTGGTAGTAAAATAATAATATATGAACTCAATATTATTAAATGAAAGTATATAAATATAATAATGAAAAGGCAATAAATGCACAGACTAAATTATGAATGTTGTCTACTTCCTATTTTCTTTTTTTATTTATTTTAATATATAAACAATTATTTATATATTAGACGAAATTATTTTTTATTTATATACACTTTTATTAAATTAATAGTAGCAATTTATATATTTCAAATTTTAAGAATATTATAATTTTTATGTTCTACAAAATTAATCAATACAAATTGAAATTTTTATTTATATTGTTATAATTAATTAATTTTTGAAAAAATAAATTAATATTTATTATTTTATAAACTTTTTATAATAAACCTAATATACAAAGTTCGATCTAGAATAGGATCATTTGGCACTCCAAAATTTGTCTGAATTTGATTAAAGTGTACCCTTTATACTCCCACCAATTCAAATGGTATTATTATTAACGTCATCATTTATTTATTTAAACTCAATTTGTGCAGATTAACAAAAGATATATGTGCATATTTGTTCACTATGCAATAATTATTATTATTATAAAACTTGATTTCTTGATTGTAAAAGCAGCCTATTTTTAGAATTTTTGATGTTATTTAATCATCTTTATTCTTTAGATTTAAAAAAACAATTAAAGCTTAGGTTTATTTCAAATTTCAGAGAATTTTTTTTAATCATCAATTTGTGTAAAAAAATTGTATTACATCAATATCAATTAAAAATTTGTATTACATCAATATCAATTAAAAAATTGTATTACATCAATATCAATTTCTGTTATTTTATCAAAAATAATATTTTTTGATGAATAAATAAATGGATAATTTTAGTTTTTTGCTCATAAGTAGGAAAATGTTGGGCCAGGCAGGGTGACTACAAAACAAAGAAAAGTGAAGCCCAACTGCCCAAATCATTAAAAGCAAATTCCAATCCAACAATCAAACATACATATTTATGATATAAGGCCATAGAAAATTGATTAGATCCATTTTCAACCCCTTTATAATCCTTTGGGCTATGTTTGTTTGAAGGGATTTCAGATGAAAATTGATTTATTTTTTTTTAGTTTTAGATCAAATTGAAGGAGAAGAAGAGAAGGGAAAAGAATGGAGACATAGAGGATTACAGATTTACCACGGATTTAGTGGGAAATGGAAGGGAAAAGAGAGAAAATGTATTAAAATTGTAAAATTGCCTCTAATAAAATAAAAATAATATAAATTAATGAGGATATAAATATCATTTCATATGTTAATATTTTAATTTTTTTAATGAGGGACATTTCATTTCCTTCATAATTAAATTAAACAAACCAAACATAATAAAGCAAATTCAATTTCATTCTTATTTTCTTTTCATTCTCCTCATTAAAAGAAATAATACTTCCCTTGCACCAAATAAAGTGTTAGCGTTTATTTTTATTATTATTATTATTATTATTATTATTATTATTATTATTATTATGACCTGATATCTTTTTGAATATTTATCAAATAAATATATTGAACATCTATGCTAATTGGCTATCTTAAAATGACATGATTATATTACATTCATTTAATCCTTTATAAGGAAAAAAATTCCAACCATTTAAAGTTCTAGCAAAATAGTTCATCCGTCTCGAAGAATTTCATAAAATTTATTTGAATGGCAGTTGAAAAAATATTTTGAATTTGTGAAAAAAAACAATTAGTTTCAGGTTTAACAGGAATGGTAAATAAATATTTTTATTAATGATTAGAAATGTGTAGATTCTCAAAATTAGAAAATTATATATGAGACTGTTCCTCATAATCTACTTATAAATTTCTTATAAAATTTAGGAATTGTTTAATTTAATGGTGACGGTTCGTTGTTAATCATACAAGTAATGTCTCCAGATCTTAAGAGCAAAGACTATCGCTGTAAGCTTTAAATCATGCGTCTGATAGTTATGCTCGTGAGGCTTGGGCTGTTTAGAGGCATATGTAATCACTTTTTCCTCTTGCATAAGAATACAACCCATCCTATTGTGACTTGCATCACTACATACAACATAATCTTTTCCTGGAGTAGGTTGAGTCAAGACTGGTGCTTCAGTCAACATTGCCTTGAGTCTATCAAAATTCTCTTGGCACTTGTCTGTTCATTCAAATTGGACATCTTTTCATAGTAACCGAGTTAAAGGAGTTGCTAAGGATGAAAATTCCTTCACGAACCTCCTATAATATCCAGCTAATCCAAGAAAACTCCTCACTTATATCATATTACGAGATGGTTTCCAATTAAGGATAATCTCGATCTTGCTAGAATCGACTTGAATACCTTTTACTGATACTACATGACCTAGAAAATTGACTGCTTCAATCCAAAATTCACACTTTGATAACTTAGCATATAAATATTTTTCCCTCAACATTTGCAGTACCATCCAGAGATGCTGATCATGTTATTCTCTATCTCTATAATATACTAGAATATCATCAATGAACATCACTACAAATTGATCAATATATGGCTTCAACACTTAGTTCATTAGGTTCATAAACGCTGATGATGCATTCATCAAACCAAATGGCATCACCAGAAACTTATAATGACCATAACGAGTCCTGAACGCCTTCTTCGGTACATCTAACTTCTTGATCTTTAGCTGATGATACCCTGATCGAAGATCTATCTTTGAAAATATGTATGCACCTTTCAGTTGATCAAAAAGGTCATCAATCCTAGGCAATGGATACTTATTCTTAATGGTCACCTTGTTAAGTTGCCTATAATCAATGCACAATCGTAAGATGTTGTCTTTCTTATTTACAAAAAACACTAGAGAATGCAATGGTGATACACTGGGTCATATAAATCCCTTATCTAATAATTTTTGCAACTGCACCTTCAACTCTTTTAACTCTGCAGGTGTCATTCAGTATGGTGTAATAGATATAGAAATAGTGTCGGGTATTAACTCGATAGCAAACTCTATCTCTCGGTCAGGTGGTACCTTGGCAACTCCTCAGGAAACATATTTGGAAACTCACTAACTATTGGGATGTTGGCCAACTTTGGACTATTCTTTCTTGTATCGATCACATATGTTAGGTAAGCCTCATATCCCCTATTGATGAGTTTTTGAGTTTTTAGTATGAATATCGCATTATCTGGATGTTTTCTATTCTCACCCATCACCACTATCTCTTCTTCCAAATCTATAACTCTAATCCTCATCTGCCTTCTTCTACAATCTACTATGACTCCATGACGAGCTAGCCAATCCATTTGTAAAGTCACATTGAACTCGTGGAATGGTAGCTATATCATATCAGCTGGGAATTGTCTATCTTAAATTTCGACAAGGCAACCTCAAAAGACTTTACTAACCTGCACACTGTGCCTTAATGGATTAGTCATAAGAATCTCATATTCTAGAGCTTCTTGTTCTAAACCCTATCGACCTAGTGGTGGTGTACATATGTATGAATGTGTTGACCCCAAATATATCAATACCTGTATATAAGAGCCAAATAAAAGGAATTTACCCATTAGGACATCAGGTGCACTCGCTCTTCCCGGCCTCGAATGGTATAAGCTCTTGCTGGAGCATATTTATTACCTTCTAACCTCTCTAATGTGTCTGACCTAAATTGGCTTGGCCCTACTAGGCCTCTTCTGCCTTACCCTTGGCCTCGACCTCTATCTTGTCCTGTAGTTTGTATTGGTATTGACTCAACACTCCCTGAATCTCTGCTAAACTGTAGCAATGGACAATCTCTTCTCAGCTGGTCCTTGGAGCCGTATCTCAAGCACGCTTCTGCCATCCACCAAAACTCTTCTGGGTGAGGACGACCACAATGCTTACACACTGGTAGAGGGGTAGATCTGCATGATCCCTGTGTCGGTGCATTGGCTGTTGATGAAACAGATCTCGTGGGTTTTCCTCACTTGTAAGAAGGAGGTCTACTGGAACCCCCAGCCTGAAATTGACTATTAAAAGATCCAACTCTCTTGCTACTCAACTGTTTCCCTTTTGGATATGGTGTGGGTCTACTAACCCCATTAACCTGCACTAATTGTTATATTGCCAAGACTCTTTCAACTGTTATGGCAGATGGTAGTAAACTAAAAAATTTCATCAAGCGTAGGATTGATACCTGTAGTTTAATCGGATCCCTCAACCCATCCTCAAATCTCTGACACTTATCTGTCTTTATGGATATAATGCCTCTAGCATACTTGTAGAGATGTGTAAAATTTCTCTCATATTGAGATACTGATATATTCCCTTACTTCAACATTAAGAATTCTCTTTTCTTGTCATCAGTGTAAATATGAGGAATATACTGCATCTTAAAATTTTTAGAAAAAACTCCCATGTCATAGGGTCAGGTACCTCTGAGTTCTGTGACTCTGACTGCCAGTAATCATAAGCATACTCCTGTAGCAAAGATATTGCATACTCATATTTTCTGCTCATTTGTATTGTGCAACTGATCAAAAATCCTTTCGGCTCATTCCAACTAGAACTCTGCCATGGAAGGATCAACCTTTCTCTTCCTATAAAAATCAGGTGCTTCTAACTTTTTTAGCCTCTCAAAGTGGAGCACTGATGAGGCTGACTGTGTTGCCATCTGTAACAGATCTACCATATTCCTCATCAACTCTGTCTGTGCTGTATTAGTAGCTGACTACCTACGTGATAAGTTGGCACCGAATCTTGATGCTACACCCTGACGATGACTTGGTCTCGATGAGGCCTCTCTCTTAGTAGGTCTCATTACTCTTAGCCTCCTCACCCACGATTTGACATAATTCTGAAGCCATAACCTACATATATCATAAGGTAATAACCTTAATCAGTAAGCACCAACTTATATATATCCAAATGTGGGTACACACATGTGATAAAATATTTTTGAAATAGTTTTTAAAATCTCAAAATTGCCCAAACTGGGCTTTGATACCGAAAGTATTACACCCCCTCACCCTAGCCTCAAGTGCCTGGATAAGGGAGCACTACACCGATTTTTTTAAATCATTATTTTAGTAAATGCTAGAAAACCATACATTTTTTTTAACTCAAAGCTCAAAGATATAAAATAGATAATGTATATTTTATTTATATAAGATAATATTTACAAAACTTCAAGTTAATTATAAAACTATAGAATATAATTTATAAATCCAAAATAAAGAAATATTAATATAAAATACAAAAGATTTGTGATCCATAGTTTTCATTGTCGATTGCTTTATTGGATTATGCCATAACTAGTTTTATCTACAAGTTTCAGCTACCTTTCTAAATCTGTGCGAAAGGAAACTCTCACGTTAAGCTTTAAGCTTAGTAGTGCATAAAGATATGACAATATACTATATCATGCAACATGCATTTCCATATGTTCATAACATATAAAAATTCATGCAACATGTTTTATCATGCTTTTATAGTGCACACTTTTCATACAATTTATTATCTCATTGTTCACCAGCTTATATATATATATATATATATATATATATATATATATATATATATATATATATATATATATATATATATATATATCATATTCATTTTAATCTATCATGAACTCTTTTAATTTCATTAACTCATTTATACCAATAATACATATGAACCACTAACAAGATTAACGGAGTTGCCATCCAAATATTGATGAGTGCCACTTGAGCATTTATGCTATGTGCATACAAGTGTTATCACCAACATATATATATATATATATATATAAAGGTGCCTTGACCGACATTAATAATAGTACCATTACTGACTTTAATTATAGTGTCATCACCAACTTCATTAATCATGTCATCATATGCATTAATAATCCCCCTGATTGGCATGCCAAACTATCCAAAATTCTAGTTCTAAGTTATGTGTTCTTGGGTTTAATTAATGTCATTAAAGTTTATAACTCTTAATTAATACATTTAATAACTCAATTAATCACATAATTACTTAATGAAAGTATTCTGGCATAATCTAACAAGATTCACATTAGTTTACCCATCAAATTCTTCAATTTATTTTTTGTCATGTTGTTGGTAGATTTTATGTTCTATTTTTGACATCAATTTTAGTCATGTTATAGTCCAAATTAAATTATAGACTCTTAAGAATTTTAGAACTGAATTTCAGATTTAAAATTCAATTTGAATCATTAAATTTGGAGTTTTGTAGAAAAATATATGATCAATTGAACACTGATTGGTCACTGGACAAATTTCAGGTTAGAAATTTATATTTTTTTGGGAAAATACAGATATATTTAGATTTTATGGTCTAAATAAAAGTTAAATCCTTATGTCTTAACTTTCAAACCCAACTAAAAACATACAAATATGAATTCCATAACATAAAATATAACAATTTATGTACACACTGCTCTATAAATTCTAGCAAAGAACACCACATCTCCTAATTCACTTTTTACCAAATATACTCTTAAATCTAGCAAACATGCATCCTCAGAATTTTATCATAAAATACTATTAATTTACAATAATTTATATGCCAAATACTCAAATTATGCTACTTGATCATGATACATAGACTATTGCCTTAAGTTATGCACAAATCTATTTTGTTTCTCCTTCACTTTCTCTAGGTAGCATTTTCCTTGTTTTTGCTAGATTGAGCTTGCTCTTTATCTCTTTGAACTCCTAAAGCACACAAAATCATCATCAAATCCTTACCTTATCAAAACTCTTTAAACCCTAAACCCTAAACTTTCTCTCATGAAACCCTAGACTCTCTCTTATGAAACCCTAAACTCTCTTTACTTAAATAAGCTCTAAATGAGCTCAAAACCATAATTTCCTTTTATGAAAGTTAAAAAGGAGAATGAGAGCTTCTTACCTATACTTTTTTCTCATATTGATCAACACTTGAAAGTTTTTTCTCTCCTATTCACTTGCTCTTTTTCCTCTCTTCTTCCCTTCCTTAGCTTTTCCAAGTCTTATTGGGCATGAAAATGACTTTGACTTGTTCTTTGCCTTCTTTTCCTTTTCTTTCTCTCTCTAGATTAAGCTCTAGCTACGGTGGAAAAGGAGGGGCTGGTGTGGACTGGTTCATGAAGGTAGAAAAATAACTTAAGAAGAAGAGATAAGGAAGAAGAAAGAAGAATCAAGAAAATTGCCAAAAGTCTCACATGGGTCCCACCATAATTTGACTAAAATCTTGACATTTAGGCTTAATTATCATCTTAATCTTATTTTTCATGGAGTGGTTGGCCAACATGTATATTAGATGTCCAATTTAATATTTTAAATAGCAAATATCTCATTAAATCCTCAAAATTTTGGTACATTGCAAATTGACCTCAAAACTTATCAAATTTTACAATTTAGTCATTTACTGTAAATCAAATTCTTTAAGCTTTATAAACACTTTATTAGGAATATATCATTATTATTAATCATTATCTTGATTAATTTTGGTTAAAAGCCAAATTTAGACTCCAATCGGTTCAACGCGTCAACTTAATGACACGTGTGACTCGATGCCTAAATTAACGAATATGATAGGAGATATGAGAAAATAATTGTGTCTGAAATAGCTAGTGCAATTCTCGAGCAACATTTTCCTTAAAATAAGAAAGACTTGGGGAGTTTTACTATAGATTTCATGTTGGGGAATAGAAAAAGGTAAAAGCTATGTTAGATTTGGGTGTTAGCATCAATTTGATGTCATACTTTGTAATGCTCACTATGTAGAGCCTAGTTAATAAGATGGATTAGAGAAGCAATAAGTGTGTTAAAGGTTTGGTTAAGGGTAAATAGTTAGAAAAAAAATGATAAAATGAAGAGTTATGTGTTCATGCCCATGACTTAAAATGTCATTGTCATGAATGATTTTTTAAGATGATTTACGCCTGTGTCTGATTGGTCACACCTGTGAACATCGTTAGGTATAAAACGGGATCAATCATTCTTTTCTCTTTCATTTGCCCAAAACTCATAAGAGAACCCTAAATTTTGACTTTCCTTCACACTAGAGATAATGTCTTTTGTTCCCTTTGATTTCTAGACCTTAAACACCAAAACCCAAAGTAAAGGTCAAGGTTTCTCAAGTTTTTGAGAGAGAAAAGGAAAATGAACTTTGTTCTTAAAGAGGCAGACCTAAAGGAAGGGAAAAAAGTTCAAAATCTATCATCTAAGTTGTGTTTCCTTTATATTTGGTATGGAATCACATTTTCCCTTGATCTTTACAAGTTTTCACATCCTTTAACATGTATATCTCATTTTTGGTAGAGACCCATTTCCAAATGGGTAAGGTTTGATTGAAATCTTGAGTTTTATGATTAAAGACTTTTTTTAAAGCTTGATCAAGGTCATAGTATGTGTTAGAAAGAGGGTTAAGTGAGTTTATGATTATATAGAGGGTTAAAGTTAGGGTTTTATCTTTATGGATTTTAAGGTTAAACATGACTTATAAATGTTAATAAAGTTGTATTATATGTGATAAGAGTTAGAAAAGAAGGTGGTGAAACCCACTAAGAGGATAAGCAATATTGAGTTAAAGTTTGATTTTTGGGGCTCCATAGAGGAATGTATATGTATGCATTTAAATTCCAAATTTATTTATGAATGCTATTAACTGTGGGTTGTAATGAGCATGAATATATAATTAATGCCATGAGAATATGAGTATTGGATAATAAAAGCTATAAATGTTGATATGAGTATTGAATGATGCTTGAGTTGGAAGTGATATATATATATATATATATATATATATATATATATATATATATATATATATATATATATATATATATATATATATATATATATATATATGCTTAAAGAGGTATTAATGAGGTTATGAATGATAAAGGTTAAAAAGGTTGAAAGAGGTATAAATGCATATGAAATCATAAATGAGTATTAGAATAATTAATGGGTATAAAATGGTAAATTTAGTTGATTATGTGTTTAATTCATTTTCTAGCAAGTTTAAATGCATGAATTGATGAAAATATTAATAAGAATAGGCTGTCATTGGACAACCAATAGAACCCTTGCATGTGTATTGCATTAAATGTCTTGTTTCATACTGCAAATAGCTAGAAAACCATATTCACGCCTGTGATAGAGGGTTTATGGTCATGAATCATCAAATTGGAACTACCCAGTTCAGGAAGAATGCTTCACGAGATGACCATGAATCACCACAATTATGCCTATGACTAATTCTTCACGTTTGTGAAAAATGTGCACAATATGGACAAAAGCTTTCATAATCAAGTTCACAGTTTGGTTTATGAGTATGGTACCCATGGAATCTATTTAAAATGAAATATGTTGTTCTCTTTTAAGATGCAATATTATGGTTATACACATGTTTTCACAACAATATGTTTTAAGTATGAAATATATGATTTCATAATTGTTTACACATATATGACACATGGTGAAGTTCCACATGATCAAAATGTATATGCCAAAAGAAAAATTTATTATAACAAGGTGTAACAAAGAGTATATGAATAAGTAATATCAAGGCTCTATACTAGGACTAGAAATAGGATATGTGGTATTCCATTAAGGGGAGATATAGTACCGTAGTAATATGTTATATAGTTATCTTTTAAGGACAAGGTGGCTTAAGCTTGAAAAACACCTTTGATCCTATATTGCATGTAAACTATATGTTTTACTCAGTCAAGGTGTCTTAAACTTGGAGAGCGCTCTTGACTTGAGGAGCTTTTGACTTAAGGAGCTCAGACAAGTGCACATGATCATAGATAGTGACAGAGTGACTTAAGCTTGGAGAGTGCCCCTATTCATAACTCGTATTCGAATAGTTTGTATAGAAAATTGTTACAAAAAAATGCTAAAGTAATTTATGGATATAGTATAATGAAAAGGTTTTTATGACATAGGTTGGCAAGATACACAGTTAATATGTTATGTGTTTTGAAAATGGTAAATGATCACTTTTGCGTGGTTCAAGAGGCTAAAGCTATAATAACTTCTAGGAGGTAAAGTATGATATATGTCATTTGTTTTCCTTGTCATGCCATGATGTATATGATATGATGCCATGAACATAAATTACATGATGTGAATTACTTGATGCATTTTGAATTTTTTATATATATATGTACCACTAAGCTTTCAATAGCTTAACGTGTAGATTTTCTGCACGCGGGTCAAAGCCTAGTATAAGGATAGAAGTTGATAAGGGAAGTTAGATGAATTCAAAGACAACAAAGTAGACCCGACAAAGGTCGATGATATTATGTCATATATTGCATTTTGTACATGACATTGGGTTTTGTGGTTGTTTACTTTTATACATGTTTGTATTTTAAAAAAAATATAATATTTTGTTTAAGGGCATATATTTTTGTAAACATCGGGTTGATTGAGCCAAAACTTGATATTTATATATATATATATATATATATATATATGATGATGATGATGTTGATTCATTAGATAAAAAGTTTTTTTTACACATGTAATCTATATGGTTTTAAAAATTTATATGACAAAGTACTTTAAAAAAAAAAAAGTTTTAAATTTTCACAAGTTTTCTGCAATAGGTACACATAGCTCTCATTTATTTAGTTGAGTTAATCCTGATTAAATGAGAGGATACTACATACTCAGTCTATTCTAAGCTGGGACAAGGTAAGTTGAAACCAACCTTTATGTGCCTTTAAATGGTGGACAAGTTAATGAAATATCCAACAGGTATAGTGAAAGATCTTTTGGTTAAAATTGGCAAGCTAGTTGTCCTAGTAGATTTTGTGGTACTTGACATGTATAACTCTACTTTGAGGGATGAAAACTAGGTAATCCTCATTGGTAGGCCATTTGTGGCTACAACCAACACCATCATTGATGTTAAACTACTGAGTTTAAAGTGTTTGGTCCTCTGGCTTGTTCCTTTAGTTATTCTATGAATGATAACTCTTATATTGATTTTGATAATGCATTTACTGATGGTTTGAATTTGCAGAAATTAGAAAATGAGTTTGGAGGAACTTTGAGTAGTACAAGGGTGGATGACTAGCATGATGTGGCTACATGCTCATCTTAAGATCAAAGATTAGCAATGTCTTGCCTAAACAATAAATATGGTGCTTTTTGGGAGGCAACCTAAGCTTAATTTTGAAATTTTTAGTTTTTGACTTAGTTTTACTTTAATTAAGGGTCTTTAGTTTTGTTTTAACTCTTTTCCTATTTAGGGGAAGATTTGAAAATGAATTGGTGTTTTCAGTGTGTTTTGACCTAGAAATATGGAGTGGAGGAAGGTTAGAGCTGAGTTATGGGTCTTTGCAGTTAGAGCTGACAATTCATATCTTACACATACAATGATATCATATTGTTATTCTTATCAATATAAACGTATCGTTTTATATCGTATAACACGTTTATAAATATATATACATGCATGTATATAATTATAAACAACTAAAAGTTAATATTTTATAAATATATGTTAAATTTTATAATGTATTAATAATTTGGCATGATATAACATATATATAAATACATAAAGACATACATGTATACGCATAAAATAAAATTTATTATTATAATAAAATTTAAGCATTTAATTATCAATACAATTATTACTTATACAAATTATAGATAATTTGTTAATTTTTATTCACATATATTAATATAATTAATTATAATATAATATATTATAAATTCAATCATATATAAAATTATACATATATTTAAAAATATTAATATTTAATATTAATTGAATAATTATATATTTTATGTACTTTTAAACGTGTCTAATTGTGTTACAAATATGTTAGACGTATTCGTATCGTGTTGTGTACAAAATTGTCAGATCTATTTGCAATGATTTTAGGTAAGTATGGAGTCAATCAAATGTGTGACGGGCACACCATAATGTCATGGGCATGAGAGCAGTGCTTAGTGGAGGGCACACCTTTATTGAGGGTCTGCCAAATCTACGTGAGCGTGATACAAAACTTGTGTAATTTTGTATAAGATGTTGCGAGCAAGTGCATACTTCACAAGTGCTTTCTATTTCCGTAAAAACTATTGCAGGCGTGTGAAGTCTTCATGAGAGCAATGATACAAGAAGTATATACATTGTCACGGATGTGACTCTTCATCACCATGTGACAAATGAATGCCGTACTTTTAAATTTGCAGTTTTATTTCAAACTCGCATGCTATTATGGATGGGCAGACCCTCAAACACGAGATCCCTTATTGCTCCTTTTAATATTTCTCCTCTTCCTCTTCAAATTCCCAATTTCCTACCCCATAACCTCCAATCTCCTAACCCCCAAAACTTCAAAATGAACTCCCTATTTTTCTTACCCATCAACAATTCGGCCTTCTACCTCCATTCTTGGTGGAAATTGTCATGCCTAGGATGAAAAGGGTGATCCAAAATACTAAAAAGTCTATAGTGCACAAGGTTCCTTCATGCAAGCATGAACAATCACCCTCTCCTTTTTTATGCGACAAGGGGAAGGGAAAAAGTTTTACGGCCACTACATAACCACAAAATTAGCCTCTTCAAGCTGAGGTTGATATCTTTGTTTATTTTGAGGCCACCTTTCCAATTTATACGGAGAATGAAGAAAGATGTTATGTTGCTTCTCTGACTCGTAGTTATAATGCATATCAATTTTTGGATTATAAAATTTTGCAAAAGTTAAGAAGCCTATATACTATTAAGGAATTTGTTAGGAATGTAGGATGGATTAAATTTGTTGATTTAAAATATCCTAGTTATGAACAACTTTTCTGTGAGTTTTCTTCATATTTTTGGTTTTTGTAAGATTGGTGCCATATGATTGTCTGACAATTTTCGTTATCGTGATGCATGAGTTTTCTTTACGAGTGAAGATATTTATAACACTAAAAATTCATCTAATGTGAAAATTTTGGATCTCGTTAGTATTGTGATGCATAAATTTATATGTTATGTTATCTTTGGGCCTAAAAATAATAAGATTTCTAGATCTAAATTATTCTTGTTATGATGCATGGACAAGAAAATTAAAGTGTCAACTTCTACTTCTTTTTTTTTTAAATCATGATGAACATTATCAATCATCATAGTTTCCCACTTAGTTTAGGCCACATTGTTACAACTTTTGCTATTCATTTATATGGATTTGGTCCTACTCATACATAACTAACAAAGGTGCCAAGAATAGGTGAAATAGAACATTGCTTTAGTAAAAGTGAAACTAATCTGCAATGTGTCGAACGTTTATGAATGGGTGCCTCATAATAAGAATGGATAGGCTACATCAGAGGTCGACCCATCTCAATCGCAACATAATCCCCATGCTATGAGTAATAACTCATTTGGGCCCATTGATAGTATGTAAGTGATTGTTAAGCTAGACACATTGGAGACAACTTATCAAGCCAGGTTTGATGCATTATAGGCAATAAATCAGGTTAGGATTGTTGCAATAGAGGTCAATTAGAGAGCTTTAGTTGAAGATTTGTCAACCAACAAAAGAGCATTTGCTAAAAAATGGGAGATGAACAACAAAGCCATTAATGATCAGATTCAGGAGTTGCAAAGTTCAATGATCGAGATTCAATGAGAGTAAGAACCTTTAAGTTAATAAAGTACATTAAGGCCACAGGATAACAATACCATCACCAACACCATTTCCTCTATCATATTTATTATTTTTCTCACCCTTAAGGAGTCTTCTTTTTCCTCTAGCTTATTTCTTTTATGTTGTGTTTTAAGCCATTGAGGACAATGTCTTAGATTAGTGTGGGAGAGGGAATTTTATCTTTTAGGGTGTAGTTTATTTCTTGTGTTTTTATTTAAGTTTTTGATGTTTGTGTGGTTTGTGATTTAGCTTTATTTTGTTTGCTTGTTTAAAACTTCTATGCTCGATTTCTTTCCTTTATTTTCTCTTGCCTAACCTAGTGAATAAATGCTAAATCCAGTCTTTGTTAGAATTGCATAGATCAATGAGTTTGAGATAATCTTAATGATGGTAAGACACTTTTGTTTAAAAACATCTTAATTTGATTATTTGTTGCCTCAAACATATAATGTTGGTAATTTAGTTAGGCTATGAGTCAGTAAATATTAGTTACTTATATGTTAAGTCTTTAAAACACCGTTTAAAAAATAAAAAAAATGAAGAGAATAATAGAGTTAACAAAAATAGCAAGATGAAACATAAAATGCACTCACATCATCTACTCTGCTAGCTTTAAATTATTTAGATAGTCAATTATATGAGTATGCAAAACATTCTAAATGAGGGCAATCTGTTTTCATAAAAAAAAAACTAAGGAAGAGAAAAACAAATAAAGTTCAAAGGAAAAATGGGAAGAAACTATGACTTAGGGAAGAATTGTTAATTTCAAGCAAAAGTAGAAAAAAAAAGAAAAGAGAATAAAAAAATAAGTGTGGGGCCTTAATGTATGTGTTTTTGGTATTTGCAATTAGTAGTTTGGCTAGATTGTTTTACTATATATCCAAAGTGATATTTCGATTGAGTTAGTATGTTTTTGAATATAAGTGTGGAATTGGTATTAGGATGGTTAAGAATACAGTTGAGTGTGCAATTTTGACTTAGGTTGATTAATGCATTAGTGAGACTTAGAAATGATAGAGATTGAGATCGAGTACATAAGTTTGTTTGTTTGGTTAAATGTTGGTTAAATAAGTGTATTTTGGGTGTTTCTCTAAGTTTATTGTTGCTTAGAGACAATCAACGTTTAAGTGTGGGAGAATTTGATGTGTTTACTTTTGGTAGTATTTATTTAGTGAATATTGAGTTTAGGTTTACGTTTTTGTGCTAATTTAAGTGGAAATAAGCCACATAGTATGGTTTTTATGTTTTCTGGTGTTAAAAGTGGAAATGGATGCCTTTATGCAAGTTTTGGGGAGTTTTGATTAGGATTTAGTCATGATGAAGAGGTGTTATCATAAGAGCTAGGAATGTGGCACGATTGTGATGATTTTAATAAGCTATCGACCTATCACTTTCATGATCTTGTCATGGGGGTGTTGCTTGTTCAGTAGCCAGGACAAACATGAGACTTTGGCATAAGTGTAACATTGCTTGATCATATACCTATTATCGCATACATAACACTCTTGAAGCATAAGCTCCTGTTATTGGTGCACCATCACCAACACGAGCATGAAAAATGTCGACTATGCAGAGTCCAGTTGTATTCAAAGACATATTTTGTTCAAATAGGGCCCATACTTAGAAGAATACATTATGATTGTAGGTAGATCACTTTGTGGCAACTTTTATGGGATTTTTAATTGGTAAAATAGTGCAATTAAGAGTTAGATTTGAAATTAAAATTCCTATTTGGGTATTAATTCAAACTTAAGTAGAATTAGGGTTTAATCATCTTTGGCCACACTTCTCCATATTCCCTCAACATTCCAACATATTCAACATCATTTAGAGGAACTATTTTGATACCTGAATATTGATTCAGAGTGTAGCTTGAAGATTTGGGGATCAACCGGTCTAAAAGTTGGATTCTTTGTCATGTTAAAGGAAGTAGCCTAGTTTTCTTGTTTTTATTATTTGCAGTAATGTTAATATAGTATTTGACATGAACATGATTATTGTAATGTTAATGCTAGGCTAAGTTCATGGTTGGATCTCTAATGAGACAGTGACTCATTTGCTTATGCAATGACTTCATTATTGTCATAATATAAAGGTATTGGATCAAAAATTCTAGGAACTACTCCTAAATCAGTGATAAATTTTCTAATCCAAACTGCTTCTTTATCTACTTCAAAAGTTGTAATGCACTTTACTTCAATTGTTGAATCAACAATTATTTCTTATTTGGAAATTTTTTCAACTGACTGCTATGTCATTTAATGTGAAAAATAGTCTGAATGAGATTCAGAGTCATATTTGTTTGATTGGAATTTGATATCTGTATACCTACTTACCTTGAACTCATCTTCTCCATAAACCAAAAATAGAACCTTAGTCATTCATATTTAAGAATGTTCTTGGCAACCACCCAATGCCCCTCACTTGGATTAGACTAATATTTACTCATGACACTTAAAGCATAAGATACACTGTGTCTAGTATGTAGCATAACATATATGATAGATTCTATAATTGATGCATATGGGTTCTTACTCATATTCGCTCGAAATCTTTTGTCTTTGGATAAATAGACTTAGAAAGGGTTATCTCACATGTCTTGGAAATGAATCATCTCTTGGACCGATCTATACTAAACATTTTTAACATTTTATCTATGTATATAAACTAAAAAAGACCAATCAAACTTTTTGATCTATTTATATAGATCCTAATCCCTATAATATATGTTGTATCTCTAAGGTTTTTCATGAACAACTTCTTAGATAACTAAATTTTGGCTAACTAAAAGATTGAGATGTTTTTTCTATTGTTTGTCATCTATACACAACATTATAAATAGGACTGCACTCCTATTAACCTTCTTGTACACAAAGGTTTATCCATATTTTATAAGAAACACTAGTAAAAAGCATTGTAGGTTCAAGATTATTTGCATTGATTTATAAAAAATCCAATGCATATATAGAATATGGTGGAATTTTTGTGAATAAAAATGAAATTTGTGGAGCATACATGTCAGTTTCTATATAATAATCTATGCATAAAAATAAAATGAGATAATATAAACCTTTAGTTAATGAGATAAGTATGACAAATTTGAGCATTGACATGCAATTTTAGCATAACATAGCTGCTAAATTACCTTATGAAAACATATTTAAAGTTCCAACAAACATTGAGGTGTTTAGGTATCCAATAGATAACCATAAGATTCATCTTGTTATGGAAGACATCACTCAAGTTCTCTTTATAGAATGATTCAATGTCTCAGTTATTCGTATATTTATGAAGGAATATTATACTATTTATTACTAATATTGTTGATCGAATTGCCATATTGGAAAATAATAATGATGTCTTAGTCATGCATGAAGGTACTTTTATAGTTTATGCACTCAATTCTTAATATCGTCTATTGGATTTCTATGTCCGGTAGTGCTCCATTTGATGTTCACAGAGACCAATGCAGTAGAAAAATATATTATAGATGCTATAAAGGTATAAAGAGAAAAAAAATTCATTCTATTATCATGCTTCATGGAGTAAGAGAATATTTACATTCATATTTGTTCAACTTTTATTCTTAATATTTTTACTAATTAACATCAATGTATTTTTATATTTGTAGTAACTAATGGATGTTGATCGTATTTTTGCTATGGAAAAAGTAAGACATTTTTTTATGGATCCCTTAGCCCATGACAACAAATCTTAACCTGTAAGTTATAATACTAGCTAATAGTTTCAACAATTTTTATAAATTTTTCAATATATTAATGCCTATCATGTATACTTATTTTCCAAAACCTATAAAACTTATTGTGTGAAAGGTGGGAAAAATAAAAGTGTCTAGCTAAAATGGAGAAACATTTTGGTAATAATTTTATATTCCTAATTACTAGTTAGATTGATTTTTTTATGCCTTAATAATCCTTGATTTGGCTATTTTTTATGTTTTTTTTCTATTTTAAGTACTCTCAACAATGAGGAGGTATAAAATGTGGATACTATATCATGAGAAATATGTATGAAATTATCATATGTTATAACAGTAATAATACACTGCTTAAGGTATGTTATTTAAAATATTATTTAATCAATTTATTTCAATGTATGTATAGTACCTAGTTGTTAGTCTAATTATTTTTAAAATGTGTTATCCAATGTGTTTGATTTGTTTTATAAATTTTTCAAAATGGACCATATAGTGAAGAACAAATTGATAAAATTGGATATATATAGTCCAACTATTTTGTTAGAAAGTATATATAAACTTATAAGTTTACTTTGTAAATTAATATCAAATTAATTACAAATGCAATATGAGATTGATTTCTTCATATATAGCTTATGGATTAATTATTGTTGAATATTTGAGATTGTTGAATTAATATTTTAAGCTTGTTTGTGTTGGTTTTGTGTCCTATGTATTGGTATTAATTTCTTTGTAGTATGTATTGGCTTTATAACTCTTGTGACTTTTGTATTGGTGTTTATAGTCTATTGTACTAGCAGGTGATGAATAATATGGAATAAATGTTATTATATTTTGCATATGAAAAAATAATAGGCATTGACAATAAAAAAAATGCATATAAGCACTATATATGTTGGCTAAAAGTAACAGTTGATGCCTAATGTTCACAATTTGTAAAAAAAAAACACTATATGTGTTGATTCTTTATATATAACTGACGCATATAACAAAATTACATGTGTCAGCCATTATGACCGACACATAAAACTCAACTCTTATGCATCAATTTGATATGCGTTACTCATTTAACCGATAAATAAAGTTTAATTTAATTGACGAATAAAGTCTAAATATGTACTAGTGAAACCAAACTTTTTGATTGTCTTATCAAGATGGATGTTTCAACTCTTGAATGCTTGCTTCAACCCATAAAATGAATCTTTGCAATTTGTATACTTTTTTGCCATCACTAGATGTGAAGTCCTTATGTTGTATCATGTACACATCCTCAGTTATATTTTCATTAAAGAAAACTGTCTCATTTTTCAAATCTCATAATCATAATGAGCGACACTGGCTAGGAGTACTCTAATGGATTTAAGCATATCAACTTGAGAACATATCTCATCATAGTCAACTATTTGTCTTTGATGATATCCATTTTCTATCAGCTTAGCTTTATAGGTAACTCCATTACCTTTTATGTTGATCTTCTTTTTGAAACTCATTTGCACCCAATGGGTTTTATCTTTTAAAGTGGATCAAATAAGGTCTATACTTTATTCTTATACATGAAATCATCTCTAACTGTATGGCTTTAAGCCATTTATTAGATTTTGAACTCTTCAGAACTTCTTTATAGGTTGTAGACTCGTTATTTTTAATTAGCAATACATCATTATTCTCACATATAAGAAATTCATATCACTTAGGAGCAGTGCGTATCTTAGTGGACTTATGAAGTTCCTATGTTTCAAAAGGTGTTACTGTTTTTTCATCTGTATGAGTAATAGATTCGAGTTTTGTGAGTTTATATATGTCTATTTGAGTATCTTGAACTTCATCAAGTTCAATTTTTCTCCTATTATCTTCTTTTGGAAGAAACTCATTCTCTAAAAAAATAACATGCTTTGAGATAAATACTTTTTGTTCCAAAGGGTGGTAGAAGTAATATCCAAATGACTTTTTTTAGATATTTCACAAATAGACAATTGTTAGATTTAATATTTAGCTTATTTGATGTTGTCTCTTCACCTAAGCAGGGTAATCTTATACTTTTATATGTGAAAGACCGAGCTTCTTGTTATTTCATATCTCACATGGAGTAACATTAACTGACTTAAATGGAACTTTATTTAATATATAAATAACAATTTCTAATGCATGTCCTCAAAATGACTTAGGGAGTTCTCTAAAACTCATTATGGATCAAACCATATCTAACACAGTTTGATTCCTTCTCTCAGTCGCCTTATTGTGTTATGGCGAGTAAGGTGGAGTCCACTAAGATAATATATCATTATCTTTTAAATAACCTTGAAACTCTTGACTTAAATATTCTCCACCTTGATATGATCTTAGTGTTTTAATACTTTTATTAAGTTATTTTTTTGCTTCATTTTTGAATTTTTAAAACTTTTAAAGGTTTTAGATCTATATCTCACAAGACACAAATACCTAAATCATGAGTGATCATCAATGAAGGCAATAAAGTAGGCAAAACCACCTAAGATCTGCACTGATATTGGGCCATATACATCTATATATACTAGGTTGAATAGCCTACTAGCATGTTTACCCTTTTCCACTAAGAGGTGATTTTGTCATCATGCCTAATAAATAATACTCACATGTGTCGTATGATTCGTAATCAAATGACTTGTGTAACTTAGTCATGCGCCTCTCATTTATATGAGTAAGGCGAAAATGCCATAAATATGATGATATAAGACTATTTAATTTTTGTCTCTTATTTTTTATATTGAGGATTGAACTAGACATATCAATAACATATATTCCATTGCAAATTGTACCAATACCATAAAGAATATATTTCAATTATATAGAACAACTATTGTTACTTATGGTTTTCATTTGTTACTTATAGTTAAATGAAAATCATTTCTATTTAAATAAGATATAGAAATAATATCCTTTGTCAAAACTAGAATAAAATAGCAATTGTCTAGTTATAATACAAGTCCATTAAAGAGAGAAAATACATAAGTTCCTACAATTAATGCAACAATTCTTGCTCCATTGCCCATACGTAGATTTGACTCTCTCTTTTTGAGTTATCTATTGTTCCTTAGTCTTTACATATCAGTACATATGTGAGACTCATATGCATTATCTAATACCTATACATTGTTATTAAAATAGTATTAACCTCAATAATAAATATACCTAAATTATAAATAGGAGCATATTATCTTTCTCCTTCTTTTTAGACTCTAGATAGGCTTTGTAATTCCTTTTCCAATGGTCATTCTTGTCATAATGAAAATAAGTTCCTTTGGGTGTAGTCTCTTTGCCTTTCTTCTTCCCTCAACCTTGGGCCTTTGTGGATTTCTTCTTCTTGTCTTTCTTCTTCGTAGAAGGAGTAGAAGAGTCCACCGTTATCATAGTCTTCTATTCTTTCTTGATAGAAGGCTCAATCATATTGAGCATGTTAATGAGCTCAGGGATCAAAGTTATGATCTTGTTTATCTAATAATTAAGCATGAAGTGTGCATAACTATTAGGAAAACTCTGCAAAATTAAGTGTATATTTAACTCACGGTCCATGACAAATTCTAGAGCCGCCAACCTCTCAATATACTCATTCATCTTCAATGCATGTTACACTAGAGATGTCCCTTTATCATTTTAGAGCAGAAAAGCTGCTAAGATATCTCATATTGCTATGTGCGAGCCTCCTCATTAAATATCTCCCTTATATTTAAAAAAATAGTATTTGCATCTATGTTCTCATGTTGCTTTTTAAGCTTAAGAGATATAAAGTCAAATATAATGCAACATGCAAAGTCATTGTCTTCTAAATGCTTCTTGTGTGTTGTCTGTTCCACAACATACACAACTTTAGCATGAGAAAAAGGAAAAACTTCTTCTAAGACTTGACTATCTTCTCTAATTTGAAAACAATTCTTAAATTTATAAGTCAGTCTCTGAAGTTGGGGCTAGCCAACTAGTTTGAATCAAGAATAATGCGTAGATTCAAATTAGACGATGACATGGTTTTAGCAGCTCAGATGTAAAGTAGAGATCATGTTAGACTATGTACATATGTACATGATTATTAAGTCTCTAATAATGCACATTTAAACCTTTCACTATTTTATTATGAACCCATAACCCTCACTATGAATCTAAGAGAACCAATTGGAAGTTTTCCTAGTGAGTTAGTATCCAATATCATTTAAAATGACTTTAGGTGTGCCTAACAAGCCACCTTAACTCAATTGGTTGGTATCTCATGCTAATTGCATCATTTCATACAACTACTAAATCATTGGGCAATCAACACTTGATGAGTGTAATTTTATGTACACTAGCCCAATATTGCCTCTAATTCACATTGATTTTAAATGTGCCCAATAAGTCAATATAATTAGTTAAGGTTGATCCATTAATTAATAAAAAATATCATTTCTATAGTTTGAACATATTCTTGTAGAGCAGACTTGTATATGCCTAACAATCTAGATTTTAAAAGAACTATAGTTCTCTCAGTATTAATTGAAGGCATTGACCTTAATATTTTTTGAGGGATTTTTTTTAATTAAGTCTCATCATAATTGGAATGTTTTATAAATCTATTTATTATTATCAAGATATACAGGGTAATTACTCTAATTACATGGTAATGATTATGGATATATCTAAATCAATTATTCAAGCCATGAAAGAATTGATTAGGTCAAATCTAGGTAAATATATGAATTATAACCAATAGTATTAGAAAATGTTATCCGAATCTCTCTCTTTTACTTTGGCACCAATTTCACCATCTTGCTCCTTTGTATTTCAATTCTATCCTAATTCTTTGTAATCTATTTACATAAATTCTTTAAAATAAAATCTCAAGTTACATTTGAGAGAGGTAAGATGAGAAGAAAAATACAATAGAGAAGTAGAGAAGCCAAGACACATAAGCCCTATTTAAAAAAAATAAAATTAAATCCATGCATGAGTAATCTCATTCGTCAATTCCATTATCATGCCATCATACCATTTCATACACTCTTATTATGCATTCTCTAATTAATAAATAAAAATAAAGGTAATCTTACAAAACAACATTTTCGTTTCTTCTTCATTTTCTTGGTTTCAACTCTTGAAACAATATCTTTGGACTATTCGACCTCATGTGAAATGATATATATATATATATATATATATATATATATATATATATATTATTTAATCTCATTAACTGATCATATATTCATTTAGAAACCATTTCTAAAAGGAAACTATGCAAAGTAGACAATCTATTCATTAGGGTTTACATACTTGATGCATTTGAGTTTCCTAATTTGATTTTAAGTCATTTAATCATATTAATAACCATAAATAAAATATAACCAATATCTCATTCAAAATTATTTCACCAAAATTACCAATCAAAATGATGTTAAAAGAATAAAATAATTTTGTATTAGGATTACATGTCATGGTCGAATCTTACTAGTTGTAGTAAACCTTTTTCTACTTCAATTATAATTTAATTTCAAAAATTCAAGATTTGATTATCATCATTATAGACACTTAATAATCAATATATGCTAAATTCATTAGACATTCTAAATCATAATTAATTTAACTAGCAAACTAATTACACAAAATTGTGTAAAACATGATACATAGTGAACATGAAACTTTTATTGGAATTTCATCATGAATAGATTGAGTTACAACATGTAATTAAGATAATATTTATCTCATAAATATGTGATTAAGGTGCTTTTAATCCTAGATTTTTAAGGTTTATAAGTTGGTTAGGTTAGTTAAGAAAAAGTGTAGTGCGACTAGAGTTTGACAGATTTAACATAGCGATAGAGTGGTTGTTTACACCCGTAAATAAGGATTTTACGATCGTGAATGTTGTGCATTAGGTTTTTCCATGAAAGGTTTTCCACGCCTATGACAGAAGAGTAATCATGCCCATGAAGATTTTTTCACACTCGTGAACAATAGTCAGCAGAGTTATTGAGTAGAGCCATTTTTTCTCTCTCTCCTATGTTTTTTCAGCTACTCCACCACCCCTATAACACAATGCTACATGCCACATTCATTTCCTTCAACTTCTTCGTCCTATATTACACAAAAATCACCATTTTAAATCCTTTTGGAAGCTTGTACTTAAGAGATAAAGAGGAGTTCTTGAGGTTTAAACCAAAGGTTAGTTTGAGAGTAAGCTTAATAATTCATTTTATGTTTTATGGTTCTAAGATAGGGATTTTTCGTGTGGTAGGAGCTAGAACTAGTGGATAGGATCATCGAAGGGGTTAAGCAAACTTAAAGAGCTTGAAAGGTTTAGGCTCCATTGTTAATGTTATTACATATATGCATATTAATTCTCTCTTTCTTTTATGATGCCATGGTTTGTGCCATGAGATGATATGAAATGTGATAAATGATATACATGAGTTTCTGATAATGGTTGCATGAGTTAAGTGTTAGAAATGTAATGAAAATAGGTTATTTTTGTTATGATGCTTAAGAGAAATTTTATATGACATGTGTTATTAATGTTCCAATGGATGTTAAAGACATATTTCTATCTTGATATGTGGTTAAATATTGATATAAGTGATTGATATTGAACCTTGCATGTGACTTTGTTATACTTTATTTTTGGGTCTAGAAAACCTAAAAATTCACATATGTGATAAGGTAATCATACCCGTGAATATTGCACACAAACACATTTCACACCCATGATAAATGGAGTTATGCCCATGAAACATGAACCCAGAAAATGCCTAGAATAGACAGAAGCTTTTACGTCGTTTATAATG
Organism: Triadica sebifera; assembly: GCA_023653625.1. Taxonomy (NCBI): domain Eukaryota; kingdom Viridiplantae; phylum Streptophyta; class Magnoliopsida; order Malpighiales; family Euphorbiaceae; genus Triadica; species Triadica sebifera. The sequence continues at coordinate 17,727,953 of CM042906.1, forward strand.
GTTGTGAACATATATTTCCAATTTTCACGGTTTGAACCATGGTTATGAATGGTTAGTTTCACACCTGTGAACTTATAGTCACGACCATTAATGAAATTTGTTGGAGGATAGAAGTTTTCACATGAACGATCACGATTCGGTCCACGAGTAAGAAAATATCGTGAATATCTTTTACGTCCGTGAACATGTAATTCATGCTCGTGAATTTTGGTAATTTTATTATATGCAATTTTGTTTTTTAATGCTATATGATGGGTGAATGGATCAAATTTTGTTATTTGTATGCCAGTATGAGTAAATTACATGTAAGTGATGATGGATGAGGTAATATACTGGTATTCATGCTATAAGCAGGGTTATATATGATGATGGTATTAAAAAGTAATGAAAGATAAAGGTTAAGACTTTAACTGTCATTTTCTCTAATTTAGGACTTGGCCTTGGATAGATTGCATGTCATTGAGGGGGTTATGATATTATAGAATATTCTTTATATGAGGCATTGGTAGCTGAAGCTTAGGTTAGGGCACCATTGGTCCTTAGTTTCATGCAATTTTAAGGACAATATGGCTGAAGCTCTGGTTAGAGTTCTCTTGATCCAGTTTATACTCAGTTAAGATGGCTGAAGCTCTAAGAGTGTCTTTGACTTAAGGATCTCAAGTGAGCTTTTACAGTTAATGGATAGAGTGGTTGAAACTTTGAGAGTGCCTTTGTTCCACAACAAATTTCCGAATAATCCAACTTAGAGTTTTGGGCAAAAATAGATTAAAACAAGAATTATGGTAAGTTTTGGCTAAGGTAATGAACTAAAGAGAACCAGATTGAGGAAACGATAAACGGATAACAGTAATTATGAGATAAAATAAAGAAATGATTCTAAACAGGCTGTATGAGAAATCTTGTTATGTGTAATGTTGATATGAAATATGGTCGTTATATTTCAATGCATTAGGATAGTGTTTATGGTATGATAATACATATGAATATACATAATATGTCATGATATGAATTGTATAGTTGCATGCTTGAATTTTTATGCCTATATGTACCACTAAACTTTCAGTAATTTAACGTGTGACTTTTCTACAAGTAGGTCAGAGCCTAAGGGATAACAGGAGTTGACTCAAGAGAAGAAACACCCATTTTGAGAGCCAGTAATACATGTCATCCTCATTATTTGTACATGACATGATTTTTGGTTTTATTTTTGTATAGGTTTGCATGTTAAAGGATATATATTTAATTTTAAAGTTGTCTTTTTGTAAACAGAGGGTCAGTTAAGGCCAAGTTGACATTTTATGAAAGGGATCCTTAAGGATTAGAGTTTATGAAATTAGTTTTGTAAGGAAAATTTTAATTCACAAGTTTTATAAAACAATAACCAGTAACATCTGCCTAACTAGTTAGGAGTAATTCGAATTTGCTTGGTGGTTGTTACAATGTTGCTTATGGAATTGCATCAAATGTAACACATAAACAAAGAACAATTCAATCACATAGTTAGGGTTTGAAACCCTAATTTACCCTAATTTAGTTTGTGCCTTGATAAAAAAAACAACTTTGAATTCAATTTAGTTTTGTCTAGATTTGAAAACACATTCTAAATATGTTAAAAATATATTTGCTTAATCAAATTCACAAACAAAAACCAAATAATCCCTTAATTATTCTTATGACTAATTAGGGTTTCATAAACCCTAGAATTTGGGGATTTTGGCACAACACAAAATTTTACAAATTAATGTATTCAAATTCATTCTATATCAATTAGATTCATGTAATATCATCATATTAGATTGAAATACATTAAAGAAGTCCAAACACATAAAATGATAGAGGACGTCAAATTGCTTTTTTAATCAATCTCATTGATTCATTGATTTAATCTAAAATTAACTTAAACAACTTATGTTTGATACCATTGTTGGGTTTCTATCATACATCTCATAAATAAATCAATAAAAAAATTAAAAATTAAGGAAATATACTATATATATAAGGAAATTTTCTAGAGACTAAAAAAGGTACTAGGAAATATTTTCCCCCATTGCTTCCACCCTAAATCCATCCCTTCTTTTAAGGCATATCTCTAACAATAAGTCCAATGTCACCCATCCATATTTATGACTAACAACGTGGCCTTGGTTCTCAAAGGATTAAATTTTGATATAAGAGCATTATGTTGGCAAAGATTTAGCAACTTGTTAGATTTGATCAACATGCTATCAACTATGGGAGATTGTTGAAAGAAAAATATCATAAGAGAGCTACCTTAAGTGATAACTATTATAAAAAGTTTGTAAAATATATTATTTCTGTGTTATATTAAGAATAATATTAAATATCAATGTATGATTCATAAACTTTATCAAACATTTTAGAATAGTTGTTAATGATCCAACAACTATTAATTATATCAAACTTATAAACCAAATTATATCTTTTAAATTCATAATCCTTCCAAGTTCAACATAATGGCCTTGTTTGATTCAATTTTAAGATATAAATTTATATCATTGTGTTTACACTAACACATTTGGAGTAGAATTTGTCTAGCAGAGATGGAATTCGACTAGGAATGGGATTGTTTAAGATGTGTCTTATCCTAGGATAATGATGCAAAGGTCTAACCCAAGTAGACTTGTATCATTATATGTAGTTAGGATTAGAATACTTGTATAGCTAAGACTACAAATTCAATTAGGATTATGAATGTTATAGTATAAATATTGTAACTCTTGACTCATAATGGACACCACTATTCATATTAAACAACTCAAATTTTCTTTTGTCATTAGCCTTCATTTATGGTTTTGATACCTTTTCTCAATCTCGTGACCTATTAATTATTTTCTTGCACTTGCTCAAAAATTAGCCCTAACATAATACTCAATCATTTGTCACAACTTTTATGGGTACTAAGCTTAGGACTTTGTCCTTACTTAGCAAACCTTATATGTTCAATATTTATCTTAATTTCTTAGGTAGTCTACACGAATCCCATGATATTTTTTAGGGTAAACAACTTAGGCGACCATAGTGGGAGTATTGCAATGCCATCAAAGATAAGGAATCAAGCTCTATGCCACCATGTCTTATATTGTAGCTCAATTACTTGAGCTAAAAATTAGCAAATTTAAAAAGTCACTAGATGATTTAAGAGATTCATATTTAGAGTGGAGTTCTCTAATGGACCAATTTCTAGAAAATTAGTATCATGTAAATTATGATGGATACACATTTAATGCTCCAAAGGTCATGACTTTGTACCAGGAAACTTAAAAAGTTGGTTATAATAGGTCGATTAATCGTTATATTAAGAGGCTGAATAGTGTTTCATCCTCATATCAAGGTGAAAAATTCAACTATAATGAGCTGAATGATTATTACATTAAGACACATGATAATACTCTATCCTTATACCAAGATCAAAAAATCGATTATAATAAGTAGATTATGTAACACCCTCTGCACAAAGAGGGTAAATCCCATTGTATAGATGAATGCCACATGATTAAATCAGTCTAAATCTTATATGAATTTAAACTTTTTCTATCTTATTCCGTATCAACAATGTCACATCTGTTTAACATGCAACCTTAAGATCACATCTAACATAATCTGTATAACAAGCATTCTTATACTAAACATATCTTACTTACTTCATAAAACTCATTTGAAATATGAGTAATAATTATTAACTGAAACAATAACTGGTTTGGGCAACAACCGTCCTTATTACACAATCAACCTTATTTAAAGAGAACCAATTTAATTACATGTCTTTATTAAAATATAAGTAGTTATCTGTCTCTATCCCAAGTCATAATAAATAGTAAATGAATGATATGAAATAAATAAAGAAACAGATCCAAGACGGGTCAACTATGACTGGCTCGGTCTTCTCTTCTTATCAACTTAGCAATCTAACGGCTCCAAACCTGTATGTAGAAAAACCCACAGCTAAGCTACTGAAAGCTTAATGGTACATATAAGCATTGAAATTCTAGCATGCATTCACATATTAACATGACATTCATAATCTAAAACATACATGTGTACTTGATCATATCGTCATGTATATATATATTGGATTATCTAGCTTTTGGTCTCATATATCAAATTACTGGTTTACACATTCTTTTTCTAGGATGTAACTATATTCTATTTCACCGATTTCAGTATTACAATGATTTGATGTTTTTTGTATCAGAAATTTATAGAGTTTTGTCTTATAATTTCTGTATACTATATCAACATAATCCATTGCATTCAACTTTACCATTTACTATTTTCTTAGCCTAATAGTCTAGATCCGGACTATCCAGATATGGATTGTGAAACTTGAGTACTTTTACCCGAGCTTAAGCCATCGTGTTCACTAATTATATATGTCTATATAGCTACTACCAAGCTTCTCAAATCATGAGTACTCTTACCCGAGTTTAAGCCACCCTGATGAGTAAATATAATATTTGCATGCATATGAGTACAAGGGCGCTCTTACTCGAGCTTAAGACACTTTGTCCCTAAATAGTCATGAGCACTCTTACCTGAGCTTAAACCACCCTGATAAAACATAATAATATTATACGGTATCGTAAACCCCTCAATAGCATGCTAGCTATCCTAACTAGTCCTCAAATAAAGAAAGGGCATATTTAAATACATTCTATGTATCAATGTCATTTATGTCACATTCCATAGTTTCACATAATCATCACATGCTATTTTGTAATTTAGAGCACCGAGTGTATAATCATTGTTCCAAATTATGATATGATATTGTGTGTTGTCTCATTTTAACCATGCCATGTGTATGTATATCATACTAATGTAATTCCATCATAACATTCAAAATACAAGTTCTGGAAACAGGGCATTTCACAGGCGTGAATGGTGTATTCATGGTCGTGAAGCCTTTGTCATAGGTTGTCTACCCATGAATGACTTTGTAATCATTCATGGATATGAACATTAGTTCACGGGCATGACTCTTATGTGTTCATACATTCACGGGTGTGACACATCAGTCTGTAACATAATTCCACCACTTTTTTTAGCCAAAATTACACACAACATGTATTGGTACTAAAGCTAATCAGTGTTAACCACTCCTATCAATATTTTCCCATATTCTAATATTTAAAATCAACCTTAAATGTATAATTCATGTAACACCCGTAATTAGAGCCTATAAGTTATCTTATTAATTAGTGAAAAATGGGGTAATTAAGTGGAGTTTTGGAAAGTTGAGAGTTATTGAAATCTATTGTTTCACACTTGTGACAATGGGTGTCACAACCGTGAATATCGGGTTTTAATACACAATCATGATAAGGTTCTTCACAGCCGTGAAGAGTTACTTCATAACCATGAAGGAGAGGCTCACGCCCATAAAAGAGGAGTCACGACTGTGAAGCCTAGACAGACAGAGCAGATGAGACAATCACATTTTCCTTTTTGTCATCCCCTTTAAATTTTCTTTCCACTCCTTGTTAACCAACCAAACACGAAAATTTCATTTTATTCTTCCTTCAGACTCCATCTTTTTCCATTAGATAGGCTTGGAAGATCAGTATTTCATGAGGAAAAAGTGAGATAGAAAATATGTTTTATTTTCCAGAGGCTTAAAGGATGTTTCTTTATCTTGCTAGGACTTGGATGGAGTGCTGGAAGTCCATCTCAAGGGAGATGACAAGCTTGGAGAGATCAAGCTTTAGCCAATCTCCATCCTAGGTGTAAGGTTTGTGCATAACAACACTTAAAACAACCACTTTGTGTTTTTTGTGTTCTTTGCTTTAAAGGCATATTTTAGATGGTAAATGAGTAGATAAATGGTGAAATGTGAGATTAATATGCATGATGGAAAATCTTATGAACATGGTTAGATTGACCTATTTGAGGAACAATTTTGATTAATATTGATGATTAGAAATGATATAGTCGTGATAAATAACTTGAATGCATGTTGTAATGTTGATAGGATGGTTGATATTGGTCAACTGTAGTGAGTATTGCATGTGGAAATGACATGATTTGTGATATTCTATTTTTTTGGAAAAATTTCCAGATTCACGGTCGTGACGGGTGGATTCAGGGTGGATTCACGGACATGAATATCGTGAGATGCATTATTATTGCTAAAGCAGACCTATTCATGGGAAGCTTCAAGGTTGGGTTCACTCCTGTGAAATGGTGATCACGACCGTGAATGTGTATTGATTTACAGTTTGAATCATAGCTTGTTTCACATGGAGCCTACCCGTGAAGTGGTGCTTCATGGGCGTGAATGGTGTTTATGATGAAAAAATTATATGTTTGGTTTTGAATCGAATTTGATTCGTTGTGAGGCAGTAGACCTCGGGTGTATGCTTATAGCATGGTATGGAAATATATACTGTAATTATGATTGTAGAAATTATGAGATTTATATAAAATATGGTAACATTGTAAGCCCAATACTCTAATTAGGACTAGAGTTAGGATATATGATATGCCATTGAGGAAAGAGTTCAGTACCGAGGGACCTGTGTTGGTCATATATTGGGAAAGCCTAGATGTTAACTGACATAATGCCTTGGTGGGTTATATATTTGAAGACCCAGAGGTTAACAGACAAAGCACCTCAGTGGATCATATTTTTTAAGGTGCAGAGGTTAGCGAACAATGCCTCGGTGGGTTATATATTTTACAATCCAGAGGTTAACATATAGAACACCTCGGTGGATTATATATTTTACAGTCTAGAGATTAGTAGACAGAGAACCTCGGTGGGTTGAGTTACCCATATCCATTTTAGTATAGTTATGAGTAGATGGACAAAGCTAAGATAATTAATAAATTCTATGTGTAATAAACACGTGTATGACCCTGAGAGATTGTTTGAGTTGCCATGTGGTGTTGTGCATTATATTTATATAATTTTGATGGCATGTCATGTAGTATACGAGATAGTGCATGTGCGGACTTCTAGATAAGTCCTCCTAGTAGCTCGGTAAGTATATCATGCATATTATGTATATATTATGGTATGTCTTGCACATTGTTATGTACTACTAGACACGAGTTGCTTACCATATAGACTTCCATACGTATGTTTGGAGCTTAAGAGAGGACCAAAAAAAGAGGATGCCCAGTGATTAGAGTCGATGATATACAGTCGGGATGAGTGATACACTGTTATATCTTATTTTTGGTCATTTTACTATGGGTTGGGTAATTACAGTTTTACATGTTGTATTTCAGAAACATGTAGTTTTATAACTATTCATTTTGAAAAACCTTGGGCTTGTATATACTCGTATGATTCCTATTAAACTTTATTTTATTTTGAGCTCAATTTTATGATTTTAAGAATACTTTTATTTTGTCAAGTCATCATGGCCATGGTGCGTGAAAGTTTTAAAAATTATGACGTTTTAACTCATGTGCATAGTAGTACCTTTTGGTATAATTGGGTTTAGTCTTAATTATATTGAAAGGTGTTACACTTCATCATTCCAAATCATCCAAGCTAGATTTCATCCATCATTATCAATGTCATACTTAACCAAGTTGCATATATCAATCTTCAATACTAAATTCCATATTTCACATGTCCATTATCTCAATTCCAACAAGTTACAATTAACCAAATATGTCAATTCATACAACATTCACATCATTAAGAATACAAGCATACCAAGTTATAAATTAAAATGCGTATATATACAAACCTCGATAATTAGAGCCTAACACTTAATTTCTCTCGCATCTACTGTCTTTGAGGGTTATCTCCACCTTTTGTATTAGTTCCAAACACGAAATCAAGGACTATATTAACATATAATCCTACCATTTTATCCATATATGTCATAAACTAATAAAAATCTTAACTTTGTTATTGATTTTAAGCCTATAAACTTTAATCCCCAATAAATCGAATTGAACCAATCAAAAATTAATGGAAAACATCTTCCCTTACCTTTGTATCGACTATTTCATAAGGGTTTTAAGATTCCAAATCATGTTCAAAACTCCTTTGCTTCTGATTTCAATATCTATGGTAGAACCTTCGTTTTTAATCTCTTTTTATGATGGAAATTTGTATTTGATTAACTAGAATCAAAAGGGACTGATGATGAACTATTTCTGAGATTTTAGAGGATTGGTAGCTAGGGTTTAATGTTTTTTTTGTGAGTTTCTATCAAAAAAATGAAACTGCCCAATTTAAATTGTAGGGCTTCGTAGACCATGACACTAATGTTCAGATCCGTGAATCTCCTCAACTTCAGAATCTGAATTTCATGACATTCATGGTTGTGATTGTAACATCCTTCACTTTCTCCATATGCATTTCTAAAACATCTCATTTGGGCATATGCATTGTAACACCTAACACCTTATACTTCTATATACCACATATGCTATTTATATATTAAGTTATCACGTATGAAACAATAATAAAATAAAATTCATGTTTATAGTGAGAGTAAATTTTTTTAACTCATCTCATGTTATCATCAATAATTTTGCAATCAATACGGATGCTTTAATCATAGCCTGTAACCTCACATATATTAATAACTTAAACATTACATTTAAGAGTTAGTAAATTTACAAGTTGAATTCATTTGTATATCCCAGTACATATTTAGTGTAATTTTACATATGCAAGTATTCAACCCCAAAATATAAATGATATGCTCTTATGCTTGTGTGGAATGCAAGGAGAGAGAGTGAAGAGGCTCAGTCGGTGACCTTTAATCCATGACTTTTATATGCACCTCAATATGAATTACTACTCTTCTCTACCTGAAAAATGATGCAATTTGGTGAGTTATGACTTAGTGAGAATAACCATCAAATGAGTTCTAAAGTACCAAACATTTCATAATAGCAAATAACAAGTATACTTAATACACGTTTTATATTCCATTTCATTAGTCAATAACATATAAATGTATATAAAATCATGTATTCAATAATTGCTCTTTACTTATGCTTATGCTTATTCATTTTATTTTGTTGTGACCAGGTTAAACAGACATTACCTCGGGTTTCCATGTGAACATTTATCATGTGAACATTTGCATTTGCTAGCTAGCTTGATCATTTGTTTCATTTGCTCATTTGTCAAGCCATAAGCTTCTTCTTTTGTTTTGTCATATCGATTAACTAGTCATAATGTCTTTTAAGTCATTATGCATATGCATTTGTAACTAAGCATTCATCATCCATTATATTCCTATTACATATACCATATGTACAATACATATACCATGTATATATTGTATATGCCAGCACCTTAACTATACCATACATATACTACTTATATATACCATATATGTCACAAATATCCATAATCTCATCATCAAGGTCAAATCAAGGCAATCATATGAATCACATAATCATAATTCACTTCACATATCACATAGCAAACAATGTTTATGTGTACTAAAGAAATCATTTGATAATTAGACTCACATTTTTCCTTTGATTCTGACCCTTAACTTATTATCTACCCCCTTCTTGTGTATCTCCAATTTGTCTTAAGTCTAATATTGAAATATAATTGGTTAATTTATTACTAGAGAAACTTAATGTGGCTTAAATAAATTAATATGCATTGTTTATATCAATAGTTAAGATTTTTCTTATGGAACTGTTTAGCCTATAACTTTTTATATACTTGACCAATTAATCTGATTCTTGTTCCAAATTAAAATTAACATATAATAATATAACATATTAAAATTTTCAGAGCAATTGGAGCATTGTACAATTTTTGGTGGAATTTCTAATTATATTATGTTTTCTGCCTTTAAGTAGTTTCAGGGTACCAACTTAAGTTCATTATAACTTACAATATATAATTCATATTGCAATGAAAATTTGCAGAAACTTATATGGGTTAAAATGAAACATTTTTCATGTTTACAACTTTATCAATTAACATTTACAAATTTGGGTACTAATTACTCTTTTTACCGTTGAAGCGGAGTATGTGGCAGTAAGACCATATCCCTATCAGATGTGACAATACAAGTACTATAAACCTATCTAAGAATCTCATTCAACACTCTAGAAGTAAGCATATTGACATAAGGCATCATTTTCTTAGAGATCATGTTCAATATGGAGATGTTGTATTGGAATTTATAAACAAAGACAATCAATTGGCAGATATTTTCACTAAGTCTCTAAATAAAGAAAGATTTAACTTCATAAGAATAGAGCTTGGTATGATTGATGAATTAAATTTATGAATGCCAAATTTGTCGAACCTTGAATGTTAATCTTATGTTATTGTCTCATCTTTTAAGGTATGAAGTGGCAAAACTTGATGAAAAATATGTTATAAGGGATAAAAGCACCTTAGAAATCCTTTAGTCTTGTTTTAGACTTAGTTTTATTTAATGAGGATTTTAGGCATTTCACACCTGTGACATATATTCACGACCGTGATCATAATCGCCAAAAGCTCCATAAGTTTTCACGCCTTGCTTCACGACATGCTTCACGATTGAAGGTAGTGAAGACTATGTTTCACGCCCATAACCTTTTCTATCACTCTCGTGAATCCTTGTGTTCACGACCGTGATAATTCTTCACGATCGTGAACATTTCCACCAAATACAGACATAAGCGTTCATGCTTTGTTTCACATTTTGTCTTACGGTCACAAGTAGTGAAGATTGTACTTTAGACCGTGACTCATTTGTCACCATCGTGAATTTTCATTATTCACCCACGTGACTATTAAATGTCATGACCATGAATCATTTCATATTCTTCATCACAGGTAGAGTGCCTTTTCAGCAAACCTTGAACACGACATTTCACGCTCGTGACTTAGCATTCACGACCGTGAAGATGTCGACTATAAAATGTTTTCTGCCATTTTTTCTCTCATTTCTAACTCTCCAACTTATCTCATTTATTACGACATTCAATACCTTTCATAGATTCCGGCCCCATAACTGCCTTTTCTATCTATAAATACCTTTAAAAACTCTTTCCTTCATCAGAAATCACAAGATATTCTTCAAAAATCCTATCAGATTTTTTCTTTTCAAAATCAATCTCAAACTCAAAAATGGAACCCGAATCCTCTAAAGGCACTAGAAAGAAGTCTCATGCTCCAAGAAGGTATACATACTACCTTCTCAATATTATTTCGGAGCACTATCATCCGAGGTATTCGGTTCTCAAGAAAAGACCACTCATTTCCTCTTGATCCTTTGAATGGCACGCTGTCAGGACCCTTGGTCTCGAGACAAGCATGACATAATAACTCCAGACTTGTCATTTAAAAGATTTTGTTGATATCCATCAACCGACGCTAAGGAAATCAACTCTTGAGTTCCTTAGCACCCTGCAAGTCTCTCCCACCGGCACGGTGAAATTTTAACTCTGCAAGCATCCAAAAACCCTCACAGCAACGGAGTTTGGGGATATGTTCAAACTTCCCTCTGACATTATCCTCAATGAGAGTGAGGTGGAGTTCTATGCCAATCTGGCATGGACTCATTTTGGGCAAGATTGTAGCTGGGACATCAAAAAGACGAAGAGCACCCACCTTCGATCACCAGTGCACAAATACTTGCATAGGTTTCTGACCTATAACATCTTTGCAAGAGGAGATAGCAATGGTGTGATTCAAAAATTCGAGTTCTTTCTCCTAGAGATGACCCGAAGAGGTCTAACAGTGGCCCTATCTCGATGGTTTGCAAACCATCTACTATCAATTGCAACGAAGCCCTCAGGAGACATCTTGATTAGTGGGTACGTGACTCACCTTGCTATCAAGCTTGGATATCTGAAGCTAGAAGAGCACAACTTCAATCTCGTACCAGCACATCTTAGAGATCAGCTAGACATCGAGTCTTTTATCAAGATGGGAGCAGAGGTTCGCATAGTTCATAAAAATAACATCTACTACCGCTTCACCACTCCAACTGGTGAGATTATTTGGGAAGATGATGATTTGGGTGACTTCAAAGCTGGCCTCCAAGGAATCCTGCAAAGAAAAAGAGTTCGAGTCAAGACGGCGACCCCATAGGTTGAGTAAGAGGTTGGACAATCCTCGGCCTCCACACCGAACTTGGCTCAACAGGTGGCTGACCTTTTAGCACCTTATTTTGACCAATTGCAGGCTTCGATTGATGAGAGGTTGGAAAATCTCAAAGATTTCATGGAGTTTTGCATGGAGAGTCTTGAGGCGGAAGTATCTCGCCTTATAGATGAATTGTCCAGCTCCAAGTCTAGCTAGAGCTTTAGTTTTTATTATTTCTTTTTGTGTACTAGTTTCTAGTATTGTAAATGTATGATTTTAATTTACTTTTCAAATCTTTGTACTCTTACATTTGGTATTAGTATAATTGCATTAGTTTTTCCTTTATGATTTATCTTTTATGTTCTTTTTGTTGATGACAAAAGGGGGAGAACCTAGTAATATAAATGAATTAAATGAATATGCAAGTTACATGAATGCAAATGTGTTGATACTTGGAATATACCTTTAATATACTTTGCATATACTTAACTAGTTAAAAGCAAAAATTTAATGTACATTGGATATACTTTGCATATACCTTGCATATACCTAAACTAGGAAGCAAACATTCATCCTATACTTCATCAATTCTTTAAAATTCTTGCACTTTATTATTATTTTCTTATCTTAAGCATCTTTTGAGGGAGAGACTTCTCAAAAGCATATATTGCTAGATTACTTGTCACCATAAAAAAAAAGAGATTGTTGAACCTTAAGGGGTATTTCTGTCATTTTGATGCTAACAAATAAAATAACAATAATATATTTAACATACTTGTGTTCTAAGTTTATTGAACAGGGTATGGAATATGATGCAAGAATGGAAGACTAACTTTGAAAGTAAAAAAAATGAAGAAATAGCATGTTCACGCCCATGATTGTTTATGTCACGCACGTGATGTAGTTTAGCGCCAACTATCTAACATTTAAAGTTCACGGCCATGAAGAATCATAGCAACCATGAATGATCATATCAGTCACGCCCGTGAGAAAACATGTCAAATTCCTCCAGAGAGCTTCACGGCCAGAGTCACCACTTGGAACGCGGCTTGGAAGGATATTCAAGCCCATGACAGAATAAAGTCATGCCCGTGATCAAACACTTCAATTCCTTCCAGAATGCTTCACAGTTAGAGTCACCACTTAGACCATGGCTTGAAAGAACATTCACGACTGTGACACACATATTCACAACCGTGAATGAGAAAAGAGAAACATGTCAGACACGAAATTAAGAGTTGGTGCAATGACTATTTTTGCATTAAATGCAACCAAACAGCTATAATTCGCTAAGGAAGTATAAATGCAAGTCATTTATGAATCCAAAACAAGAGAATAACAATTACTTCGAATCAAAATCTTGTTGTAGCCATTTGTGCATTAATTACTTTCAACAAAACTTTAATTCTCTGTAAAAATCTTTTTGCTCATAATTTCTGAGCATTATAGATTTGTGAGTGTTTCTCTTGTAATCTACTACTCAAGTGAGTTTGGGTATATTGGGTTAAGAGTAGAACATTTGTAAGGGTCATTTGTGTAAGCCATAATGTAACGGCTCCAGCCCGGAACTCAGGCTTGCAATGACTGGACCCGTAGTCTCACTGAGACCAACGGGCTGCTGGGGTCCATGGCCCAATACCCCCAATCCAACACTGTACACCAGCCCGAGTCTCAGGCCTGTAACGACTGATGCACAACAGGTTGTTAGAGGCAAGAGTCGAACCCTTGAACTCCCTTTAGCCTCAGTAAGAGACTACCAATTGTACCATAAAAAAACCTGTAGCGCCGCCCCCACCCGACCAACACGTGCCCGGATAGGGGAGTGCTAATGTCCGTCTTCCTTCTTCAAATCGCTATTATTTTTTTTTTGCACTCATATATATATATGGATATAAACACAAAATCCAGGTATAATTTATTTACATAAGATAGTAATCTTAAATATCAAATTAATTCTTAACAAACTTTAAAAGTAAGTTTTACAACTCTAACATTCTTCAATATAAAAACCAAATACAAAATTTCAAAACTTGTAACCCACTTTCTCAAGGTTCAGCTGCTTTACTTGAATGAGATCACCGCTTATTTTATCTAACGCCTTCGGCTACCTTTCTATATCTGCGTAGAAATTAAACTCCATGCTAAGCTCTAAGCTTAGTGGTGCATATAAATAAGACAATATACTATATCATGCAACAAACATTAACATGTATCATTTTGTGCATTAAAATATTTGCATGTCATGACTATCAACATATTCCTATTTCGTGCAAGTATACATATCATGCTCACATGTACAAGGTTATTTTCATTTATCTTTAATGGTAAATTACTCTGTTAATCTCTTTATCATTACACCTATCTCAATCTCATATCATCATCCTTTTCTTATTCTTTTCTTTTCTTATTTTCCAACATATCCTCATTATCTTGCCCACATCACTCTAAATTTTGGACTGACTGGATACGGGTTATGGATCAGAAGTGCTCCCAGAGCTTAAGCCACCCTGTCCACTATCTGGCTCATAAGAGCTTCTCAAATCAATGGCGCTCTCCGAGCTTAAGCCACATTGATTGAGTATAATTTCATCATAGATGAATAACCGGACCAAGGGCGCTCCCTGAGCTTAAGCCACCTTGTCCTCATTTATATGTGCTCATCAGAGCTTCTCAAGTCAGTAGCGCTCCCAGAGCTCAACCCACACTGACTGAGCATCTCAGACCAATGACGCTCCCAGAGCTTAAGCCACATTGGTTGAGGTATAGTACGGTACCGTTCGCCCCCTTAATGACATGTCATCTATCTTGTTTCTAGTCCGCAAGTAGAGTAATGGGCTTCTTTATATTTTCACATCAATCATAATTCTCAAATTTCAACACATCAATATTCTCATGTTTATCCACATCTCAATTTTCTTGTTTTGCAAACATATAGTCAATCGCATACATACTGGATAACATCTTTTCATTTATTTAACTAGTTACATCAATATTCTCATGCTTATCATCCGCATCAGGTTTCATATATCATCCATGACAATTCATTTTTCTATATCACAACCTAACACGTTCTTACATCAATATATATATATATATATATATATATATCCATATCATTCTTATTTCACTGGTTAGACAATGACTTTCATTTACTTACCTGAATTCCTCATTTGATAACCACATTCATAATCACAATACAAAGCATTCATGGCCGTGATTACTAATTTCACGCCCGTGAATTAGTTCACGCCCGTAATCCCAAGCCGTGAACACTACTAGAATGAATCGCCCCAAAAGCATTCACAGTCGTGATTACTCATTCACGCTCGTGAATAAGCTCACGTCCGTGATTCCAACCCCTGAACGCTTCTGGAATGAATATTACTATTTTCATACAGAAGTCACAACTATGAACCCTCAAGTTCACGCCCGTGACTAAATAGTCAAGCCCGTGACTAAATAGTCACGCCCGTGACTTTCAGCAGAAAATCTGCATATTCACTTTTCATTCATTCTTACATTATCCAAATCATACCAAATTATGTTTCATGCATTTCTAAGGTTCTTTACTCAACTTATTACTTTCCAATACATGTAAATGCCTTGATCATACAAGATTTTCTAACATGCATCTTTAATTCAATGTCACACAAGGATCTCATTCATACATGTCTAAACTTATGGTTTCATGGCATAATCATCCTCATTCTTGAAATGCATTTATCTAATATCATGTTCAACATGCATTATTTCAAACAAAAATAGGCTATTGCCTTAAGTTATGCACAAACCTTAATCTTTCTCCTTCACTCTTCTAGGTAGCTTGCTCTTTTCCTTTGCTCCTTAGAGCTTGTTCCTTGTCACTTGGAACTCCTACAATATCATAAATCATTATTATCATCTGATTTTCTCAAGACCCTAAACTCTTTTTTTCTCTCTTAAACCCTAATTTCTCTCTCTTTTCACATAGGTCTTGGATGAGCTCAAAATTCAAACTTCATTTAAGAAAAGATGATGAAGAAGAAGAAGAATCACTTCTTACCTTACTATTTTCTTCACTTGATTACAACCTTGGAGATTTTCTCTCTCTACCAAACTTGATTTTTCTTCCTCTTTCTTGTTCTTTCCAGCTTCCTTAAGAGTTATGAACCATGAAGATCACCTTGTCTTGCTCTTTCCCTTCTCTTCCCTTCCTTTCTCTCTCTAGAAATCAAGATTGGCTATGGAGGAAAAGAAATGGCTGGCGTGACTGGTATAGAAGAGAGAGAAGAAGACAAAAAATGAAGAGAAGAAGAAGAAGAAAGGAGTCTTAAATAGGGTACCCAAAAATCTTCATGTGAGACCCACCATTTTGACCATTTATTGACATTAGGCTTAATGAACCCATTTATCTCATTCTTCCTCCTTGGGTGGCCGGCCAAAACTATCAAAATGTGCCCAAAATTAATATGTTGTTTAGCAATTAATCTTATTAATCATTCAATTTTTGGTAATTTGCAATTTGACCCCAAAACTTATCAAAATTTGCAATTTAGTCCTTTACCGTAAATCAACTTCTTTAAACTTTATAATCACTTAATGAGGCATTTATCATTTAATTTAGCCATTATTTGATCAATTTTTGTAAAAATCCGAATTTAAGACTCCGATCGGTCAAACACGTCTACTTCGCGACACGTGCGACTCGGGGCCTAAATTAGCGGATATTACACATAAAACACAAGGAATTGGTTTATTGTGTGAGCCATTAAAACACAAAGGAATTTTGGGTTAGGTGTGCTCCATAGATAGAAACACCATAGTTGGGAGTGAGCTTGTAAAACTCAATTGTAACACTTAGTATGTTAGTGAAACTCCCAATTGAGATTGGGGAGAGGAGTAAGGTTTGTTAACACCCGAACCTCTATAAATTTCTCGTGTGATATCTTTTTATTTCTACTCTACTTAACTTTTTATTCTGCACTTGAAAGTTAAAAAATTTTAATATTCAATTCAACCCCCCTTCTTTGTTCATTATCTAGGCAACACTAGGCATATTAGTTTATTTAAGGGACATTAGGTTTCTCTAGTCATGAGTTAATCAATTATATTTTCATATTAGGCTCACAACAAATTGAAGACCCACAAGGTGGGATAAGACAATAAGTTAAGGGTCAGAATTAAAAGAAAAATGTGAGTTTAATTATCAAGTGATTTCTTTAGTACATAAACATTGTTTGCTATATAATATGTGATGTTATAGGCTATGATTAAAGTATTTGTATTGATTGTAGAATTGTTGATGATAATGTGAGATGAGTTAAAAAAATTACTCCCGTCGTAAACATGAATTTATTTTATTTTTGATCCACACGTGATAACTTAATATATAAATATAAATGTGGTATATAGAAGTATAAGGTGTTATGTGTTACAATGATTACCTTTGTCACGGGCGTGAACGCTGGAAACTTCACTTTTTCTTATCTTTTTCATTATTTTCTTATTACCAAAACCCTTAACTACTAAATACCTCTCATATACTCTTAATATACTATTATTAACATGTTAATTCTAGGTCCTAACTTGCGAGCGTTACAGATTAATCGTTATTTTGAGATGCAAGTCATATCTTCATACAAAGAGGCTCAAACAATCAGTTATGTTGAGCTGATTGATGAATTTTTTGGGGAGACATTTATTGTCTTGCCTTTATACCAAGTCAAAAAATGGACTAAATTGAGCCAATACATAATGATGAGAGGCTAAATAACATTTCATTTCAATAAATGAGCTTTAATCTAAGCAAACCGATTTAAAAGTATGTAAATGAGTAAATTGATCAAAATTGGCTTCAAGAAGACATTTATCTTGGTAGTAATTCATCCAAATATGAATATGCTTGAGGACAAAAAAATGATATATCATCGAAGAATCTTGACCCAAAAATACAAAATTGTTCAACTTATCAAGGCACAAATATTTTAGTGATCAACATTTTTAGAAAAGCTCAATTCAAAAAGAGGTTTTATTTTGTCAAGATACCAAGAAGGAAATAGTTTTTAAGCCAAAAATTCAAGAATTTCAGTTGACAACTGACAATAAGCAATCAATGGTGATTAAATGACAATAACCAAAATTAGAGCTTATTTGAAAGTGAAAGTTTTTATTTTATCTTGGTGAGATCGATTGTTTTGGAACAAATTTAGATAGGATATAAATTTAGCAATCTGGATACCAGCTACTCAAATTCAATTATATAATTATATAATTTTTTTATTCTAATTATGTTGTATTGAATTTTATTTATATTAATATTTAAGTTTATTCAAGTTTACTTAGTTTAAATTTTAAATACATAACTCTTTATAGATATTTGTTTAATTTTAAAACTTTAAAAATTATAATTCATAACTTAGAATTATATTATATTAGATTATTTAATTATTAAATTTATATTTATTTAGTTAATTTAGTAATTATATAAGTATGATTAATAAACATATAGCATTGATGGTTTGGAAGAGAAACGGGTGAAGAGAGATAATTATAAATGAGTTTGGCACGAGTATAGGTAGTTCAAAATTAAACAGATTTGGACATGAATAAGATAATTTTTATGGGTATTTGCAATCTCTAAGAGAAATATCTGTATTTATTTATCATTTTTATTTTTTAAATGAGAGAGAATGAAATCAATGTTTATATATTTGTGTTTGCATGTATATGTATTTTAATTTATATCTATCTATGATTACATTTGTATTTGTCTTTATTTGTATTTATATCCATATTTGAGTCTATTTTATCATTTTAAAGATAAAATGAGATATAATAAGATTGAATAATTTTGTTATTTGAAATAATTAACATTTTAAATTTGATTTTTTAAAAATTTTATCAATTTTAATATAATTTGATTTGACTATAACTAATTTTAAGGAATTAGTTTGCATATAAATATTCAACTAAAACAAACATCCAAATTTTAAATTTATATAAACTTTACAAAATTTTATGAAATTAATTAATATCAAACAACCCTATATGTTTTTTTTCCGTATTAGGGTTATTAAAACTTGATTGGGTTAATTGCATCGACGGTTAATAAACTTTCTATTAATTACTCCAAAATTAGAAATTTTTTTTGTAATGCTAAAATCACTAAATTTTAAAATAATTACATAAAAATCATCTTTGACCATTTTGGGTGAGTTGACATTCGAAATGTTAACGTGACACGTGGTGTGGTAACCAATTTTCGCTACATCATTGAATATGTATTACGTCAAATGCTACGTCAACACATTAAAAGAAGTGTCATGTCAACTATCACGTGACATGTCTAACTGGACAATGATAACACGTTATAATTCATTTTACTGTTGGTCACTGAATTTTTTACTTACTGTAAAATCATTTAATTTTTTCGTTAAAATAATAAAATTATTAACTAAACAACCGCAAATCTGAATTGGGAGTTTATGTGACAACAAATTTTTGTCAAAAAATTGAATCTATTGTGTCATTTTTTAAAAATTATGATTAATGGTGATTTTGGTAACTGAATTTCCCCGATAATGTTAGATTTAAAACTAATTTTTCTCTTGTAACTGCTAATACCAGTAAAGTGATTATTCGGTCGTGTCTGACCGACTCATTTTTTCTGATAAAGTCAGATTTTTTGATTGATTGTAAGTTATTTAAGTAGAATATTTTTTATAATTATTTGTTTTAGGATAAGTGAAGTAAAATTTAGTGATCACAAATGAAATTAATTATGATGTGTCATTATTTTTCAACTAGATTTGACATATGACAGTTGACATGATACTTTTTTGAAGTTACTAACGTATTATCAACGACATCTGGTGTGACATGTGTTCAATGACATGACGAACACCGACTGTTAGATCATGTCAGAATACCGGCTAACAACTCACCGAAAATAAGTGAAGATAATTTTTTTACTATTATTTATAATTTTTTTACTATTATTTCAAAATTCAATAATTTTAGTTTTATAAAAAAAAATTTAATTTTAAAATAAGTAATAGAAAATTTAGTGATTGTTTGGACATTAAACCCAAACTTGATCCTTTGAGTTAAAGTACTTAATCAGTATGCTACTAACCCGTGCCTTTGCCCCATCATTTATCTAATTTTACTATCTTCCTCTTATCATTATTATTATTATAGTCACATTACATGTTTAGTGACTTTATTAAGTTAGAATTTTTTTTATTTTATGTTTATATTTAGCAGATTTAAGAAAGAAAAAATATGCATTAAATAATGAGCGACATTAATTATGAACAGGCAATAATTTTCGCGTCCAATACCGTCAAAAAAAAAAAGCTTTTGTGAGAGTGGTCACACTTTCCTCAATGAACGCCCCAAAAGCACTTTAATGACAACTCATACAAACATCTATGGGCTGCCCCACTCTGCCTTCCTGCGATGGTTTGATTTGGTTTGCTTTGGTTTTGGTCTGCTCCTTGTTTATTATACCCCATGAAAATTTAAAAGCATTCATCTTTTAACACTATAACTAATGGGGCAATGCTATAATGCACCACCATCTCTGCTTTAGATCCTTCTTATGCTCTTGGGTTTCGAGTTCTCTCATCGTAAAGCATAGATAGCATTATAGCAAGAGCAAGAGCAAGAGCAAGAGCAAGAGTAAGGATTTATCTTTTCGATTTATTTTTTCCAAGAATCCTTTTTTGTTTTTTGTTTTTTTTGGTTTTCAAAACCAATCATCTTTTTGTTTAATGGGAGTTTACTTGACTAGTTGTTCCTTTTCCTAGTCAAAAAAAGATTAAAAAGATAAAAAGAAGGAAAGAAATAGAGAAGGGTACTGGTTCAGTAGTTCCTTAATTTAATATTTGCAGCAATGAGGGAAAAGAAAGTAAAGAAAGAAGTGAAGATTACTTGTCTCCCTCTCTATCTATTTGTCTGTATCGTATCTGTCAGTTTCTATGTCAGTATACCCCTTTTTTAAGTTTTTTTTAAGATTGTTTTGGTTTTTCAAAGCCAAACATCAATTTGAGATTGTTCTTAATTAACAGTTTAACGCCCATTTGGAGTTTATTTCATTTTCTTACATTATCATTGCTTTTGTTTCTGGGCTGCAGCTTTGTCTGTTTGTTAGTGAGCTATGCGGAGTTTGAATTTTTGTCCTCTTTTAATGTGCTTATCCTTTTCCTATGAGGCCTGTAAATCAGCAAGAATTGGACTTTATGCAGTGTAAGCGTATCACAGTTATGGTGAAAGCTTTCTTATTTCTGTAAATCACACCAATTCGGAGATATCTGCCGGCAACTTTGTAAGTATGTATGAATTGTTATAATCCTAAATCCACTATTAATTTATATTGTTAATCTTCCTTCTTTTTTTCCTCTTGACATTTTAAAGCATGTAGATGGTAGATTTTAGGACAATGATATCACTGTAACCGATCTGGCTGGAACAATTTACTAAATAAACCATACACACTTGCATATTTCTGTAATCTTAATTGTTTTTTGATTTCGAGTGTTGGACTTTTTGAATTTTACTTTTTTCTTTCTTGAAGTCAATGTATGAACTATGAGAAACTATAAGTTTTTGAAATAGCCATTTCTGTAATCAATGGAGCAAACATGCGAACTCTGCGTCAGGAAGGAATTGTCCTTGATGTACACTTATTTTAATATTATGTTAATATCTCTGGTGTAGGATTCTGAGGAATTGAGATTGCAGCTGTCCTTGTCACTCTCCAGTGTCTTTAAGTTAAATTCAAAGCACAGAATTGTTTGATTGTACTGACGAAATGGGTTGTGTAGCATCGAGGATTCATAAGGAAGAGAGAGTGCAACTCTGCAAGGAGAGGAAGAGGCTAATGAAGCAATTGGTAGCATTTCGAGGAGAATTTGCAGATGGCCAATTGGCTTATTTGAGAGCATTGAAGAATACTGGTGTAACCCTTAGGCAGTTCACTGAATCAGAATCACTAGAGCTTGAAAATACCTCTTATTGCCAGGTCATGCCTCCATCCCCTCCTCTTCCTCTGCCTCCTTCCCCTCCACCGCTGCCTCCTTTTAGCCCTGATCTTGGAAAGTCCATTGACAATCAGAAAGAAGGAAGCAATAAGGAAGAAAGCATAAAAATTGATGAGGATGGTTGTGGTACCCCATTATCTCCTCCAGTTGTGAGTTCCTTGTGGAATATCTGGGATACTTTCGAGTCTTCTTCACCACATCAGGAGAAGAGTGAAATAATCGAGCCAGTAGTAGAGGAAGAAAATTGGGCAGAGACAAAGACAGAATTCGAGGAAGAAGACCGGGAAGAGGAAAATGTTGGGAGTGTCATGTCTCCTCAAATGCGGCAGCAACAGCAGCCTTTAAAATTGATTGATGATGACTCATCAATGGTGAGCTGGGGTACTAAAGACACTGCAGATGGGGTCATGGTACAGTTGAGAAACAAGAAGACCTTGGAGGGTATCATTAAAGAGTTAGATGATTATTTCCTCAAAGCATCAGCTGGTGGAAAGGAAATAGCTGTTCTTATGGACATTTCCAAAGGGAACACTTATCTGCCTCAGAATTTCAAAGAAAATAAAAGTAAATATAGGCTATTTTTATTAATTTACATCCATTTAATAACCTTTATACACATTCAAAGAGTGTGCTTGTGAATGTGCTTATGTTTGTGAGTCCATGTGCATGTCTTGTTAAGATAGGATTGAATAACACAAAACAGTATAGCACACGCACAGATAGAGAAATAAAAATGTCTGGTGACTCAAACTTT
Source organism: Triadica sebifera (assembly GCA_023653625.1). Taxonomy (NCBI): domain Eukaryota; kingdom Viridiplantae; phylum Streptophyta; class Magnoliopsida; order Malpighiales; family Euphorbiaceae; genus Triadica; species Triadica sebifera. Next base: position 17,750,769 of record CM042906.1, read on the forward strand.
ATAAGGGAAATTTCAGTAGAGAAGTTTCAGTAGAGAAGTATTTCTGAGTTTGCCTTAACATTGCTTATCTTTGAACAGTAAATTTGTTTTATATCTCTACCAATGGTCGTGCTACTCTCTGTCTACAGAAAAAAATGATGTTATATTTGCATCTTGCTGATAAAATTTTCTGCCTGATTCTGTCGTCGTTTGTTGTTGTCAGTCACACTTAAGCTTAGCTACAGGCTTTCTTCAATCCATATTCCCAGTTAGATATAATGGAGCTTTGTGTGACTTCAAGTTATTTAGGCAAAAATATCTTCAACAATATTTGTCAGTTCTAGAATTGAGGTACTAAATCATACTTTTTTGTTGCCTTCTTTTTCTGATTATGTTATTTGCATGATTCATTAAATATTATATTGTATTTGATGGTCTGTTTGCCTGAGATTACTAGTAGTCTAATACATGAATCTAGATGCTTCTCCAAAGACCAGGTTCTAACTGTTTGAGTTTTTCTTACCAACAATTGCTACAGTAATCGAAACCAAATAACCTCTATAAACTTTAGAAATCTGGTTATATTTTAAGGAATATTCTTTTTCCATTCTATCATTATTCCACAATTTCTGGTCAATTTGAGTTTTAGAGAAATATTTGCAGATAGTCAAAAGATTATACCGCTCTTTGTTGTTGACAGAGCATGAATTTGATTTTGTGATCATTTAATGCCTCATTAGGGGAATTTTCTTTTATTTCTTATTTACAGGATAGCCACTGAATTTTATTCCTACTTGATAGCGAATGGACTGAAATTCTGTTGAGAACAGTTGTTGATCATGAAGTTCAATTTCACCCTGCAAAAATCTCCTAAGAGCAATTTTTTTTGGGTGTAAAATTGGCCTCCTACATCGTTTTTACCTGAATATTTCACATAACTTCACTTGGTCACTCCATTAATAGATATTTGACCATAGGTGACCCAAAAGCATCATAGTAACTTAGCCTCTTGAAGGGCCCTGAAGCTTTTCAGTCCTTTTACCTAACTAACATTTAGTTCGGCTGTATTTCTCCAAGTGTTTGATCTCACAACATTGGGAGATAAATTAGTTGAACAGCTGGTTGATCGGATTTGCATATACATGCATATTGACATGCAGGCATATATTTTATTAAGATTGTGAACTTGCTACTTGCATTTAATGCAGTAATCTCATCTGAATAAGGCTTAGGGAGTCAGAATCTTTGAAGCATTATTATGCCAGGTATGGTTGATGGAATTGTTTGGCTGCTAGCACTCTAGACTTAATATCTCTCTGTTCCTCTGTGCAAGCTTGCTTGTGTGCTTCTTATTTGACTATGAGTGTGCAAAGGCACAGAGTTACAAATATTTTCTCTCCATTTTCTGTGCTGTTATTTTTTGTTTTTGCTCATCATTTTGGCCCTTCCTTTAGATAGTGTATGTACCTAATGCACATTCATAAATGAATGTTTGGTAATTAGTTTTCTTTTGTGGGGATGAAACCACTTCTTTGTCTTTCATGTCAAATGTCAATGGCTGCTTTAGTTGTTAAGTTCTTTGCAGAAGCTGTAATAAACTTTATTTTACAGGGAAGAGAAGTAATTCTGCAAAGGTCTTCAGTGCATTGTCATGGAGTAAGTCTTCTAAGTCGCATCAGTTTGCAAAAGAAGCTGCTGAGGTCTATAATCCCAGTGAACCATGCAAGCCAGGAGCTCATTGTGTCACCCTTGACAAACTCTATGCTGCAGAGCAGAAACTTTACAAGGAAGTGAAAGTAAGCATTGAATTTGACTTGTAGATAAACATGTGCAAATAGAACCAATATTCATATATAACCTGTTGCTTTAAGTAATTTTCTACATTTTGTTCTAGGTTAATATTGTAGATCCATGAATCGAATATTTTTTTGTTAGAAATGGAAGAGACTGTCTTCTTCATATTACAATGCATCATCATTTTTTATTTACTGGTGATTTTTATGTGATAATGCATTGTGTATTTGTGCTTCATTTTATTTTTGTACTTCTATTTCCTTTATCACGTAGAATATATCATGTTATGCAGGAAGAAGAGATGACCAAAATAGAGCATGAGAGAAAATCCATGTTACTGATAAAACAAGAAGAAAATCATGACTGGACCAAGACTGAAAAAACTCGGTTGAGTGTTGAAGATCTGGAGACTGATATCAGACGCCTGCAGCATTCAATAAGTAGAACTTGTTCGTGTATATTGGAAGTCATTGATTTGGAGCTCTACCCTCAACTTGTTGCATTAACTTCTGGGTAATAACTCACTTTAGAGACACCTATGACCTATAGTATGCTCCTTTTTTTTTTTTTTTATGTTTGGCTCAATGGTGTAGTAGCAGAGGACAAAAAAATGCCCTTTTACAGCTTTAGGAAATTACAAATATTTGAGTTAACATAACCTGTTTTTCATCTCTTTGGGTCATTATGAAATTGATTGCTATAATCATCTCGTATTATAGTGGTATCTCTATCATTATTTCTGGTCCAACAGCTGGGTTATATTAATTGGTGAACTCTCCCCATTATGGGGTTGAATGCAGGATTTGACCTCAGGTCTCTGGTGAGAAGATCAACTGACCTTCATCAGAACCTTGCTCCCACACAATTTTTGTTTAAAGTGATTAATTTTCCCTTTTTCTAATTCCTTTTGACCATCTGATAACTGCCTGATGATCTCATTTATCCAGTCTAATTAGCCCATGTATTGAGATTGTTTATTTTCAAATTTAATTTGCATTAGTTGGGGTAGAGAGGTTATATTGCCATAAATATCTTATAAAATAAGCTAATAAAAGGAAAGAAACCATGATGATTGGTGCAAATGGTTAAATTGGATAAAAGGAATTACAAAATAAGAGGCTGTGTGAAGGTCAGAATTGCTTAACCAAACATATTAGGCATTTGTATTCGTGTCTCAAAAATTCAAATGGGTGAATGTTATAATATTGTACATTTTTCCTCGTGACATCTAAGGATTATAATTTGACATTTTAGTTTTTTTGCGTTCCCAACTAGATGTCCTGTAGTTAAAACTTTTTATTCCACTGTGGTACCAGTTTTCTTGTGATACCATAAGCAAAAGAGCTTATGAATCATAATCAATTTGAGTTTGAATCAACCACTTTATCACAAATTTACTAAATAAAATTAAAAGGTTATTTATTTGATACAGAATCAAACCTGTTAACTCCAAGAAACCTAATTCAGAACAAATTGAAGTTGAGAATTTATTAACTTCAGAATGCACTGAAGAAGGATAAACCTAACTATTTTGATTTAGGATAAGAGGATCATGTTTTTTAGTTATATCTTATGTTTCACTATTTGTGCCAGTACTTGTTATTCACTATATAACTTAGTTTGTTTACTGTCAATCATAAGAATACTTTTTCCATGCAAAGTTGTTTCTTTTTTATTTTTTTATTTTTAACAAACATTCTTGCATCTATTCTCTTATTTTGTCTCCTTAACCATTAAAAGAAAAGCGTGCAGTTGGTATTTAGGATTAGGAGGTCATGTATTTTTCCAGTTGACTCTGCAGTTGGTTTGGCACCACTAATTTGCTGAAATGCCTTTAAGACTGTGTGATTTGTCAATTCAATGCTTCTTTTGTCTCGACTGTCAGCATCCTCCTGTCTTGCAGTGAAATTCTAGTCAGACTTGTGATTCCTTTAGGATCTTCATTGTCTATGAAGTGTATTAACTTGATCTTGATGTCTTAAATTTCTTCTCTGCTTGATTGCTTTTATAGGCTGAAAAATTTGTGGAGAACCATGTATGAGTGTCATCAATCTCAAAATCATATCTCTCAGCAGTTGAATTATCTCACTGATAATCAAAGTGCAGACTTAACTTCTGACCATCATCGCCAGGCCACAGCTCAGCTTGAAAATGAGGTTACCACATGGTACATCAGTTTCTGCAAACTCATGACATCCCAACAGGATTATGTAAGAACTCTCTGCAGGTGGATCCAGCTCACTAAGTGCCTTGTGGATGACAATCAGCACAGTAGTAGTTCATCTGCAGTTCGTGGTCTGTGTGAAGAATGGCAGCTTGTCTTTGATAGTTTACCTGATAAGGTAGCATCCTGATCCTCCTCTGAATTCAATATTTCTATTTACTTATAGCCTCAGTTTTTTGTAATTTTTGAACCAACATATGTTTTTTTTTCATCTGTGCCTATCACAGTTTCCGCATTTTAAATCAACTGGCAAAAATCAAGTTACCTCGAGTCTCATTGTTTTGACTGTGGAAGTACATATTGTTTCTCCAACAAAAGAAATCTTCTTTGATATTTAGATAGTTCGGAAATAAAAACAATGGGTTTTATTTCGAACCAGTTGCCTTCCAAAAGTTGTTTAGCTGGGGGTAAATGACATTCTGGTTTGGCTGTTTACCAGTTCTTGAGTCAGATTATAAAGAGAGAATGTTGGAAAATGCAACCTTTATCTATTATTGTTTATAATTATGGTGCTGCCTCCCTCTACTAAAGTACTGATTCCATGTACAAATTCTTCCAGAGCAGTGGGCTGCATTTAGTATTATGGAGCGCTGTATAGTGCTGGAAGTATGGTTAATAACCTTGTCTAGTTGACTTTTCTTATTGTCTTTTAGATTTATTGGCGTGGTAGCTGTTTTCAGAAAGATAATGTTTTATTGCCATCGGGTCAAATCATAAATCAGCATGTCTGGATTATGAAATATGGTTACGTTTCAATGATTCTCCCTGACTGTAGATTAAAAGCCTATTGGGTAGATTTATTGTCTGATCTAATTTTATCTCTACATGACTGATCATAACCCTTGTTATGATCCCAGAAGAACATTTTCCCGAAGGACCGCCTAGCCCATTTGAATGGACTAATTTATCACTGTCTCCACCAATTATGTATCATGGAAATGAATTCAGTAACACATTGCTTGCATATACTAGATTAGATATTATACATGCACAAGAACCCATTTTCATGCTGGGAACTTGTTATTGTAATTGTCATGGCTATTTTCATTTATTTTATTTTGATTCTGCAGATAGCCTCAGAGGCTATTAAAAGCCTTTTGACTGGCGTCAACATGATAATGCTGCAACAGGCAGAGGAACACAAACTGCAAAAGAAATCTGATAAACTCGAGAAAAGGTTGCAGAAGGAGTTATCCACACTTACTGAAATGGAGAAAAAGGTTGACTGGAGCCTTGCTGCCGGAGATGTGCAATCTGATTTGAGCCCTAAACATCCCTTGTCACTTAAGCGGGCCAAAACTGAAGCCTTAAAAGAACGGGTGGATTATGAGCGGAATAAATATTTGAATGCAGTCCAGGCAACCAGACTTATGACTCTTAACAACCTGAAAACAAACCTCCCTAATGTGTTTCGGGCATTAATGGGATTTTCAAGTGCTTCTGCTCAGGCCTTTGGGGCTGTCCTCAGCCACAGCAGATCTACAGTTGACTGCGATGCATCAGAAAGCTAATTGAGCTGGATTTGCTAGAGGAGTGAGATGAAGGCAGGCACTAGGTTGAAGAGTTGTCCGGTTAATACATGGGGTCTGGCCAACTTCTCTGTGATATTCAAGGATGCAGATCAAATAGTAATAAGATTGTTAATAGTGGCAAATATTACTATGTTTTCAATAATACTGAACAGTCAGTTTAACGCAATGAGTTCTCAGTGAGAAGCACAGATCAAGTCTTAGAATGCAAACTGCTTACACATATATCTTCTCTTTGTACCTTTGTTGAGGATCTCACCATTGATTTCCTGATCATCTAAATGTCCAACAATTTGAAGCATGTTGGTTTGTAGATAGCTCTAATAGCTATCTCATTTTTATTAGCTGCTACATAGTTTGTGAAGATTTAATATTTCACACGAGGATAATCTTGATTGATGTTCTGTACATTGTAATTATTCAATTCATGAGTTCATCCCACTTATTTTTTCAAATGGAAGATTCAAACCTCATAAAAGATCTTTATACAAAGGGTTCAAAGACTGGTGAGATGAAGAAAGAAAAAAGTGAAAGATCTGGAGATCTGTCCTAGCTGGAATCTTTTCAGAACAAGAGGAAACCTATTAATTGTATTTGGCACAAAGATTTGTGTACCTTGAGAGAGAGAGAGAGAGAGAGAGAGACAGGCTGTGAAGAGGAGGAACATGTAATATATATATATATATATATCCAATGGTTGCCAAGTTAGTCCAGAAAATTGCCTTCCATGTACTCTAAGCTGTTGTTAGTTCAAAAAATCTTGACTTTAATTAGCATCAAACTTATTCCAACTCACTTGGTGAAAGGACTAAAAACAAGAAAATACATAATTTTTTTTGCTTGTAACAATTACACCCATGTCATCCTAGTGCAACAATCAGTAACTTTTGCTTTTAATAATATATGGTTTTTGAAAGTATTGTGATCCGAATAAAATGTTGAATCAACTAATGACACAGAAATGGAGGAGGTAAGCTAAGAGAGAAAGAAAATCTAGAGAGAGAAATGGAGATTCTATTCATTCAATATCAAAAGCATGAACAACAAATGGAAGTGATGCCAATATATGCAGATATGCCAGCTCACTAACATCACTAACAAAAAAGCAAAAGCGGATAAACAAGATAGAGCCAAAACGACATGGTCTAGCTAAAAACAGCAACAACTTGATTTTTACTTGTAACAATCCCTCCCCCTTAGAAAACTTGTCCTCAAGGTTGATATGAGGAAATATTTGCTGGATATCAAACAAGAATTCCCAGGTAGCTCTCTCTGGACTCCAGTTTTAACCTGGTACTGATGGTACTCAGATACAAGATCATGCATATTGCTCTCAGCTTCTGTGAACTCCATCTCATCCATTCCTTCACCTGCATACCAATGCAAGAAAGCCTTTCTTCTAAACATAGCAGTGAATTGCTCGCTTACACACATAAACGTCTCTTGTATGGATGTTGAATTACCAATAAATGTGGATGCCATCTTAAGACCAGTAGGAGGAATATCACAAATTGTTGATTTCACATTATTGGGAATCCACTCCATAAAGTAGGAAGAGTTCTTGTTCTACACGTTCAACATCTACTCATCAACCTTCTTTGTGCTTATCTTCCCTTGGAACATGACTGATGCTGTTAGATAACAACCATGCCTCGGGTCAGCAGCACACTTCATGTTCTTAGCATCCCACATTTGCTGGGTGAGCTCAAAAACTGTTAGAGCTGGGTACTACTGTGACCCACGAGAGGTAAGAGGTGCAAAACCCACCATGAAGTGAAGGCGAGGGAATGGAATAAGGTTCATTGCCAATTTTCTAAGATTAGAATTCAACTGACTAGGGAACCTGAGGTAGCATGTAACTCCAGACATTGTTGCAGATATTAAGTGATTCAAATCACCAAAGCTGGGGGTAGTGAGCTTAAAGGTGCGGAAGCAAATGTCATGCAAGGCCTCATTATCAAGAACCATACATTCGTCTGCATTTTCCATAAGCTGATGGACAGACAATGTGGCATTATAAGGCTCTATAACTGTATCAGAAACCTTAGGAGAGGGAAAAACAGAGAAAGTCAACATCATCCTATTTGGGTATTCTTCCCTAATCTTGGAGATCAACAACATTCCCATTCCAGATCCAGTACCACCACCACCACCAAGAAAATGGCAGACTTGAAACCCTTGCAAGCATTCACAGTTTTCGGCCTCCTTTCGAACAACATCAAGAACAGAATCAATAAGTTCAACATCCTCCATATAACTCACTGGCACTCCATGAGCACTGAAGAATATCAAGACCTCCTCAGGCTTGCTAAATTGTTGAGTTCTTTCCTAATCAAATCAACCATAGACTTGATGTAACATTTTCTCTGATACTAAGACCTTATAATAAAAACAGGCAATCTTGATAGATATGCCTCTTCCTTAAATATATTCTGGAAAACACGGATGCTTGACCCAGATGTAGAGATAGAGAATTGTGGGTAAAACGGAAGTACAACAAGCCTTGTTATCTTGTCCGTTTTGATATGATGAATAGCCTCTTCAGTGAAGGAATACCAATACCTCATTCCAATATATATATTTGCAGCCATGCCCTTTGCTTTGAAGGCCATTTTGATTGCATGTGCTTGTTCATCTGTTATTTTGCGCAATGGTGAGCCACCTCCTATAGAAGCATATCCTTCTTTACCTTTAGAAGCACGAAGGACAGAAATTAATTGAGCTAAAGTCGCTGGAGAAATTGAAACAATCTAGGAAGTTAAATGATATCAAGGTCAGCAAATAAATTGAACAAAAAAGGCTGAACATCATTGAGTGTTTCTGGCCCTCCAAGATTCAGAAGTAGCACTCCAACTCTCTCCTCCGTAACATGTGACTGGGAATCAACAAAAAATTCACTGTAAAGGCATACTCCGACTGAGGCTGCACAAGATGTTTGCCCAATTGGATTTCTCCTTTGAGCTGGACGGAGAAGGTGCGATGCTCCACCAATTGTATCACTTTTATCATGTGGAGTGGAACTTGAAGCCATCATTGCTTGAGAAGAATACTTAACAACACCTTGTAATTCTCTAGATGAGTGGTAAGATACAGACAAGACGGATGAGGCTCGAAGCCATGATCTAGTTTGACTTGCCTTGCCAACAACCTAGCTTCTTCCGATACAGGGGTCAATTTTGGGAGCAAATAACTCCTAATTGGTTTGGGAGATGCCATGTCCTCCCATGGTGGTTTTTTTTTTGTTTATGTTCTTGACAAATGATTGATGCCGTTGCAGAGTCCTACCTTCCATATGGATTGCAGCTAACTTAACCATTTGAAAGAGGTGTTCACATTTGAGTAGCCATCTTTTTATTCTTCGCCATCAACCCGAGGAAATTCGATCTTAGTAAACCTGGTGGCCATCTGATAACTGTTACCATTGGTAGCTTGCTTAGGTTGGCTATTGAGGTCTATGAAGGGAGATACTGGGAAATTTATGGGATTTTCTAGGGCTGGGTTAGTGTTAATAGGTGGGTGCGAAGAGGAAGCTGGTGATTGATTCCAGTTTTGAAGGGATACATTAAGGGAAGAGATGAGGGTTTTCAGTTCACTCACAATGCTAGTCATTAACTGCTCACACGTCTGGTCAACAACTGTTCTAGATTTCGATTGTGCTCCTGTAACATTTCTTTCACCATGTTGTGAATGGACTCTTCGAGCTTCTCCAGATCTTGAGAGTAGCATTTTTCGGAGACAGCCATGTCGACTAAATTTGGATTTGCAGAAGTTGACGGTGATGGTTAAAAAGGGCCAAGGATCGATAGGCTCTGATACTAATTGATCCAACTAAAACGTTGAATCAACTAATGGCATAGAAATGGAGGAGGTGAGCTAAGAGAGAAAAAATCTAGAGAGAAAAATGAAGATTCTATTCATTCAATATCAAAAGCATGAACAACAAATGGAAGTGATGCTAATATATGTAGATATGCCAGCTCACTAACATCACTAACAAAAACGCAGAAGAGGAAAAACAATATAGATAGAGCCAAAACGATACGGTCTAGCTAAAAACGGCAACAACTTGATTTTTACAACCAATATATACAAATAGTAGTTCATTTCTCAATAACTTATTGGAAATTGCAGTCAAACTGGTTTTAGATTAAGACTTTAAGAGCGTGGTGTTTCATAAATATATAATCTTGACTAGGCATCTAAACGAATAAAAATATTTGTGAGTTATTCGGTTTCGATTTATTCGAATAATTTATTGAATTGATATTGAATATTATAATATTTGATTTATAAAATTGTTCTATAATGAAATATACGATCAACCAATATTTATTGAATTTGAAACAGTCAAAAGAAATGGTTCGATCCTCTTATTTTTCTTTCTTTTTAAAACATTAGATTATGTATCGAAAGAGGAGTATGAAATATTAAGGGTATTTATGATTTTATTCTATCAGGGACCTAGTTCAGCGTCACAAATAAAAATAATAAATAAATAAAAATAAATTAAATATTAAATATTGTTATTGTATTGAATATTGAAATTACATTTGTATTGATATTGATGGTATTCGTGAATCTGTTTCTGGATCTCTACTTTATGGAAACAATATTATTTCTGGTGCTATTATTCCTACTTTTGCGGCTGTTGAAACTGCGCGAAATCCTCACAAGGATTTATGCACAAAGAACAGAAAAACCTTATGGGTTGTATCCGAAGACATGAAAAGAGATGTTTTTATGTCAGCAATTGAGTAGTTATTTTTTATATTTTTTAAATTATTTTTATACTTTTAATATTTAAATATATTCAAATTTAATTGAATTAAGTTTAGCTGAGTATTTTATTTATTAAATTTTTTAGTTGATTTAATCTTTTTTGATTTAAACTTGAATAATTCAAATATTTTTAAAGCCAAATTTCAAATAATTAAAAATAAATTTGATTAAATTTGAATTTTAAATTTTTTAAATGAATCAAATTTGAATATGACACTGTATAGTACAGATGATTAAATCCCTACTTACTCTTAGACGGTCATTTAAAAGGTGGAGGTGAAAAAAATTACTTATCAACATTTATAATTAAACCCTGAGATTGAATTTGAACACAAAAAATGGCCAGCTCACAAATTTAATTGAATTTGCATTACCATCTGGTCGTTGTAGTATAGTGGTGAGTATTCCCGCCTGTCACGCGGGTGACCCGGGTTCGATCCCCGGCAACGGCGTTTTATTTTTTATTTTATTAAATGCCTTGAAACTTGCTCAGAATTGCTTTTGCTCCTAGCTTCTAAAACTCACCGTGTTTCACCGCTGGTGGATTCACTTGGAGTTTTCTTGCTTTTCTATCGCTGTTGATCACTGATACACCATGGTCGGTGCCTTTAATAGGTTTCTTTTATTGTTTATTTTCTTGCCTTTTCTTTGCATTTAGAATTGCCTACTGTGTTAGGGATTTTTCCTTTTTTTTTTTTTTTTTTTTTCTTGAATGGGTTGGTGCAGTATTGATGAATTGATTAAGTTTTGAACTGGGAATTTTGAATGCGTTGGTACAACTTTGGGTGTGAAATTTGAATTGGGTTAGGAGTATAATGGAAGAGCAAAACATGCATGTTCCTTTTTTTTTAATGAACAGAGATGAATGAAACATTTTTTTTCCAAGTTGCATTATGTATAATTCTTACGAACTCATCCTATTTATGCATGTTCTTCTTCTTGCTATAGTTGGTGTTGGGTCTGATGCCTTCTTGCTTCTGTGATTCATGTTTTTGTTTTTCCCTTCTCTAGGCTTCACTTCTTTGTAAATTTCAAATGTCATTTTAACTTCAATTCAGGTTACTTAGCTGGATTCTGCCTAAGCTTCACTATTGTCGCGGTCTCCATTGGTCTGTCCTTTCCTCCACACTTGAGGAGTAGTGCAACAAGTCTCAACATTGTTTTGCTGTCTCACTTCGCACCGGGTGTATGTCTTTCCGCCGCTGCCATTGACTCGATTTTGAGAGGTAAGTTTGCATCTATTTCTTATGAATTTTAAATGCCATACGGATTCACTAATGAAAATTCTTTGAATTTTTGAGTAGTTTTACTTGAATGAATTAAAATTTTGAATTTGGAATATATCTTGTTATAACTTAAGGAATAGATGAATTAGTGGATTTTTGGAATGGGTTTTGATGTGCTCTATTTCTTTTTCGTTTTTATAAATTTGGGTATTTCATATATTCCAGAACAAGTTTGTAGGAGAATATATATTGAATATATTGATTAGAGGAATTTATTTACATGAGAAATTATTTTGCAAGGCTATATTTCTCTCTTTTTGAAAAACTTGAGATAAATGTATTGTTACCTTCGTTTTTTCCTTTTATTTATTGCCACCTACCATCTTCAAGGTCTCAAAATTCATCACTTTTATTTGTTGCCCCCACTGGTCTCCTCTTCTCTACCCTCGGTGAGACCAGTCGTGCTGCGACATATCACCTTTGCCACGTGTGTGTTACTGGACGTTGTTGGGTTTAATGGGCGTTGCTTCTGGCATTTTTCATTATTGCTGCTGACTCATCACTCCACATGGCTTTGGCACCACATCCAGTCATCTTGTTCAGCCCACGATTCCCCATTAAGGTTAGTTTATTTTTGTTAATTTTTTTAGTTCATTGTTTTTCTTCGAATAGGTGTCCTGGAATTTTTGAATTTGCTGTGGGATTGCTTTTGATTTTGATTGAATTAAATTTAGTAGATTATGCATGAATTGAGATGAGGGTTATGAACTATTTTGGTTTGGGTTTTACATTTTATGAATTTAATTTGTATTGTTAATGAAATTCTTTTTGATGAGATTGAAGTGAAAAAAAAAGATTGACATGGAATAGTAGGTTGTGGAATTTAAAAAAAAAACAAGGCAAGGAAAAAATATGCCTTTTGCAAATTGATTTTTGCTTGATAAATTTGATTTGTCATAGACTTGCTCATTTTACTTTTGGGTGAGGAAAATGAATGTCTAAGAAATCACTTAGTGATGGAAATTCTTGTTTTTGAATATATATACAAATGGATCATGCCTAGGCCCCTTTTCTCAGGACATCTTTGTTCTCCAGCAGGGAGTGCTTCGTATTCACCATTTTCGGGAGACTCAGGTTCCAGAATTGTGTAACCTGGATATGGATCCAAATTGAGAACATAGACAAGGAGAAGAAGACCAAACAATGCATGCAGCAAGAAAATGGTTGCAGACCCTGATATATTTGACATGCCAATGATCTCGAAAGAAGTTTAAATGAAAATATTAGATAAGAACTAAGGGCACATTGTTCAAATTGTTATATGCAAAAAATGACATCCAATGCTCGGCATCAATCTTTTATGGACAAATTCTGCACAATGTTGCCGAGTAATTTGATCACAGTGAGGTACTACAATCTCCTGGGCAACATAAAAGTTGGAAAGGTTTCAGCATGGCACTTTCCCGTGAACTTAGATGACGACACAATGCAAATTGATGAGAATTGATTTTTTCATGTTATCTTTGTACATGCGTAGCCTTGGCCGTATTCTCATGTCACATCCAAGGCCTTACAATTTACTTTAAGTTGAACAGCCTACAGCTGAACCAACTTGTAGCTGTATGGAGCATCTATTGATATTTAATATCACCTCTAAAAGAGCAGGAAAACAAAAATAAATGGGCGCAACATACCTGGCAGACGAGAATTTATGTATGTGTACTAGGTTGTTTCGGATTTTCGATCTTTCCAAATTGGATCGAATAACTAAAAAAATTCTAAATTGAATTATAATGTCGACTTTTTAATTATAACTAAATTGTATTGTACCGTTGATTTTAATTTTGATAGATCTGAATATTTTAGTGATATTTGGATTAAAAATTATACTAAATTATATTGAATTGTTCTACAACCAAATTGTTATGAAAAATTAATATTTAAATATTTATAATTTGACTACTGATAAAAATGAAATAATTTATATAAATATAATATAACTTAAACTTATAATTATACATACTTTAATGTATAGAATTAAATTATAATTAAATTTATTAATTATTTAACAAAATCTATATGACATTTATAATAGTAATAAATAAAATTTTTATATATTAATAATTTTATATACTAATAATTTTATGATGACAGTATAACAAATTGAATCCATAATCTTTATATAAATGTAAGATAAGTTCATCATTAAACTAATTAATTATCTATGTTATTAATATGTAAATAAAAAAATATTTGTAATATATTGCTAGTTTCATTTTTTACTATAATTTTTTTTATTACTAATTATATTTTTTATGATTTATAATTTATTTTAATTGTATTATATAATAAATCAAAATTATATTAATTATTTGGTAAATTAAATTAAATGAACCAAATATAAAGTAACCTAATTTATAATAAATGTCTTATAATTATATGATAAATAAATATAAATTATTATTTGTTCTAATTATATTATGTAATTTTTATCAAAATAATTGTATTATTTTAAATTTAAATACTAATCTATATTATATTATTAAATAATATATATATATATATATATATATATACACCTTAAAATTAAATAGTCATAAACTTATATATTTAGTAAAATTTGTATTTAAATTTGTATTTTATGTATTGGTTTTGGAAGAGATTGACTACTTAGCACTTTTTTTATATTTTTCGAGTGATAATGGAGTAAAGTGCAATCTATTGTGCAAAATTTGAAAATTTAGATGAAATGAGTCATTAAAAACAATGATATTATAGGTATAATTGGTAAATCAATGCGAAAGCTATTGAAATTTTGTTTCATTGTGCTTAAATGAACCATGTTGCCCAGATATTAAGCCAAGAATGAGGGTTGAATTGGAGTTTCAAAAAATTAAACTTTAAGGTGCGGAAATAGATAATTAATTTTAGGAGGGATAGAGAAAATCTGACACAAAGATTTATAGAGGTTCGAGTGTTAACAAACCCTACTCCTCTCCCCAATCGCAATTGGGAGTTTCACTAACACACTAAGTGTTACAATGAAGTTTTACAATCTCACTCTCAACTATGGTGTTTCTCACAATGGCTCACACCTAACCCAGAAATCTCTTGTGTTTTAATGGCTCACACAATAACCAATTCCTTATACAGGCTCACACAAACAACCTTCACTTTGTGTTTTTACAGGCTCACACAAACAACCTTCACTTTTTATTTTTACAGGCTCACACAAACAACCTTTTAATTTGTGTTTCGGAGGCTCACACAACTAACCCTTACAAGTGTTATACTCTTAACCCAGAAATACCCAAAGCTCACTTGAGTAAATATTACAGAGAGAATCACTTACAAATCTTAATTGCTTAATAAATGAAGAGCAAAAAGATTTTTATAGAGAATAGATTTTTATAGAGAATAGATTTTTATAGAGAATAGATTTTGTTCTCAAAGTATGAAAGTACAAATAGCTTGTAATAAGAATTAAATTCGAAGTATATGCTATTCTATTGTTATTTTCCTCATTCTCATGTTATGAATGCATAAATGACTTCCATTTATACTTCCATGGCTGAATATAGCCGTTGGGGTGCATTAAATACGAAACTAGCCGTTGTACCAACAAAAAAATCGCGTCTGACATTTTTCTCTTTCATTGTTCACGGGCGTGACTATGTTTGTCACGGGAGTGACATTTCTTCCCAAGCCGTGACTGAAGTGGTGACCTTGGTCGTGAAGCTTTCGGGAATGTTTTGACATATAGAGTCACGATCGTGACATACTTATTCACGGGCGTGACCAACTTCTCAACCGTGATTCAAGTGGTGACTTTGGTCGTAAAGCTCTCTGGATGAAAATGCATGAACATTCACGGGGGTGACTGAAATGCCCACTTTTCAGTTTGTTCTTCCTTCATGGCCGTGAACTTCAAATGTTGGTTTTTTTGTAACGGTTAGCTCCTTCACGGGAGTGACTCATAGAGTCACGACAGTGAACATGCTACTTCCTGAATTTTGTCTTTCAAGGATTATTCTTCCAATCTCCATTCTTGCTATTTTAATCCATGTCCTGTATAATATACTTACAAAACAAGTATGTTAAATACAATATTGCTATTTTATTTATTATCATCAAAATGACAGAAATACCCCTTAAGGTTTAACAATCTCCTCCTTTTTGATGGTGACAAATAATCTAGCAATATGTGATTTTGAGAAGTCTCCCCTTCGAAATATACTTAGAATAAAAATTTGTAAAGAGCAAGAATTGTAAAGAATGATGTAACATTTAAATAAACTTACTAGATTTTAAGTATATGCAAGTTATATGAGAAGTATATCCAATATATACCATAATTCCTTTTTAAGGCATGAAGTATATGTAAGGTATACTTAAGGTATATCATGGCATTTTTGCAACTTGCATGAAGGTATATGCAAAGTATACTTAAGGTATATCTTATGTATATAAAGCTCAATTTTTCAATTTTATACTTTGCATATGAATTTTTGAATCAAGGTTTCTAATCCCTTTTAATCTATTTCAAAGTCAATTCAATTTTAATTTTTGATTCAAAATTCATTTACCTTAATATATATTCCTAGTTATTTTTTAGGTTGCTAGTTTGATAATATATTGATACCATTTTCCTTATAATATATTGCTAGTTTTCTCCCCCTTTTGTCATCATTCAAAAAGGACAATAAAAATATCAATAAGATAAGCAAAAGCAAATACATTAAGTAAAGGAAAAGATACAAACAAAGGTAAATGTTCAAAAAGAAAATTTAAAAAATTTCCTACCGGACATCCTATCACGAAGCCTAACTACTTCAGCCTCAAGGTTGTCCATCCGAGACTCCATAAAGTCTTTGAGGTTCTCCAACCTCTCATCCATCGAAGTCTTCAGCTGCTTAAAATGTGGTGCCAAGAGGTCAACCACCTGCTGCACTAAATTCGGTGTAGAAGCCGAGGACTGTCCGATGTCTTGCTAAGCTGCTGGAGATGTTTCCTCAACCCGAGCCCTCTTCTTCTGCTGGACTCCCTGGAGGCCTGCTTTAAAATCCTCCGTGTTTTTATCCTCTCAGATGATCTCCCCAGCAGTGTCAGTAAAACGGTAGAAGATATCGTTCTGGAAAATGATTCTGACAGCTGCTCCCATCTTGATGAAGGAATCGACATCCAAGTGATCTCGAGGATGTCCAGGGATGAGATTGAAGTGATGCGCATCCAGCTTCAGATACTCAAGCTTCACTGCTATGTGGGTGACATATGCACAAATCAAAATATCTCTAGTAGGCTTGGTGGCAATGGAGAGAAGATGGTTTGCAAACTATCTAGAAAGTGCCACTGTGAGTCCTCTGCGAGCCATCTCAAATAGGAAGAGCTCCGAATTCCTGATAGTCCCATTGCTTTCTCCTCTAGCGAAGATGCTATAGGTCAGGAATCTATGCAAATACTTATGCATTGGGGACACGAGATGAGTGATCTTTGTCTTCTTAACATCCCAGCTACAATCATAGCTAAAATGTGTCCAAGCTCGAGGGGTAGAGAATTCTACCTCAGTATCATTCAGGATGCCATCAGACGGTAGGCTGAACAATTCCCCAAATTCGATGACACTGAGGGTGTTGGGTTTGTCTCAGAGTTGGAATTTCACTACTCTAGTAGGTGAAACCTGCAAGGTGCTGAGGAATTCCAGTGTTGGCTCCCTCAAGGTCGGCTGGTGAATTTTCACAAAATCTTTCAAATGACAGGCATGTAGTTGTTCTGTCATAGCCTTCTCAAGCCCGAGACTTTGGACTGTTTGCCATTCGAAGGACCTTGATGACAGTAGAGGCTCTTCTTCAAAGTTGCATACTGAGGATGGCATTACTCCGGAATGCAGTTCATGTGGTAATCTGCATACCTCCTAGGAGCATGTGACTTCTTTCTCTTTCCCTTGGATGAGGCAGTCTCCATTTGTTTTGAAGAATTTGGTTAGTGATGGAGTTGGAAATTTTTTGATAGAAAATTTTATGGAAAACCCTAGAAATGTATGACTTTTGATGAAGATTTGAACTTTTGGTGGTATTTATAGGGAAAGTTTGAGTCTTGGGGGCCAGAATCTTCAATGTCTCAATGAATGTGTGTAAATGAGAGCTATTTTGGGAGTTGGAGAGTTGAAATGAGAAATGTAACCGGCTGCTCTTTTATATATTCGATACATTCACGGGTGTGAAGTTGGTGTTCACGGGCGTGAATGGTTGTGTTCACGGTTTGCTGAAGGAGTGTTCCACCCGTGAATGAAGCCATGAATAAGTTCACAGGCGTGATATTTGAATATCACGGGTGTGAATGATCATCCATCACGGGTGTGAATAAACGATCACGGGTGTGAAATGTTGAATTTCACCACTTATGCCCATGAAGCAAGTCGTGACTCAAGGCGTGAAAGCCTCTGTGAGTTTTGGGGTGTTAAGGTTTATGGGAGTGAAAATTCGTCACGGGCGTGAAAGTCTTTTTTCACGGGAGTGAAGGAAGCCGTGAACATAAACTTCACCACTTGAAGCCGTGAACGATGTCGTGAACCAAGACGTGAATGATATTGCCTCTCTGGGCCATTTTAAGTCACGGGCGTGAACATGTCTCACGGGCGTGACTCCCCTAAAATTTTTATCAAATAAAATTAAGTCCTAAAACAAGACTAAATCATTTCAACAAAGATTCTATTCCTTAGAACATAAATTTTTCATCAAAATTTCTATCTTATATCTAGTGATATGAATTAAGATCATCAATAATAATTTCATGATTTTGCAATCACAAGGTTAATCCATCAATCATTCCAAGTTTTCTTCTAATGAAATTAAATCTTTCCTCATTTAGAGACTTAGTGAAAATATCTGCTAATTGATTTTCTGTACTTATAAATTCTAATGCAACATCTCCATATTGAACATGATCTCTAATAAAATGGTGTCTAATGTCAATATGCTTACTTCTTGAATGTTGTATAGGATTCTTTGAAAGATTTATAGCACTTGTGTTGTCACATTTGATAGGTATATGGTTCATCTCATGACCATAGTCCTTCAGTTGTTGTTTCATCCAAAGAATTTGTGTACAACAACATCCAGCTGCTACATATTCTGCTTCAGCAGTTGAGAGAGCAACCAAAACTTGTTTCTTCCTAAACCAAGAAACTAAACATTCTCCAATAAAGTGACAAGTACCTAAATTACTTTTTCTATCTAAAAGACTACCAGCATAGTCTGCATTTGAATATCCTATAATATAAAAAGATGAATTCCTAGGATACCACAAACCTAGATGCAAAGATCCATGTAGATATTTTAAGATTCTTTTTACTGCATTTAAATGAGATTCTTTAGGACATGATTGAAATCGTGCACACAAGCAAACACTATACATAATATCAGCTCTAGAAGCAGTAAGATATAAAAGTGATCCGATCATACCTCTATAAAGCTTTTCATTAATGCTCTTACCCTTTTCATCTTTGTCCAATTTTGTTGATGTGCTCATAGGAGTCTTGGCATTCTTGCATCCTTCTATACCAAATTTCTTAATTAAATCTTTGGCATATTTGGATTGGTTGATGAATATGCCCTCATTGCTTTGCTTTATTTGTAGACCAAGGAAATACTTAAGTTCTCCCATCATGCTCATTTCAAATTTCCTAGTCATATACTTAGCAAATTCTTGACAAAACAACTCATTAGTAGAACCAAATATTATATCATCAACATAAATTTGAACAATTAGTATATCATGCTTATGCTTTTTGATGAATAATGTAGTGTCAACATTTCCCTTTGTAAAACTATTTTCTAATAAAAAAGAACTTAGCCTCTCATACCAAGCTCTTGGGGCCTGTTTTAAACTATATAAAGCTTTTGAAAGTTTAAAAACATGATTTGGCATATCATAGCTTTCAAAACCTAGTGGTTGTTCTACATACACTTCTTCATCTATATAACCATTTAGAAATGCACTTTTCACATCCATTTGAAAAAGTTTGAAATTCATGTGACATGCATATGCTAAAAGTATTCTTATGGCTTCTAATCTAGCTACAAGTGCATATGTTTCATCATAATCTATACCTTCTTCCTGATTATATCCTTTTGCAACTAGTCTAGCCTTTTTCCTAGTTATTAACCCTTGTTCATCTAATTTGTTTCTAAATACCCATTTGCTACCTATGATTTGATGATCCTTGGGTCTAGGTACTAGGGTCCATACCTTATTTCTCTCAAATTGGTTGAGTTCCTCTTGCATGGAAATTACCCAACTTTCATCATTAAGAGCCTCATCAATATTTTTAGGCTCAATTTGAGAAATAAAAGCAATGTCAGTGACTAGATGTTTGAAATGAGATATAGTATTTACTCCCTTTGATAGATCACCAATTATTTGCTCTTTTGGATGATCTTTCGTCATTCTCCATTCTTTTGGAAGTACTTGTTCATTTTCTTCTTAATTTTAAGGTAGAGAATCATTTTGATGTAAATCTTCTTGATCATTTTCTTCTTTCCCATTTCCAATATCAAGTTTTTCCATATCACTTACAACATCATCAAGAACACTACCTTTCACAAGATCAAGTCTACTAGATTCATTAAAAACAACATGCATGGATTCTTCAATCGTTAATGATCTTTTATTAAATACTCTATATGCTTTGCTGGTTGTAGAGTATTCTAAAAAGATACCTTCATCAGACTTAGAGGAAAATTTTTCAAGATTGTCCTTGGTGTTCAATATAAAACACTTGCATCCAAATACTCCAAAGTATGATATCAAGGGCTTTCTTCCATTCAATAGCTCAAATGAGGTTTTGTTTAAATGAGGTCTTTTGAAAACTCGATTTGAAATGTAACATGCAGTGTTTGTGGTTTCTGCCCAAAAATAAGTTGGTAATTCATATTCATTGAGCATTGTTCTAGTCATTTCAATTAAAGTTCGATTTTTCCTTTCAACTACCCCATTTTGTTGAGGTTTTCTAGGAGATGAGAAATTATGTGAAATGCCATGTTCAAGACAAAAGCTTTCAAAGTTTTCATTTTCAAATTCTTTCCCATGATCACTTCTTATTTTTGAAATACAGTATCCTTTATCATTTTGAACTCTTTTAGCAAAGTTTTTGAAATTTTCAAAAGCATAACTCTTTTGAGCTAAGAAAATTATTCAAGTAAATCTAGAGTAATCATCTACGATGACAAATGCATAATATTTTCCTCATAAGCTAGCAATTCTAGTAGGTCCAAACAAGTCTAAATGCAGGAATTGAAGAGGTTTTGAAGTACTTACTATGTTCTTGGCTTTGAAGGATGACTTGTGTTGCTTTCCTCTTTGGCAAGGATCACATGTCTTGCCTTTTTCATATTTAACTCTTGGCAGTCCTTTTACTAGTTCTCCTGTGCTGAGGCTTTGTATTAAGTCCATGTTAGCATGACCAAGTCTTCTATGCCACAACCAAGATTCATCACTAGTAGTCACAAGACATTTAGAGGAATGGTTAGATAGTTCATGTAAGTTTATTATGTATGTATTGATATCTCTATTTCCTTTAAATATCTCTTGACCATCGATAGAGATCACAAGACATTCATTTGAAGTAAAAATTATTTTGTTTCCTTTATCACATAATTGAATTACACTTAACAAGTTATGTTTCAAGCCATCAACAAGTAAGACATCTTTAATAAAAGTTGTACCATTAATACCAATATAACCAATGCCAATTACCTTAACCTTTGCATTGTTTCCAAATGTAACTTTACCTCCATCAATACTTTTGATTTCATTGAAAAGTTCTTTGTCTCCTGTCATATGCCTTGAGCATCCACTGTCTACTAGCCAAACATTTTTGTTTATTGTGGACTTGAGGCATACCTATAGAATCACAATTCAAGTAAAAATTTTAGGTACCCAAATGAGTTTGGGTCCTTGGGGGTTAGCACATGAAGGTTCCCAATGAGCCTTCCTTATCCAGCAATATTTATTTATGTAACCCTTTTTCATACAATAATTACATTGTTTTGGTCTAAATTTATTTTCTGGTTCTACAATGTATTTGAATGCCATAATTCTATTAGACTGATTTTGAGAGCAATGACATGCACAATCATGATTAATTTGCATTTTTCTAGATGCATGCTTCTTATACATAAAGGCGTGATTATTCTTTTTCTGTAAAGAAGGTTTAACATGCTTATTTCTTGGTGCTATTCTAGCAAGTGTGGTGATGTGAGGTTCTTTAGACTTAACAAATATAGTTTTGTGAGAAGATGATGATGTGTCCTTAAATCCTAGACCGTGTCTAACTAAAGGTGGTATTTGAGACACAATGAGAGTATCTAAGCTCTCTTTACCTTTGTGAAATTTAGAAATGGAATTTCTAAGTTCCCCAACTTAATTTTTCAAAGTATTATTTTCTTTTAACAATGAAGTAGTTGAGGGTCTTGATGAGTATTCATCTAATGACTTTTGGAGAGATTCATTAGATGATTTAAGCTTTATGTTTTCTTTTTCTAAACCATCTATCTTATTTTTTTAAATTAGAGATATTATTTCTATAGGTGCTAAATTTAGTTCTATATTTCTCTAATTCTATATTTAATTATTCTATTAGGCTTTGCTCATCATCATCATCATCATCATCATCACTATCATCATGATTATCACTACTATCATCATTATTCAAGGAGTATGAGTGTAGTGATCTTACCTTATTCGAGACATGATCTTCAATAGCCATGAAGCATAGGTTAACCTCTTCACTTTCATTATCATCTTTTTCACTTGAAGAGCTTTCGTCATCCCATGTGGCTTTGTGACCTTTCTCCCCATTGTCTCTTTGATATTTGTTCTTGTGCTTCTTGAGCCTTGGACATTCTGGTTTGATATGTCCTTTCTTTCCACACTCATAGCACTTTACCTCTTCCTTACTTCTATGTGTGTCATTAGAAGTTTGTTTGAGGTTTCTTTGCCTGAATTTTCTGGAGTTGCTCATTTTCTTCTCAATGATTCCTTTTAGTCTCCTTGAAAGCATAACAATGTCCTCATTTTCATCATCACTCATTTCTTCATCATCTTCACTATCTTCTTGAGATTTTGAAGTAGAGGCTTTGAATGCTAAGGACTTTCTTTTCTCTGGCTCTGCTTCAAGCTCTCTATCTCTCTTTACTGCCATCTCATGTGTGAGAAGTTTGCCAATCAGCACATCAGTATTCATGATGCTCATATCTTCATTTGCTTCTTCTATGCCAGCAACTCTTGAGCCATAGTCTTTAAGAGGAAGACTTTTTAGGATTTTGTTATTTACATCCTCCAAACTCAGATGTTTCTCAAGTTTCCTCATTCCATTTATAATGGCTAGAAGACAGTTGGTCATATCAGTGATTGACTCATTGGATTTCATCTTGAAGAGCTCATATTCTGAGGTTAGAAGTTGAATCTTCTTGGATTTGACTTGCTTAGTTCCTTCATGATAATTCTCCAATGTCTTCCACATGCTGTATGCTGTTGGACAGTGTTGTATTCTCCCACATTCTTCAATAGATAATGAACTTGATAGGATTGTCATTGCCTTCTTGTTTTTGAAATTTGCTCTTCTTTGAGGCTCTGTCCAATCATCTCTTGATAGGATTTCTTCTTCACCACCAGTTCCTCTTTTGGTTGGTGGTGTCCATTCTTTTCGTACACTATCCCAGACTTCAATTCCTTCACTATCCAAGTATGTCTCCATCCGAAACTTCCAATGGGTATAATTTGCTCCATCAAAGTAAGGTTTGAGACTTTGGAATCCTTCACTGGCCATATCTTAATCTTTACTAGCGCTTTTTAGGCTTCGATGCTAGACAAAGCTCTGATACCAATTGTTGCCCAGATATTAAGCCAAGAAGGGAGGTTGAATTAGAGTTTCAAAAAAATAAACTTTAAGGTGTGGAAATAGATAATTAATTTTAGGAGGGATAGAGAAAATCTGACACAAAGATTTATAGAGGTTCGGGTGTTAACAAACCCTACTCCTCTCCCCAATCGCAATTGGGAATTTCACTAACACACTAAGTGTACAATGGAGTTTTACAAGCTCACTCCCAACTATGGTGTTTCTCACAATGGCTCACACCTAACCCAAAAATCCCTTGTGTTTTACAGGCTCACACAAACAACCTTCACTTTGTGTTTTTACAGGCTCACACAAACAACCTTCACTTTGTGTTTTTACAGGCTCACACAAACAACCTTTTAATTTGTGTTTCAGAGGCTCACACAACTAACCCTTACAAATGTTCTACTCTTAACCCAGAAATACCCAAAGCTCACTTGAGTAAAGATTACAGAGAGAACCACTTACGAATCTTAATTGCTCAATAAATGAAGAGCAAAAAGTTTTTTACAGAGAATAGATTTTGTTCTCAAAGTATGAAAGTACAAATAGCTTGTAATAAGAATTAAATTCGAAGTATATGTTATTCTATTGTTATTTTCCTCATTCTCATGTTCTGAATGCATAAATGACTTCCATTTATACTTCCATGGTTGAATATAGCCGTTGGGGTGCATTAAATACGAAACTAGCCGTTGTACCAACCAAAAAATTGCGCCTGACATTTTTCTCTTTCATTATTCACGGGCGTGAATATGTTTGTCACGAGAGTGACATTTCTTCCCAAGCCGTGACTGAAGTGGTGACCTTGGTCGTGAAGCTCTCGGGAATGTTTTGACATATAGAGTCACGGTCGTGACATACTTATTCACGGGCTTGACCAAATTCCCAGCCGTGATCCAAGTGGTGACTTTGGTCGTGAAGCTCTCTGGATGAAAATGCATGAACATTCACGGGGGTGACATATTCATTAACGGGGATGACTGAAATGCCCACTTCACGGTTTGTTCTTCCTTCATGGCTTCAAATGTTGGTTTTTTGTAACAGTTAGCTCCTTCACGGGAGTGACTCATAGAGTCACGGCAGTGAACATGCTACTTCCTGAATTTTGTCTTTCAAGGATTATTCTTCCAATCTCCATTCTTGCTATTTTAATCCATGTCCTGTATAATATACTTACAAAACAAGTATGTTAAATACAATATTGCTATTTTATTTGTTATCATCAAAATAACGGAAATACCCCTCAAGGTTTAACAAACCATGAATATAAATTATAAATTAGGGAAACAAACTAAAGATTTGCTTACTCTCATTGCTTTAAAATCATAAAATTTGATTTTTTTTAGTTTTTCTAATTTTACTTAGTTTAATCTTATAACTTACTAAAAATTGATTAGAGTGTTTAGGTTTAAATTTTCTTTATTTACTAATAATTTATAATTAATTAGGGATTTATATCGAACAATTTCGTAGGAGAATGATATTGAGAGTATCTTATCATTCAACGATTGACTCGTATAATCACTTTATAATTATATACTTATAGTTATATTTTTTCATTATACTTATAAGTTATATACTTAATAATTTAAATTTGAAATATTATTATTTGTATACCTTACTATGTATATTATAAGATTTTTTTATCAAAATAATTGTATTATGTTAAACTTATATACTAATCTAAATTATATTAATAAATAAAACATATATACAACTGATCATATACTTAATAAACTTATATATTTATATACGTTATAATTAATGTACGATTAAATAATCACAAACATACATACTTATACTTTATAATTATATACTTGTACTCATGAGTTTATATGCCTAATAATTTTAATTTTAAATATTACTATATGCATAGCTTACTATATATATTATATTATTTTTATCAAAAAAATGATATTATATTAATAAATAAAATATGTAATTGATATACTTAATAAACTTATATAATTATATAAATTATAATTAATATAGACACTATAGTCACATATATATTTTAAATAATCATAAACTTACATACTTATATTATGTAATTAAAATATTTAATTCATAAACTTTCTATATAAGAAAAAATTGCATATTTAATTTTAATTTAATGCTTAAGAGAGAATACTCTTATGAAATTTTCTTACTTTTCAATTATTGATCTTTTATTAGGAGTATTTTTATATGATGATTGTAAATTTTTTATTATACAATTAAATATTAACTCAGTTGAGTATGTTTAGATTTTAGATATTTCTTATTTAGTTCAAAATATTCGAGTATTTTATTGTTTAGTATCAAAAAAACCGAAAAACAATACTAAATTATCTCGAATTTTCAAAACAATATAATACGGAGACTTTTTCTTTTCAATAAGATATAAGACTTGCATTTATATATTTCTGACTTTCTATTATAATACCAGAGATTTTTCAATTTCTGAGTTGGACTGGATCGTATATACCTTAATGTGTACAATGCAAATATGCATAGTAAAGAAAGATTGATTAAGTACTAGTTCAATTTCAGAAATAAAGAATGATTAAGAAAGCAAAACACAAATAGTCATAGTATCACTACTGCCATGTGTTTCTCAACTAATGAAACTACAGTTACATAATTAAAGAAATTTTTTCTATTAATTTATAGTAGCTTTTCTTGAATCTTGATACATACTACTGTGAACACATTTATCTCTATATTAAAAGTGGAGTTAAATTCGCCTATAATTACTTAACTTTGTTTTAATTGTAGTAAAATCATAAAAAAATTTCGTTCTAGAAAAATCATTGAATTATATTTTCATTTAATTAAAATCACTTTCGACTAGTTTTCAGATATTGGTAACTAGAAATTTGACGTGTCATCAAATTTTTTCCATATCATGCCACATTATTGTTTATATAGATGATACGTCATCAACTTTTAAAAAAATCGTGCCACATCAGCTGCCATGTGATAGACTCAACCGGCAAAATATGACATATCACGGTTAATTTTTACCAACAATTATTGAACTTTGATTTGTTTACTATAAAATCACTAAACTTTTTTTTTTCAAAAAAAAATAAAAACTTTAATTTCCTTTTACTTAAATAACTTTTAGACAAATTTGATAAATAGAAAACTGAAATCTGACTTGGCAGCTAATGTAACACTTGATTCTTTACATGAACTTCATGACCATTAACTCTGATAACTTAATTCTTTTTCTCTTAGACAATATACTTAAGAGATTGAGGTAACTTATCTTAAACAAAATTTGAGCCAACACTACTAGAAAAATTTAGTTTGTCAGAGCCACAAAAAAATATGATTTTTGAGAAAAAAGATAATATATTCAAAAATTTTGGCACAAATCTGGTGCTACATTTACTGCCAAATCATATTTTCGATTGTCTATTCATTAAATTTGGCCTAAATTAGAAAAATAAAGTTTTGTTATTTTTTGGACAAAAAATAAGTTTAATGAAGACAAAAAATAAGTTTAATGATATTGTAGCAAAAGAAATAAAATTTAGTGATTATACATGAAATTAACCATCTTTCGCTAGTTGGATTTGCCACATGGCGGCTGATATGATACAATTCTTTGGAAGTTGATCATATATAATCTATGTGGACAATGATATGACATGACAGGTAAAATCCAATGACACATTAGCTGCCACATAAAATTTTCGATTACAAATATCTGAAAATTGGCCTAAAATTATTTTAGTGAAGCGAAAATATAGTTTAGTTATTTTTTTGGGAAATTGTTTTTTTGTGATTTTACTACAATTAGAGAAAAATTTAATAATCATAAGTGAAATTAGTCTCATTAAATGTAAGACACTGATACTGCCGGTCTTGCCTCACTACAAGCTGATATATGCACAACAAGATAAATGACATCACACCAATAACTTATCCCGTTGCAAATTAGCACAACCCGTGCACAGTGTTGTACCAAGAACTTACCCCACTACAAATTGACAAAGGCCCATGCATATTGTCATGCACCGCAAGAGGTTTAACTACAATCCTCCACCATATTCTAGTAGTGTGTAGATTGTCCTAGAATTTTCTAAAACATCGTAGATATGTGTAAAATATTTGACATAATTCTTGATGTGTAGAATAATTGAGATAATTCTTGATGTGTGTAGAATTGAGTAGAATAATCTAGAAGATTAATATAGACTGTTAGATCGAATTGATCTTGGTCGTCCATTAAGGAGGTGGAGACTTATAAATACCTTAGGAAGCTCATTTGTAACATATAAGAAAGAAATCCAAGAATTCAAAGTAATACAAGCAATCTTAAGCAATTCTTAAACATTTTCCAAGTTCTCTCTTCTTTCAAAGTTCTTTAGCATCTTTACTCACTTGCTAGTTACATCTAGCATTCGTAGGAGAGGCTGACTAGCATTCTTACGAGGGAAGTTTGTTAGTGTCGCACGGTCGTTGGTAACAAAAGACCAAGCCTGTGACAAGATATATGATGTTGTTCTCGGTCACGAATCTCCCATAAGCTAAATAACACGCTTTTGTAATTTCAAAATCATTCCTAATTGAGCACCACTATTAAAAACATCTTTATTCCATTAGAAGCTGTCAAAAAGTACAACCTTAGAAAACCAAGCCCTTCTTCTATGCCAACATGTCATTCCACAATGGCGTCTGCTTTTTTAGTTTAGCTATAAACATTAAAAAATTATGAAAAAACTCTCAAAAAATTTTAATAATAATAATAATAATAATAATAATAATAATAATAATAATAATAATAATAATAATAATAATAATAATAATAATAATAATAATAATATATGAATGAAATTCTAAACAAGAGAGAAAAGCTACTTAAAAGAAGAGTTTAATAGTAATCAAATTGTTAATTGCAAACTTAATAAAGAAACAAAACAAATAATAACTTAATTACCTGATAAGGAACTTGTATGCATCAATTTCCAATATCATCTTATCCTAAGAAGCAAAGTCATCAGTATCTTAAAAATAGAAGGAAAAAATTCTCAAATTTGAACAACATCTTAATTAAGAAGAAAAGCTGAAAATTGAGACCATTTTAAAAAGTAAATTACAAAAAAACCCCTAAAGTTTTAATAAATTACAACTAAAAATAAACTTTTAAAAAATAATAGCTTTTCTCTCTATCATTTGAGATAATGCACATTCATTTGATATTTTATGAATTTCAAACATTGTAATGCAATATACCATATAATTTTTCTATGTTTGAGATATTTTTGTATGAATTATTTATGATTTTATATATAGTTTAATGATCTTTTTTAATAGTTTAGGGTTTATACTCATTATCAACAACTATAACTGTATAACAACTGGTACATTGAAGTTACAGTCTTCCAAATTATTATCTCAAATAACATTTTATTAAAAGACATAGGGTAAACTGTTAGTTTCATTTGATATTGTATGAATTTCAAACATTCCCATGCAATATTCTACATGATTTTTCTATGTTTGATATATTTTGTGTGAATTATTTATGGTTTTATGTATAGTCTAATGATATTTTTTAATGATTTAGGGCTTTTTCTTGTTACCAACGACTGTAACTGCAGAACATCTAATATATTTAAGTCACAGTCTTCTAAATTATTATCTCAAATAATATTTTTATCAAATGATAGGGGATAAACTATTAAATTTTTAAAAATTTATTTTTAGTTGTAATTTGTTAAATCTTAGAAGAATTTTATGTAATTTGTTCTTTTAAAAAAATATAAAAGTTACCTCAAAAGAAGCAAGACTAGTCTGTCCATCCAAGTTAGAGATGGAGATATTCATCAACAACTTGAATGGAGGCACACCTATGCAATATCCAGCCAACAACCCTAACATATAATTATAGAACTTTCTTCTCAGACTAGACTTTTCAGGATTTTTCCCCCTAAAAAGGGTGGTTTATGAATTTTTTTTATCAACTTAGAGTAAAACAAAAATAAATTACCATTTAAGATAGTCAATGGTTGAAAATTGATCGAAAATCCGTTGTTTGCTCTTTGGGATGGCAGACAAACTTGTCTGCTAGTGAAAAAAGTGGAAAGGGGGTCTATCCACTGGTTGATAAATATGAATCAAATATTTTTGAAGCTAGTGGTTACTTGTGGTATTTTTTTAATTCAATCATTTTCTTCATATGAGCAAAATGTTCAATTTCTTAATTATTACCTTCGCATGGTATAAAATATTTATTATTATTATTATTTTAACAGAAAATTGGTCTTGTATTCGTATATGTTTGTATACAACACCTGTTGCATTACTTAAAGAAACTTATATGTTGTCTACCATTTGGGAAACAGGCAGATTAAACAGATTGATTGTCTCTTTGCCACCTCACCACTTTTCACCCTAAAATGGAAAATAGAATTCAAAATACCTTAAAATTGAAAATTTCCAAATTATCATCCTAAATTGATAAATATTTTTTTAAACACCCTAAAACAAGAATTTTCCCGTACTTTTTAGTTTTTGAAATTGTCTTAATCAACCATATTCTATTGAAACACAATCCCAAAATGAACCAAATGAGATATGTGGATCACAAGAGAATCAATGTCACGGGGGATACATGCACCTAATGCACTGTCCATTTCTTTTGCCCAAACTCCATTTGACACTGGTCGACAATACCAATCCAATGGCTCTATACACATCCTTGGTCATGCCCTTTATTGAATAATAAATACACATTCATTGCACATGTAAATAAAAATAATTAGACCTATGCATAAAGGAATATAAAAATTCATCAAAATTTATGATAGTTGCCACAACCAACCTTTATTTAATTAACAATATACTAGAAGAGAAACCAAGATTAAATCTAAATACCCTCCATTTGGTTGCATATAAAAGTAAAAAAATTAAAATTCAAAAGCTTGAAACTGTTTAATGTGAAACCAAACTAAGCCTATTTTAGTTTCTCATAAAAATTATTTTTTAACATTTGGTCAGTAAATAAACCACCATTAGTAACATAAGCAAAATAAAATAACTACTAGAATAAAAAAGAATATGACCCCTTGACTATAACTAAAATTATCTACTGGTTATTGCTTCACATATGCAGACAAAATCCATTTCATATTGATAGCATTATTGAAGGCAACAAAACCAACTTGAGTTTTATATACAAGAGGTATGAGAAGTTTGTTACAACATATAAGAGTTTGAACTGAAGTAAAACATATCAATATTTGATTATCAACAACTATTCAAAAACATTTAAAAAGATTTATTTCAACTCCTTATCATCCACCCTCAAGTTGAATGAGGGAGAAGACATTCAACTTGTTTCGAAGATGTTCAAATTGGAGTCTGGCTTAGTGAGAATTATGCAATTTGATCTTCTAATGATAAATAATAGATCTTAAGCTCATTATTGGCAACTTTCTTTCTGAAAAGATGAAAATCAATCTCCATATGTTTTGATCGAGAATGAAAATTTGGAGTCAATGTTAAAAAAAGTTGCACTGATATTGTCACACCAGAGAGTTGGCACCATAACATTTTGACAACTAATTTCTTTTAGCAAGATACATATCCAGTGTAATTAATTTATTGTTGAGGCAAGAGCCTGGTATTTCACTTCAGTGGATGAATGAGACACTGTTTGTTGTTTTCATGAGCCCTAATTAATTAAATTACCACTAACATATATGCCACAACCAGAAGTTGATTTATAAATTATCAACATTGCCGACCCAGTCAACATCACTTTATGCTGAAACATGAGTAGTAAGTGATTTTCAAATGAGGACACCCATATCCATTATTGCCTTTAAGTAGTACAAAATTCGTTTAACAATAGACCAATGAGTATCTTTTGGTGCATGCAAAAATTGGAAGACTTTGTTGATGGCATAACAGATATTTGATTGTAAGAGAGAAAAATTGTCTAAGCCATCAATTACACTGCAATAAAGACTGTCATCTTGAAAAGAGTCATCATCATAAACTGAAAGTTTTATTAATGGAGAGGCAAGACTTGAAACAATACTAACAACATCCATGATGACCCAAGAAAACAAGTCCCTAATATATTTTGTTTGGGTTAATAATAATCCTCCCTCTATCTAATAAGTTTCAACCTCTAGAAAATAATGTTCCTAAATCTTCTAAAGCAAAATGAGTATTGAGTTGTAGAAGAAAATGATAATTGTTGCCGGTGAGAATTAAGTCATCAACATATATAAGGCAACAAGCAATATTCTAGCCATGAACATAATAATAAAGAGAGCTATCTGTTTTAGATCCCATAAAACCAAGAGAGATAAGGTTGTAGATTTGTTCTTATTTAATATAGTTTTTGTTGAACCTTGAAGGGCATTTCTGTTATTTTGATGCTAACAAATAAAATAGCAATAATGTATTTAACATACTTGTGTTCTAAGTTTATTGATCAGGGTATGGAATATGATGCAAGAATGGAAGACTAACTTTGAAAGTCAAAAAATGAAGAAATAGCATGTTCACGCCCTTGATTGTTTATGTCACACTCGTGATGTATCTTAGCGCCAACTATCCAATATTTAAAGTTCACGAACATGAAGAATCATAGCAACCATGAATGATCATATCAGTCAAGCCCGTGAAAGATAGCCACGCCCATGAGAAAACATGTCAAATTCCTCCAGAGAGCTTCACAACCAGAGTCACCACTTGGACCACGACTTGGAAGGATATTCACACCCATGAAAGAATAAAGTCATGCCCATGATCAAACACTTCAATTCCTTCCAGACTGCTTCACGGATAGAGTCACCACTTGGACCACGGCTTGGAAGAACATTCATGATCGTGACACACATATTCACAACCGTGAATGAGGAAAGAGAAACATGTCAGGTGCAAAATTAAGAGTTGGTGCAATGGATATTTTCACATTAAATGCAACCAAATTGCTATAATTCACCAAGAAAGTATAAATGCAAGTCATTTATGAATCCATAACAAGAGAATAACAATTACTTCGAATCAAAATCTTGTTGTAGCCATTTTGTGCATTAATTACTTTCAACAAAACATTATTTCTCTGTAAAAATCTTTTTGTCAAAATTATTGAGCATTATAGATTTGTGAGTGTTTCGTTTTGTAATCTACTACTCAAGTGAGTTTAGGTATATTGGGTTAAGAGTAGAACACTTTTAAGGGTTATTTGTGTGAGCTATTAAAACACAAGGAATTGATTTATTGTGTGAGCCATTAAAACACAAGGGATTTATGGGTTAGGTGTGATCCATTGATAGAAACACTATAGTTGGGAGTGAGCTTGTAAAACTCCATTGTAACACTTAGTGTGTTAGTGATCTCCCAATTGAGATTGGGGAGAGGAGTAGGGTTTGTTAACACTTGAACCTCTATAAATTTCTTGTGTGATATCTTCCTATCCATACTCTACTTAACTTTTTATTCCGCACTTCAAAGTTAAGAATTTTTAATATCTAATTCAACCCCCCCTTCTTGGTTCATAAACTGGGCAACAGTTTTTAGTTATGTTTTTAAGATTTATTATTATTTTTTTAGCATGTTTAGGTAGTTAGTTGTTTTATTTTAGTATTTTTTAGAAAAAGAAGAAAATATGCAAAGTAGGAGCAAAAGGCCCCCACGCACATGAGGAAGATGTCACGTGTGTGAGGGGAGAAGTAAGCCAAGGCCCTTATGCACATAAAGGTCTGTCACGTGCGTGAGGGGTTGCTGAAGTTAGGGGGTTCTTCCACTTTTTTTGTTGGCATAAAGATCTTAAACCCTGACCTTCTGTTGCAGACGTGCAAATTCTATGTGAGTGCATCACTTATATATCTTTATTTCTTGTTTTGCAGTGTGAGGATTGTTGAACTAAAGAAATAAGCATGTCATGCATATGAGGGGGTGTCACTTGCGTGAAACCCCTTTTTTGTTGCAAGATTTGCTGGTATAGAAGAAGCCAATGAAGACATGAGCGTCATGAATACCGATGTACTGATTGAAAAACTTCTAACATTTGAAATGACAGTAAAAAGAGATAAAGAGCATGAAGTCGAGCCAGAAAAAAGAAAACCTCTAGCATTAAAAGCCTATACCTCAAAATCTCAAGAAGAAGTTGAAGATGATGAAGAAAAGAGTGATGATGCAAATGAGGACATTGCAATGCTCTCAAGAAGGCTGAAAAGAATAGTTGAGAAGAGATTGGGCAACTCTAGAAAATTTAAGCAAAGAAATCTCAAACACTTCTCAAATGACTCTCAAAGGAGTAAAGAGGAGGTAAAGTGCTATGAATGTGGAAAGAATGGACATATTAAACCAAAATGTCTAAGGCTCAAAAAACACAAGAGCAAATACCAAAAAGACAATGGGGAGAAAGGTCACAAAGCCATATGGGATGAAGAAAGTTCTTCAAGCGAAAAAGATGATAATGAAAGTGAAGGGGTCAACCTATACTTCATGGCTATAGAGGATCACATCTCGGATAAGGTAGGATCACTTTACTCATACTCATTCAATAATGATAGTAGTGATAATGATAGTAATAATGAAGATGATGATAAGCAAAGTTTGATAGAGGTATTGAATATAGAATTAGAAAAATATAGGTGTAAATTCAATACTTACAAGAACAACATTTCTAGTTTGAAAAGCAAAATGGAAGTTTTATAAAAATAAAACCTTGAGCTTAAATCCTCTAATAAATCTCTTCAAAAATCATTAGATGAGTACTCCTCAAAACTCTCAAGTAAATCCTTGCTTAAAGAAAACAATGTTTTGAAAAATGAAGTTGAGGAACTTAGAAACTCCATTTCAAAATTTCACAAGGGCAAGAAGAGTTTAGATACTCTCATTTTGTCTCAAAAACCACCTTTAATAAGACATAGTCTAGGATTTAAAGGAACATCATCTTCATCTCACAAGTCCACTTTTGTTAAGTCAAGTGAACCTCATATCTCCACATTAGCAGTAACAACCCCAAGGGATAAGTGCACAACATACACTAAACCTTTTATACATAAGAGGAATGATCAAGGGTTGGTAAGCCTAAAAAGGAAACCTCAAAAGGCTAATCATGCTTTATGTATAAGAAACATGCACCTAGGAAAGCACCAAGTCGTCATGCATGTGCATGCCATTGCTCACAAACTCTAACTAATAGGAAAATGGCAGTCAAAAGCATAGTAAGACCAAAAAGCATATTTAGAGCTAAACAATGTAATTATTGTATGAAATTTGGTCATATAAATAAACATTGCTGGATAAGGAAGACTCATTGGGAACCTTCAAGTGCTAACCCTCAAGGACCTAAGCTCATTTGGGTATCTAAAAACAATGCTTGAATTGTGATTCTATAGGTATGTCTCAAGTCCACAATAAACAAAAATGTTTGGCTGGTAGATAGTGGATGCTCAAGGCATATGACCGGAGACAAAAAACTATTGAATAAAATCAAAAGTATGGATGGAGGTAAAGTAACCTTTGGAAACAATGCTAAGGGTAAGGTAATTGGCATTAGCTCTATTGGTATTAATGGTACTACTTTCATTGAAGATGTCTTACTTGTTGATGGTTTGAAACATAACTTGTTAAGTGTAAGTCAATTATGTGATAAGGGAAACCAAGTAATCTTTACTTCTAACGAATGTCTTATAACCTCTATTAATGGCCAAAAGATATTTAAAGGAAGTAGAGATGTCAATACCTACATAATAGACTTACACAAAATATCTAACCTTTCCTCCAAGTGTCTTATGACTACTAGTGATGAATCCTGGCTATGGCATAGAAGGCTTGGTCATGCGAGCATGGATTTAATTCAAAGCCTCAACAAAGGAGAGCTGGTAAAGGGATTACCAAAAGTCAAATTTGAAAAAGACAAGACATGTGAACTTTGCCAAAGAGGAAAACAACATAAGTCATCATTCAAATCTAAAAACATTGTAAGTACGTCAAAACC
Organism: Triadica sebifera; assembly: GCA_023653625.1. NCBI lineage: Eukaryota > Viridiplantae > Streptophyta > Magnoliopsida > Malpighiales > Euphorbiaceae > Triadica > Triadica sebifera. The sequence goes on from CM042906.1 coordinate 17,786,164, forward strand.
TCTACAACTTTTGCATATAGATCTTTTTGGACCTACTAGAGTTGCAAGCTTATGAGGTAAACACTATGCCTTTGTCATCATTGATGACTACTCTAGATTCACTTGGGTAATTTTCTTAGCTCAAAAGAGTGATGCTTTTGAAACCTTCAAAAACTTTGCTAAGAGAGTTCAAAATGAAAAAGGATATTGTATTTCAAAAATAAGAAGTGATCATGGCAAAGAATTTGAAAATAAAAAATTTAAAAACTTTTGTCTAGAACATGGAATTTCACATAATTTTTATCTCATAGGACACCTCAACAAAATGGGGTAGTCAAAAGGAAAAATCGAACTTTAATTGAAATGACTCGAACAATGCTCAATGAGTATGGATTACCAACTTACTTTTGGGTCGAAGCCACAAACACTGCATGTTATATTTCAAATTGAGTTTTCAAAAGACCTCTCTTAAACAAAACTTATTTTGAATTATGGAATGGAAGAAAGCCCATGATATCATATTTTAGAGTATTTGGATGCAAGTGTTATATATTGAATACCAAGGGCAACCTTGGAAATTTTGCCTCTAAATCTGATGAGGGTATAATTTTAGGATAGTCCACCTCTAGCAAAGCTTATAAAGTCTTTAATAAAAAGTCATTAGCTGTTGAAGAAAGTATGCATGTTGTTTTTGATGAATCTAGTAAGCTTGATCTTGTGAAATGTAGTGTTCTTGATGATGTTGTAGGTGCAATGGAAAAACTTGATCTTGAATATGAGAAAAAAGAAAATGATCAAGAAAATTTACATCAATATGACTCTCTACAGTATACTGCCGCCCTATACTACCACAAGATAGTATCAAAATGGAAGTAAGTACTTAGAATTTGATCAGAACGCGTCTAATTTATAGACTCCATAATAAAGATTCAAAAGCCCCATGGAGAGCAACAAAAGTCCACAAACCGCCTAATTGACACCAACGAGTAAAATCTCCTTGATCGGTGTCAATCTCAAACTCAAAAACTTGATTTTCAATATCAAAATAGATGGAATAACTGTGCTCTTTAGGAACAGCCCTTCAAATTGCGAATTTTTTTTATTTTACCATTTAAATTTAATATTAATAACTCATAATCAGATCTCAAGAGGAAAATAAGCAAGAGCTCCCAAAGGAATGGAGATTGACAAAAGATCACTCCAAGGAGCAAATCATTGGTGATCCTACAAAGGGAGTAAATACTAGATCTCATCTCAAACCTTTAGATTCTAATCTTGCCTTTGTGTCTCAAATTAAGCTTAAAAATATTGATGAGGCTCTTAATGATGAAAGTTGGGTGATTGTTATGCAAGAGAAACTCAACCAATTTGAGAGAAGTGAGGTATGGACCTTAGTTCCTAGACCTAAGGAGCATCAAATCATTGGAAGTAAATGGGTATTTATAAATAAACTAGATGAACAAGGCTCAATAACTAGGAATAAGGCTAGGTTAGTTACCAAAGGACATAATCAGGAAGAAGGAATAGATTATGATGAGACTTATGCTCCAGTAGCTAGATTAGAAGCCATAAGATTACTTTTAGCATATGCATGCCATATGAATTACAAACTCTTTCAAATGGATGTCAAAAGTGCTTTCTTAAATGGTTTTATAGAAGAAGTTTACGTAGAACAACCACCAGGTTTTGAAAGCCATAATTTGCCTAACCATGTATTTAAACTTTCAAAAGCTTTATATGGTTTGAAACAAGCCCCAAGAGCTTGGTATGAAAGACTAAGTTCTTTTCTTTTTAGAAAATAATTTTACAAAGCGGAATGTTGACACTACTTTATTTATTAAAAAACATAAGCATGATATTCTAACTGTTCAAATTTATGTTGATGATATCATATTTGGGTCCACTAATGAATTACTTTGCCAAGAATTTGCTAAGTGTATGACTAGGGAATTTGAAATGAGCATGATGGGTGAGCTCAAGTTCTTCCTCGGCCTACAAATAAAACAAAGCAATGAGGGTATATTCATCAACCAATCCAAATATGCCAAAGACTTAATTTGGAATGGAAGGATGCAAAAATGTCAAGACTCCAATAAGCACATAAACAAAATTGGACAAAGATGAAAAGGGTAAGAGCATTAATGAAAAGCTCTATAGAGGTATGATCGGATCACTCTTATATCTTACTACCTATAGACCCGATATAGTGTATAGTGTATGCCTATGTGCTCGCTTTCAATCATGTCCTAAAGAATCCCATTTGAATGTTGTGAAAAGAATTTTAAAATATTTACATGGCTCATTGCATCTAGGTTTATGGTATCCTAGAAATTCATCCTTTCACATTATAGGATATTCAGATGATGATTATGCTGGAAGTATTTTGGATAGAAAGAGTACTTCAGGTACTTGTCACTTTATTGGTGAATGCTTAGTTTCTTGATTTAGCAAGAAACAAGTTTCAGTTGCTCTTTCTACCGCTGAAGCGGAGTATATAGCAGCAGGATGTTGTTGTACTCAAATCCTTTGGATGAAACAACAACTTAAGGATTATGGTCATAGTTTGGACCATATACCTATCAGATGTGACGATAAAAGTGCTATAAACCTATCTAAGAATCTCATTCAACACTCTAGAAGTAAGCATATTGACATAAGACATCATTTTCTTAGAGATCGTGTTCAATATGTTGTATTGGAATTTATAAACACAGACAATCAATTGGCAGATATTTTCACTAAGTCTCTAAATGAAGAAAGATTTAACTTCATAAGAAGATAACTTGGTATGATTGATAGATTAACTTTATGACTGCCAAATTTGTCGAACCTTGAATGTTAATCTTGTGTTATTGTCTCATCTTCTAAGGTATGAAGTGGAAAAACTTGATGAAAAATATGTTATAAGAGATAGAAGCACCTTAGAAATCCTTTAGTCATGTTTTAAGACTTAGTTTTATTTAATGAGGATTTTAGGCAATTCAAGCCCATGACACATATTCACAACCGTGATCATAATTGCCAAAAGCTCGAGTAGATTTCACACCTTGCTTCACGACATGCTTCACAGTTGAAGGTAGTGAAGACTACATTTAATGCCCATAACCTTTTTCTGTCACTCCCGTGAAACCCTGTGTTCACGACTATGACTCTTCTTCTCGACTGTGAACATTACCACCAAATTCTTACAGAAGCGTTCATACTTTGTCTCATGGTCACAAGTAGTGAAGATTGTACTTCACGACCGTGACTCATTTGTCACCACCGTGAAATTTCATCATTCACCCCCCTGACTATTAAATGTCACAACCATGAATCATTTAAGCTTATAACTCATAGGCCCTACTTTACGAGTGTTACATAAACAACCTCCTTGAGCTTTCCATGTAGAAAAGCATCAGATACATCAACTTGAGTAATATTCTAGCCTTGTGAATAAGCAAGAGACAAGCAAAGTCAAATTATTGCTGGCTTTACATTGGGACTGAATGTGTAACACCCATCCATATAGTAGGAAATAATATCACTATATAAGCGGATGTCATATGACTACATGTCTTATAAACTTGTTCCGATTAAAACTCCTCCCATCTTGTTCATTATACCTATATAACATGCACTTTAGAATAACCATATGACAAATACTGTACAAAATATTTTCTTGTATCTAGATCAAAATGAAAATATTGTATCTGAAATAAAATTTAAATCCTTATTCATAGTTATACTGGTTTGACATACACTTACCCTTTTATTATAAAATCAACTTTATTAAAAATAAATCAATTCAAATACATGTATTTATTTATTTAAATACATGAATAATTAACTGTCTCTATACCATGTTATGAGAATATTACAAGTGAAAAATAAATGAAATCGACCCAAGACACATGTCTAATTTGATGGTCTCATACTCATTTTCTTATCAACTCAACTGTCTAATGGCTCTAAATCTGTGTATAGAAAAACTCACACGCTAAGCTACTGAAAAACTTTGTAGTACATATAAATATAAAAATTATAACATGCATTTATACATAAGCCTAGTATGATTAGATGTACTGTGTGCATGCCTGAGTGCTCCATCATGCCATCATATAACCAAATACTTTATCCATACTTTGTTTACTAAATTACATTACATACATGACATATAACACATAATCAATTCACATCATCCTGTTTATATAACAAACATATCATATAATGTGCATTTCCTTTTTTCTGATTCCATACACTTGGTTACTGGTTTTTTTATTCCTTTATAGATTATAATTATATCTAGTTCCTATATTTCTGATTTACTTTTCTTATTACTGGTTTAAACAATTCATTGTCCAAAACTGTAGACTCAAACTATCTGAATGCAAATTATAAAACATGAGGGCTCTAATATGATCTTAAGGCTCTCTACTCACTAACTGTATCTGTTTATATAGTGCTCCATCGAGCTTTTTAAGTCAAAGTGCTCTCATTCGAGTTTAAACCATCTGAACTGAGTAAAATATAGTAGTTGCATGCATATGGGATCAATGACATTCTCACCCGAGCTTAAACTACTTTGTCACTAAATAATAAATAATCTATTACTAGATATTTTATGGTACCGTAATCCCCTCAATGATATATTATACTAGATAATATGTTATGTAGAGAATGGACATTAATTAATTATGATCTAGTTATTCACTGTATTCCATAATCCATTTCACAATTTCTAAGTAACATATTGTGATTTAAAGAAAAATAAGCATATTCATATTCTAGTTTAGGTCATCATACTATATACCATCTCATTATATCATGCAAGATATGCATGCATATCAATATCATATAATTTCATCATAAAAATCAAAATACAAACTTCTGGATATAGGACATTCACGGGTGTGAAACCTATCTTTCATGGGTTATCTATCATGACTGGTTCTATATGGACATTCGTGAGCGTGAACCTTTATTCACTACCGTGAACATCTTATGTATAGCCATTTACAAGTATGAAGTCTTTCTTCACGCCCATGAAACTACGGTCTGTGTGAAATTCCATAAGCAAGTTAATTTCATCATAAAAATCAAAATACAGACTTCTCATTCGAAATACATTTGCCCCTTTATTACGAAATCAAGGTTATTGAAAATAAATCAATTCAAATACATGTGCTTATTTATTTGAATACATGAATAACTAACTGTCTCTATCCCATGTCATGAGAATGTAACAAATAAAAAATAAAGGAAACTAACCCAAGACACGGGTCTACTCTAACTACTCTGACGGGTTTGAACTCATCTTTTTGTCAATTCAAATGTCTAACTACTCGAAACTTACATGTAGGAAAACTCATACATTAAGCAATTGAAAGGTTAGTGGTATATATAAGCATAAAAATTCTAATATATGTTCATACGTAAAGCCTAGTATAATTAGATGTACTGTGTATATACTTGAGTGCTCCATCATGCCATGATATAACCAAATACTTCGGATGCAGGTTGTGAAATAAGAGCATTCTAACCCGAGCTTAAGTTGTTATGCTCACTAACTGTATTTTTCTATATATTGCTCAAAAGAAGTTCTCAACTCAAAAGCGCTCTCATCCAAGCTTAAACCACCTTGATTGAGTAAAACATAGTAGTTGAATGCATATGAGATAAATGGCGCTCTCACTCGAATTTAAGCTACCTTGTCCCTAAATAATAAATAATCCATGTACTAAATATTCTACGATACCATAACCCTTTAATGATATGTCATCTATCCTATGCTAGTTCTTATATAGAGAATGTGGATTAATTAATCATAATATGGTTATTCACTGTATTCCATAATCCATTTCATAATTTATATATAACATATTGTGATTTAAAGCAAAATAAGGGTATTCATATTCTAGTTCAGGTCATCATACTATATACCATCTCATTACATCATGCAAGGTGTGTGTACTTGCCAACATCTTATAATTTCATATAAAAATTATAATACAAACTTCTGGATATAGGGCATTCATGGGCGTGAAGCCTATCTTTCATAGGTTATCTGTCGTGACTGGTTCTGTATGGAAATTCACAGGTATGAACCTTGATTCACCACTATGAACATCTTCTGTGTAGCAATTTTTTACATGAAAGCTTCTTTCACGACTGTGAAACAACAATCTGTGTCAAATTCCAACACTGTTTTAAAGCAAACATACACACCACATGCAAAGGCTCCAAAACTAATAAATGTTAGTCACTCTTATCAATACTTTCTAGCATAATTCATCATTTCAAAACTATAATCATGCAAATTATCAATTGATATCATATAAACTAAATTCAAACAACTAAATTCAATATCATAACATTATCAAAGTTCATGTATCAATCTTCTATATCCAATTCAAATTCGATCATGCTATTTATTTTAGTTCCAACAATTCCTATATACCCATATACCAAATAAAATGCCATTTCCACAATTCATCACATAAACAATTGATTAATCAAATATATATATATATATATATATATATATATATATATATATATAAACCTTAATTGGAGCCTTAAATCCCAATCTCTCTTGCATGCTTACTGCCTCTGGTGGTTGTCTCCACCTTTTATCTCAGTCCCTAACATATTTACAAAGACCACATTATTTTCTAATCAATTAAATACCATCTATATGCCTTAATTAAACAAAACCTTAACTTAAATCGCCACTAAAATTTTATAAACTCTAATCCCATATAAATCTGAATTAAATCATTTAAAAAAATAAAAGAAACACGATTCCTTACCTTTGTTTTGCAGATTCTAGATTATAATCGAATTCTCCTTCCTCCTTAATTATGATCTCAATGTTATGAAAAAAATCTCATTTCTAATTGATTTTAATCTTGTTTATGGTGGGATTTTCATATTTTATTAATGAAGATTGAGAAGGAATTGAAAGGGAATCGATTTTAGGGTTCAAAGACTCTAGTGGCTAGGATTTTGGGTGGAATTGTTGTGAGTTTCTGTCAAAAATACGAAACTACCCAATTTAAATTGTAGATCTTCATGGGCGTGAACAAGTGTGTCATGGCTATGAAACACCTTAACTTCAAAATTCCAATTTCATGACATTCATGACCGTGATGTTATATTCACAGGCATGAACACTGAGAAATTTCACTTTTTAAATCCTTTTGACCATTTTCAATTTCCAATACCATAACAACTTATATTCCACCGATATATATTTAATATACTCTTATTTCATATTATTTCTAGGTCATAACTTATAGACGTTATAGAATGTATGAGTGTAATCAACATCGGGTCTTTGATAGAATCCTTTTGCCATAAGATGCGCTTTGAAACAGCCAATAGAACCATCTGGCCTACGTTTGATGCTATATACCCACTTGCAACCAACACATTTTAATTTTCCTTTGGTGGTACTAATATCCAAGTGCCATTGGTGAATAGGGAATTGAACTCTTCCTACATAGCACATCTCCATTCAAGGGATTTATTTTCTTGAGAGAAATAGGTTGGTTCTTTTTGGATTTGAGCAAGAAAGGTTTTGGGTTTAAGAGAGTTGGTTTGGGAGCTAGTGACCATTTTTTAAGGTCATGGAGGTTAGGTTGAAGTTGTTGGTTGAGTAGTGTATGAGCTAAGATCAACTTCCAGATTTAGGCCATAATGGTTAGTAGAACTGGGAGGTGCTATAGGGGTTGGGAAAGAGTTTTGTAATGGTGGAGAAGTTGGAGAGGAGGTGGTTTGCAGTGGTTGTATTGTTGGGAGAGATGACAAAGTTGATGGCAAAAATATGGTTGCTGGACTAGATATTGAAGAAGTAGAGCAAGACCCCACTTTGTTGGAAAACGGAAACACTTGTTCATCAAATAAAACATGATGTGAGACATAAAATTTGTGAGAATTAAGATTATAACAATTATAACCCTTATGAACATTTTTGTAACCAAGAAAACACAAGGAATTGAACGAGGAGAAAACTTGTTCTATACATGTGAACAAAGCCAGGGGTGACATAAACAACCAAAGACTTTAAGATTATTGTAATTGGGTATTGAACAAAATAGACATTCATAAGGACTTTTATTGTTAAGATTTGTAGTTGCGAGTCTGTTAATCATATAAACAACAATATCAAAATTTTGTTGCCAATCTTTTGAAGGAGTAGAGGAATGTTAGAGCATAACTAAACCAGTCTCAATAATGTGCATGGGCTTGCATTCAGCACAAAACTTTTTGTTCATATGTTTCTGGGCAAGAACTTCTCTGTCTAATGCCATGTTCATTGAGATAGGAGGAAAGTCCCTGAAATTCCCCCCCCCCCATAGTCAGCTTGAAAAACCTTGATTGGCCTGCCAAAGAAATTTTCTACAACATGACAAAATTTAATGAATACACTCAAGACTTCTGATTTGTATTTGACAAAGCATATCCATGAATAATTGTTGAAATGATCATAAAACAAAACATAGAATTTATTATGAAAAAGAGAGATCATGGATGCAGGACCCCAAAGGTCTGAACATATTAAATCTAATGGTTCATCAAGTAGAAAGTGAAAAAGGCAACCCATGAATTTTGCTAACACTACAAGCATGACATAAAGAATCACATTCAGAAGAACTATAACTATTATTGCACTGATTAATAACTTGTTTGATAGTGCACATGGAAGTATGACCCATACATGCATGGCACAGAGGAAGGGTGCAAAGATTGGTTTGAATATGACTGGTGGTGGGTTTCAGAAAGAGAGTAAATGCCACTGTTTTCTAACCTGAATGCAGCAAAACTTTCATATGGATATCCTTAATTTCAAAATGATTAGAAAAAAATTCAACATAAACTTGGTTAGTGTTAGAAAAATAAAAAAAATGATAATAAATTGGCACGAACATTAGGAACCAATTTAAATCGATGAGAATTTGAAGAAGTAAAATCTATGAAGCCTGTTTGAAAGATAGGAAGATTTTTACTATTTGCAATTTTGACATCCTTTGAACCGTGATAAGCAGAACTGATGGCTAGGTTTTCCATATCCAAGGTGTGGTGATGGGTTGCACTAGTATCCAAAATCCAAGGTTGAGAGGGTACATTGTTTGAGGTGGCTAGATGACCAAAAGGTTGAGACTGATGAGGGTGATTAGAGTGGGTAGTAGGTTGAGGAGATGGGCATTGTCTAGAGAAATGCTCTTGACCATAGCAATAGTGACATGTGATGGAGATGAGCTCTATGTAATAGCAAGAAAGATATTGACTATAGCATTTGGTATAACATGGTCCAGAGGATGTGGTATTAATAGGAAACCTGTTGCTAGTGTTGGGAGGCCCTGCCTCTAACATAATTGTTGCGGCCACCTTGATTGTAGAATGATGAACCCTGTCCAACATGTTGAGTTGATTTGTGAACCATGTGAGCTGTAGGGACAATAACTTTTTTTTTTTTTATGAATTTTCAATTTCAAAGCTATGTTCTTCACTTAAGAGAAGGCCATAAAGCTCATCATATGTAACATCATTTTTACGGTTTTCAAAGGACCAAATAAAAAGGTATGTAAAGAGGGTCATGACCATTGGTAATAACCTAAACTAGGTCATCCTTTGGAACAAGGTGTCGAAGTGTCATGAGTTGATAAAAAATACATTTATCTCTTTGAAGGTATTCAGTGATGGTTTTATTGTGCTTTTCTAGCTTGTAAAATTGAGACTTAAGGCTTCAAATCTAGGCATTAGAGACAGTAGCATACGTATTTTTAAGTTTCAGCCAAGCTGCTCGTGCTGTAGCTGATCCTACAACCTGTGAAATATAAGTTTCTAACATGGATCCAATGATCCAACTTAGAACAAGTTGATCTTGGAGAAACCAGTTTTGCCAAACAGGGTTGAGTTGATCTTTTAGCATTTTTGGTGTTACTGGAGTACTCCCATCTATATAATGTGCTAAGTCAGAAGTATATAGGAGATGATAGAGATGAGTTTTCCATAAGAGATAATTAGATGAATTTAATTTAATTGCGAGCTAATAGGCAACTTGGGTAAAGTGGGTGTAGAAGAAGGTGCTGCTATCAAAACAACAAGTTGAAGGGCTATACTTGTATTGTTAATGGTGGTCATGTCGAAAAAAATGTTAGGGCTGTTATGCCTCTTCAACCTCTGATACCATGATAGGATTATTGAAGGCAACACAACCAACTTGAGTTTTATTAATGATTTAGGTGAACATTTATACAAGAGATATGAGAAGTTTATTACTATATATAAAAGTTTTAACTGAAGTAGCAACTATTTAGAAACAATTAAAAAAAATTATTTCAACTCCTTATCACATATTAAAAGCTTTGCCAGCCTAAGAACTTCATTAAATAATAACATAACATCAAACTTTGGAAAAAAAATGATGAGACTTGATCATTGACATTTTTGTCAGTCAATAACATAACTAACAAGAAAAGCAACTAAAACTAATAAATAGGGAAAACGGTTCCTTAAATAAATCAAAGGATGAAGCTAAATATGATTAGCTTCATAATCAATAGATTATAAACTTTTGATGATGTTGCCTGACATCAAAACTTTTGATGATATTGCCATCTCCCTGATAAGCTAGAGGAGGATCGCCATCTCGCTAATAAGCCTAAAGGAGAGGCTTATATGACTGAGTCTAGAGGCAAAGGGGCTTCAGGCTCTAGGTAAAAAAAATGGAAGGGTAAAGGCAAATGGCAAGACAAGGGAGGAAATAAGACCAAATTTAGAGGATATAAATGCAAGCGTGGGAAACGCGACAAAAAGAAATGCAAGAACATGAATTGTTTCAACTGTAGGAAGCCTGGTCGCCAAAGGTATTGTTTGACCAAATTAGTCCCTCGGATTTATATGTTAGTAGTTGCTTGATGTTAGCTAAAATTGTTCCTTATTGGATTGTAGACTCAACAGCAATAGACCATATAGCAAGGGACCGATCTCCTCTTGTGGAATTTCGTCGAATTCCAAAGGGGAGTAGAAAAATCTATATAGAGAATAATGCTTTGGCTAACGTGCTTGGATCGGTACCTGCAAGCTAGTGCTGCGGGGAGGTTGCACACTTTATCTCAATTGTGTGCTTTATGCTCTTGATGTTCGACGAAATTTAGTTTCTATTATTGTTCTTCTTGGACTTGGCTTCAAAATTATTTTTGAAGATGGTTGTGTTAAATACTTGTGGACAAAGTTTTTTTATGGTTCTGGACATATGTTAAATGGTTTTATAGTGCTAGACACTAATTGAGCAATCTATATTTGTTGTTGGAAATTCCAGTAATGTTTCATTAAATGATCATATAAATGGCATGCTAGATTAGGACACATTGGGCAAGATCGTTTAAAAAGGTTAGCAAAAGCTAGTCTTTTAGGATTTATTGAGAAAATAGATTTGCCTATTTGTGAGCATTGCCTAGCTGGAAAAACAACAAAATTACCATTTGGCAAAGCCAAAAGAGGCACATTTCCTTTATAGCTTATGCATTCTGACATTTGTGGCCCAATGAATGTAAGAGCAAGACATGGTGCTCACGATTTCATCACTTTCATAGATGATTTCACTAGATACAGTCATGTTTATTTAATCTCCTATTAATCTGAAACATTAGATTTCTTTATACGTTATAATAAATTGGTTAAGAATCAATTAAATTTGAATATCAAATCTTTGCGGACCGAGAGAGGGCATGGATATCTATCTGATTTATTCAAAAGTTATTATGATGATAAGGGTATAGGTAGGCAGCTAACTATTCCTTCTACTCCCTAACAAAATGGCGTAGCAGAAAGAAGAAATAGAACCATATTGGACATGGTTAGGTCAATGATGACGCAAGCTAATTTATTTATTTCTTTTTGGGGAGATGCATTAATGACTGCTGTCTACATTCTAAATCATGTGCCATCAAATATATTAATTCCACCTCATATGAATTGTGGAAAAGCGAAATAGCCTGACTTAAAGTTATATGCGCCCATGGGGTTGTGTAACTTACATCCACAACACTTCCTATGAATATGGAAAGCTTGGTCCGATGGGGAAGAAATGTATCTTTATAAGATACTCAGAATTCTCCAAAGGATATGTATTTTTAGGGGAAGACACAAATGGAAAAGTAACAGAAGTTGAGTCACGAGATGTCATTTTCTTAGAAGAGGACTTTTCTGAAATAGGTGAGATAAATAAGGATTTCCAACTTTATAAAATGGAAGATCCCGAGACTAGTGGGAGTGCAAGAATAATTGATTTAGCACTCACAGAGCAATAATTTAATGCTCCTCCTGAACCAAGTGGGAATGAAAGGATGTTAGATTTTGTTCCAATGGAGCAAGACCATGAACAATCTCAACCTCAATGTAGTAATCATGACAAGATTCCCCGTTGTCGATTTGAGATTGAGGGGGAAGCTTTTATGATTGCTCTAGAAGAAGAAGAAGAACCTAAAACAGTACAACAAACACTCTTTAGTCCTAAAATAAAAGAATGGATTAAGGCTATAGAAGAGAAAATGGATTCAATGATATACAATCAAGTCTGGGATTTGGTTGAGAAACTGTCTGGTCGTAAGACTATTGGGAAGAAAAGGATTCTCAAAATAAAATGTAAGTTGGATGGGACAATAGAAAGATATAAAGCTCGATTAGTAGCTAAGGGTTACACACAAAAAGATAGAATTGACTATGAAGATACATTCTCACCTGTAGTTAGGTTTGCATCAGTTCACCTCATTCTAGCTAGAGTAGCACAAATGGACTTAGAATTATATCAAATGGATGTTAAACCTACTTTTTTCAATGGAGAACTAAATGAAAAGATCTATATGGATTAGCCGGAGGGTTTTGAACTCAAATGACAAGTGCGCAAAGTTTGCAAGCTCAAAAGATCCATTTACGGTCTTAAGCAAGCGTCAAAACCGTGGAACCTCAAATTTCATCAAGCCATATTAAAGGATGGTTTTACGATGATGGAGGAAGACCATTGTGTGTATATTAAATGTTCTAATAATGATTTTATAATTATGTCCTTGTATGTCGATGACATTTTAATAACTGGAAATGATAAGAAGTTGATTGATACTACCAAGAAATGTTATCATCGAACTTTGAAATGAAAGATATGGGTGAGGCTAGCTATGTACTTGGTGGGGATCACTCTAAAAGACTTTTGGGTTTATCTCAGGAGACTTATATAAGAAAATGTTAAAGCATTACCATATGCATGAATGTAAGCCTATGGATACCCCTGTCAAAAAGAATATGAGCCTTAGTCTCGATATGTGTCCCAAGACATCAAATGAAAAAGAATGAATGTTTAGAGTACCCTATTCTAAAGTTGTCGGTAGTTTGATGTAAGTAATAATGTGCACGCGTCCAGACATTTGCTATGTCATTGGGCTAGTAAGCATATTTCAATCTAATCCAGGTCTAAAACACTGATGGTAGTTAAGAGAATATTGAGATATCTAAAAGGAGCTTCAGACTATGTTCTATGCTATAAAGGGAAAGATTTATGCTTAATTGGTTATACTGATGCTGATTGGGAAGGTGATATAGATCAACGCAAATCCACTCTAGATATGCATTCTTGCTTAATGATTGTTCAATTTTATGGAGTAGCAAAAAACAATCTTGTATAGTTTTATCGACGATGGAAGTTGAGTATGTAGCATGTTCCTCAGCTATACAAGAAGCAGTTTGATTGAAAAGGTTTTTACATCACTTAGAGATTGTCGAATCAGTATCTGAACCTGTGACAATCCATTGTGATAGTATGGCTACATTAGCTTATGCTAAGGATCCGAAATATCATGGAAAAACCAAACATATCCATATTATATATCACTATATTAGAGACATTATTGGGGAAAAGGAAGTGACTCTAAAACACATTTCTACAAACAAAATGGTAGCAAATCTATTTACTAAACCAATAGCTAGGTATGCATTTGCAAGGCACGTAAAATCCCTAGGCTTATGTAGAATGTAATCAATATATGTTATGTCAGATCACTTGGTTTTTACAAAAAATATATCGATTTAATTGTTTAATGATTTTTCAATTATATGAATATATTGTTAATACCAGTTAGCACAATTCGAATAAGTATGTCAATAGACTTAGATTAACTCATTCACATGAGTAATTGCCTCTGACGCTACGGAGCGAGCAGAGATGAGACCATAAATGCAATGGCATTAAGTGAATGACTAAGATGCAGTGGGAGCAGTCTTAGTCTCATTCTTTTTTTTATAAGGTCGCCTTGATTAGGATTAAAATGATATTCTTCGTATATATAAGAATCTACATGAATGACTTTCCCACCATTCATGGGTCTATATAGAGGAAGTTGAGTGTAAAATTTGTTGTTTAACATAGTTGAATGTGTAAATAAAAGTTTCAAGTTTGGTGCATTTAGAGTGACAAGGCTAAAAATCATATGGTATTTATTTATATTGAACTAAAAACAAGCCATACACTCTTTCATCTCTGACAAGAAAAGAGTAGCTCCACCATAGCATGCATTTCATACTGCATGTGCTATACGACCTATTAGGAAGTGAAAGAATGGATCCCTGCTTCTTCGCTATGTGAGTCCTAGAAATCCTAGAAATGGATTTCAAACAATTTTTACCCTTTGTGACTTTTGACTATATCGTGATGTAATGAATTAATGTTGGCTATCTTAGGATGTATCCTATAATCATTGAATGATTTGACTTAATGGATCACTCCTAGAAAAGCGAGTTAATTCAAATCTGATTGATATGAAGGCGAAAGAAAGAGTACTTTGCTTATGCATTCGTAGCTTGTGTTCACCGACCAGAGTTATTACACTTGATGAAGCGAGAAATAACTTAGAATACAAGTAATTGTAAGAATGATTTGAGTATAGATTGATGAGGGATTAAATAATACTCAATTAAGTGTATTGAGAAAGATATTTGGGGTAATTAAGCACATTATTGAAAATAATTACATCTCTGGGTTGATGTCTCCTATATGGACTATAATTAGGTTTGTATATTGAAGCTCTCACAATTTATGTGCTTCAGGTCGCAAGGTCCGTTCGCCTGTATGAAAGATTCTCTGTTTAAATTTGAGATGTGAGATGATGTTTTGGATTGAGCCATGTCCACTTTGGGCGAGTGGGAGATGTTGGGCTTTATGGAACTGGGGCACCCATGTGGGCTTGATCCAGCCCAGACTCATATTTTTTTTTTATATATAAAGTTATGAAAAGATATAACTTTTTTGAGAAAGAAAAAGAAAAAGAAAGAATTCCATAAGTTACAAAATGTAACTTTCATCAAAAAGTTTTCTCTGAAATTCGAAAATTCTTGATAAAGGAATTTCTTCATCTTCATACAATCACCAGTGAATCAAGTCATTCATACTGTGGAATTGAGTCGGGTTTTAGTAATTTGACTCCGCCTAAAGTATTAAAAATACACGATTTACGCTCAATAAGTAAGTTTTCACTGCCATAGAAATCTTACACATGGTAATATAAGCAACAACTGTATTCAAGGAAGATGCCAAAATTTCTTTATTCTTTATGGTAGCAACAACAGCTTGTTTGATTTTCTTCTGAGTTTTTTTAGTGAAATCCCACCATTCATGATACTAATAAGTTCGTAGCAATGTTGCTTTGAGTACCAATCCTCACCACAATCAGTGCATGTGTAGGTATTGGATTTATTACTATAATTTTTTTCCTTGTGATTGTTGATCATGTCCAGAATGGTTTCAAGTAGTTATGAGGATTGTATTATCTGATAGAGCCTTAGGTTCCTCTATAGTGTGTCTCTAGTTATGGTCCTTATGCACATATGCACAACATGATTCAATATCCTTTCATAAAATTTTGCTTCGAGCTTTGTTGAATTCTGAGTCAAGTCTAGCAAACAAAATATGGACTCAAAGGTGAGTCATTGTCGTATGCAAATAGGAATGACAACGAGGCAAGATTTCCCGTCCCCAACCTCGAATCCCCTCGTCCCTCCGATTCCTGCCGAAAAAAATTTTACAGTCCCCGTCCTCGTACCACACGGGGATGGAGATCCTTGGCCTTGTCCCATTCCCCTGATTTTTATTAATTTTTTTTATTTATTTTAATATTAACAATATTTTTTATTTTAATTAATTAGTTAAATATATAATTATTTAAGTAAAAAAATATATTTTTTACTTTAAATGTATATATATATATATATCAAGGCGAGGTATACATATAACATCCCCACCCCATCCTCGACAAAAAAATTTCGAGGTCAGAGAGGAAAAAAATAAAAAAAATCTGCTCCGTTTAAGGTGGGGCATCCCGGATCAGGTCCAAATTGTCATCCCTATATGCAAAGATACAACCCCATTAACATCATTTTCTTATGTTTCAATACGGGCATCAATCTCCTGAAATATGCTAAGTTCATTATAATACAAAGATAAGGGTCTACCATTTTGGCGAATGGTGTGTGATCGTCGATTCAGTTCGAAAAGTTATGTTTCATTTGTACCATCATAAAATCTTTTTAAAATAACGTCCCATATTTCTTTAGCTATTTGAGACAGATAAATTGTTGTATCAAAGTTGGATTCATTGAGTCAATAAGCCAACTTTGACTCAGTTGTTCTCTATGAGCCAAGTTTCCAATTGCTTATCTTTTACAGGTGGTTTTGGTGTAGCCTTTGTATGAAAATTAGATTTATTTCGAGCTCCAATGTGCATCTCCATAAGTCATGACCATAGCAGAAATTTTGTATCATCTAAGATAGTTCCATATGGGAAAGGTTTATTGTCTTGTAAGGTTTGAACAATGGTTTAAGATTCGTGAGGGATAATGGATGAGGTATTTTTAGCCATGGTTGCAAAGAGAAAACAAAAGATAACTTTAATGAGATTTTTACGAAAGGTATAGCTCTAATACCATGTCAAACAAAAGAATTTGTGAATAATTCAGTATATTTCTTTCATTTGATGTACATTCTTTATATAGTATACAAGATATAGTAGATCCCTAAAATTATGGGGTACTAGAAAATCACTCCATAATCAACTCAATCATTATCTCCTAAACTAGTGGGATTTTGACAAATTCTATGATTTCAAGATACCTTCATTAGCTCACACCAACATAAATTGATGACTCAGTAAGTGACTCATTCAATAAGGATTCAATTACAATCCATCCAACTCTAACATATTTGTCATATTTAGTCTATAATGTTATGATTCTAAGTTTCTTTATTTTATATTATTAAATTTTAAGATAATTATTTTTACACATAATAAAAGATAAGATTTATAGAATTGAAAGAAGAGAAAATATTTACTTTTTTATCATACGAATGTAAAAAATAATTATTGAAAAGAAAAATAATTATTGTTAAATTTAATTAAATAAAAAATTTAAATAAAAATAAGTATGACAAATTCAAGAATTAGACAAGTATTTTTTGTATGTAAATAAGAATTCAATACACACAGATGGACTTAGTATATTGAGTCACACGGAATTAAGTCGGATAACAAATAGATTGAGGATGGGATCGAGTGATTTTTGAGTTTCAGATATGATTAATCAATTAAAATTTTGAGTTAACTCATATTTTGAAAGCTAAATTTTAATTATTTTTGAGTTCAAAATGATTCATTCAAATTTTATCAATTATTAAATATAATAAAAAAAGGGTCGTTGATGGATAAACCTAAGGCTAAAAGGAATTTAGTCTATTAAAAACTTGGAGGAATGCTAAGTATGTTTTTCTTTTTAAGACACTGTCTAACACTAACTTCCTAATTGGTTGGTAATGAGAGAAAAAATTTTAAAACTAAGAAGAAATTTTTTTCTCCTTTCTCCAACTAATCAAGAGAGTATCCTTATCATTCTTCTATGTCAAATTAATTATTGTTGGTAAAATCATATTATAGATATGTAACTTTGGTTGTCAGTCCTAATCTCACCCAAATAAGGCACATAAATTATTTAGATAAAATTACTATTTATCTCATGAAATTTGAAATATTGCACTAGTACCCTTTAAGTTCAAAACTATTTCACTTTTGGAACCAGTTCATACTGATTTATGTAACCATAAAGATCATTTGACTAGAGGAGGCAAACGATATTTGATAACTTTTATTGATAATTTTTTAAAATATACATATGTTTATTTACTTAAAACAAAAGATGAAAGTTTCGAAAATTTTAAAATGTTTAAAGAAGAAATAGAGAACAAAACCAATAAGAAAATTAAAAGAATTAGATCAGATAGAGGTGGTGAATTTCTTTCTTTTTGTGAACAATATGGAATAATAAGAGAATTTTATGTTCTTAATTCTCCTCCACAAAATGGAATAGCTGGGAAAAAAAATAGAACTTTATTAGAAATGGTTTGTGCAATTTTTTACATTATAATTTGCCTTATAGTTTTTGGAGTGAAGTATTATATACTACGTGTCATATTACTAATAGAATTTTGCATAAATGACAAAATAAGTCATCTTATGAGTTATTAAATAATATGAAATCAAACATTAGTTATTTTAAAGTTTGGGGTTGTATTGCTTATGTACTAGAACCTAAAAAAAATACCTAAATTAGAAAGTAAAATAACTAAGTCTATTTTCTTAGATTATTCCATGCATAGTAAGGCATCTAGATTTCTTAATTTACATGTCAATAGTGTGTTTAAATCTATTCATGCTATTTATTTTGAGCATTTGACTATTAAAGATGCTGATATGTTAGAATTAGAGAAAATTTTGTCAAATGTATTAGAATCTAATATACAAACTAAGGATGTAGAGAATTCTAATTTTTTGTCTAAAAATGTAACTAGTTTAGTTGAAAAAATAAATATTCTCGAATCTACTGAATTAAGAAGTAAGAGACATAGAATAAAAAAAGATTAAGGTCCTGGTATGTTTACATATTCATTAGAAGATGATCCTAAAATTTATCAAGAAGTTATGTCTCTACCTGATGCTGACATTTGGAAAAAGGCTTTAGATGATGAGATTAAATTTATACATGATAATAACACATAGAAATTGACAGAACTTCCTCCTAATACTAAGATAATAGGTTGTAAATGGGTTCTAAAAAAGAAAGTTAAATTCGATGGTAGTATTGATAGATATAAGGTGAGATTAGTAGTAAAAGGCTATAGTCAAAAAGAAGGTATTGATTATTTTGAAACATTCTCTCATGTTACTAAGATTACTACTATTAGAATTAGGTTTGCTATAGCTTCTATTTGTAATTTGGAAGTTCATCAAATGGACATCAAGATAGTCTTTCTCAATGGTGAATTAGATGAAGAAATTTATATTCAATAACCTGATAGTTATGTGGTGAAAGGTGAAGAACACAAGGTATGTAAACTCAACAAATCTTTATATGGTCTTAAACAAGCACCTAAACAATGGTTTGAGAAATTTACAAAGGAAATTAGATATATTGACTTTAAATGTAGTAAAGTAGAAAATTGTGTTTTCTATAAATGCACTGATGATTATAAAGTTCTTATTACTTTATATGTTGATGATTTACTTATTTTTGGATCCAACATGAGTTGCATTAATGAAACTAAATAATATCTTATGAAAATATTTGATACCAAAGACTTGGGTCCTGTTGATGTCACTAATACAAAAATATATTTAAGTGAAAATTATATGTGTCTGTTGTAAAAATATCAGACATATAAAATAGAGGCGGTGACATTTTTGTAAATATATGATAAAATTACAAATCATATTCATCTGTTAATATAAACGACAGACATATAAAATTCAACTTGTATTTTAGGCGTCTGTCTTAATAAACAACAAACACATATGATGTATTTTTAGTGTATGTCTTAACAAACAACAAACACCTATTGTTTATTAATAAATAATAATTTTTTGAATTAATTATTGAAAAATATTTTTATTGGTATATACGTCTGTTAATATAAATGACATACATGTAAAATTCAACTTGTACTTTAGGTGTCTGTCTTAATAAAAAACAGACACATATACCTTTTACTTTAGGTGTCTGTCGTTAAAAAAGACAGAAGCGTAATATTTCTACACTCATATGCGTCTGACATTAATAAAAGCAAACACATATTAGTATACAATAGGTGTCTGTCAAGAGTAAAGACAAACACCTATAGTTCATTTTTTTAAAACCAAAAAACACGGTTTCTCTTTGTGCTCTTTTATTTGAAACCCAACTATATATATCTATTTCTTTTACTTTAGAGCTTGAAACCTAGTTGTATGCGCCAATCATCTCTATCTTCAGTTCTCAACATAAAGTTGGCTTGTAATACCTTCATCACATTTTGGACCTGTCTTAGTGGCGACGATAATGACAAAAGCTACATTGTTCGTTGGTGGCCATAGATACGCATGGAAAATGTATTTTTTTTTCTCTTTAGCTTTTTTTCTACATTTTTTGGCTACCATGTTCAAATTTGAGCTTCCATGTCGTAGCCACGACGATGAAAAAAAAAAATTTTTTGTTGATTTATAAAATAAAAGTGGGTTTCATGTATTGAGAGGTTGTCTAAGGCATTTGGTAAGGAGAAAACAAGTTGGTTCTGCACATGTTAAAGCTAATTTTCATCATCAATTAGCCAAGGAGTTGTACGTTCTCCACCTTATTACTATTGGTACTTGATTTTCTACTTTTTTTATGCAAAAAAGTTTATTAATCTTTTTTATTTTTTGTGTATTTCATTTTTGTTAATTTTATATTGTAGTTTTTTTCACTTAGTAGTTGTTTTTTTGTTATACAATTAGTTTTTTTATGAGTTTAAGTAATTTTTATGATTTGTTGTATATTTGTCAATTTATAATATTTTAAAAAATATTAACTATAGGTGTCTGCTATTTTGTAATAACAGACACCTATAGTGAATTTTTTTTAAAAAATGACTATAGGTGTCTGTTGTTTTATAACAACAGATGCCTATAATGATTTTTTTTTCAAAAAAATTGACTTTAGGTGTCTGCTGTTTTATAACAACAGAAGCTTATAGTCATTTTTTTAAATATACTTTGTGTCTGTCATTATATTTTAACAGACGCATAAAATAATTATATGTGTATGTCATTTTGACAAACACCTAAAATCCAACTCATATACGTCTGCTTCATAAGCGTCTGTCATTTAACAGACACATAAAATTCAAAATAACAGACGCATATAAGTCATTTTTGTATTAGTGTGTGATATTAGGTATTAAAATAATTAAAAAAGAAAATGAGTATATTCTTGCACAATCACATTACATTGAGAAAATGCTTAGAAAATTTAATTATTTTGAATGGAAACCTAGTAAAACTCCTCTTGATCCACATTGTAATTTAATACCAAATGTTGGTGATCTTATTAATCAAAAGGAGTATGCTAAAATTATTGGTAGTTTAATGTATGCTATGAATTATACTAGACCTGATATTGTATGTGTTATTGGCATGCTTAGTAGATTTACTAGTAATCCTAGTCATGAGCATTGAATAGTCATTAATAAGCTAATGAGATATTTAAAGCATACTTTGAATTATAGTTTACATTATAAATGTACAACTTTTGTCTTAAAATGTTATAATGATGCTAACTGGGCTTCTGATATAAGAAATTCTAAGTCTACTAGTGGCTAGTTATTTACTATAGGTGGAGCTATAGTTGTATGGGCCTCCAAGAAACAATCTTGTGTTGCACTATCATCCATGGAATGTGAGTTTATTGCTATGTCCCTAGCTAGCAAAAATATTATATGGATTAGGAAATTTATGAAGTGCATACCCTTTATTTGTGTTCCTAAAGGAAATATTACTTTATATTGTGATGACCAAGCTGTAATTACAATACAAAGAATAAGAGAATGTCAAATAATAATAAACATATTTTCATGAGATACAATCATGTGAGAAGTCTTGTGAAGAAATGTAAAGTTTCTATTGAATATCTCCCTACAAATCAAATATTGGCAATCCTCTCAGGTGAGAAGATTAAACAAGTCATGAAAAATATGGGACTATCACCATATTAAAAGAGGTAATCTTGATTGAAATCTACTTTTTTTTTATGTAAATGTCAGTTATAACTGAAAATTTATATTTAAAGAATTCAAGGAAAAGTAAATCAAGAATTATCTAGAAATGTAACTTTGAGGTTATATTTCCAGTGAATAGATATATTTAAGGAATAGTGGGAGTAATATTAAAGATATAAATTACTATTTCTTTATAAAGTCTCATGTTTGACTTATGCACTATTTTTTCACAACGAGAATATTGAACTTTATTTTTAACAGTTTCATAACATAATGAGTAGTGATATAGCAGTTGTGGATACTCTTGATAGAACTGCCTATGCAAGTATGAAAGTAAGAGGTTACTTCCTATGGATTTTATGGTGAAATGTTATAGTACTTGTTATAATAGGATAGAATGCAAGACCCATATTAAATGTGTCGCCTTTGCAAAATCAGAAATCACATATAATATGAATGTGAATTTTATATTCATATTCATTCTAAAGATTCAACCATTGGCCACCTTTAGTCATGTATTATACAATACCCAATAATTTCTATCTTGCTGTGTCTAACTTTATAATTATTAAATAATAAGTGGGGGATTGTTATATATAATATTATACTATTTAATAATTAAATAATTTTTAATTGAATGGTCACGGTTGCAAACTTTGCAACTGTAATGGTTACAATAGATTAAATCAAAGTGATGGTATTAGTGAAAAGTTGCATATGTAATATTAAAGTAACTGCTCCTTTGGTTTAGCAATTGAACCAATGAAAAATAAGATGGGAACAATAGTACAATTAACTACCAATTTAAAAATTTAAACCGTTATGTACATAAATGTAACTTAAATCTTTGTTATATATAGAGTTAATTTTCAATTTAACTATAACAACAACAAAACAACAATTCTTCAATAATTTATTCTTCTCCTCTAACAACAAAACTAAAAAAAAAAAATTTGCCTTATCTATTTTATTTTCCTTCCATTTGGGTTGAGTTCTTATAGTATAATAAATCAAATGTAAAATTTTGATTTCTTGATTAGGCACTGTATCTTGGGAATATAATTTTTATAAAATTCACTTGCATCCAGTGGAAAAATTACTATTCTAAAAAAAGTTTTCTGAAAATGTCTTACCTAAAATTTTATCTCTTGTTTCTATCATTTTCTCTCCACTTCAACATTTTTTCTAGATTATTTTTAATATCCTACAACACCACATGCCTTGTTTTGCTGTATACTTGATGTTGGCACTCAAACCATCTATGGTAACTTTTCCGTTCTCAATCTATACAAGTTTTACTTGACTTTGATATATAATCTTTCTCATGATTTCTGAAGGTTTCAGAAGATGGGGAGAATTTCATTGTAGGCTAGAGACAACTGTTAAGTCTTGCTCGAGCATTGTTGCGGAGATCGAAGATACTTGTCCTTGATGGGGCTACTGCTGTTGTTGATGTAAGAACTGATGCTTTTATTCAAAAAACTATTCGAGAGGAATTTATATCATGCAACTATGTTGATCATCGCACATTGACTTAATACCATCATTGATTGTGATCGTATCCTTCTACTTGATTCTGGTCATGTATGCCTTTAATTCAAGGCTCTATTTTACTTATCCTGTAGTTTTAGAACTTGTAATGAATTAGTATCTGCATTTCTTGGTGTGATACAATTAAGCAAAGCAAGTCGCAGTGAAATGCTTTCCTGGTAAATGAAAGTGAGCATTTCAAACCCATGACATTTTTTAGTTACATGGTTAGCATCGAGCAACTTAGCGTAGTTCCCCATTCACTTTTAGTTCTTACTTTAATTAATTTAGTTTTTTCCTTTTATTATTATTTTGGACTCATTCTTTCAATATTTTCTTTCAGGCCTCGTCATGATGGCCAGATTAGGTCAAAGCAGACTTCATGAATCAGATTATAGTTTTGAAGACAGATCAAAACTTAAAATTTTTACTATTTTGTGTAATTCCCTTTTAAGGCCCAAAATAATATTAAGCTATTAAGTTCATGTATTGCTAGAACATTTGGTCCTTATTGACATGTTTTAAAAAAAGTTCAAACATGTCAAAATATTTTCCGTTCAAACTTTAATTTTTTTGTTTTTATTTTTCCTATCAATTCAAATTTTAATATTATTTTTGGCGTTAAGGTCGACCAATGTCTTTGAATCTTGTTGAACCTTAAGAGATATTTCTGTCATTTTGATGCTAACAAATAAAATAGCAATAATGTATTTAACATATTTTTTTTCTAAGTTTATTGAATAGGGTATGGAATATGATGCAAGAATGGAGAATGGAAGACTAACCTTAAAAAGACAAAAATTGAAGAAATAGCATGTTCGCGCCCGTGACCTTTTATGTCATGCCCGTGATGAAGATTAATGCCAACTATCCAACATTTAAAGTTCACGGCCATGAAAGATCATAGCAACCGTAAATGATAATATCAGTCACACTCGTGAAAGAAAGTCACACCTATGAGAAAACATGTGAAATTCCTCCAGAGAGCTTCACGGCCAGAGTCACCTCTTAGACCACGGCTTGGAAGGACGTTCAACCTCGTGAAAGAATAATGTCACGATCGTGATCAAACACTTCAAATCCTTCCAGAATGCTTCACGGCCAGAGTCACCACTCAAGTCACAACTTGGATGAACTTTCACGACCGTGACACACATATTCACGACCGTGAATGAGGAAAGAGAAACATGTCAGGCGTAAAATTAAGAGTTGGAACAACAACTATTTTCGTATTAAATGCAACCAAACAGTTATAATTTGCCATGGAAGTATAAATGCAAGTCATTTATGAATCCAGAACAAGAGAATAGCAAATACTTCGAATCAAAATATTGTTGTAGCCATTTGTGCATTTATTACTTTCAAACAAACATTAATTCTCTGTAAAAAATCTTTTTTCTCATTATTTTATGAGCATTATTTTCAAACAAACATTAATTCTCTGTAAAAAATCTTTTTGCTCATTATTTTATGAGCATTATAGATTTGTGAGTGTCTCTCATTGTAATCTACTACTCAAGTGAGTTTGGGTATATTGGGTTAAGAGTAGAACACTTGTAAGGGTTATTTGTGTGAGCCATTAAAACACAAAGGATTTCTAGGTTAGGTGTGATCCATTGATAGAAACACCATAGTTGGGAAACTCCATTATAACACTCAGTGTATTAGTGAAACTCCCAATTGAGATTGGGAGAGGAGTAGGGTTTGTTAACACCCGAACCTCTATAAAATTTCCTGTGTGATATCTCCCTATCCCTACTCTACTTAACTTTTCTTTCCACACTTAAAAGTTAAGAATTTTTAATATCCAAATCAACCCCCCCTTCTTGGTTCAATTTATGGGAAACAATTGGTATCAGAGCTTAGTCTAGCATCGAAGCCTAAATAACGCTAGCAAAGATCAAGAAATGGCAAATGAAGGATTCCAAAATCTCAAGTCTTACTTTGATGGAGAAAATTATGCTCATTAGAAGTTTCGGATGGAGACATATCTGGATAGTGAAGGAATTGAAGTCTGGGATAGTGTTCGGAAAGAATGGACACCACCAACTAGAAGAGGAGTTGATGGTGAATTTCAAAAACAAGAAGGCAATGACAATTCTCTCAAGCTCATTATCCATTGAAGAATGTGGAAGAATACAACACTGGCCAACTGCATATAGCATGTGGAAAATATTGGAAAACTATCATGAAGGAACAAAGCAAGTTAAGTCCAAGAAAATTCAACTTTTTACTTCAGAGTATGAACTCTTCAAGATGAAATCCAATGAGTCAATCACCAATATGACAAATAGTCTTCTAGCCATAATAAATGGCATAAGGAAGCTTGGGAAACACCTGAGCTTGGAAGATGTAAATAACAAAATTCTGAGAAGTCTTCCTCTCAAAGATTACAGTTTAAGAGTTGCTAGTAAAAAAAAGGTCAATGGAGACATGAGTGTCATGAATACTGATGCGCTTATTGGCAAACTTCTAACACATGAAATGACAGTGAAAAGAGATAGAGAGCTTGAAGCCGAGGCAAAAAAAAAAGAAAGACACTAGCACTAAAAGCCTCTACTTCAAAATCTTAAGAAGAAGTTGAAGATGATGAAGAAAAGAGTGATGATGGAAATGAGGACATTGTTATACTCTCAAGAAGGCTGAAAAGAATTATTGAGAAGAGAATGGGCAACTCTAGAAAATTAAAGCAAAGAAATTTCAAACAGGCCTCGAATGACTGTTACAGGAGTAAAGAGGAAGTAAAGTGCTATGAATGTGGGAAGAAAGGACATATTATACCAGAATGTCCAAGGCTCAAGAAGCACAAGAGCAAATACCAAAGAGACAATGGGGAGAAAGGCCACAAAGCTACATGGGATGACGAAAGCTCTTCAAGAGAAAAAGATAAAAATGAAGGTGAAGAGGTCAACCTATGCTTCATGGCTATAGAGGATCACATCTCGGATAAGGTAGGATCACTTCACTCATACTCGTTCAATAATGATAGTAGTGATAATGATAGTAATATTGAAGATGATGATGAGCAAAGCCTAATAGAAGTATTGAATCTAGTACTAGAGAAATATAGAAGTAAATTCAATACTTATAAAAATAACATTTGTATTTTGAAAATCAAAATGGATGTTTTAGAAAAGGAGAACTTTGAGCTTAAATCATCTAATGAATCTCTTCAAAAATCATTAGATGAGTACTCAGCAAGACCCTCAACTAAATCATTGCTTAAAGAAAACAATATTTTGAAAAATGAAGTTGAGGAACTTAGAAACTTCATTTCAAAATTTTACAAGGGAAAGAAGAGTTTAGATACTCTTATTGTGTCTCAGAGACCACCCTTAATTAGACATGGTCTAGGATTTAAGGGTACATCATCTTCATCCCACAAGACTACTTTTGTTAAGTCAAGTGAACCCCACATCTCCACATTTGCTGTAACATCCCCAAGGGCTAAGTGCACAAGAAGGAAACCTCAAAAGGTTAATCATGCCTTTATGTATAAGAAGCATGCACCTAGAAAAGACCCAAGCTCATTTGGGTACCTAAAAACAATACTTGAATTGTGATTGAATAGATATGCCTCAAGTCCACAATAAACAAAAATGTTTGGCTAGTAGATAGTGGATGCTCAAGGCATATGACCGGAGACATAGAACTTTTCAATGAAATCAAAATTATTAATGGAGGTAAAGTAACCTTTGGAAACAATGCTAAGGGTAAGGTAATTGGCATTGACTCTATTGGTATTAATGGTACTACTTTCATTAAAGATGTCTTACTTGTTGATGGTTTGAAACATAACTTATTAAGTATAAATCAATTATGTGATAAGGGAAACAAAGTAATCTTTACTTCCAACAAATGTCTTGTAACCTCTATTAATGGCCAAGAGATATTTAAAGGAAGTAGAGATGTCAATACCTATATAATAGACTTACACAAAACATTCTAACATTTCCTCTAAGTGTTTTGTGACTACTAGTGATGAATCTTGGTTGTGGCATAGAAGACTTGGTCATGCAAGCATAGATTTAATTCAAAGCCTCAACAAAGGAGAGCTAGTAAAAGGACTGTCAAAAGTCAAATTTGAAAAAGACAAGACAAGTGAATCTTGCCAAAGAGGAAAACAACACAAGTCATCTTTCAAATCCAAAAACATTGTAAGTACCTCAAAACCTCTACAACTTCTACATCTAGATCTTTTTGGACCTACTAGGTTTGCAAGCTTAGGAGGTAAACACTATGTCTTTGTCATTGTCGATGACTACTCTAGATTCACTTGGATAATTTTCTTAGCTAAAAAAAGTGATGCCTTTGAATCTTTCAGAAACTTTGCTAAAAGAGTTCAAAATGAAAAAGGATATTGTATTTCAAAGATAAGAAGTGATAATGGCAAAGAATTTGAAAATGAAAACTTTGAAAATTTTTGTCTAGAACATGGCATTTCATAGAATTTTTCCTCTCCTAGGACACCTCAACAAAATGGGGCGGTCGAAAGGAAAAATCGAACTTTAATTGAAATGGCTCGAACAATGCTCAATGAGTATGGTTTACCAACTTACTTTTGGGCCGAAGCCACAAATATTGTATGTTATATTTCAAATCGAGTTTTCAAAAGACCTCTCTTAAACTAAACTTCATTTGAGCTATGGAAAGGAAGAAAGCCCATGATATCATACTTTAGAGTATTTGGATGCAAGTGTTTCATATTGAATACCAAGGACAACCTTGGAAAATTTGCCTCCAAATATGATGAGGGTATATTTTTAGGATACTCCACCACAAGCAAAGCTTATAGAGTCTTTAATAAAAAGTCATGAGCTGTTGAAGAATATATGCATGTTGTTTTTGATGAATCTAGTAAGCTTGATCATGTGAAAGGTAGTGTTCTTGATGATGTTGTAGGTACAATGGAAAGACTTGATCTTGAATATGAAAGAGAAGAAAATGATCAAGAAAATTCACATCAATATGACTCTCTACCTCTAGTTCAAGAGGAAAACAAGCAAGAGCTCCCAAAGGAATGGAGATTGACAAAAGATCACCCCAAAAAGCAAATCATTGGTGATCCTACAAGGGGAGTAAGTACTAGATCTCATCTCAAACCTTTAGTTTCTAATCTTGCCTTTGTCTCTCAAATTGAGCCAAAAAATATTGATGAGGCTCTTAATGATGAAAGTTGGGTGATTGCTATGCAAGAGGAACTCAACCAATTTGAGAGAAGTAAGGTATGAACCTTAGTTCCTAAATCCAAGGAGCATCAAATCATTGGAAGCAAATGGGTATTTAGAAATAAACGAGATGAACAAGGTTCAATAACTAGGAATAGGGCTAGGTTAGTTGCAAAAGGATATAATCAGGAAGAAGAAATAGATTATGATGAGACCTATGCCCCTGTAGCTAGATTAGAAGCCATAAGAATACTTTTAGCATATGCATGCCATATGAATTTCAAACTCTTTTAACTGGATGTAATAAGTGTTTTTTTAAATGGCTTTATAAAAGAAGAAGTTTATGTAGAACATCCACCAGATTTTGAAAGCTATAATCTACCCAACCACGTATTTAAACTTTCAAAAGCATTATATGGTTTGAAACAAGCCCCAAGAGCTTGGTATGAAAGACTAAGTTCTTTTATTTTACAAAGGGGAATGTTGACACAATTTTATTTATTAAAAAGCATAAGAATGATATTCTAATTGTTCAAATTTATGTTGAAGACATCATATTTGGGTCTACTAATGAATTGTTTTGCCAAGAATTTACTAATTGTATGACTAGAGAATTCGAAATGAGCATGATTGTTGAGCTAAAATTCTTCCTCGATCTACAAATAAAACAAGGCAATGAGGGCATATTCATCAACCAATCCAAATATGTCATAGACTTAATTAAGAAATTTGGAATGGAATGATGCAAAAATGCCAAGACTCCAATGAGCACATCAACAAAATTGGACAAGGATGAACAGGGTAAAAGCATTAATGAAAAGCTCTATAGAGGTACGATCAGATCACTCTTATATCTTACTGCCTCTAGACCCGATATAATGTATAGTGTATGCTTATTGCTCGCTTTCAATCATGTCCTAAAGGGTCACATTTAAATGTTGTAAAACGAATTTTAAAATATTTACATGGCTCATTTCATCTAGGTTTATGGTATCCTAGAAATTCATCCTTTCACATTATAGGATATTCAGATGCTGATTATGCTGGAAGTCTCTTGGATAGAAATAGTACTTCAAGTACTTGTCACTTTATTGGTGAATGCTTAGTTTCTTGGTTTAGCAAGAAACAAGTTTCAGTTGCTCTTTCCACCACTGAAGCGGAGTATGTGGCTACAGGATGTTGTTGTACACAAATCTTTTGGATGAAACAACAACTTAAGGATTATGGTCATAATATGGACCATATACCTATTAGATGTAACAATACAAGTGCTATAAATCTATCTAAGAATCTCATTCAATACTCTAGAAGTAAGCATATTGACATAAGACATCATTTTATTAGAGATCATGTTCAATATGAAGATGTTGTATTGGAATTTATAAACACAGACAATCAATTGGCAGATATTTTCACTAAGTCTCTAAATGAAGAAAGATTTAATTTCATAAGAAAAGAGTTTGGTATGATTGATGGATCAACTTTATGATTGCCAAATTTGTCGAACCTTGATTAATAATCTTGTGTTATTATCTCATCTTTTAAGGTATGAAGTGGCTAACTTGATAGAAATATATGTTATAGGGGATAGAAGCACCTTAGAAATCATTTGGTCTTGTTTTAAACTTAGTTTTATTTAATGAGGAATTTAGGCAGTTTACGCCCGTGACATTTATTCACGACCATGATAAAAGCTCCAGTAGCTTTCACGCCTTGCTTCACGACATTCTTAATGGTTGAAAGTAGTGAAGACTATGTTTCACACCCATAACCTTTTTCTGTCACCCCCGTGAAACTCTTTGTTCACGACCGTGACACTTGTTCATGATTGTGAAGATGTCGGCTATAAAATATTTTCTGCTGTTATTTCTCTCATTTCCAACTCTCCAACTTCTCTCATTTATCACCATTCAATACCATTTCTAATATTCCGGCCCCCTAGCAACATTCTCCATCTATAAATACCTCCAAAAACTGTTTCCATCATCAGAAATCAAAACTCACTAGGTTCTATTCAAACATCCCCTTGGATTTTCTCTCTTTAAGAATCTATTTCACAATAAAAAATGGAACCCGACCCCTCAAAAGGCACCAAAAATAAGTCTCATGCTCCAAAAAGGTACACGGACTACCTTCTTAATGTCATTCTGAAGCACTATCATTCAAGGTACTCAGTTCTCAAGAAAAGACCACTCCTTTCCTCTTGATCATTTGAGTGGCACACTATCAGGATCCTTGGTCTCGAGAAAAGCATGACAGAACAACTCCAAGCTTGTCATCTAAAAGATTTTGTTGATTTACATCAACCAACGCTAAAGGAACCTACCCTTGAGTTCCTTAGCACCCTACAAGTCTCTCCCACCGGCACTGTGAAATTTCAACTCTGCAAACATCTGAACACCCTCATTGAAAAGGAATTTGGTGATATGTTCAACCTTCCATCTGACGGTATACTTAATGAAAGTGACGTGGACTTCTATGCCTCTCAGGCATGGACTCATTTCGGGCTCGACTGCAGCTGGGACGTCAAGAAGACGAAGAGCACCCACCTTCGATCACCAGTGCACAAGTACTTGCATAGGTTTTTGACCTATAGTATTTTTTTCAGAGGGGACAGCAGCGGATCAATCCAGAAATCCGAGCTTTTTCTCCTGGAGATGGCCCGAAGAGGCCTAACAGTGGCTTTATCTCGATAGTTGCAAAACATCTACTATCTATTGCCACGAAGCCCTCAGGAGATATTTTGATTGGTGGGTACGTGACTTACCTTGCTATAAAGCTTGGGTATTTGAAGCTAGAGGAGCACCACTTCAACCTCATACCACCACATCCTAGAGACCGGTTCGATGTCGTGTCGTTTATCAAAATGGGAGTGGCGGTTTGTATAGTTCATGAGAATAACATCTACTACCGCTTCGCCAACACAGCTGGTGAGATTATTTGGGAAGACAATGATTCAGACGACTTCAAAGTTGGCCTCCAAGGAATCCAGCAGAGGAAGAGAGTTCGAGTTGAAACGGTGACCCCAGAGGTTGAGTAGGAAATTGGACAATCCTTGGCCTCCACACCGAACTTGGCCTAGCAGGTGGCTGATCTATTGGCACCACATTTTGACCAATTGCAGGCATCGATTGATGAGAGGTTAGAGAACCTCAAGGATACCAGGGTCTCGGATGGAGAGCCTCAAGGTGGAAGTAGCTTGCCTTAGAGATGAGATGTCCGGCTCCAAATCTAGCTAGACTATTGTTTTTCGCTTTGTTAATTTCTAGTATTTCCAATATAGGACTTTAAATTACTTTTCAAAAACTTTGTACTTTTTCATTTGATATTAATATAATTGCATTAGTTTTCCCTTATTATTTATCTCTTATATTTTTTTTATTGATGACAAAAGGGGGAGAACCTAGCAATATAGTTGAATTAAATGAATATGCAAGTTGTACTTTGAATATACCTTAAATATACTTTGCATATACTTAACTAGTTATAAGAAAAAATTTGGTATACATTGGATTTACCTTGCATATACCTAAACTAGGAAGCATACATCTATGCTATACTTCATCATTCTTAACAATTCTTGCACCTCAGTAATTTTTTATCTTAAGCATCTTTTGAGGGGGAGATTTCTCAAAAGCACATATTGCTAGATTATTTGTCACCATAAAAAAGGGGGAGATTGTTGAACCTTAAGGGATATTTCCATCATTTTGATGCTAACAAATAAAATAGCAATAATGTATTTAACATACTTGTTTTCTAAGTTTATTGAACAGGGTATGAAATATGATGCAAGAATGGAGAATGGAAGACAAACCTTAAAAAGAAAAAAAATTGAAGAAATAGCATGTTCACGCCCGTGACCTTTTATGTCACGCCCGTGATGAAACTTAGCGCCAACTACCCAACATTTAAAGTTCACGGCCATGAAGGATCATAGCAACCGTAAATGATCATATCAATCACGCCCGTGAAAGAAAGTCACGCCCGTGAGAAAACATGTCAAATTCCTCCAGAGAGCTTCACAGCCAGAGTCACCACTTGGACCACGGCTTGGAATGATGTTCACGCTCGCGAAAGAATAATATCACGATCGTGATGAAATACTTCAAATCCTTCTAGAATGGTTCACGGCTAGAGTCACCACTCAAGTCACGACTTGAAAGAACTTTCACGACCATGACACATATTTACGACTGTGAATGAGGAAAGAAAAACATGTCAGACGTGAAATTAAGAGTTGCTGCAACAGCTATTTTCGCATTAAATGCAACCAAACGGCTATAATTTGTCATAGAAGTATAAATGCAAGACATTTATGAATCCATAACAAGAGAATAGAAAATACTTCGAATGAAAATCTTGTTGTAGCCATTTATGCATTTATTACTTTCAAACAAACATTAATTCTCTATAAAAAAAATCTTTTTGCTCATTATTTTCTGAGTATTATAGATTTGTGAGTGTCTCTCTTTGTAATCTACTACTCAAGTGAGTTTGGGTATATTGGGTTAAGAGTAGAACACTTGTAAGGGTTATTTGTGTGAGCCATTAAAATACAATGAATTGGTTTATTGTGTGAGCCATTAAAACACAAAGGATTTCTAGGTTAGGTGTGATCCATTGATAGAAACACCATAGTTGGGAGTTAGCTTGTAAAACTCCATTATAACACTCAGTGTATTAGTGAAACTCTCAATTGAGATTGGAAGAGTAGTAGGGTTTGTTAACACCCGAACCTCTATAAAATTTCCTATGTGATATCTCTCTATCCCTACTCTACTTAACTTTTCTTTACACACTTAAAAGTTAAGAATTTTTAATATCCAGTTCAACCCCCCCTTCTTAGTTCAATTTCTGGGCAACAAATCTCATCCTTTGGAGTTTTGTTTACTCGTTAGGATTTCTAGCAGTTGTTTTTTGTAGTCTCTCTATGAATAATAATAATAATAATAATAATAATAATAATAATAATAATAATAATAATAATAATAATAATAATAATAATAATAATAAATTTATAGTTTACATGGTAACTATTCGAGTCTAATAATTCAAATTCAAACCACCTCCTTTTTCACTTGGTATTTTCTACCAAAATTTCTAGTATATTATATTATATAACTTACCAAAATTTGTAGAATATTTATATTATATAACTTAACTATGAGGTTTAAAAATCATATGATCGTTGTTCTCTGTTTTATCTCTATTAAAATATATATTTTTTATTAAAGTATTTTATTACAAGAAAAATATAATTTTGCAACAGAAATATTCGTCGCTAAAGTCAAGAATTTCGTCGCTAATCACAATTACCGATGGATTTGCAATGACATTAATGAGTCTCTAAAATGCTTCTCGCAAATTGACTAGCGATAGATATTAAGGTTGTTGCTAAGTTTAGCGATGAAATTAGCAACAGTAAATCTGTCACTGAAATATGGTCGTACGAGGTGATATAATGACAAACAGCGATGAGATTGGTGACGAACTTTCTGTCGTTGAGTAGCCAATTAGCAATGGACATTGGTCCGTCGCTAATTAGCGAGGGATATAAAATTGGTTACTAATTAGTGACGAAGATTTCGTCTCTAAATTTTATAGTACATTTCTCTCCTTATGATAAAGTAGAGATGAATTTTTAGTCGTCGCTAATTGTGACAAGCATTTAGTGATATACATCATTTCATTGGTTATTTCTTTTATATATTATATTTTCATTATATATTATATTTTCAATTTATTTTATTTTTATAATTTTAAAGTTCAATTAGATTAAATGCAAATATATTTTTTTAATGATTCATAAAATAAATATTAAAATTTGTTAGAAGCTAATTATGTTAAAATTAACATTTTAAAATATGATAAATATTCAAAAAGTATGAAATACTGCAAATGTTTTTAATATATAGTCCTACATGTTATCAGAATGAGGTAAATCTCTCTGTAGAGTTGAAGCTGAAATGTGGCCAGAATGAATCATCTCTGTTATCAGTTGTCACATTTTTGTGCGCATCTCATCTCGAATTTTGTCTTAAATCTCATCCAGAAGCTCAAGTTAAAGTTCTTCACGCATTTGTTCTCGCATTTGCTCTTTTGTGACTCCAGCATAGTCTGAACATCTTGATGCATATCTTGCATAATAGTAGCACGTAACTGATTTGTACTAATATATCGTGATGTAGCAGTTGAGTGAAAGGAGGAAGTATCATGGTAGAAATGTACTACCTTGGTGTCCATCCCATATACGCACCATTTTTTCTGGCCACCAGCAGCCTCTACAAATAACTGCCTCAAATCTGGCTCACATGACTTGTTGGATCCTTCTATTGGCTGGAAACAATCTCTCTAAGGGCCTATGCTCGATCCTATAGTACAAACTTCTACAAGAAAAATATAAATTGCATGAGATTAATCGAAAAAATGAACAAATTTTTTTGTTTAAATATGGAGAATTACTGAGATTGGTAAACATATACTACAACAACTTTAAATCGTTGCTCCACGTAATCAATTCCTGAGGCAGTCTTCCTAGTGTGTGTTGCTTCAAAGAGTTCTATAGGATTTGATTCACTTCCTAACTCTTTTGCTTGATCATAGAAAAAAATACATTAACTACAAAATTACATGCATAATACATAAGTAAATAGAAACAAAGACATTCACATACATTTTATAACCTTAATATGTAAAAAAATAACAAATTCAAATTAAGTTATCCTGATCAATATACCATCTGCATGTTACGCTTAACTATGGATATAGAACTCTCTGTACATCGTTAAAGACTTGAACCTGAGTCGTCCGTCTTAATAGTCCTGTTCTTAAAGACAATGGTAGATCATTGCTTAAACTCAGGAGCAGACCATTCTTTCTGTTAACTATCTCAAACTTGCTCTGGAATATGTGGTGGTTTACTGCCATATACTCTTTATTTACTCAAAGTGTCACTATAATGTGTAGTAACTTGTTGTAATCATCTATGCTTGATTACACTCTCAAACTCTGGATTCCCAGTAAATTCCTTCTGAAATATGAACAAAGAAACAACAATATATAATGTGGTCTTTTGGCTTGCAACATTCATATAAGATAAATATTTAATATCAAACTGAAAATTCAGCAGAGTTTCGTCTATAACATAAGTAACTTGACCTGAAGTACGAGACCTCTAACAACCAATCAAATACAAAAGAGATTAAAAATTTAATATCAAACTAATTTTTTTGCAGAATTTCATATATAACATATGTAACCTAACCTAAATTACGATACATCTAACAACCAATCAAGTATAAAAGATATTAAATATTTAATTCCGAACTAAAATTTTGACAGAACTTTATCTATAACATAAATAATCTGACATGTAATATGACATCTCTATCAACCAATCAAATACAAAAGACATCAAAAATTTAATATCAAACTGAAATTTTTACAGAGTTTCATCTATAATATAAGTAACCTAACCTAAACTATGAGGCATCTAACAACCAATCAAGCATAAACAAGATTAGATATTTAATTCTAAACTAAAATTTTGGAAAAACTTTGTCTATAACATAAGTAACCTAACCTATAATATAACACCTCTAGAAATGGAAAAATTTCTAGAAATAGTAATAGCAATAATTACCTCCCAAGATTGAGAATGATTCATCGTATACCATTGGTCGACTCAGCAATTGATGCCTTAGATTGTAAGGAGATGATGTAGTAGGCTGTGATGTAGGAGATGATGATGTAGAACCCCTTAAGATCAACATAGTTGTTGATGGAGGAGCTAATGATGATGGTTATGGTGGTACTGATGGTTGTGGTTATGCATGTGGTGATGGGTTTAATGGTGTCAACGAATGTGGTGATGGCTATGATGGTGGTACATGAAGTGGTGGAACTAGTGGTCGATGAGAGAAACTACTATTTTTCATCAATCGCTCTCCTCATTTTGTAGGTCATCTACCTCTTCTATGTAATATATTTTTAGATGATGTGCAACCCATATATATATATATATATATATATATATATATATATATATATATATATATATATATTAGTAACTCGATAACAATAAACATTATCAAAAGCAACAATGAATACAAATATGATTAAATAATTGTCAATTGTACATAATTCCAAAAAAATAATAACATATTTGGTTTAACCATTACACCTAATCACTATCATCATCGTTAGAATCTCATTCATCATCATCATGTGACTCTAATTCAAGATTAGACTTTTCTTCTTCTTCTTATTCATTATCCTCTTCAATGTCAATATATGCACCTATTGCATCAACCAAATTGTCACATTCATCACCCTCAATATTTATATAATGAATGTTAATGTCATCTTCTTGGAAGGCTACTAATACATTGGAAAGTTGACTACTTGATGTTGCTTGTGGAATTTCAAATTTAGACTTAGCTTTAATTTTGCAAATAGCCAACCATTCACTTCTTTTGTGTTTGACACTGGATATGTGATAAATTCACCTGACATGTTTGAACTACCATAACAAATGACTCCTACCTGTTAAATTTATGTTTTTAATTCACCTCAATCAACTTATATTGTGGATGCACTTTTGCACCCATATTTGGTGTTGGATCAAACCACTCACACTTGAATAACACAATTCTCTTAATTGGTAATACATGGTACTTCAATTACATAACTTCAATCAACCGACCATAATAGTCACATTCATTTGCACTGTAGTTTGAGCCTTTTATACATACACCAATATTCATTGTAGATTTTCTAAATCCATACAATTCAGTGTGAAATTTGTATCTATTGATATAATATCTCGAGTAAGACATAATTTTGGGTAATGGACCTTTTGCGAAGTCTTTTACGAAATGATTAGATATGTTGGTCAATGGAGTGTGTACCTAAAACAAATGTTATAAAACTGTATAAGCTAACAATACATCATAATTTTTTTAATTAACAAGAAGAAAATGTTTGAAAGAAAATCAATACTCACATGTTTATTAAACTAAATTGGAAATTTTTTTTCAAGTTTAGTATCAATCTCTTGAATAGAAATGTTCACTATAGCTTGGGTTAGCTATTCAATATAAATTCTTCAAGGTAAAACAATAAGCATTAATTAATTTGTATAATTTACCCAATGATCAAATGCAAATATTTAAATTTATTAAGAGTTTATTACTTAATAAGGTTCAACTTTCGTGCAATTTAAAAGAATGTATAATTGTACAACAACATATTCTTCATTTGTCAAAAATCGGGATTTACTATTTCCAAAGGCTCAACTTGGTTGAGTGAATATGTATAAGTTTGTAATATTCTTCTCCCCTATATTGACCACCATCATCATTGTGTGACACTTTTCGATGCCTTGTATTCATATGATCCTCAAAATAGTAAGAACAAGATAATGAAGTTTCTCCCCTAAACCCTAAACCTTCAACTCTAGCTTCATTTTAGACATGATTTTTTAACTATCGAAAGTACATAATACATTAAATTTACAAGTATGGTAAATCTAACACCAACAAGTATGGTAAACCTAATACCAATAATAATGATATGTATTATTATTAATTTATTTTATATTATCTCTCAAAAATATACATCTATCGATATTGCATTAGACCTGCTATTTTTGCTTCATATGCTAAGTATAACGGTAGATGTTCCATGGAATCAAAAAAACTTGGAGGGAATATATGCTCAAGCTTATAGAGAATAATAGGAATCTTTTTTTCAAGTCGTGCCATATCATCATTGGTTATAAAAACATATATTAAATACTTAAAAACAAGCTTAATTTTGTTGATGACTTCCAAACTTTGTTTGAAAGTAGTTCACGAAATGCAATAGGTATTAAACGTTGTATAAACATATGACAATCATGGCTTTTTATCCCAAACAATTTTATGTTTTCTCATATCAACACATCTAGCCATATTTGACACATAACCATTGGTTATTCTCAAATTTCTTAGTCATTCACACAAGAATGATTTTGATTAATTATCTAGCGTGTAACAAGCTTTAAGATATATTCTCCATATAAAATCTCGTTCCAATTTTGGTCGGCGACAGTATGCATTCAACTCACTTCAAGATTTGTAAGTGTCTTTTGTTTTTCCATCAACATTCATTACAGTGTTAAAAATATTGTTAAATACATTTTTTTCAATATGCATTACATCTAAGTTATGTCGAATGAGAAGGACACTCTAATAAGGCAAATCCCAAAAGATATTTCTCTTCCTCCAATTACATTGCTTGCAGATAGGGCCATTAGTTCTCTCGACATTATGTTCTGTTACCTTCTTCAAACCCAACTGCTCAATCTCAAATAATATTTCACTTATAATATGAGGCTCTTCTTTAGTCACTATCTTATTCTTCATGAATGATGTTTTGTTTCATTAGAATGGATGGTCTTAAAGTAAGAATTTATAGTGGTTATCAAACCACAACTGTTTTTTACTCTTTGAAAGATTAAAAACATCTATATGATTCATATAATAAGGAAAAACTAACCTTCCAACTGTACTCCACCCACACAACATCACATATGCAAAAAAATCACTAATTGTCCATATAAGAGCAGCACGCATCTAAACATTTTGTATCACTAAAATATCATATGTTTACACACCATCAAGCCATAGATTATTAAGTTATGATATCAGTGGCTATAAGTAAACATCTAACTTATCCTTAGGGTTAGTTGGCCAAGACTCAATACAGTTAAGAACATACAAGCGTCCTTCATACATAAACCAAAGTGGCAAAATTATATGGGTCACAATAACCGGCCAAGAAGAATATTGTTGTACGGATTGCCTAAATGGTTGAAAACCAACAGTGGAAAAACCCAATCGAACATTTTGAGTCTCTAATGTGAATTTTGGATGGTTATCATTAAAATATTATCATGCAACGAATCAGAAAGGTGGCACATAACCCCGTCTTCAATTTCATGCTCAACATGCCACCTCATTGCTGCTGTTGTCACATTTGATGCAAACAATCTTTGTAATCTATGAGTAAGCAGAAAGTAGTTCATTTTTTATCATAAGTCATTGTTTTTC
Source organism: Triadica sebifera (assembly GCA_023653625.1). Lineage (NCBI taxonomy): Eukaryota > Viridiplantae > Streptophyta > Magnoliopsida > Malpighiales > Euphorbiaceae > Triadica > Triadica sebifera. The sequence goes on from CM042906.1 coordinate 17,826,024, forward strand.
TACCTCGACGTTGCCTCTAGTATCGAGAATAACCGTAAAACTTACAACTAGTCAACATATTATCTTCACCCCAGTATATAATGCACTCGTTTTTACAATAATGAATCTTTTCAACCGAAAGACCCATTTTTTGTACTAACTGTTTTGTTCTATAGAAGTTTTCAAGCACTAAACTTCCTTCAGAAGTAATCTCTTTCATTAATTAAACCATGTCATTAAAATTATGCTCAAACATATAGTGTTCTGACTTCATGTGCATCAATTGAGCAACAAATGATAAATGTAAATGACTTGTACATCCAAGGTACAAGTCATCATTTGCAGATATCATGAAACTTCTAGGCCCCCGAATTTGGTGTTTCTTCCATGTATGCTCAATTGGATGCATGACCAACAACATCCATAACCATGGAATGGTATCGACTTGATGATTTTGCATAATCAAATGTAGTAGAACCTTCATCTATATAATTGACATTGATATTCAAGTTAACTCCAACTAGTGGTTCCCCATGCAAATTTCAATAATAATAATCTAGTACAAACCTGTTTCTATAAAAATGCTACTTAATTATATCCACTTCATGAAACATGCGATTTTAGCACTTACGATTGTTACATGGACACTTTATCCTATCATTGTCCATCATTTTCTGATGACTGCATACAAATTATATGAATTGTCTCATACCAGTCATGAAATCCAGGTTCAAAAGTCCATCTTTCGACCATTTATATATCCACTGATGATATGGTCTCATTTTTTATATATAATTCTAAGTGAAACAGTGAACACATATATATTAGTGTTTAAAACCAAGTTTTCCTAAATATGAGATCATTTTTATATATTTCAAGTCTAATTGAATTGTTAACTATATTTTACATAATAACATAGTGTCTAAACTATTTACAATACTGTAAATTAGTAGGTACATTCAAATATAAGTCATTATTATAAAAGAACTAAAAGAGAAAATAATCTACAACTATAAAAATATTATACTTTTGTGCGTTATAATCTTAATAATTGGGCGACTAAAAAATAATGACATTATGCAACTTGTATGTTATAAATAGAAAAAGAGAAAAACTCAAGTAAACAGGTCAATTTTTTTGTTTTTGTAAATCTAAAGTATTTGAAAAAACACTTTATTAGTCTGCAAAGTATGGTTCAATCTTAAAGGAAACTTTCCATTCCACCATCTTAAAGGAAATTTCTTTGTCCGGATTGCATCATTTTCTTTTCTTATTGTTATTTATTTCCATGTTTCAGAACAATAAACTCTTCTTTCTTGTAAGAAAAAGTTGCATATATTAATAGAAAATAGTAGGCCGCAACTATTATGATGATTAGATTAACAAAGTAAAAACAAAGAAACCACAATGATTAAAGCCAAAGAAAGATTCCAAACATGCATCAAAGATAAATGGAGCCAGACATAATTCATTAAATTATTGATAAAACAGAATAATAAAACATATTTCTTAACTTTCTTTAATCACACTAATAGGATAACTTTTTTTTGAACTTAATTCATCTCTTTATTTGAAAATACAAATAAAAATTCTTTTTGTTGTGGTAAAAAGTATTTTTTATAATTAAGTGTATCTAAAAAAAACAATATATTATTAGTTGGACAAAAAATTAACATACATCTAAATTTAATTTAAATTCTAAACAACAAAGTCTATTTCTATTAATGGTGTAAGTTCAACCAAACATGTTCAAATGGAAACCAATTCTCATTTTACAATAGAATAAAATGAACTAAATATGTTAAAACTAATCATTTTCATTTGCATTCTTATACCCAACGTTAACAAATGGGCACTTATACATGATTGTTTTATTTAATAGTAAATTCGTATCCAATATGAGTAGGTGAATATAAATCAACCCAATGTGCTAAATTTTGCATTTTTCATGCTCCCATATATGAGCTTAGGAAACACGTGCCTGACGTTTTTGCGTTGTCCTAAAAAGAAAAATGTTTACTTAGTACTTATTCCAACAAAAAAAAAGTAAAAAATATTAACCTAACCTTATTTTCCATGAACACGACTTAGGATTAGGAACTTACACCTCAAAATTCAGATATTTTAGCAAGGACTAGTACATTAACATTACAAGACTGAACCTTTAAAGAGAAAAAGCTAAGATAAGTAAGTGAAGCAAATCCAAACTGATTGAAGTCTAACATCAGAGGATTAACCCTTTAGAGCTTTGATGGGTATGTGTCCACATTAGTTGAGTCCACAACGTGCAAAGTGATCTCATCATTTCATTTTCACATGCCACTTTTTTTTTTTCCTTATAAACGCCAAAAACAATTTTGTTTGTTAATGCTCTTAAGTCAAAATCTTATCCACCAGGGAAGAAAATTTGTCCACAAAACTATAAACATAAGCATATGCATGAAGACGTCAGTTTCCCTTCACGTGGCATAAGTACGAATTACTAGTGTTACTTTTAGGCCAAAAAAAAACACACTGAAATAATTGACACCCTTAATCCCTCATCCTGATTCCGGAAGCCTTTATATATATTTTGCATGCTTTGAAATTGAAATAAACCTTAAATAGACTACTATCTTATGCTTTGAATATTCTGAATTACTACCCACACAGACAGAAGGGGGTTCAGAAATTTTATCAACATGATCAGAATTAAATATATATGACACCAAAGACAGTCTATGGGTTCCCTTTAAAACACCATTTTATCACAAGGAAACCCCACATTCAAAATCAAAACAAAATGATTAGCACATGTAATACAGTATAACAAAACGAAGGAACAAAACCCAAAAACAAACTGGACTAGTATCGAATATCAATGCAGCCTTGTCAGCTCTTCCACTCTCTTGCACAGCTCCTCCACCGAAACACACATTGCCTTGGAAATCTCATCCATCCGACTTCGGCTGAGATCAAGGAATGATTCAATCAGATCTCCATCCAAGAAATTTTTGGCATCTACAGTTTTCTTTTCATTATTGAATGATCTCCATTGTTCATGGCTCAACCCTCCAACACCCTTTATCACCTTCCGTAAGTTCAACTGCAGCTTCTCCAGAAATATATATTGATCATGAGGAAGCGAGGCGATGACCCCAATTACACCATTGACAGTACCAAAAATTACAGTTGGGATTTGGCCCACATCAGAATCCGGCAAGCGCATCACGAGGGAACCATGTCGAAATCGATTCACAAATTCTCCCAAGTGATACTCACCAACAACCTCAAGACGACCTCGTTCCTCATCAGTGGCACCTTCACTGTTTTTCCGAACTGTGAACAAGTTAAAGTTATTTTCGGCACCCAAGTAGATGTCATCATCAAGAATTTCAACGGCCGACATCCAATTCGCATTATAGTCACGAGCTCGCTCCTCAATAGCACCTTCCTCGTGCTTCAGGCAAAATATAAATTGTGTCAAGCAAGGAAATTGGGCAGTCAAACATTAAAAAGATTAAAAAAATTTAAAAACATATATATATATATATATATATATATATATATATATATATATATATATATATATATATATAATTACTGGGATGTATTTGAGCTCAATTGGGATTTCCAACTCACCTTGTAGATTAGCAAAGAGATTGACTTCATCAGATCACCAACGACAATGAAATCTCCACGAGTTTGTACATACAGGGCGAGTATGTGCCCATGATGTCCACATTCAGACTGCAGCTCACGAGAACCATCATCTCGAAGCATCCACTTGTATAACTGGATTTTCTGATTGATAGCAGCCAGCAGTTTGCCATTGAAAGCATTCAAGGAGTAAACAGCCCCTTTTGTTTCCTTCTCAGTGATAAGCTGCAACTTCCCATCTTCAACCATGAAAACCAATATACGGCCCTAAGGAGAACAATTAACAGAATTATAAATCAGCAGGCTTAACAGGGTTTGGACTTGGAAAAAAAACTATAATTCTAATTAATGTGTCTTTTACCTTGGTTGGCTCATTTTCCTCCGGCAAAACATAAGCAGTCCCAACACAATAGTACACATTACCATCATCAGAAAAGGAGCAGCTAAGTATGGAGCAGCCATATTCAAATGGGTCAAGCTGGTAGGTTGATATGAATTCAAAGGTTTGGTCGTCCAACAACCGAATGAAGTGGGTCTCAGATTCTTCTGCACTAGATTGGTTTTTCAAACTACAAATGGCAAAGGTGCGAGATTGCTCCTGATGGCAGATACGCCGAGCATGTTCCCCCAGTGGAATAGAGCGAATATGAAGCTTTTGGATATCATCAATGGTGCCAATGGTAAGCTCACCTTCTTTTGCAATTGCAAGACTGTTGGCAACAAATGACAAATTGGTGAAAAACTGCATTCTTTTTCCAGAAAGAAACCATTTATGAAAGAATAAATTAGTAGGACAAATCTCTACCATTAATTTTTTTTTTCCTTCATTTAATGCAAGAGGAAATTCCTGTTCCTTCACATTTGAAAATTAGTACATTTTTTGCTTCTTGCTTTTGTTCAATTATTATTTTAAAAAAAAAACTTTTTTGGATGTTTATAGCATCATTCACGTAAATACAAATTGAGAATGCAGACTACCGTTTTCTGATTAAAAAACAAGCATAGAAATTCGTTCTTTCACAAAAAAGATAGAGCACTTCTATGCCTGCAGTAATATAAGCAGCAAACAGTGAATATCAGGAGCAATGGGCAATAGTTTGTCATATTGTCACAACCAAACTAGTCCATCTGAATATGTCCATAATATGCTTACTATAATTGGATCATAATTAATATGTAGATAGCAGTTCACTGCCCTAGAAGCAAAGCATTTTGCAATTATATAACCTTCACTTATAACATTGCAGCAGAAGTTGCCAGATTCTCATCCTACTGATAAAACAGCTGCAAGTAGTTCAGGGTCCTTGAACTTGCATTCCAAAAAATTCAAATACCAGTTTTAAATGGAGATGGCATTCGAACTCAACTATCAGCACTACAAGATAAATAATCCACCACCAGGCTACCACTTCTGATTTCCACAAAAATAAATATCATTTTTAAATAGAAAAAGTAGTTTTTGAACTCTTGACAATCTGCATTACAAGAAAATAATCCCCCACCAGACTACCACTTCTCATTCCCAGTAACATACAGCTGCTTAATAGAGACTAGAATGTCTATGTTTATCATGTCTATCCCAAGCCTAATCACATAGTAGATTGGTGGCAAACCAGGGTTTCCAACTCCAATTAGGTGTTTTATTTTTTCTTTTTCTCCGACCAACTAAGGGTATTTATGATCTGATTCTTGTGGAGATTTGTGAGATGAGCACAGTTTCTAACTGTGTTCTTTAGTTTGTAAGGTGTGGGGCCCTCTTTCACAGTAGAAAAGATGAGTGCGGACCCTGAAACACTCTAACGTTAACACTAATACATGAATTGGAGCCAAGAAAACAAAATTCTCAATTTATTTATAGTCCAGAATACAATCAGCTTTTAATCTGTGAAGAATTTTTCAGAAAATTATAATGAGATGCCATTCACCTCAACTACTGAACTAGTTGAACCATCAAAGTTCTAGATAAATCGTCAACTACACTCACATATGCAGACAATGTTGAGAAGCTCTTATGAACCTATACTACAGAATTACTACAGACTGGCTATTTCACTGTAAAACATGCAACATAAAGAAAATAAATTACAGTAATATGATCATGTAAAAATGGCCATTGTTTTAAGAAGTAACAATAGAACCATAAAGAAAATTCACTTCAGTAATATGATCATGTAAATACAACATTGCTGTGGTAAATGAAAGCTAGAGGAAAGTTCACCTGTCAGGGAAAGCAGCAGAATTGAAAGGACACATATGGCTCACTTCTTTCAAGTTCACATTGCTATAAAGAAGTTTTTTGTTACTGCTGTAAATGACAGTTGGCCTATCTGATGCGGCAAATACATGTGTGGTATTCTTGGAAGAGAAAGTACGGAGTGTTATAGGCTGAGTTCCTAAAGACACCTTTTTCCTATCGGTTAACTCACCTGAATTCAAATTCAACAAAAAGTTCAACAGATGCCCATCTCCGAGGGCACATAACAAGTATGATATCTGCACAAGAGAAAAATTCACAGTCAAAGACAGGAATGAGAAACTAGCGAAGTAAACTCAGATAACCCATTTTTTACTGCTATCATTCCACTTGACATTTCTGTTTTCGGCAATCCTAAATTGCCATCAGTTTTAGAGTTGAACACCACTAAAGGTATGATTATTATCACATCTGGTTGAAAATGTACAGTATGTCTGGAAGGCTTGCACTGCCCAAAACAAAGATGAGAGACAGAGAGAGAGAGTAAACAGAATAACAAAAAATAAAGTTTCCAGATTTATCAACCTGGAAAATAATCTGATTTCATCCACAGATTTATCCCAAGTGATTCAATCAGTGGCATACCAGCTACAATCAAATTCCGCAATTGTGTTTCTGAACACTAACTTCAAAAGAATAATCCTTTCCCCCATCAATTAGTGTTCAATTCTCAATGCAAATCAAGAAGCCTTTTGTGGATGTAACAGAATGTATACAGACTTAAGAGGATTATGACCCAAACAAATAATTCAAGAAAGACAATATTGAAAGTGTAAGATGTTCGAGTATAAACATACCCCTTCAAAGAAACATAGAAGAACAGAACGAGGTATTATCTCTCCTCCTAGATGCTCCTTTGTTATGAGATTTAGGTCTGGTAATGAAAATACCCTGACACTTATATCCGTCCACATTCCAACTACAGCTAACTGACTAAAGTTGGGATTTTCACCGATGGGATTAATGTCAAGGCATGATATCTCATACTCTAACTGAGCATGTTTTATCTCGTTCAATATTCCATCACCAATTTCCAAATAGACCAGGTGACCACCTCCGGTTGCCAACAAAACCTGTCATAGAGATGATGCAACATTGAAATTACTTAATAATTCTATAACCTGCTGAATCTAAATAAAAACAACAATAAGTAAACAGCTAATAAAGAAAGTAAAAAGCCATGGCTTTGGCAACTGTTTTTTAGGATAACACGTTAATCCATGAACCCCAAACTAAAGCAAATTTACAGTAGAAAGGTTTTAGCCAAGCTTGCCAACCCAATCCATTGTACATCTCTGTTTATAATCCAAGTACAAGCAGTGAACAAGGTTGAAAAGGTGCTGAGGGATTTTTTCAGGTAGGGAATCACACAAAATCATTTAGTCAGTCAAGAACAAGTTTGTTAGCCTAAATCTCAGGGGGTTAGACAATTTAGTGTCTAAGACCATTGCCCTAGCAGTAAATGATTGTTGCATTTTTTTCTTTTTAAAGTCAATCCTCTTTATTATAATTTTATTAAGATCAAGGCAAAGGTAACTGTTCAACATGAGAGCCCATGGACAATGAATTCCTGGGTATTCTCTATTTTCTCTCCTGTTGCTAAATATGAAGTCGCTAATAAGTCATCTATCATACTTTCGGAAGATGTTTGGCTTAATCAGGAATATTTCTCTTGTTTCTTTCCTTGTCTTTACAGAATACCTATCTTGTATAAAGCCCCTGCCTCCCAGTTCTCTGCACATGGTAACAATACTTGCTCTTGAAAATTTTCACTGCTGTAGAAGCCTTAGTGATAGACAGATGAGAGAATTATCCTTGTTGCATGTTTAGCGGGACTTTGTTCAGCTGTTTCCCAACACAGATGGAAGCATTCTGTCTAAAGATCCCAAAAAATTTGTCCTGTAGATCCTTCACAATACCATTTATCTTATCAATTGAATAAAACTTGGAATGGTAAAGTTCCAGTAAGGGTAGGGCTTTGACTTGGACTGAGTCTCCTGAAAGGAGGATACTCTTGATCTTATAAAGAGAGGAAAAAAAAAAGAAGAGGACCTAATTAGGCTTTTCCTCATGGTTCTGTTAGGTATATTAATTATGGTAGCTCTTTCTCCTTGTTTCTACTATGTGAGATGGCTTGAACAATTTAGAGTCGTCCTTTTAGTATCTTCCACCGGCATTTAGAATCTTTGGAGGTTTTGCTGGTATAAAATGGAGACAATTTGGTCATTTGAAAGATACCAAACAATTCATTGGAATTGTATTATTTTTCTATTCTATAAAATCGTTAAATGAATAAAAATACAAACATATTCAAAAACCAAAGTATTTTCAGTATGGGACAGGGTGGTGCTTTTGGATCTATGTGGGCTTGAGATTCAAGAGGCTCATAAACAGGGTTTCTTCAATTTGAAAGAAGGGCTTTTAATTTTTAGCTTATTTTCTATTCTCTTATTTGTAGTTGTGCATCGAACCATATATTCTTTGTCCTCCATGTTGTAATCACTTTCTTCTTAACAGAACTTTTCTTGTATAGAAAAATACCAGTTATAACTCATTTATGCATGTTAAGTAGTTGCGATTGAAGCAATTTAAAATAATACAGATAAGGAAAAATTAGATATAAATTGTCTGTTTGTTTTGTGATTTTTTTTACTTGTATTTTGTTCTCATCATACCATGAAATTAAATTCTATAATTTCAACTTGACAAAGTAGAGTTTAATTTGGAAAACACTGTCAAATCATATGCATAAATTCATGCCAGACTGAGTTGAACAGGTTGCATTGTGTCAAAGCACATCTTGACTGGTTAGTAAGTTAAGCACGGTGCACATATCATCAAAAATAATTAGTTTAACAAAGGATAATGTCCTTTGATTATTTACCTGGAGCCTTCTAATCAACCTATAATATAATGGCTGATTTTTGACAGAACATGTTAACTCAAAATGCTAACCTACTTTGTTCAAGGAGAAGAAGATCATGAATCAGTCACAGCATGCCACACACCTACTGCAAACAACTCTCACTTTCCACGTAATCTGCTCTCTCAAACAACCTGCTCTATTGAATTTTTTAAATGTACTTAAGCTTTCTAGTTCCTCTCCATCTTCTGACATGTTGCCTATGACTATGATGATGATGAGTTGCATATAGTGATATTAGCACTAAGAATTCAGATAATGACAAATTCCAATGTCCATAATCAGGTAAACAAAACATACAATCATGGAGCTAAAAGAAAGTGTGGGAAACAAACCTGGGTCGCATTAGCAGTGGCAACATTAATTGAATAACCTGAAGGAGCATTCCATTCATGCCGCAGTTCTCTTGTTGTTGAACTAACCAGTCTCACAGAGCTTGATGTGACCTGCCAGGTGGTTGATAAGAGACAGCATACAGCGAACAAAATACTGATATAAACCACAAATAAAATTTCCAAGACAAATATTTTCAGACAAAATATTTTAAGAAAGAAAATATTCATTTGGATGACAAATAATTATTAAAAAATATTGGGAATTTATGTATTGGTGAAAAGATAAACTCACTTGCACAAGCTGATTGTAGACAGCATAATGGCAGAACAAAGTCTGCACTTGTGAATTGAAACCTTCAATTTCAGTTTCTTCTAACTCATCCTCAAGGTTCATTGCCAAAATACGAGTCTCGCTAATAAAACTAACCACCAGGAAGGTGTCATATGGATCATCAGTAGAAGATCTTAGTGACCACATTCCTTTGATACCTTGAAGTTCTACAGATGCCTACATTGCATATAGAGGTCGATAAATTTTCCAATACATCAGATGAAATTTCAGAAAGAAATTATTAAAATAACCAACCTGTTCATTGATTCCTATTCCATTTCGTACTATGCGAAGAGAACCATCCTTATATGCTCCAGAGCAAGTTACAACCTGACCTTGGCCTTGCCTCTCAAGGTCCACCACACAGAAATCAACAATTGGTCCCAAATTGACATAGTTCTCTAAGACTTCGACATATGAACCTTTAGCATCAGGTTGTAGATTTAGCTTCACAAGCTGCATGGCAACATCAAATATTGTTAATAATCCCTACAAAGTATTGAATTTAAAATATAAAATATCAAACAAGACATCATATCTACATGTCCAAAGTACTTAATTCTTACAAAGGCACAAAGCAACTCAGGTCAACAGTCATGAGCTTGGCATCTAATTAACAATTTGGGCACAAATTGGTCCAATGTCTTCTAAAATAGCAGAAAATATAACAGTTGACAGTTTTCAAAAGAAAACACAAAAAAGAAATTCAAAATTCCATTGAGCTCTCAGTCATAAGGAGAGAAAGTACAATATCCCTCCAACTCCACCTCTGCCCTAAAACCGGTGAAATACCTTCAATGACTTCTATCACTGATTGTGCCCCAATTTGATTATACCCGATTAAATGCCCTAACTAATATCTGTAATGCCTATGTTTGACAAACATAGTTGAAACCCGATGTTATACATATTCTCATATGAATAATAGTGAAACTAAATAATTTCACAAGTTATTATTTGAACACTAAAATATGCTACGAGCGTCTCATACCTGTGAATCTCCATAGCTCGAACCTATATAAACTACTGCATTATCAAGATATGATATGGTAGATGCAATTGAAGTTTCTCCCAAGAGCTCAATTTTGAGTCCAGTGACCCTGCAATATAAGGGGTACCCGGTCTTTTAGAAGATTCTAATGGTTAGTCTTTATCATTTCCTTCCAAAAGAAAATTTCCTCATCACATTATGTGCATCATTCGAGTGTGATAGAAGGATCACTTACTTCTCTTTTTCATGGGTTATAACAAGAAGATGAAGAAGCCCAGCATGGTCACCAAGTAAATATCTTGAACCATCAGCATCAACTCTTCCATATGCTCTTGTGATGGACTAGAAGTCCAAATCAAACATTGGCAAACAAATGTCAAAAGAAACAAAAAAGAGCCGCATATAGTGTTCTTAAAATGTCTGTAACTTACAGGTCTTATTGGGATTGCTCTAAATGCATTTGCACTGCAATATACAATTGTTTCTTCTCCAATAATAAGAACACCACAGAGAGGTGGGGGCACTGGTATTAGCAAATCAGCACCATTGTCAAGATTATTCTGAGACCAAGGACCCTCAACAAAATCTTTATCTTTCAGCACAACCTCATACGTTTTAACATGACGAGCATCTTTATTGTCCTGCAAACAATGGGGATAACTAAGAAGGCTGTCCATTCTATTCTACCCAATATAACTACATGATTAAACAATAAATCTTATTCACAAAGAACCATCAGTATATTCAGTAATCGCAGACCATAACAAAGACAATGCTAGCATTTCCAGAAGTGTGTTTATAATTTTTCCTGTAATAGTTTATATATTTACTCTAAGAAGGGCCAAGGAGTAGCACAGCCAAAGAAATAAATAAGATAAAAATTGAAGGAACCAAAAAGAAATATGAAAAATATATTAAAAAGGACTACAACTTAAGGTCAACAAAGATGAGCCAACTGACCATCAACATAGAATAGGAAATGCAATTGCGTGTGTATGATCCTAGTGGAAATTACTGCTTCTTTAGCACTTCTTAGGAGCATATTAGCACGTTCCAAAGCACTTATGATTCACTAGATTTTCTACTAGGCCTTCTAAATACTGTTAAGATATTTGACATATAACAGATTTTTTTTTTTTTACTTTTTGTTGTTTTAGATAACTTTATTTTCACTTGTTGATTGTAGAAGCATCATAAATTAAGCTAATAATCTTCAGTCTACCAGCTATAAAAATTAAAAATAACTATCCGAAAAAATGATAGTCCAAGGAACCATGAGTCCTTAACAAAAATAGAGTTACATAAAGAAAAACTAGGGCCACCTGGTAAAGAACAACAACTGTGGGTTTTGAACAACCGTAGAGAAACTTGATATCCAAAACTTGAAGTTCCTCAAGCCTGAAAAGGAGACACCAAAAATTTATTATTTAGACTAGTAGACTCATAATTGAAGTTATTTAAAGGAGGGATAAAAACAGATAAAACAAGAACTTATTAGCTAACAAAATCAACTTGCAAAAATTAAACTTGATGTCATACATACAGTATGAAATTGGTTATCTATTTGATTTCTTGACCCAAACTTATCATTCAACCTGACCAAAGGCAATTATATCTTAAACATAATCACAACCAGCTACACTGCTAGCTCAGCATTGGTAAGGCAAAATCAGCATAGATTCTTACCATCAGAAAGTTGTCTGCATTAATTTGGTTTTGGAATCAGTGGAAGACTATATCAATTACTAGGACCAAGTCAACCATATAATAAGCATCTCTACGGGAAAAAGGAAGGGTAAAAAAAGAAGCTAATAAACACAGACTAAAAGATCCTATCATCCAAAAAACTTGATTTGGCAGCACATGACCACAGCCATGAGTCAAGCTGCAACTGCAATGTAAATTTATTTCCTTCAGAATGAATCTTCATAACATTTTTAGTGTAGCTCATTTAACTGTTGAACTTTGATCATCAAACCTTACAATTCATTGGCACACAACCACAGCCATTAGTCCAGCTGCAACTGCAATTTAAAATCTATGCCTTCTCCAAGAATATCCATAAACAATTCCCCCAGAGTTCCACAGGAAACACCGTTGAAATTTAATCCCAAAACTTTCTCCACAAACAATCAGAGAACTGATAATCCCACACTTTAAATGACACTTAAATTCAGCGCTCCAATATTATAAAAATTGTCAAACTTCCCCAATTCATAATTAATCTAAATCTTCAACAACTGAAAACTTAATTCATATCATTATTTGTAAGTAATAAACTAATCGTTAAGAAACTAGCATATTTTTTATTAACAAAAAAAATACAAGCAAAACCACCATTACTTCTATGCATTTGAAATAAAGTTCACACTAAGGTCGCAAATTTATTATTTTACTAGGTAACTAGCAGCTTGGATAAAGGGCTCACATCAACATAGACAATAGAATATCATGTACCTTATGTTAAAAGCCTCCTTGAGCTGCCCTTTGTTATCAAAAGGAATAACCTGAGAAAATAGCATTTTATGGTTACAATGGTAACATCATAATGTGGAAAGCAAAGGTAGATAACTGAGCATTCTAAATGAAAAGGCTGCAAACCTCACTCAATAAGTCAAAAGTTAAATTGGAATTAGCAAGAGAGTAAGTATATACCTTAAAAAGCCCATCATACAAATGGAGTCCAATTAATCTACAGTCTGGATCAATGATACCAATCTACATATAAAGAGAAAGCAACAGAGATTAGTACTGAGAAATGTAGTGTGCCTTCATGAGAAGTAAAACCCATGAAAGCAAAAGAAAAATAGAAACTACCCTAGATTACACTTCCAACAGCCAAAAGCAACTGATAAGTGACTGAAATAAGATTAGAAATCTGATAATTACCTGACCATTGTCTGTTGGACGACCTATACGGTCTGAAACATCCCCCATTGCTCTGCAGGAAAAGGATAAATCATCAACTCAAGATATGAGATGGAAGAAAGCATCCATAGATTATACGAAATTCAAAGGCATGTCCAGAGGATAAAAAAAAAGTAGAAATTTGTGTACCAAAGACACAATGCTAACCTAAATGAGAATGAAAGGAAAAACCATACAAAAATAAAAGGCACCAACAAGCACTAACAATGACCACAACTTCAATATAACTTTTCAACCTTTATATATTTTTCTATTATTGATATTCCCAACTTATTATATAGAAAACCATGATTCCCCAAATTTCTCCAGTCCTGACCAAGGATGTAGGTAGGCCTTAGCCAATTTAATAGTTCTCATGCATTCTCCATTCTTTTGATCACCTTTCCCTATCTCCCCCCCCCCCCCCAAAATAATTTAAATGCCTAAAGAAATCTAGATCATAATAAACTCAAAGAATATCATTCAAATTCCAGGTCTTTACTCCTCTGAGGAACGGATCCCAGGAAATGGAAAAATAAAAAAAGTGTCATTCCAACAACAATATTGATACATGCCATTCCTTGAGGATGAATCATCTATCATCTGTAAATCCTTCAGCTAAGAGAATCTCTCATCAATTTCACAACACACCACCAAATCTTGTACCTTCATTGAAGACACCATACAATCTTACATATAGAAGTAGACAGTTCCAGATCAGCTAAAGTTAATTATAAGCAAAGAATCTAGTATAAGTAAAGACCAAAGGAGTTCTGATATAAAAGAAAAGGGGACAATGCTACTCTTTTCCTTTCTCTGAAGAGTTGCTCAGAAAACAAAAATACAGTTAAAATGGGACATACTCTCAAATACGCCGGAACATATTGCCCCAAAAAGCCAACCTATTCAATAAATAAACCAAAATGCTCAAATTTCCAAAATAAAAAAGTTAAACTCCTTGAAAAAGAAAATGAGCCTAATATCTTCAACTAACCACTCATTGGCTAGGACAGGACTTCTCCAAATAAGTTGTTTTCCCAGTGGCATAGCCAATAGCACATTAAACACATAACTTCAAACCACAAATGGTATAACCACTCAAATATGATTTACAATTTTTCATCCTAAGAGCTTACTAAGACTTGGAACTATACACAGCTCCCACAAGAAGCAGAAAAAATTGATGCATATGATTTTTAATGCTTAAACCTTGTAATAAGCTCAGATATCTCAGCATCCCACTGAAGAACACAGAATTTATATCTTTCTGTGGCAATAAATAGAAAATCCTGTGCTTCCCCCTGTTAAAATGCAATAAAAAATAAGCCAAAAATAAACATAACATTTTAGGAAAGTAAAAAATAAATAAATGCAGGCACTCACATGAGGGCGGAAAAGTTCAAGTGTTGCAATTCTTCCATATATTGGAACATCTAACATAGGCTGCACAGAGGAATCACTCATTTCTTAAATTTTTATGTTTCAGTTCTAAATGGGAAGGCATAAAGGAAGAAAAAAGCAAAGAAATAACAAACAGTTTGGAAATAATTATTCATATGGACATATTGAAAACATGTGGTTACCTGTAATCCTTGAGGAGTGAGCAAATGAATTTCAATGCGAGTGCATTTCCTGAAAGAATACTCAACTGTAAGTAGAAAGTTAAACACTCAAGTACATGGTACACTGCTTGCACAAAATTTAACTACAGATTAATTAATATATGGAGAGTGAAGGAAAAAAAAAAAAAAAGGACAAGAAACTAACAAGGTAAAATATGCTGCAGTTTATCAAGTTATAATTGCACATTTGCTCCACTGTAATAGAATATGTAGCATAATTAATGGTACATTACAATTAAAATCGTTTGGTTGCTATTTGAACTCGTAATGTAATGAAATACAAATGCAATGCCTATTGCATTTGTAGTTACAAGGGTGATAATAAATTAAAAAAAAAAAGTCATCGTAACAACCGTATTACAAAGTAATTTGATTAAATATTAACATAAAAAACACAAAATCACATTTGTTATGCTTAACTATTTGATATGCAGAAAGAATATGCAATTAACAATGGTTTTACCCTCTCAACAGTATCTCTGAAAAAGGAAAAGCCTTAATTTAATTAGTTTTAATCAAAATTCAATTTTCCAGTTCTCCTTTATCATATCAAATATAGATAATTCCATCATATTAACATTTTAATCTTGCAATATCAGACTTCATACAATTCCTTATTTTATTGCATTGTTCTGTGAGACTCAGCCTGCCAAACAGGATTGCTATGGGAATCCAGAATTCTAACCCAAAAAGCTCACGTAATGTGCTGCATACAAAAGAAAAAGACAAAAGACACACTAATTAACTGCGATCATTATTGCAAGCGACATACAAGCTTCGGCATTTATACATAACAAATAAGCCTAAAAATTATTTCAATTCGCAGTTTGCTAGTAGTGTTGCATCCTCGGGCAATTAAAAAATCGTATGCTAATTTTTCAACTGTGCTAGAGCTGCACACGACTACTTATGATTTTGTTTCCATATTCGCGATGTTATGCAAATGATGGGTGATTAGACAAGTCATAAAGAGCAGTTGATTCAATGAGCAAAACAAATTAAAAACTTAATAGCATTCTGTAACAAGAGCTGAGGCATGAACAATCCAATGAAAACGAAACAAACCTCAGAATTTACTAAACAAAAACCCTAAGAGAATAAAACCAAAGTATGATTAAAAAAACGATGAGAATAATATTAAAAAAATGTATAGAAATAAAGAGAGATGGGGAAAAATTTGAAGGATTACGCGATAATGAGATTGAGTTCTTGAGGACTAGTGAAATTGCCGACACAAGAGTGGGTAACATTGGTAGGCTTCTGAGCCGTAACCACGTAGTTCCATATACTCATCTCTTCTCTTCTCTCTGTATCTCCCGTCTCTCTCTCTCTCTCTCTCTCTCTCTCTCTCTCTCTCTCTCGTGACTCAGTGGAGGAGCCCTAGCGCTCTCTCTCTCTCTCTCGCCTCTTTCTTGCCTCTCTATATTTTTCCACTTCGTGGGCTTCTTCTAAGTGCTCCTCGTTGCTTACAGCGCTTGAAGCTGAACGGAGCTGAGGGCATTAAATTTTTTTCCATCAAGAAATCCAACCCACATTTTATTTTTATTTCTAACACTTTATTAAACACTTGTTATAAATTAATGCACATCATCAATTATTTAATTTACAAAATTTACTATTTTATTTAATAAATAAAACTTGAATCAATTATAAAATAATTATAAAAAATTGTTAAAAAAAATATTAATAGCATTCCTCTAACTTTTTTGCCTTATTAGTAAGAAAAAATCAAAAGCAAAAAACATATTTAGTTTCTACTTTCAAAATCTTATAAATACATGTCATTAAGTACCTTAATCGAAAATCTAATTAATAAATTCTCTTAATTATTAAATTTATTTAAATAAAAATTATCAAATTTATTTAATTGACTCTTTGAAGTATCAATTTTGAACTATTTTGATTCATACTTATGAAACACTTAATATATAATTAATGATAGGTATTTATCATCCTCTTTTTAGAAAACAAGTGAGAGTAAATTTTTTTTTGTGGAAATGACTTTCATCTTTGAAAAAGATCAACTCCCTTCTGCTAAGGGCGATAATCGTGTGACAAAAAAAAAGTAAAGAAATGAGATTGCATGGAGTTAAACATAAATTACAGAGATTCCTTGATACAATGGGATGGTATGGAAAATGAGATAGAAGATGTCTTAGCTACTCAAGAGATAATATTAAAGGAAGGGATATCGCATATGTTAGATCATGACATATTCAAAAGTGACTCTTTCTTGCTCCTTACAGTCAACATTAGCCAAAAACCTTGATAAAGTGGTAGTGGCGAATATTATGGGTAGAGAGGTTGGCTATGAGGGGATGTGCAATAGATTGGCAAGTAACAAAGGTATGAGTAATGCATAGGTTCTTGATATTAGAAGGCAATTTTTTCTAATACAGTTTACTGAGAAAATGGATCGTGATTGTGCTATGTTTGGAGGTATTTGGATGACATTGGGGAGCTACCTATGGGTACGATGCCAAAATTTCAAGTGCAAAATGCAAATATCGGTAGAACCATTGTTTGGATTCATCTAAGAATTGTCATTGCATTATTACCTTAAAATAATATTGAGTGCCATTATTGAAGTTGTTGATCCAGTAGTTAAGGTTGATTATAACACTTTTGATTTTTAGAGTGCTAAATATGTGAGGGTATGAATTTTTGTTGATCTAATAAAGCCCTTAGTTTCTAAATTCGAAATTGCTTAGGAGGTTTAATTTGTAAAGTATGAAAATATTCAAGATATTTGTTTCTCATGTGGTAGGTATGGCCATACAAACTCGAGATGTCCATATAAAGCTCAAGTGTGATAGGAGAAAAGAATCCATAAAAATCCTAACATGAATAATTCTGGTGGGAAGGATTCGGCTTTGAGGTTATGGATGGAGGTGGATAAATGGAGAATAATAACAAGAAAGGTAAGGATAATTCAAATGAGGAGAATCATGATCCAAACTGTGGATCAAGATTTGAGATATTAGACAGGAGATATGGATGGCGAAAATTACGGGATTGAGGGTGACCAAGGTATGCAGAATTCTAATCAAAATGAGCCA
Organism: Triadica sebifera; assembly: GCA_023653625.1. Taxonomy (NCBI): domain Eukaryota; kingdom Viridiplantae; phylum Streptophyta; class Magnoliopsida; order Malpighiales; family Euphorbiaceae; genus Triadica; species Triadica sebifera. The sequence continues at coordinate 17,844,064 of CM042906.1, forward strand.
TTTATTTTTCAATATGGGACAAACCTTATATAATAACAATATGGCGGAAGAGAATAATTCATCTTCATCACATGGAAAAAACAGAGTCAAAAAATTGCTTTAAGCACACGTGGGAATTCAAATAAAAAAGTTCTTATCCAAATAGTTGTTAGCTCTACCAATAAAACACGAAAGACAACTTTATGATACTTTTTTGAGTTCAAGTCGAAAATTCTAGAAAGTGATATTGTAACTCCTATTTCAATGATGAAATTTTCATATAGTTGTGAGAAGGCACTGACATCTCGTAATTTTTATTCTCCCTAAAATGAAAAATTCATACATACTATGGATTTTGTCTCATTAACAACTCCACCAATGATCAGCTCTTGGGTCGCCCTCCAGATGGGAATGACTTGGGAAAGATCAACCCTCAACTAGAATCAATTGTAAACACAAAAGCAAATAGTAATACAAAGGCAAAATATATTGAGAATATATCTTCAAGAGATGAAGGTCTTATTGACCAACACATGCATGACTAAAGGTATTAAATCTTGTTTCTTGTTTTTTCCTTTACGTCTATAATTACATGGTTTTGTCAAGGAGCAAGTAGTGTTCTTTTTCTTTGCACAATTAAACTTTTGTTGAAACAATATTAGCCTCATTTAATTATTTGAATTGAGTTAAGAATAAGTCGTGTTCAGACATATAATTGTATTTGCAAAATTCGATACCAATTTTCTCATAAAAGTTGAAGAAATTGGTTTCTCAAATGGAATATGGGTTCTTTGGGATAGCTTCAAAGTGATGGAGATTATTAAAAATAATGTTCAATTTGTACATATGAAGCCTGCGGATCCAAATGATTTTCTGACCTATTTACAATAATATATAAGCATCTTACTCATTCAAGGAGTATCTTCCTCTGGTCTAACTTGCAGAAGACCAATCTTGGTACTCCTAATCCTTAGCTTCTGATAAGGGAATTCAATGCTATTATTGCTAGTAGTGAAAGAATGGGAAGATCTTCTAGTAGATCATGTGTATGTCTTGAATTGGGGATTACAATTAGACTCGAACCTACTATGTACTGATTTGAACCACTCCAGAGTGAGACGATTTTTTTACCATTTATATTTCTCATCCCGAACCCTAAGTCTTCCTATGGCAGGGACAGGGGGGACAATATGTTTATGCCTCACCTCATATATATATATATATATATATATATATATATATATATATATATATATATATATATAATCAATTTTTGAAAATAATAAAATATACAAGGAATGCAGCAATGCATCTGTCCTTGGTGTAATCGTCGAATACCATAATACTTATTTAAAAAATTATGTTATTAACTAATTAATTAAAATAAAAAAATATTTTTAACATCAAAATAAATTAAATTTTTTTAATAGAATCGGGATCAAGTCAGAATCGGAGATCTTTGTCCTCATATGGTACGAGGATAAGGACCAAAATAATTTTTCCGTCAAGAGAATGAGGAGGGGTCATGGATGGAATGAATTTTATGGGGTTAAAAATGGGGATGGTGAACTCTACTACGAACTCATCCTATTAATTGTCACTCATATCTTGAATTTACTAATTGATTTATGCATTTTGGGTTGATTGACATAGAATATGTAAGACCAAACTTTTCTTAGCATAGAAGCATTCTTAATGAAACTTTACCTGTTAATTTTTTATCGGCTAGATTTAATCCAATCAACATATAACGTTAGGGGGTAAATAGTTTGAGATGGGGATGGATTAATTTTTTTTTTTCCATAAATACACTTTGTGGGTTCAATTGAGCCAAGAATGAACTTGTGGTGATATTTAATTTTAAAGTCAAATCATAGGGTGCAAATTGCACTTTTTTTCTTATGGCCTTTTACCATAGAAAATTGGAAAAATGATATTGTCATGTATCAAGTTACAATTAATTATAAATAATTTAATCAACATATAGTGTTAGAAGTGAATGGGGGCAGATGATAATAACTTAATTTGTCTTATAAATAAACCATAGAGACTTAATTGAGTCAAGTTTAAACTTAAGGTGCTAGTTATATAATCTAAGTACTTTTTATAATAGATTCAATATCTATTAGTTCAAGATTCATTACATGTGTTTTTATGGATGAGTTAGATCCAAGGTTAATTTTTAATATGACATCAAAGTCACTAGTCTTGAAATGTTAGAGAACCTGCAGTTATTATGTTCATTTTTGCTAGCAAATGCTCAATGTTGCTAACTTTGTGCTCTAGATTTCTCACATGGATTTGCTAGTATCAGGGACTATATTTAAATAATAAATATTAATTGTTCATAAGATATTAATGCTTCTTGTACTGATTTAGACCTTTTTTTTCTCTTGAATGGGCTTATTTTCTAACTTTTAAATACTTTTATTGCACGTTTTTGCATGAGTTTGTATGCAAGAAAAAAGTGTATTGATATATTTCACATCAACTAGTTGCAAATATAAGTGATTCTTATGATGATCTAGGTATCCTTTTTACCAGAGCTAGCCTTATTTTTGTAACTTTTAAATACATTTTCTTGACATTGATATATTTTGACGAGGTGCATAAGTTATAAGAATTATAAGAATTATACTCACATTAGTTGAAGGTGTTTGATGTAATAAAATAGAAAAATTTAGATATTCATGTAATTTTTCAAAATATTAAAATTTTAAATTACTTTTATTGTCAAATATGATATTATTATTATTATTATTATTATTATTATTATTATTATTATTATTATTATTATTATTATTATACCTTGAGGGGTATTTCTATTATTTTGATGATCATAAATAATTGAGCATTAAAGAATTTAACTATGTTTTGTGTTTTAAGTATGTTAGACATGTTACACATTCCTAAGACCATAAAACAAATTGATTGAAATTATTTAAAGTTTTAAAAAATAAAAATCAGCAAAAATTCACGCATGTAAAGAAGATATTCCCGCCAGTGAATAATGTCATGTCTATGGTGTGAAGAATCGCCACTACCGTAAAAATAACAATTCACATTTGCGGCTTATGAAGTAATGCTAATGAATGAGTTGACACTAAGACTGTTCATTCAAATGTTCACGATAGTAAAGTATTGGACCACTTGTTAAGCTTGACTAAGTCACGCTAATGAAAGACTTCTATTTTCTTGATAGAATCGGTCACGATCAACTTCACCACTTCAATCATGACTACGAAGAACATTCATACTCGTGAACATTAAGTCACACCTATGAACCTAGAAAGAGAAAATTGTCAGGTGCGAACAAAAAAGTAGTTGAATGATTATTTTCATATTAAATACATTCCAAACAGTTATATTTGTTAGGGGAAGTATAAATACAACATATTTATGACTTCCAAAAACTAGAAAAACATGCATTCAATCTTTTAAACTTGTATAATCTTGTGCATTCAATTGATTCCACCAAACTTATATTTTTATCTTGTAAAAACCATAATTGCTCTGAATTTTTACACTTTTTGGTTAGTGAGTATTTTCATTCTTGTAATCAATTACTCAAAAGTGAGTTTGAATGAGTTGGGTTGTGAGTAAAATACTTTATAAGGCTTTTTGTGTGGGTCATAAAAAATATAAAGATTTGGTTGTTGTGTTAGTCATTAAAACACAATGATTTTCCTGAATTAGGTGTTAGCCAAAAGAATAAAACATTATAGTTAAGAGTAAGCTTGAAAAACTTCATTTTGTAACACTTTGAGTGTTAGTGAAATATCCAATTGAAATTGAAGAGAAGAGTAGAATTTCTTAATACCCGAACCTCTATAAATCCTATGTGTCAAATATCATTTTCTCATTCACAAGTCATTCTTTGGTAAAATTGTCTCAAGCAAAATTTTTACTCTTCTTGATTATTGTTTTGGGCAACAATTAGTATTAGAGCTAAGTTTAGTATTCAAGTCTAACAAGAACTAGCAAAGATTGAATTATGGCCAATGAAGGGTTTCATAATCTTAAGTCTTTCTTTGATAGAACAAATTTTGTAAATTAGAAATTCAAGATGAAGACTTATCTTGATAGTGATGGAGTAGATATTTGGGACACCATTCTAAAGGAATGAACACCTCTAACAAGAAGGAATGTCGAATGAGAAGATGCAATCATTCCAAGATGCGATTGGACCGAGCCCTTAAAGAGAGTTAATGACAAAAATAAGAGAGACATAATCATTCTAATAAGTTGCTTATCACTTGAAGAGTGTGGTATAATCCAACATTGTCCATCCACTTACTCTATTTGAAAAACTTTGGAAAACTATCACAAATGCACTAAACAAGTAAATTCCAAGAAGGTCCAACTTTTTGTCATCAAATATGAACTCTTCAAGATAAAACCCAATGAGACCATAACCAAAATGACCAATCGACTTCATGCTACTGTTAATGGCATGAGGAAGCTAGGAAAATATTATAATTTGGAAGACATAAATAACAGGATTCTAAAGAGTCTTCTAATGAAAGATTATGACTCAAGAGTTGTGAGTATTGAATAAGCCAATGAAGACTTGAGCATAATTCCTATTGATGTACTTATTGGTAAACTCTTTACTCATGAAATGGCTCTAGTAAGAGAAAGAGAGCTTGAAAGAGAAAATGAAAAGAGAAAACCTTTAGCACTCAAAGTTTCAACTTTCATGCCTATAAATGAAGATCTCCTTAGTGATAAAGAGTTGGTTGATGAAGGAGTTGATCAAATAGCCTTACTTTCAAGGAGAATCAAGAGGTTGATCACCCACATGTATGGCACAATTAAGAACTACAAGCAAAAAGCTTCAAGATTCCCTTATAGAAACTTATCTACCTAACAAAAGCAAAGAGAGAGTCAAGTGGATACGTTAGATTGGAGTGCCCTATAGTCAAGAAGTACAAGAGGAGACCCAACAAAGAATATGAAGAAAATGGTCACAAAGCCATTTGGGATGATGAAACCTCAACATTCATTGAAAAAGAAGAAAAAATGTGGCTAACTTGTGCTTCATGGCTATTGAGGATTACTCTAATGATGAGGTATGTTCTACATCTCAACCTTGTGTAACATCCAAGCCAAATTTGCAAAGGATAATGTAACATCCGCCGATACAATTAGTATTAAACCAATTATATAAGCGAATGTTACAAACTTTTTTTTTAGAAATCCGATTAAAAACTTTTAACTTTCTTTGTAACAGTTTATTAAACTTTTGCCAATAATTAAACCTTTACATAAAAATCCATACCACAAATTATAAAACCTTGATCCCTTCATATCACTTTCATATATATATATATATATATATATATATATATATATATATATATATATATATATATATATATATATAAATTTAGCCTTCACTGGCTACTATTTACAAAAATACAACTTTTATACAATAAAGGTTTTACATATAACTTATACAAAATCTAAAATCTAAAGCCATGTCATGTACAAACAATAATGAAGATGACATGTATCACTGACTCTTCAAAATTGGCGCTTCTTTTCTCGAGTCAACTCCTGTTATCCCTTAGGCTCCAACTTGCATGTAAAAAACCCGCACGCTAAGCTACTGAAAGCTTAGTGGTATATATAGACATAAAAATTCAAACATACAACCATACAAGTTAAATCATGACATATTATTTATGTTCATGTTATACTATCATATCATCAATACTATTCTAATGCATGATAATATCTGTAACATCATACCTTATGCATTTCAGAAAAATCTATCCTTGTGTCCAACACTTACATATGACATATAGGTAAGTTAAATGAACCTATTAACATTGATAGTAAATTTTTTTTAATCATCACATCCATATCATTATTCAATAAATTTGCAAATCGATATATCTCACATATATTAAAATTTAAACTTTACATCTAAGATACTAGTTGTATCTATTTACATATCATTGTACAACTCTGAGCATATATATGTATATATATATATACACAATGCATACCACGTGGTCCATTTCATTCATTAGTATTATATAGTTACTAGTAAAATCAAAGCATATAACCATTACTTTTTACGTATGTACATCCTATGCTTATTTCATTTTATTGTGACCAAGTTAAATGGACATTGCCCCGGATTTCCATGTGAACATTTGCATTTGCTAGCTAGCTTGATCATTTATTTCATTTGAACATTTGTTGGATCATAGGCCTCTTCTTTTACTTTACAATATTGATTAACTAGTCACAACGCCTTTTTAATCCATATGCATATGCATTTGTAACTAAGCATTCATCAACCATTGTATCTTTATCACATGTACCATATATATATCACATATATACCACATATGTCATGCATATACTTCATATATACTATACATAAATCTTATATATATATATATATATATATATATATATATATATATATATATATATATATCACGTATGCCAAACATATATCTCAAATATACCACATATGACACAAATTATCCATCATCTCATTATCAAGATCAAATCATGACAATCATATGAATCACATAACCATAAATTATCTCACATATCATATAGTATGCAATATTCATATGCACTAAAGAAATCGTTTGATAGCTATACTCACCTATCTCTTTTTATTTCGACCCTTAAGTTATTGTCTATCTCCTCCTTATGGGTCTTCAATATGTTGTGAGCCTAATTTAAAAATATAATCAATTAATTTATGATTAAAGAAACTTAATACGACTTAAACAAATTAATGTGCATAGTTCATATACATGGTTAGGATTTTTCCTATAGGGTAGTGTAATCTCAAATATACCACACATATACCACATATGTCATAAATTATCCATCATCTCATTATTAAGATCAAATCATGAAAATCATATGAATCACATAACCATAAATTATCTCACATATCACATAGTATGCAATATTCATATGCACTAAAGAAATCATTTGATAACTATACTCACCTATCTCTTTTGATTTTGACCCTTAAGTTATTGTCTATCTCCTCCTTATGGGTCTCCAATATGTTGTGAGCCCAATTTGAAAATATAATCAATTAATTTATGACTAAAGAAACTTAATATGGCTTAAACAAATTAATGTGCATAGATCATATATATAGTTAGGATTTTTCCTATAGGGCAGTGTAATCTTATAAGGCTGATTAGCTAATAACTTTTTTTGAATTGTCTAATTTATGTGATTCTTATTTCTAATTAAAATTAACATATAATTATATAACATACTCAAATTTCAAAGAAATTGGAGCATTGTACAATTTTTTATGGAATTTCCAATTATATTATGTTTTATGCCCTTTGGCAGTTTTAGGGTACCGATTTTGGTCCTTCATATCTTACAATATGTAACTCATATTATAATTAAAATTGGTATACCCTTATATAGGTTAAAATGAAATATTTTTCATGTTTACAATTATCATTTATGTCTCTAAGGTCCTTAAATTATAATAAACATTTCACTAGTCCATAACAGAGTTGGCTTGCAGACCAATATGACTTGTGAAGACCATATCTCACTCTATAAATAACATATTTAGGTGATATTTATACCAATATTTAGCTACAACATAAATATATAATTTTAATGTTTTGATAATTTACGTAATCCATCTCTAAGGAGCTCAAAATGTCCAAATAAGTTATTGGATTTGTCACTGCACTAAGCATACAATTCAAACTATGGAGTAGTCATGGTTGCATTCATTATAACTCAACATCCATAAGACATGTGAACCTAAACTTTGGTATAAATATAGATAACACATGTATCTACAACTTTAATGTTTTAAGCTTCCTAAAATACGAGCTCTATCCTATTCAAAACCAATGAAGACAGTAGCTAACTTAGCTAGGGTTCACACCCGAACAAATTCCAATAAGATGCCAATATATTTTCATATACACCAAATATTGTAAAAATATTTATATATCCATAAACCTAAGACATAAAAAAAAACTTTCATTTTTTAAACTTTTCCAGAATCAGTTTCTATTGGTATCAAAATCAGAATGCAAGACACTGCTGCAACTTAACCCTAACAGCTCAAACAACACTAGAACAATGGGGAGAATATTATTTGCCAAGAACGAACTTGAAAGGGATCAATTTGCTGCAAAATATAAGTGAACTAAGGAAGAAAAGAAGGCTGAAATAGGGAAAGAAGAAGAGGAAATGAATATGAAGTGAGGGAGGTAGAATGGTGAGGAGGAAGATAAGGTCCACATCTTGCCTCCTCACTTTTGTAATCTTCTCTCTTTTGTTTTTTTTCTTTCCTTTTCTTATTGTTTTGTTTTATTTTGTTTCTTTTCATTTTTATTCATTAATTTGATCTAATAATTTTATTCACATAAATTCTAATTTCATGTCATCCTCAACTAAATTATAAAATGAACATGTGCAATTCGACATATTTGCAAAATACTCAGACATGTAGATAATGCATGTCATGAACTTGTTCCTATAAAAAAACATATAAAATGCATGTTTCAAGTGAAATATATGCAAATTCATATGTCAAAATGCATATGTGGGAAGTCGAGGATGTTACAATTCTCCCCTCATTTTAAAAATTTTGTCCTCGAAATTTAATATCTGGAAATAGGTGTGGATATTATTTTTCATATTTTTTCTGCTTCCCATGTTGCCTTTTATTGTGAATGGTTTCTCCATAATACCTTAACTAAAGGTATTTCTTGGTTTCTCAATTGTTTAGTCTTATATCCGATGATTTCCATTTGTTCTTCGACGTAACTCATATCATCTACAATTTCAATGGTTTGATCCTTAAGCACAAGTGTGGGGTCTAATATGTATATTCGAAGCAAACTCACATAAAACACGTTATGAATTTGAGCCATCTCTGGTGGTAAAGCCAATTTGTATGCCAATAGACCAACCTTTTCAAGAATTTCATAAGGCCTTATGTACCTTGGGCTTAATTTACCTTTCTTGCCAAATCGAATTACCCCTTTTCATGGAGATACTCGTAGAAATACCTTTTCACCCGACTCATATTCCATTTCCTTTTTATGCTGATCAACGTAACTTTTATGTCTGTCTTGTGATGCCTTTAACTTATTCTTGACAGCTTTGATCTTATCTACTGTGTCTTGTACTATCTCTGACCCTTCTAATGTACGTGCTTCTTCTTCATCCCAAATGATAAGGCTTCTACACTTTTTACCATACAATGGCTCATATGGTGCCATTTGGATACTGCTATGATACTGGTTGTTGTAAACAAATTCAATCAATGTTATATATTCATCACGAGCACCTCTGAATTCCATATAACATGCTCTGAGCATTTTTTTTTCTAATGTCTATATAGTCATCTCTGATTGTTTGTGAATTTATGGGTGGAGTGCATTACTAAAGTTCAATTTTATTCCCAGTGCATCTTGTAGACTCACCCAAAAACATAAAGTAAACCGTGGATCTCTATCAGCCACAATAGACACTGAAATACCATGTAATCTAACTATCTCATTTACATATAATTTTTCCAAACTCTTGAGTGTCCACCACCATCTGATAGATAGAAAATGTGCTGACTTGGTTAATCTATCAATAATTACCCATATTGCATCATTTTTCCTTAGAGTTCTTAGCAATCCATGAACAAAATCTATCATTATCTTCTTCCATTTCTATTTTGGCATTGGCAATGGATGTAGCTTACCAACTGGTGTCTGATGTTCAATTTTAATCTTCTGACATGTCAAGCATTTAGAAGCATATTCTACTGTGTCTTTCTTCATTCTTGGCTACCAGTAATGATGTTTTAAGTTGTGATACATTTTGGTCATCCCTGGGTGCATTGCATATGGTGCATTGTTTGCCTCTTCCATTATTTCCTGGTGCAAATTATTAGTGTCTGGAATATATATGCATGAATTCAACATTGGTGTATCATCCTACAAATAAAACTCCATATTGTTTCCCTGTTTTACCATCTCAATTTTCTCACATAATGGAGGATCTCTACGTTGTGCTTCTTTAATCCTCTCCTTTAGTATAGGTCTAACTTGAAGAGTAGCAATCAATGATCCTCCATCATACATGCATTCATAGATTGTAATTGAATCAAATATGGAAAAGAGGATGCTTGTAAATAAGCTACACCGCTGCAGGACTTCATGCTCAGTGCATATGCTACTACATTGACTTTCCCTGGATGATATTCAATTGTGCAACCATAATCTTTCAATAGCTCTAACAATTGCCTTTGTCTCATATTTAACTCTTTATGTGTCAACAAGTAACCCAAACTCTTATGGTTTGTGAAGATTTGGAATGTCTCACCATATAGATAATGCCACCAAATCTTCAATGCAAATACTAATTCTAAATCATGCATTGGATATGAGATCTAATGTGGTCTCAATTGTCTAGATGCATAAGCTATCACTTGCCATGTTGGATCAATATATATCCCAAGCCTATGTGAGAAGCATCATTATATACTGTAAATTCACATGTACCTATAGGAATAACTAACATTGGTAATGAGGTTAACCTATGTTTTAGCTCCTCAAAACTCTTTTGACACATTTGAAAGGAACATTTTTTCTAATTAATTTAGTCAAATGGCTAGAAATTAAGGAGATTCCATCAACAAATCTACAATACTATTTGGCTAAACCCAAAAAACTACCCACTTCTGAAACATTTTTATGAGCTTCCTAATTTACCATGACCTCTATTTTTTTTAGGACTACCTCTATGCCCTTGCCCAATACCACATGTCCAAGAAAAACCAAATGATCTAACCAGAATTCACATTTACTCAATTTAGCATACAGTTGTTTCTCCCTCAAAGTTTGCAACACAATTTTTAAATGTTCATGTTATCTCTCATATTCTTTGAGTACACTAATATGTCATCAATAAATAATATCACGATTTTGTCCAGATATGGTTGAAACACTTTATTCATTAATGCCATAAATGAGCTGGAGCATTAGTTAACCCGAATG